>CP092866.1:25995238-26039787 GCA_030710605.1 Cordylochernes scorpioides | reverse complement strand
TTTTCGTTTTATATATATGACATAATAAAAATCATATTTTTATTATTCATTAATATAATTATAATTTAAATAATCATAGAATTAACACAGAGTTAATTTTTTAAAATCCTTAACAAAAGGAGTACAACGCAATATTGTTTTTTTTGTTTATACTTAGAATATCATATAGAATTGTATGTATGAAAACTGTTTGTTCTTAAAAATATAATCATTAAAATAAATTCAATTTTGGATATAAAGTTATCATTTTCAATTCAATCCACGACTGCATGAAGGAATTGGTAACGTACCTAAAATACATCTTTTTTTACGACATATATGTATATTTATCAATTATTTTTATCTATTTATTCATATATTTATCATTATATAATCATATTTATTCTATATTTAACCTTATATAATCTTATATGTACCTTGTAATAAATCAGTTTCAATCTCTACTCCCATATATATGATATATAGATATCGTATATAATTATTATATAACACGAATTCTTTATGTGTCACCAGCTTATAATACTATATATAACGAATGGAGACATTAAGACGCGAATGTTTCTTTTCACAAATAAATCAAGCTTCTCCACTATCATTACTGCGATGAAAAAAATATTGGGAGAGCTTTGCTCATCAATGGTGAACTCTTCCAGAGGTTTCGCCAATTTAATCTACTGGGAGGTTTCATCACTGATGAACTAAGAGCCCTCCCAATATTTTTTCATCGCAGTAAGGACAGTAGAGAAGTTTGATTTATTTATGAAAAGAAACATTCGTGTCTTAATGTCTTCATTTTTTGTATATAGATGGCACGTATAAAAGTATATAAAGTGTTGCATATAAAAGCAGAATGATCCAATACAGTATTATAGCTCTAAAGAAGCGGTCTGGTAGATTAAATTGGCGAAACCACTGGGATGATTCATCACTGATGAACCAAGCCCTCCCAATATTTTTTCATCGCAGTAATGACAGTAGAATTTTGATTTATTCGTTATATATAGATGGCGCGTTGTTGCTTTGTATTAATTTATAATACTCTATTTAATCAATTTAGAATGTAGTTAATACGTAGAGCGAAGGAGAACATATTTAACTACGGATTAGAAAACTCCAGGTTCAAATCCTGGTAGATTCGTTTTTTATATAGAGGTATTCTTTTATTTCAACACACAAAACGCGATATCCCGGCTAGGGATAATTGTGTCGATTTACATTTTTTAAAAACAGAAACAGTTATAAACATATTATACAAGAAAAGTAATTAAAAATTAAAAAAGAGAACAATAATATATATTAGGAACCTGAACCTTTCAGGTTAGAAGGATAATCATAAATATATTTACAGAAATAGTTAAATCTATGATAATTCTCTCAGCTATTTACAAATTGATATAGATCCACAACATTATTTATTGTCTGTTGTCTAGCGGTGAAGAAGAGTGGGTATTCCAGTAGTAGGTGTCTTGAATCCTGGAATTCGTTGCCACAATGACAGAGTCTTCAACCGCTATATAGAGGAATAGAGATAGGTTCCGTGAAGTATTTCCGTAACATGACAACAGGACATTCTTGTAGGTTGGTCATTGCTAAAGTATGTGTCTCATGTTATAGACTACTCTGAACAAGATTCTAATGCTGAAATTCCGGCAGATTCGAATGGTATATTAGGAAGTCGCCGCTTCTCAAGCCGCTTAGACCCAATCACAACGAACAGGCAAAGATTATCCAACAAGTTTTATTGTATTACAATTCCGTATATTTTCACAGAGTTTAATTATTTAATAGTACCTGCCAAATATAGTACCATATAAATGGACTACCGCTTAACCTCAAAATGACATGAAAGCGTGTATATAACTTCCAAGAATTTACTTCATAGGATTTATTTTTCAGAAGAAGATGAAAAGAGTAAGTCTTTTTAGATTTGTAGAACGGCGTTTAACAAATTTTACTGCAAATGTTTCTTTTGAACGAAAAAATCGTAATTTTATTTTAAGGAGAAATAACGACTATTTCTATCCTTAGGGATGAAGTATGAAAAGATGAATTGTGAAGAGTAATGATGAATGGAAAAATAATTTCGTTCAAAAGAAACATTTGCGGTAAAATTTGTCAAACGTCATTCTACTTTCTATAAGCCTCTTTTACATTCTATAAGCCTCATTATTATGTACAGGGTGATCCAAAAGTCCCGCACTATTTTAAAAACTAATAACTCGGCGAATATTTGCGCTAGAGCAATGCGGTAAACACCATTGTTATCAGGATGCAATGGGATTTTTTATGGCAAATAATGAAAAATTCGAAATTGATTTTAGTTACAATTTTATTCGCCAGATGGCGCTCTACCAGAATCAGAGATTCAGCTGCCAAATTGTTTGATAAATTGAAAAATATAACTGATCGACACGTATTTTTCCTTTTTGAATACCAGGAAAGAACCCTAATAATTTCAAATAACAAATTAATAAAACACCACTTCGCCAAAAGTATGAAGAATTGGTTAACGATTTTCAAATACAATCAGAGATATGTAAAATAGGTAAATGCAAATTAAAACATGTAGCAAAAATATTTATATTTTATATGGGGTTTTGTGAAATAGATTGAATGTTTGAAAAAACACTGCTAATATCAATACACGAATTTTTGAAATGTTAATATAGTACCAAAAATTATGATGGCACTATTAATAGGATTTCTTGCTATAAGAAATGTGTAGTTTCTTGACTGATTGGCGACCCTTGACTATTTAACTGGATATTTGTCATGATCCAACAAATGAAATATAGAGGGGAGTGACAAAATATATTTGTCGTACTTTATTCCAAATATCCTATGGGCTTGTCAAATGTTATCATTGTTTATTATACTGTACACAATTTTAAAAATGTGTCCCCTCAAATAAAAATCATTTTTAGATCGACCTTTTGCGTTTAAAAACGTGGGTACTATTTTTAGGAACCTCTGTCTCTCCTGTGTCGAGCCAATCTTGCTATATGCTTCCGGGGCTTGGTGGCGCCGAAACAGGGATCAGAAGGTGGCAGCAACTCTAGAGAGAGTGCAGAGGACAGCGGCACTCAGAATCACAGGAGGATATCGCACTACCAGCAGTGAGGCCTATTTGGTCCTCGCTGGGCTTATTCCCCTGGGATTGAAACTAGAGGAGGAGACCACAGACAGAAGATCTGGGAGAACAGGGAAGATGCCCTGGGACTTAAAGCGGGGGCCCTGGAATCGAAGAGGGACCCAAGGGAAGCCTTAGCAGTGGTTGCCAAAGTGGAATTGGAGTCCTGGAGGGCCGACAGGGATTGGCACGGAGGTTTTCACTGATGGTAGTAAGTCTGGAACCAATACTGGCGCTGGGGTAGTGATATTCACTAATGGAGAGCCGATCTTCCAAGAAATTTTAACACTCAGAGTGGACGAATTGGTCTTTTCAGCCGAGCTGGTTGCGATCAGGGTAGCCCTCAGAGTGTGTGCCGAGAAGAACTTCAGTCCGGACCGCCTTTATTCAGATTGTATGTCGGCCCTCGTCGCCATCAATCTGGAGAAAGGGCAACTCGCGCATCAAATAATCCAGGAGCTGAAGATGATGACGCGGGCTCCGGAGCTCCCTTGGTTTAGGAGACACAGCCTCATCGAAAGTCATGAGTTCGCAGACAGGATCGCTAAGGCAGGATGCTTTAGAGGTAGATCACTGAGGACCCCAGTGACCAAGAAAGAAGTTTACGATCCTCGTATAGGAGGATCAGGGGGCACGTCCAGGACTTATGGTTGGACAGATGGAGGAACAGTGTGAAGGGGAGAGAGGTATTCAATGGGGTAACAACACCCAAGCACCTCTGTAAGGTAATGTCCCACAAACTCATTAGGGTAGTTCGGGACAAGGGCTCTTCCCCAAGTCTCCACAGATTTAAAATTAAGAGAAACCCTGATTGCGTCTATGGAGAAAGGGATGTGAATGAACGCCACTACGTCTTGGATTGTCCAAGGGTAGTGGGTGTGCAGGAAGAGAGAAGGAGGGCGAGGGGCGCGATCGAGAGTAAGCTGCTGAGAAATCACAGCAAGCTTCTTGAGAAAGCCCACGACGTGGCAGCTGAGCTTTTCCTCAGCTGTGAGTGAACAGAGTCGACCGGGGGTTGCCTCCCCGCGGTTCCTGCTGGACACAGTAGATAGTTTCCTATTTTGCTGTGATTAAAGGCCACCGGTATAGAAATCCTTCCAGACACGTTGTCTGGGAGGTGGTGTTTCCAGGTACAATGTCCAAGCACTAGCTTGGATACCGTTACTTGGCTTATGAGTTGAACAGAATTACAGCGAAGGGCATGCTTCGCATGCCGGCTTGTGGACCGAAAGGTCTGGGTGGCCATTTGCTTCTAAGGTGTACCAACTGTGCTTAGGTGGGATCCTCCAGTTCTTGTTTATTTTGGCTACTGTTTCTATTTCTTTAAAAGTAAGTTTATTTTTCTGTAGCAAGGGTTCTTTTGTGCCTTTTTTCGCTAGCGCACCAGCAGCTTCATTGCCTTCAATGCTAACATGTAAGGGTATCCATTGAAGGTGAAATTTTGAGGTTTTGAGAGTTTTTGGAGATAACCAATTATGTTCCTGCTTACTTTGTCTCTAAGTTCCCCTGTGTGACTCAAGTGTTGTATGGCACTTCTACTATCAGTAAGAATCCATATATCGTGATGTTTAGTGTTTCTGATGGATTTTAAGACTTCATAGATGGCTATAAGTTCTGATCTGAAGTCTGAGCAAAATTCTGGGTATCTTCTGTTTATTTTCTCAATGCCATTTGTGGTTTTAATAAAAGAGCCACTACCAGTGTGTCCTAGCTCGTCTCTGCTACCATCGGTATAGAGAGTTATTGCATTTTTAGGAATTTTATCAATTATTTCTAATGATAATTGTTTTAAGTATTCTGGATTTTGGTATTGTTTGTTGGTGGGTTCATTTAAAGTGGCATCAAAAATAACATTTTGTTAGTGGTTCGAATGGAGATATTTTTTCAGCTAAATAATATTTTTCCACTTTATAATTTAAAAATCCATTTCTTTTGGCCAGGTGGAGAGGGCCTTCTTTTTTGAGTCTTATATTGGGTTCCCAATTAAGTATGTAATTGAAAGTTCTGTGTTTGTTTTCATAACTCTTGATTTTGTTTATATATTTTGGCAGATTGTAGCTTCTTCTATCTTTTAAGGGCATAATGTCTGCCTCGTAAAGTACAATATTATCAGGGCAGGTATTTCGAAGACCTGTAATAATTCTAGTTGCATTTAGTTGTATCCTTTCCAGTGTTTTTAAATTTGTTTCAGATGCTGTACCATAGATTTGATATCCATATTCCAAGATAGGTCTCATTAGAGATGTGTAAGTTAATTTTAGTGTTGTTGCTTCAGCTCCCCACTCTTCCTGAAATATATTTCAAGATTTTTAGTCGGTCTCTTCCTTTTCTAACAACTCCTTCAATATGTTTACTGGAGTAAATTTCTGGATCCAGGGTGTAGCCGAGATATTTAGGATGTTTATTATATTGCAATTGTTGTTCTTTCAGAATAATATTTGGTCTTATTTTGTATAGTTTCTTATCGGTAGTAAAAAGACAGGTTTCAGATTTTTGGGGGTTAAATTCTAATTTATGTTCATTAGCAAATTATTCTAGGTGGAGAAGAGTCTTGTTCAAATCTCTTTCAGCTTTTTCCAGTTAGTGTTGCTGCTCCATAGAATAATGTCATCAGCGAAAAGTCCAATATTGGTTTTATGTGAAATTTTTTCTTCTATGCCTGCAATAAATAGGGTGAAGAGAGTTGGGCTAAGGACTGATACTTGTGGTAATCCTTGGTACAATTTCAAGGTTTTAGATAGAGTGCCATTATATTTGAGCCTGATGTATATATTTTTATATAAGGGAATCATTTATCCAAGTTATAGCTTTTCCATCAATTTTGAAATGTTTGTATAATTTTGTAATTAACTTGTTTTTCCATACCTTATCAAAAGCTTGTGTAAGGTCTAAAAAGCAGCTATGATGTGGTTAGTTGGTTTTTTTGTTTTGTGCATCTTTTACCTTTTGTGCGAAAAATAAGAGTTGGTCTATTGTCCCATGTCCTTTCCTAAATCCATATTGTTCTTCTGGTAAGAGATTTCTTGTGTCGGGGTGGTAGGTGAGTCGTCTGAGTATAATTTTTTCCATTAATTTGCAGCAAATATTTGTGAGGGAGATAGGTTGGTAGTTTTTTTGGGTCATCAGCAGATTTGTCAAGTTTTTAATGCGAATTATTGTTGCATTTTTACAGTCTTGAGGCAATTTTCCAGTTTTCCAGGAGTTATTGAAAATATTAAGAAGTATTTATTTGCCAATTTTGCCCAAGTTTGATATCATTCGGCCATGGATTCCATCTGACCCAAGAGTCTTGTTTAGGTCAGTGTTTTCTAATGCATAAGCTAGCTCTTTCATATTGATTTTTTTCATGTAAAATATTATGAGTGCTGGTGACATTTTTACAGTCATGAATAATCTTTCGGGTCTTTTTTCAACCTTGATGTTACTACTTATATTTGATATGAATTACCTAAAAGATTTGCAGCAATTTTGTCATTAGTTGCTGGTGTACCATCTGTATTCTTAATCATATTTGTGTTTTCAGTTTGTGGCTGGACTCTGTCAATTTGTTTTGCCAAATTCCAAAGTTTTGTATTTGGGTTTCTTGGGTTCAGGTTTTCACAGGTTTGTTTCCATTTTTCCCTTTTCACATTTACGTATAATCTTTTTATTTTTGCAATCACAATGTTCAGTTCAGTTCTACAATTTGTTTGGTTTTGGGTGCACTTTTTTGTAGTTCATTTCTTTTAGTTATAAGTGTTTGAATATTTTTTGCCTGGTGTGTATAATTTGGAAATTATTTCTTAATATTACCTCTTGGTATTGAAACTTTGGCTGCTTCAATAATGGTGTTTTCGAAAGATATCATATTAGCCTTTTTGAAGTTCCAGAATTTTTCTTAATTGAGCTAGTTTTGGGCTTGGTGCTAATTTCTATCAAATTAGGCAAATGATCACTTCCAAAACCTTTTAATATTTGCTATTTGCATTTGTGGAAAATGTCAGGATAGTAAAAACTTATATCAAGGGCTTGTGCAGTATTATAGCTGTATGAATGATGGGTAGGATTTCCATCATTTAAGCACATGATGGCATTGTCGTCAAATATGTTTGATAGTATTTTGCCTCTTGGGTTTGGCGTGGAACATCCTCATAGTTGATGTTTGGCATTAAGGTCACCTACAATAATAGTGTTGTCTGTAAGAAATTGAGCCATTGTTCCATCGTCAATAAATGTATTGTTTAGAGGGTGATACATATTGTATATGTTGATGGCTTTGTTTTGATTGAGGTAGACTTTGATACCTTGGGCTTCGAGGTCTAATGTGTTTGGAATATTAATGGCTATGTCTTCATAGTACAAATTCGTGATTAAAAATGCTAGGCCACCCCCTTTAACACCTACCCACATATTCTCATAGCCAGCAATGGCCGCAGCCTTGCAGAAAATTGACATAGACCCAGAGCAGCAGCTTTACACACCCAAGATAGTGGACATTGCTGCTGCTGTGATGGAGATGCATGGATACATCTAAGGCTCTTTATTGGACACGACAACAACAACGGAATTCCAGAGTGAAATAAATTATCAGAGATAGATACATATTTTTCAAATGAATAAAATAAATATAATCGATACTTTTTGCTACATGTTTTAATTTGCATTTACCTATTTTACATATCTCTGATTGTATTTGAAAATCGTTAACCAATTCTTCATACTTTTGGCGAAGTGGTGTTTTATTAATTTGTTATTTGAAATTATTAGGGTTCTTTCCTGGTATTCAAAAAGGAAAAATACGTGTCGATCAGTTATATTTTTCAATTTATCAAACAATTTGGCCGCTGAATCTCTGATTCTGGTAGAGCGCCATCTGGCGAATAAAATTGTAACTAAAATCAATTTTGAATTTTTCATTATTTGCCATAAAAAATCCCATCGCATCCTGAACACAATGGTGTTTACCGCATTGCTCTAACGCAAATATTCGCGGAGTTATTAATTTTTAAAATAGTGCGGGACTTTTGGATCACCCTGTATTATAAATTAACTTTTTAGAATTATTCGAATTAATGCGAAATTAGAGGAGATGGTTCGAAAATACGGCTATGTTCATTGTCCGGTGTCAATTTCGAGGGGTTGATACACTTTGAATTGCACTCATGGACAAAACTTAGGAAGTGGGAAGTCTTTGATTTCGTGTTTTTTTTTTTTTTTTTTGAAACACTGGCAATTTTGTTCACACTTGGTTATCTCGTATGTTCTCGTATGTCTTCAATAAAGGACTCTGTATATTAAATATATTTCAGTTATTGTCTGAATCCCGATATACATGCTAAAAGTTACAACTTCCTTAAGTTTTGTCCATGAGTGTAGTTTCAGCAGGTAAAATTGGCTCCGAGGAACTATATTTAATAAACTTGTGAAAGGACGAAAAATTCTAAACCTTAACTACCCAATTTTATTTAAAATGGAAAGTACTTTTATCTACAATACTGCACTACACACTGCCCGTTCAATTTCGTATAAGAATTGGATATTTGGAAGACGCCAAACATTATCTACAATACTGCACTACACACTGACCGTTCAACGCCGTATAAGAATCGGATATTTGGAAGACGCCAAACATTATCTAATCTACAACATCAACCTTGACTTGTAAGTGACGTGACCTCCTTTGCCTCGGTTGATTGCACATTCCTTCAAAGGGAAAAATGAATGGGGAAATCTCAATTCTTAAATTGTCTTTAATCCCAACAATGTGATTTCAAACATAAATTCCAGAAGTTGTTGAAAGCTAATTTATGAACATAAAACAAAATTCTTCTATATACTCCAATATTGAACTATTGTCGTATAGCTATTCGAAGATTAATTTAGCCCGTAAAATATCTCGTTATTTACATACTCATATTATTGTGATGGTTGAATATCTGCTCCCCTTATAATTAAAGACTTCTTCCATTTCAAATAAAAACTGCTGTGTATTTAAAAAAAAAATTTCTGAAAATAGAGCAATCCATATTAAATTTTTAGATAATAAAAAGCCATATATTGAATTGAATAAAAGATTTAATTGTCAATATTTCGGTTGGCTGAATGCCAACCTTTATCAAGGCATTATATTTTTGTAAAAATTATTTTAACTGTGAAATTATAACACTATGCGTCGCTGAGTTTGTTTTTACAAAATTGTAATGCGCATACACACACACACAAAGTTTTATTAAGACCACCGGTCTTATACAGATTCACCACAGGAAGAAATGAAGCATAGATGAAGCTCCTATACTCCAGGCAGCGCAGCACCCAACAACAGCCTCTTGGTCCAACGCATGTCCAATGGCCACACGTTCCTCGTTACAAAAATGTAATGCCTTGACAAAGGTTGGCGTTCAGCCAACCGAAATATTGGCAATTAAATCTTTTATTCAATCCAATATATATATTTTTATTATATAAATTTTAAAAAGTGTTGCATATTTAGAATATTTAAAGTAAGGCTGTGTGTGTTGCTTAAAAGTAAGTTATCGGAAATGTAATTCAAGATAGAGTGTCCCATAGTTTTATTTCTTATCCCTCACTACAGAGGGAAAGGCAAAAATTAACAATTTCCAATCTCCCTAACAAGTTTAATTTATAATATAATGCGGCTTGTGATTGTAAAACGACATTTGAAAATTATCTCGCATGTGTTTCTTTTCAACGAAAAATCAAAATTTATTCCAAGGAGAAATAACGATTATTTCTAACTTTAGAAATGAAGTATGAAAGGATGAATTGTAAGAGTAATAATGAACGGAAAAATAAATATGGGATTCCCATCCCTGGACACTTTATTTTTCCGTTCATCATTACTCTTCACAATTCATCCTTTCATACTTCATTCCTAAGGTTAGAAATAATCGTTATTTCTCCTTAAAATAAATTTTGATTTTTCGTTGAAAAGAAACACATACGGGATAATTTTCAAATGAAGTTTAATATATACAAGCTTTTCTCGCTGATTCATTGGTCGGTAAGAGTTTTTCTTGTACTACCAGTTACACAGTTCAGCAGAAAAGTTGAGAATATTGTCAAAAATGAAAAAAGAAGGTAGACACGCAGTGGTGTCTCGCCATTACGTTAGAGAGCGACTATGTATAGTCGGTTGTCTATTTATTTCTTTATACTTTTACCTTTGTGTTTGCTTTTCATTCTTGTCCATTAGAACGAGTCTATATAAAATTTTTAATAAAATACTTTCGTATTTTAGAGAATATATAATTTTATAAATAATGTTCACACCTTCCGTCAAAACGAGACGCCATTTATTGACCGTCGCCGCAAACTAGCGGCCTCGGGTCGGTGACAAAGCCACAACACCAGCTTTGGTAAACTGAGAAGCGTCCACCTAGAGACCATGGTTTCGGGCTGATTACCTTCCTCAGTTCATGGTCTCCAGGTGGATGCTTCTCAGTTTGCTCAGCCCGAAAACATGATCTTCAGGTGGACGTTTCTCAGTTTGCAAAGCTGGTGTTGTGGCTTTGTCACCGACCCGAGGCTGCTAGTTTGCGGCGACGATCAAAAGATTGTGTCTAGTTTTGATGGGATATGTGATACTAAAATACCCATTCGAAGAGTCAAGCATCAGTATCACTATAAAAGGAAGTTCCAAAAATGCAATATAATAGCGGTATGGTAGATTAAACTGGCGAAACCACTGGGAGAGTTCACCACTGATGAGCCAGGCCCTCCCTTTAATTTTTCCATTGCAGTAAGGGCAGTAGAAATTGTTTTATTTTAAAAAGAATATTACGCGGCTAGAATATATGATTTTGTTTTGGCATATGCACATCGGATTTTAAATATAAAGAGACTATATTTTTTTCTAACTAGGAAGGATTACAACATATATTTGAATTTGATACAAATCTAGGGTTTAAAAAAAAAAAACACCTAGTTTTGTTAGTTTCATCGTATGTAATAGGCACAAATATTTCAATATCGAGCCTGGTTGATTAATGAAATGTATAATATATAGATATCGATATATTTACACAATAACTTCCATTTATTAACATAAGAATAAATTCTAGTTGTTAATAATGAAATTATCATCGAAAGTGTAGTGCCATATCAAATTAGAAAGTCAGCCATTATTGATCTCTATTTCATCTTGATCTGAGCAATTCTATTTACACCAATACTTCGCTTTGCGTCGTTTCGTTTTGCGTTTTTTTCGAAGTTGCGTCGCTGCTTAATTTTTACTGATTTTCACTGTGCGTCGTTAGATTTTCGAAGTTGCGTTGTTTTGGATTCGAGTCTTTAATTTTTTAATTTTTTTTTCCCTAAAATATGTCAACACCTTTGTTTTTGATTGCGCCTTCACATATTTTCACTTTGCGTCGTTTCAATTTGCGTCGTGTTTTTTTGGAACGTAACCCCGACGCAAAGCGAGGTATGGGTGTATATCTTCTAATTTTACAAACCATTCTATTAGAATTAAATCAAACAGGAAAGAAAATTTCGCTAAATTTGTAATATACGAGTAATTTAGATATATCAAATTGCTTTCTTCCTTATGGTTAAAACTTAAGCTTTGAGTGAACAATAGGAAAAAAGAAAGATTTTAAATGCTTTGTGAAGCAATCAAACACAGTGTTTTCCTCATTTAAAACATTTCCAATGTAACTTTAGTTCGAACTTTAAATACTGAAAAACATATCTTTGTCGAGTGATTTGGCAAAATTGCTGAGAAAGTTCATCTTTAATGAACCAAGCCCTCTCATCAAATTTCTTCCATTATCGTAGTAAGGCTTGCTGATATAGTTTTTAGATGATTTATTCAAATATATTAGGTTGTCCCAAAAGTTCATGTTTTTCTTATTACTTGACGAATAATATTATTACGGCGAATACATAATAATACATAATACAATTACTTTAAACCATAATACTGTTACACCTTGAGATGTAGATGGTTTTTGTTGAACCGTTTCCATTGTACCGTAGAATAAACCAGAACGAGTTCGCATTAAAAAGCTAACGCTTTATTTTGGTTACAAAAAGAATACAAAGACATTATACATAACGGCGAATAATATTATGGCAAATAATATTGGTAGTTCAATTGTCTCAAGTGTTTACGAACTTTTGGGTTAAACTCATAGAATTGTCGGTGGATGAGAGGGTAACACGCTCGATTCCCGACAGTCATGAATCGGGATTGAATCCCGCGTTAAAAATTGTTTAATATGTGAATAACTTCACATATTATTCATTGTTTCAATTATCATGAACTAGGTTGCTCTTGTTGAGCGGTACCTATTAATGTGATTTGAACCATAGAATAATTATTATCGAAAACAAAGTGTAGAATTTATTCATAAAAGAGCTAAATATTTCTGCTATGTAAGACATTTTGTATCAACGAAAGAAGATGTCCATCAGTTGACCTCTAGCAGGTCGAGATAGAGCAAGGCTATCTGTCAAATGTTTTTTATACGTCGATAATGGCAACTTGACCTTGTGTCATCATTTGAAAGAAAAAAAAAGAGATTGAATATTATCAAAGTGACCATAGTGTCATATTTTGATAGCAAACAAGATACTACAGTTGCACGAAAAGGAGATGCCTTTTTCTTAATTTATGCACCTTATCCCAGTAAAATATCACATTTGTACTATTTTTTCACATTGTGTCGCGGTCTCACGCAATTCTGGCCTTAACTACCCGTTTCACGATTTTTCAGGATGCCTTAATGACCAATTTTTTGGTCGTTGAGATACAGCTTGCACCACGCCAATGAGGGCCAATAGCCCGAAACGCGTCCGTGGTTAGCTTTTCTTGATTAATCAAGAATGGGTATTTGGCCAATTCTGGAATAATTAAAAATCAACGAGAATAATTGATATTTATTCCGATAGATGGCGCAAGCCATCAGCAACTTTCAGTTGCACGATAAGGAGATGCCTTTTTCTTAAACAAGATACTGTTAGAATATTACAGAGTAACAATGGCTATAGATGAGACTGAGTTTTAAAAGGAACTTTTATGTATATAATGTTTCATTGTTTTTGTTGTTTTCATGTAGACATATATACCAAGATTTGTTTTGTATAATTTCTATTAATATTAAATAATATGTAAAGTTAAATTGGTTACGGATTAATCCTTCTTACTTACTTTAATTACATACCAGATACTGCTAGATCTTTTGGCCCATTTCTATATAGAACGATGAGTTCTTTTATAATGAACATTTTTATTTTGTGATTATAGTCAGTTCTGTATGTAAGAAATAGATACACAGATTCAGTATAATGAACTCGAGTTCAGATGCCCTGAATGATAGGGACCTATATAAACTCCAGAAATACGATATTCAGACATCTACACTGACCCAGCTCTGGTCATCGAGACGATAAAGAAGCCTTCAGGATTGGTCTAGACTTGAAGTCCAGACCTAGGACAAGGAAAAAAAATACAACGATATCAAAATAATAATTAAAAAAAAAAAAACGTCCCCGGGTGGGCTCGAACCACCAACCTTTCGGTTAACAGCCGAACGCGCTAGCCGATTGCGCCACGGAGACTACGATTAAGTGAGGTACAGAAAGATTTTTATTTTATAAATACAGTAGTTTTGTTTACCATAACTAAGGATGTTAACCATTGTGAACTATATTTAAACTTCTATTCATGATAAATGGGTGAAAAAGTTTTAAAATTACAAATATTTTCTCACAAAGAGTATATTTTTATTGAAAAGAACGCTAGCTTTCAAGCGTTAATCGCTCTTCATCGGGCTTACTAAAATATCGACTTTATCCCACCAGAAATATTTACAAATTTGTAAATAATGAAAATATTTCTGCTGGGATAAAGTCGATATTTTAGTAAGCCCGTTAAAGAGCGATAAACGCTTGAAAGCTAGCGTTCTTTTCAATAAAAAGATACTCATTGTGAGAATATATTTGTAATTTTAAAAAAATATTAAAACTTATTGAGATAAATTTTGATAACAGATGGCGCGCTAGTGCAACATATTATAAATTTATATACCTATAAAATAGAGAAATATAATATGCAAAAATAGAATATCCATAAGCAAGAAAAAAGGACATTGGACAAAGTATTTGCTCTCAATCAAACATTGCTATTTTGAAATAACCGAAACATAAGAAACAAAGAATCAATAACTCTATTAACTACTTAATATAGTTCTTTACCCCATCTTTATATATTTACTATGAAGGCACGTGATGAGCCAAACCCTCCCAATATATTTTTTCATCGCGGTAAGGACAGTAGAAGTTTGTATTGTGTATAAAAGGAACATTCTTGCTTAAATCCTTTCATTTTATAAATATAGATGGCGTGTTATTGCTTTGTGTTAATTTATAAATGTCAAAGTTCATTCAATTATTAAAAGTTGTAGAGAAATGTTAGCGACATTTAATAGAAAGAATTCATAAATCAAACCTTGTTCAGAGCTTGAATTAATTCTTGAAGACAAGATGATCAATCTCTCATCAAACTTGTTATACAATGGATGAAATTTCTGCCATCAAATATTGAAATGAGATTCAAGTTTTCTTCAATAATTTGATTTATATTTAAAGGAATATTCAATAATAGAAATCTCAATATATTAGTAAAATTAATGAATTATTGTATATAAAATCATATTCACAGAAGGTGGTATCAAATTGAAATATATTTCGAGAATCAAACCTTATTTATTTATGAAAAAGTTCATTCAATTTTTTGAAAAGTTTTAGAGAAATATTAGCACACAACGTTTGAGTTAGAAATCAGAAATCAAACCTTGTTCAGAGCTTGAATCAATTCTTGAAAACAAGATGATCAATCTCTCATCAAACTTGTCATACAATGGATGAAATTTCTGCCATCACAAATGTTGAAGTGAGATTCAAGTCTTCTTCAATAATTTGATTTATATTTTGAGAAATATTCAAGAATATTTAGAATCAATTTTAGTAGAATTATAATCAATTAATATATTTAAAATCATAATTCATAGAAGAGAGGTGATATCAAATCGAAATATATTTAAATAAATCAAACATTGACTCCCATTGTTAGGATTTTCTCAAGGTTCCCCATGGAACTGAAAAAAAAAATTATAACATATTCAAATATGTGTGTCAGATGAAACAGTAAACTTTCCTGCTAGCTTATGTAACAGAATACTTAGAATGTTTCCTGTTTGATTCCTCATTCCTTTAGAAAAAAATGTAGGTGCTAAATATTCAAGACACTTATGCGAAATTTTTCTCATTCAGTACTCTTGTCTAAAATCTATAGCCACTTTACCATTATAAACACCTCTTCGACAAATTCTGAGGATCCCTTGTGGATCTCATGAAATCTAGGCCCGCGCTGTACTGAAGAAGGCCATTATCCTGAAACCATGGTCTAGAGGAGGGCGCTTCTCAATTTGTCAAAGCTGGTCTCGTGGCTTTGTCATCGACCTGAGTACGTTAGTTTGCGGAGATGGTCAAAGATGGTGCTTATTTTTCAGCGTCTATTTTAACGGGACAAGTGGCCTTAATTTTTCTAGATTAATATCCTTCTGGCAATATTCCCATCTGTCTAAAAAGTGGTAACAACACTGTTATCGAAATATCACAGAAAAGCGGCCTGAGGGCGTCTCGTGGCGGAGACTGGCGAAGGATACCTGGTTGATCCTGCCAGTATTCGTAGTCTTGTTTCAAAGATTAAGCTATGCATGTCTAAGTACACGTCCTAGCAAAGCGAAACCGCGAATGGCTCATTAAATTAGTTATGGTTCCTTAAATCGTACACATTAACTTGAATAACTGTGGTAATTCTAAACAAACTCATAATTTTTATTGGATAATTTGAATATGAATTTTCCTATTGATTAGAAAAAATATTGTCGCGTGTAAGGCCTCCAAATGATTGCAACCTCCGCCAATAAATGGCGCTTTCGCCTGTTTCCTTTCTCTGGCTGATGTGGGAGTCGCCGACTGCTGTGGTCTGTTTCCTGGGGAGGTTAATTGTAAATACCCTTTTATGTTGGCCCCAGGATGTAATATAATGTAAATACCCATTGTTATTTATCTCATTTAAATGTGATGTTTAGTAGTGGATGACAATAAAAGTAAGTGCTTCAAGTCTCCGTGCCGCCTTCTGTCGTTACTCTCGCCATTGCCATCATCGCCAGGCTGCTGCTGCTCTTCTGGTAAGTCTCTCGTGTCCCCCCACCAGTGGTAAGGCCGAGAGATACTGCCAGAGGAAGGGAGTTTCTACTGGAGAGGTGGAACTCAGGACGTCTTTGGGTGGCCTGCGGGGAAAAGCTGCAGGGAAGAGCAACGGGAGCCTGAGGAGGTGATCCACGAAGGAAGAAGCGGCGTTGTCGCAAAGAACCGGTAGGGTCCAGACGCGACAATATATTTAAAACGAATTTTGAAAACCTTCCCCAAAGAAATACCAACCCGGATAGTTGGCGACACTCTTGTTCGTGGCTTCAGGAATTCGAGTTATATCAAAAGAGAGAAGGTGAGTTTTGCCCCAAGAATAAAAACATTGTAAAAATATAAATAATAAGCAAAATGCCTTCCAAGGATGAGTTCCAATTACAATTGTCAAGAAATTTGAAACGATGAAGTACCTTTACCTTCATAGAGATAGATGAATGTGTTTTCAAATAAAGATATAATCAACAACAACAAAAAGCTTTATTAAGACCTTTTGGTCCTATACAGATACTCCGAGTATAACAAGGCATAAACAGGAAAATAACAGTAATAGTAACAATAATTATCAATGTTATTTACAATGTATCAAATAAGGGGGGAATTGAAAAAAGGGTTTGTCATAAGAATAAAGATAAAATCTAGTGATTAATAGGCAGATGTTCAATTTTTACTGCTGTTTGGACATCATTAAATAAACAACAAAGAGATTATATGCAAATAGGTACAGTCGAAGAGGCTTCCCCAAAGACCAAGAACCTCTCTCTCTCTCCCATCTATTTATTCATATTTATATTTATTCTGTATTTAACCTTATATAATCTTATATGGACTTTGAAATAAAGTAGTTTCAATCTCAATCTCTCTCCCATCCTCCAGACAATCAGAATATTTTGGTGAACTCTCTTCATCTCAAAGTTCAGGAAAAACTTGGTCGACAAAGATGGCAAGGATGTCATCATTTAGCCATTTCTCAAAGAATCAGTAGCCCTGCAGGTCGGATGACCGCTAGATTATACTGAAATCCATCTGTATGAAAGATCTGATAGAGAAGAAGAAACACAAGTAGGAGGAAAAGAGCTTCCTTTTATAAGAAAACGATCGGACAAGACGCCATTCTACGGGTACAGGACGTAGAAGGACGTCTTGACCGAAAGCTTGTACGAACGTCCTCTTGTAAAAGAAACACTTCTCCATGTCTTGTTTAACTTCTTCTATGGCGAATATGAAGATTATTGTTGTCTTAAAGGTCTGACATCTTGAGTTCACTGAAGTGGAGATCACTTCTAGAAAAAAAAAGATAATTCTAATAAATAAATTTAGGAAATCGAGTCAAATTGTATATTTATAAAACTAAACTTCTGCAATAAACTTACTTATTATATATTGTTACTTATAAAATGAGGTAAGATAAACCTTGGAATTAGACTCCAATTTATTTGATGTAAAACAAACTATTATTATTTATAATATATATATATATAACAATAAATAGTTGTATAGTTTAATAGTTAAGTTTTCTATTAAAATTATCTTCATTATTTAGATTATTTAAATTCAAATTATAAAATTTGTAAATTTTTATTATTTAGTATAGATAGAGAGAAAAAAAAAGTCCTTTACTTCTAACACATCATCTAGTTAATTATATATTTATAATTAATAACAATAAAATTTAACAACGTAACGTCTTTTGCATCGGCTTTTACACGTCATTTAGACATACTCTAATCCTATATATAGAATAATAGAAGTGAGAATATATATAATATTATATATTTTAGTAGTTAGAGAAAAGAGAGAAAGACAGAACCATGCACTTTTAATCAAACTAATAATAAGAAAACAAAAAGTTTTGTAAAGAAGGTAGATAAGATTGTTAGTATATAGATATATATTTTTATAATTTTATATTTTATCCTTTTTTTTTTTTTTAATGATTTTTTATTTTTTTTTATTTTAAATTATGAATATAAATAGTTGTATTTAGTAATATATCTATACTATTAATTAACTTTTGTTATAAGTTTGGTTATTATGTTTTGAAACCCTAATGGTAGACCAGACATATACAAAAAAAAATTAAATTGGAGTAATTATTGAAAAAAGAGATCTGCTGAACCGGGAATTCTCAAATAGAAGTTCAGCGGCGTTTCATCCCTTCTCTATTACGTCATAGATCTCTTTTCAACCGGATTTTATGTGTTAATATAAAGTTACTTCAGTGAAACATTTATATGAACAGATATAACAAATTCCATTAACAAATTCCAACTGTGAACCTACCTTGCCCGCGACGCCTTCAACTGTAAACATCTATTTCTGGATGACACATGTTGTGGGGGGGGGACAAAATTATACCGTTTGTTCTGAAGTTTTAGAACAACAAGACATTCAAAGAAGAAAGAAAAGATAGTTAATGGAAGAAAACCAAACTTTATAATCTTTACAGCCAGTTATATTAAAATAACTGATTCAACACTTATTCATCTTTCAATATTCCTTTAAAAAGGCAAATTATTAGAGTTTAATAAAGCTATTAAATGTGAAAATTCACTTTTATTTAATTTCCATTTTCCTCCCCAGAAATTGGAGATTAAACAAAATGAATTCTATACAATATTACTTTAAACATCTTGTGAAAAAATCTTCAAATCAGCTATTTAATTTAAGTTTAACTAATTGTTAAAGATTATAAATTTGTATTAGTTATTATTGAGAGAAATTATAGAAAGTTGATTTAATAAATGGATACTTCCATTTATTTTTTTAAAGTATTTTATAATAGATATACTGTTGAAATATTTTACTTGTCTGATACTAAATTTGTTTTTAATAAATTCCATGTTTAAATTTTTAACATCTTCTATGAAATTTTCTAATATATTATTTATTCTATAAAATCTTAGAAACTGTCCAAAGTATATACCTTTACAACAATTTAATGATATATTAGAATTCATATTACAGTATTTTATAATATTGAAATTATAATTACTTTTTTTATTATAAATTTTAATAGCATTATTTGTAAGGTCTATATTTAGGTCTAAAAAGTTAACTTTTTTGTTTCTATAAATTTTTTCATTGTTCTTAAGTTTCAAGTATTTAGGATAAATTTTAGGTATTAAGTTTTTGAACTGTGGATTATTAAATATTATGATGTCATCTACATAACGGAACATTTGCCAGTTAACATTATTTTGTAGAAAGTATTCTCTTTCGTACCAGAATAATATTAAATTTGGTAATAAAGGACTAGAAGATGTTCCCATGGGAACGCCTTCTGATTGAATATATATTTTATTTTTAAATTCTATATAGTTAAAATTTAAAAATGTTTCCAGTAGAGTTTTTGCTGTTTTAAGATCTAATTTAATTGTTTTATATCTGTTATGAATAATTTTAATGTGGAAAGTTTTGTCATTGATGATTTCGTTAAATAAATATTGGTTATTTTATTATTTAGATCTCTTAAATTTATTTTAGAATATAGGTCCTCAAAGTCAAATGTGTGTACTGTTTCAATGTTTGTCCAATTGTTCATTAAATAGTTAATGATTTTTTTATTTGAGTCGATAAATTTATAATTATATTTATTAGTTAATTTATTTATAATAAATTGTAGTGTTGAAGCTAATTGTATATCAATGTTTTTTATAACTGAATTTATACCAGATGTGATTGTTCTGAAAGAAATAGGTTTTTTGTGTAGTTTAGGAATTATATAGAACTTTGGTATGTTTGGATTTTTGTAGTGATTATAAATTTTTAGTGAATTTTCAACGTTTTTGATGTCTTTTTTGATTTTTGTGGCTGTAGTTCTAGCAAAAGTGTATTTATGATTATTATCAATTTCCTTTTTTAGTATATCGTGGTATAGATTTTTACAAATTATAGATAAGTTATTGGAACATTTATCTATAGGAGTGATAATAAAGTCCTTCTGTAATTTAATTATATTTTCTTTAAAAGAAGGAATATCTGAATTAGGTTTTGTGTATTTAAGTGTATTATTATAATAATTTATAATTTCCTTTTTAACATTATGTTTCCATTCCAGAAAAGTAAATTCTGGAATACTGTATTTTATACTAGTTTTATTTATGAAAATATCTATATCTTTTAATATAGATTTAATTGTATTATTATAATTATGTTTAATTTGAGGTATATATTTATACCCTTTATTTAAAATATCCTGATATTCTGGATTTAAAAAAGAAAAATTGCTAGTTAATATATGACCTGAGAACTTATATCTATCAATATAGTTGTTGCAATTACATTTAATTTTTTTAAAATTTGTTAAATTATTAATAAATTGGTTATAATTGCAAACTAAATTACCTATATTTTTGTTGTATCTCCAGATTGTTTTGAAATTTAAATTTTTTATAGGGAAAAGATTATTAATGTTTTGGTTATTAAAATATCATTAAACTTAATATGATTAAATAAATTGTTATTAAATTTAATGATAATATTAATGTTATTAGTAGATTGTTTAATTTTTCTGTATTTAAAGATGTCGTGTGTGATATCTATTAATCTGTTAGTCAGATTATGAATTTTAATATATTCTATAAGTTTGATAAATTTATTATTATTTAGTTTAAATAATGTTTTAATAAATTTATCGACGAAGTTGTTAGTATACATTTGTTTTGGGTCCAGTAATTCTTCAAATTCAATGTAACCTAATTTATTGGTAGTTTTACCTCTAGTTTTATTAGGTTTAGTTTTAAATTCATTTTTTTTTGTATTTGCAGCTGATTTCATAAGTTGACATTTCTTCTGTTTGTGGTTTGTATGTGTAGTTTAATTCGTCATTAAGTCCATAAGGGAATAATGTGTTGTGTTTATAAATGTAGTTGTTTTCTAATAATAGTCGTTGTTTTTTTGTTTTGACATATGTCTAGTATTTCTATCTTAAAGTTGTTAAAAGTATGTAATTGATTGTGTTCTTTCATATATATATTACCAATTGATTTTTTAGCGTGGTTTCTATGTAGGTTTATTCGTATATTTAATGGATTACACGTTTGTCCTATATATGATAATTGACAAATTTGGCATGTTAATTTATAAATAGTATTTACTAATTTACAACTAGTCGTTTGAAATGTGTCATGGTTCTTAAGAGAGGGACAAGTTTGACAATTCTTTCTTAGGCAATTCTTAGCGAGTTTAAATTAACATAAAAGAGGTGCTAACCCTAATATGCTGGTAGTTTTTTTTAGTTTTTTAGTTTGTTATTCTATTGAAAAGTTTTTTTTTTAAATATATTTATCTTAATTGTTTTTGTGGTGATTAAATTTGTAATAAAATGAATAATCAATCTATAAAAATATAGATATTACTGTTTGTTATCTGTTATATTTTTAAGAATAACTAATAAAAAACATCTTTAAACTAACTAAACACTGAAAAAAACAAAAGTTCTGAAGTTATTTTTTCTAAAATTATTTTTATAATTTACTTTTTCATAATCAAACAATAAAAGATAATTAAAATCTGTATGGAGTTTTATTTATATTAGAATATCTAATATATGATTAAATTTGTATATTATATTATATATAAAAATATATCATAGAGCAAGCTCATATGAATTAATATAGTGTAAAAACTATATAATAAAAATAAAACAGTGATTCTACATTTAAAACTCAAGGAGCAAACTGATAAGAATGATAAATCATATCAAGTAGATTTGGTTAGATTAGCAAGCTAAATCTAAATTAATTATAACAATAAATAGTTGTATAGTTTAATAGTTAAGTTTTCTATTAAAATTATCTTCATTATTTAGATTATTTAAATTCAAATTATAAAATTTGTAAATTGTTATTATTTAGTATAGATAGAGATAAAAAAAATCCTTTACTTCTAACACATCATCTAGTTAATTATATATTTATAATTAATAACAATAAAATTTAACAACGTAACGTCTTTTGTATACTAACAACTTCGTCGATAAATTTATTAAAACATTATTTAAACTAAATAATAATAAATTTATCAAACTTATAGAATATATTAAAATTCATAATCTGACTAACAGATTAATAGATATCACACACGACATCTTTAAATACAGAAAAATTAAACACAATCTGCTAATAACATTAATATTATCATTAAATTTAATAACAATTTATTTAATCATATTAAGTTTAATGATATTTTTAATAACCAAAACATTAATAATCTTTTCCCTATAAAAAATTTAAATTTCAAAACAATCTGGAGATACAACAAAAATATAGGTAATTTAGTTTGCAATTATAACCAATTTATTAATAATTTAACAAATTTTAAAAAAATTAAATGTAATTGCAACAACTATATTGATAGATATAAGTTCTCAGGTCATATATTAACTAGCAATTTTTCTTTTTTAAATCCAGAATATCAGGATATTTTAAATAAAGGGTATAAATATATACCTCAAATTAAACACAATTATAATAATACAATTAAATCTATATTAAAAGATATAGATATTTTCATAAATAAAACTAGTATAAAATACAGTATTCCAGAATTTACTTTTCTGGAATGGAAACATAATATTAAAAAGGAAATTATAAATTATTATAATAATACACTTAAATACACAAACCTAATTCAGATATTCCTTCTTTTAAAGAAAATATAATTAAATTACAGAAGGACTTTATTATCACTCCTATAGATAAATGTTCCAATAACTTATCTATAATTTGTAAAAATCTATACCACGATATACTAAAAAAGGAAATTGATAATAATCATAAATACACTTTTGCTAGAACTACAGCCACAAAAATCAAAAAAGACATCAAAAACGTTGAAAATTCACTAAAAATTTATAATCACTACAAAATCCAAACATACCAAAGTTCTATATAATTCCTAAACTACACAAAAAACCTATTTCTTTCAGAACAATCACATCTGGTATAAATTCAGTTATAAAAAACATTGATATACAATTAGCTTCAACACTACAATTTATTATAAATAAATTAACTAATAAATATAATTATAAATTTATCGACTCAAATAAAAAAATCATTAACTATTTAATGAACAATTGGACAAACATTGAAACAGTACACACATTTGACTTTGAGGACCTATATTCTAAAATAAATTTAAGAGATCTAAATAATAAAATAACCAATATTTATTTAACGAAATCATCAATGACAAAACTTTCCACATTAAAATTATTCATAACAGATATAAAACAATTAAATTAGATCTTAAAACAGCAAAAACTCTACTGGAAACATTTTTAAATTTTAACTATATAGAATTTAAAAATAAAATATATATTCAATCAGAAGGCGTTCCCATGGGAACATCTTCTAGTCCTTTATTACCAAATTTAATATTATTCTGGTACGAAAGAGAATACTTTCTACAAAATAATGTTAACTGGCAAATGTTCCGTTATGTAGATGACATCATAATATTTAATAATCCACAGTTCAAAAACTTAATACCTAAAATTTATCCTAAATACTTGAAACTTAAGAACAATGAAAAAATTTATAGAAACAAAAAAGTTAACTTTTTAGACCTAAATATAGACCTTACAAATAATGCTATTAAAATTTATAATAAAAAAGTAATTATAATTTCAATATTATAAAATACTGTAATATGAATTCTAATATATCATTAAATTGTTGTAAAGGTATATACTTTGGACAGTTTCTAAGATTTTATAGAATAAATAATATATTAGAAAATTTCATAGAAGATGTTAAAAATTTAAACATGGAATTTATTAAAAACAAATTTAGTATCAGACAAGTAAAATATTTCAACAGTATATCTATTATAAAATACTTTAAAAAAATAAATGGAAGTATCCATTTATTAAATCAACTTTCTATAATTTCTCTCAATAATAACTAATACAAATTTATAATCTTTAACAATTAGTTAAACTTAAATTAAATAGCTGATTTGAAGATTTTTTCACAAGATGTTTAAAGTAATATTGTATAGAATTCATTTTGTTTAATCTCCAATTTCTGGGGAGGAAAATGGAAATTAAATAAAAGTGAATTTTCACATTTAATAGCTTTATTAAACTCTAATAATTTGCCTTTTTAAAGGAATATTGAAAGATGAATAAGTGTTGAATCAGTTATTTTAATATAACTGGCTGTAAAGATTATAAAGTTTGGTTTTCTTCCATTAACTATCTTTTCTTTCTTCTTTGAATGTCTTGATGTTCTAAAACTTCAGAACAAACGGTCTAATTTTGTCCCCCCCCCCCACAACATGTGTCATCCAGAAATAGATGTTTACAGTTGAAGGCGTCGCGGGCAAGATAGGTTCACAGTTGGAATTTGTTAATGGAATTTGTTATATCTGTTCATATAAATGTTTCACTAAAGTAACTTTATATTAACACATAAAATCCGGTTGAAAAGAGATCTATGACGTAATAGAGAAGGGATGAAACGCCGCTGAACTTCTATTTGAGAATTCCCGGTTCAGCAGATCTCTTTTTTCAATAATTACTCCAATTTAATTTTTTTTTTGTATATGTCTGGTCTATCATTAGGGTTTCAAAACATAATAACCAAACTTATAACAAAAGTTAATTAATAGTATAGATATATTACTAAATACAACTATTTATATTCATAATTTAAAATAAAAAAATTTAAAAAATCATTTAAAAAAAAAAGGATAAAATATAAAATTATAAAAATATATATATATATACTAACAATCTTATCTACCTTCTTTACAAAACTTTTTGTTTTCTTATTATTAGTTTGATTAAAAGTGCATGGTTCTGTCTTTCTCTCTTTTCTCTAACTACTAAAATACATAATATTATATATATTGTTGCACCAGGTTGCGGCTTGGCAGACTCTTCAGCCTGGATTCTCTCCTGTGCTGGGTCTTGCATCTTACCAGAGCGTGTTTCAACCATCCTACAAATTTATAAAAGGGAATAACGAGATAAGTCTTCTTTAAGTAGCCACCAGAATCCTTCCTTTATTTTCTCACATCAAAGAGAGCAGTGAAGTCACACGTGTACCTAAATACAAATGATGACAATCTAAATAATCTGTGTTTTTAAATAAATATCATAGAATATTTTATATAAAAATAAATAAATATATAATTTAAATTTCAAATATATTAAAAATAATATAAGAAATACGCCATTAATCATGATGTAACACTTCCCCCTCTCCAGAGGTCGTCACGTCCTCGTAAGTTACCTCATCAATTCTCTCAAAATAGGGTTTGAGTCTTGAGACATGGACAATCAATGGGTCTTGGCCAGGATTATCTTTTGGCTCAATTAAGTAATTTACGTTAGACAGCTTCTTTAATATTCTATATGGGCCAAAATATTTTCTCAGTAGTTTCTCACACTTTCCTATTTTCCTAATTGGTGTCCAAACTGCTACTAATTCTCCTGGTTCGTAGCTTCTTTCCATGTGTTTCTTGTCATAGTTCTTTTTCATTCTTTCTTGAGTCTTTATTGTGTTGTTAATAACTAATTTTCTTGTTCTGTTTATTTTGTCTAAGTGATGTTTTATGTATTCATCATAATCATCTTTGTCAATGTCCACCGAGATATTCCTGTCGTCCAAAAGAGACGTGGGTTCTCTTCCAAACATCAGGAAAAAGGGAGAATATCCTGTGGTTTCCTGAATTGTAGTATTGTAAGCGTGAGTGATGAATGGGAGTATTTCGTCCCAATTTTTCTGATCAGTGTTCACATACATACTGAGCATATTGATCAATGTTCTATTTAACCGTTCTGTCAATCCATTAGTCTGGGGATGATAGCTCGTTGTGAAGCAATGTTTAATCTTGCACGTTTTCATCACCTCTTTCATTAAATTACTGGTAAATTGAGAGCCTCTGTCACTAATAAGATATTGTGGGGCTCCGTGCCGAAGAAAAATATCCTCTACTAGAAATTTAGAAACTTCTTTCACTGTTGCTTCCGAGACTGCTTTTGTTTCTGCATATCTAGTGTAGTAGTCCGTCAGCACGATTATCCATTTTTTCCTGTTTTTCGTAGATGGTAGTGGACCAACAAAGTCAATTCCAATTCTTCCGAAAGGAAAGTTGGCTGGGGGATGGGCTGTAGTAGTCCAGAAGGTAATTGGTTTGAGCCTTTCCTACTTTGGCAAAGGTCTTAACGAATTCTGAGACATCCTTTAGCATGGATGGCCAAAAGTATTTACTCTTTATTCGGTACATGGTTCTGGCGACGCCCAGATGGCCATTCGACATATGATTGTGATATTCTTTCAAAATTTCTCTCTTTTTATTCTCTGGAACCACAAGCAACCACGCCCTGCCTTCAGGGTTCGGGTTTTTCTTAAAGAGGCATCCATCTTCTTCTTTAAAGTTTTGCGCAATTGATCGCCTGCTTCCATTAAGGTTTTTCTTAACACTTTCGATAAATTTATCCTCTTCGTCTGTTATTTGATTTAAAAATAGCCTTTCAAAATCCTCATCCCAATCAGTTTCTGGTAAGGGCCCCCTAGATAAGCCATCGGCGTCCAGATGCTTCTTTCCCGATTTATGTATTATATCGAAGTCATATTCTTGAATTTTCAATGCCCATCTTGCCAATCGACCTGTTGGATCCTTCAAGTTTTTGAGCCAGCATAAGGCGTGATGGTCTGTTACTATTTTAAAGTGTCTTCCATAAAGGTAGGGTCGTAATTTTGACATTGACCAGACAACGGCCAGACATTCTTTTTCAGTGGTTGAATAATTTTGCTCCGCTTTACTTAGGGTACGACTCAAATATGAGATCACCTTCTCTTCACCACCGATGTCTTGGACAAGTGTTGCACCTATGCCGATGTTGGACGCATCAGTATGAACATAAGTAGGTGCATTTGGATTGAAGTGACCTAAAATTGATGGACTTAATAGTGCTGTTTTTAGGGTTTGAAACGCTTCCTCTTGTCTTTCTGTCCAGGTAAATGATACACTTTTTTTTATAAGGTTGGTCAAAGGGTCAGCAATTTTTGAAAAGTCTTTGATAAATTTTCTATAATATGAACACATTCCCAAAAAGGATTGTACTTCTTTGACCTTTTTGGGCCGAGGAAAATTTCTGACAGCTTTGATGTTATGTTCCGCGGGTTTTATACCATGTTTGCTAGTTATATAGCCGAGAATCTCCAATTCTTCAAAAGCAAATCGGCATTTTTTGTCGTTTAACCTTAAATTAGATTCACGAAAACATCTAAAAACAGCTTCAAGTCTTTTGAGGTGCGTTGGAAAATCCGGGCTATATATGATAACATCATCCAGATAACACAAACAAATTTGCCATCTCAGATTTCCAAGCATATTCTCCATATTTCTCTCAAAGGTAGCAGGCGCGTTACAAAGTCCAAAAGGCATCACGTTGAATTCATATAATCCATGCGCTGTAGTGAAAGCTGTTTTCTCTTTGTCTCTTTCTTCGACTTCAACTTGCCAATATCCAGATCTGAGGTCTATTGCTGAGAAGTGTGTAGATCCTTGGAGAGTATCCATAACTTCGTCTATTCTAGGGATCGGATAGACATCTTTTACTGTCACATTATTCAGTTTTCTGTAGTCCACACAAAATCTGTATTTACCATCTCGCTTCTTGACCAATATTACTGGAAAAGACCAGGGGCTAGAAGATGGCCTAATTATGCCTTCTGTAAGCATCTCGTCAATTTGCTCTTTTATAATATCTCGTTCTTTAGCACTTACCCGGTAAGGCTTGTGTTTAATTGGCTTCGCGTCTTCTGTGTCTATCCGATGTTTTGCCAAATTGGTTCTCCCTAATCTCGATGAAAAAAGATCTCCATACCTTTCTAAAACTTGTTTTAACTCCTTCTGTTCCTTTGGTGAAAGATTTTCGTTTATTTGGAATCTAGGTTCTTCGTTCTTTTCTACCTCTCTTTCTCGACTCACATTTATTGTCGCTGGACTACTTCCAAAAGCCAATGTTTGGTTTTTCATTATTTTTAACGGTCGAGGATACGGATTAGTTATCCAGATGTGTGTTTCCCTATTTGTAACATTGATCAAGCTTCTTGCTAGACGAAGTCCATTTGTTTGAAACATTTTGCTGCTCTCCTCGATAATATATTGAAACGATGCAGCAGAGAAGTAGCAGGGAAGAAGTTGGAACGCCAAGAGAAGAAGGGCCCCTTCTCGGAAGTGTTGATTGACGAAATTCCAGGGGAGGGGGTGGCAGACAGTCGGGGCAGTCCAGCTGACGCCGCCGCCGGGAAGGGATCAGCCGAGCCCAGCTGGTGCCGCAGTGGAAGGAAGCTGGCCGGCCTGCCGAGGATTTGTGTGTGCCGAGAAGACATGGCAGTCTGGGGAGAGAAGTCTGTCTGAGAAGTGGGCTCCGAACGTGTGGCCGTATGGACTGACCGGGAAGACGGTAGCGGAGAAGGATCCCTCTAGTGGCGGACATTGAAGGCAAGTTAATCTTCTACTGTATAGTTACTTATCTACTCTTTTAAGCTCTTGTAATAAATATACCGCACTAAGCTGTATCCTAAAGAATCCACATTGTTTTCTCAGAAACCTTGTACGCAAACATCGACGGCTGAGAAGCGTCGTAACATTTGGTGTCAGAAGTGGGGTACAGCTTAGTTAATTTTAATTGAAGATTTTATTTTGCGCTAATTCAAAAAGGAAAATGGAAAAACTAACCGACCCCGAAATCGAAAAATTCACAAAATTGCTCCGTCTGTTAAGCCAGAAAGTAGATGAGCTCGGAGAAAACTTGGATTCTCGGTTGAGCCGACTCGAGCATATTCGGAATGTCAAACGTTCTGCCACACCCATGTCTTGCGAAGTTAAGTTCAATGTACTACCGCCAGAAAATCCTGATGGCTTTTCAAAACCAATCACAGCAACCAATAGCCCACGTATTCAATGTCTGAGGGGACAAAAGACGATCCCAGGTGATGAAGATCCCGACAAGACCATCACAACAAAGATCATCACGTCAGGAGACGTTGTAAGTGAACTGCCAGAATCTACGCTAGAAGATTCTCCCGTGATCCAGAAGTCCGAAGAGTGTCGACAGCAGGGAATGATCCAGACTGGTTGTGTAGCGGAGGAGGATGAGCTGATCGCCTCCGACAACGGCTGTGGCACGAGTGTTGTGTATAACATCAAGCGGACGGAAGGAGAATGCCCTCAAGGTGATATACAGAGCGAAAATTCAACCCCTGGGATTCTTTCTGAAATACTCCATGAGAAAAGCAACGATCTTGGCGAGCTGCAGTGCGACAGCGTGGCTGACTTCAGCGACAGTGTCAGACTGTCAGGGACTACAGCGGCGATCCAACTGGACGGGACGGAGCTGGATGCTCCGTGGAAGTGCGACAAGGCTAGATGGTCGAAGCACCCTGAAGTTGGAGCCGGCGACCCGACTGAACGGGATAGAGCATTGGACGCTCTGTGGAAGTCCGACGACAATGTCTGTGACGCGGAAGTCGCGCGCAATGTGTCAGCGCCGTCGTCTGCAATGCAAGCTGAAGAGATGTGCCAAGAATGTGTACCTATCATCTTCGTTCCTTCGCCCGACAAGGTACAGATCAAGCAGCCACCGCCTAGGAAAAGTTCTCCCGATCTTGAGACTGCCACGGGATCCGACACCTCCAGAAGGTTTAAGAAATTCACAGCCCTGTGCGTGGTCGGCACTAAGAAGCCCAGGTTTGAAGGGTTTGGAAAGAGAGAGCCTCTAGAGAAAGAGAATGTGAAACCTAAAGAAGAAAAGGGAGGCCACGATATGGACAGCGTGGATCGGGTGGACGAATCAACTGTAAAGATCGGCGATCTACAGCCCCGTTGTGGAAGGAAGCGGCGAAAGCGCAACACAAACGATCACAGCCCTTTGTACATTGCGGCTACAGAGTGTTCTCAGGGAGAATTCAAAATATCAGATGGAAGCATCGTAGGCAGTGAAATATGGCCGCCATCTTGTGGAGAACCACCGCCCTGTGCTAGACAGCGAGACCAATCAATGGCGTCGGCACTGGTTGAGAGTGGAAAGAAAGCCCGAGTTGAGATGTGGTTCTGCAAACAAGGTTTGGTGTTAACCCTGCCGCTACGCTTCCGGGAGGCGGACAACCCTCATGTGGCCAGAGACGTCAGGGAGATCAAAGGGCCGCCGATCAGCGCCTCTGGTGAAATCGGCCTTTTCGGGACGAAAAGGATTGAGAAGGGGGCAGTGAAACGATGCAGCAGAGAAGTAGCAGGGAAGAAGTTGGAACGCCAAGAGAAGAAGGGCCCCTTCTCGGAAGTGTTGATTGACGAAATTCCAGGGGAGGGGGGTGGCAGACAGTCGGGGCAGTCCAGCTGACGCCGCCGCCGGGAAGGGATCAGCCGAGCCCAGCTGGTGCCGCAGTGGAAGGTAGCTGGCCGGCCTGCCGAGGATTTGTGTGTGCCGAGAAGACATGGCAGTCTGGGGAGAGAAGTCTGTCTGAGAAGTGGGCTCCGAACGTGTGGCCGTATGGGACTGACCGGGAAGACGGTAGCGGAGAAGGATCCCTCTAGTGGCGGACATTGAAGGCAAGTTAATCTTCTACTGTATAGTTACTTATCTACTCTTTTAAGCTCTTGTAATAAATATACCGCACTAAGCTGTATCCTAAAGAATCCACATTGTTTTCTCAGAAACCTTGTACGCAAACATCGACGGCTGAGAAGCGTCGTAACAATATTCTCCATCCTCTGTTTCTACCAATGCCTTGATCAATTTCATGGAACATTCCGGTACAATGGAATCCTTGGCACTCTTTATTTTCAACATTTCAAAATTGATTTCGTCATGATTATTCGTCAAATCATATTTTATAGTTTCTTGCTTACAATCTATTTTTGCGTTCATTTTCTTAAGGAAATCTCTCCCAAGAATTAATGTCCGTAAATGCGTTTTCAATATCACAAAGTTGTGTGATAATGTTTCGTCATCAATTTTTATATTTAAAAATATACTTCCTACCATGTCCAATTTTTTTCCATCGGGTCCTGCACAAATTTTTGCGAGTTTACTTATAACATGGCCTGTATCGAGGGCCGTTCTGAGGTCGACCACTGAGAGGTCAGCACCTGTATCAACCAAAGCTTCAAAAGTCCCTATCTTATCCACATTAATTTTTAATTTGTATTTAGGGTCCAACTTCTTGATTCCGTTTATGGTCGACTTGCTTTGATTGACAGATTCAGGCGCGACGCTTAGTTTAAATCTTCCAACACGGAATATCTATTCCGGGTAGGAATATTTGTCTGTGTGCTATGACATACATCAGCATAAAGCCGAGGTCCTGATTTCTCTGATATTTCATTCATTTGGCATTTTTCTTCGAACTTCTCTTGGGTATCTGCTGGATCCTCTTCTAGGATTCTTATAAACTTGACCCTACAATAACGGGCCACGTGCCCTGGCTTGTTACATTTAAAGCAGATTGGTCTTCCATCTTCCGTCCTATTTTTGCTCACTTCTTGGCTTTTATTGTAAGTGTTTCTCTGAAGGTTTGGTTTCGGCACAAAGTTAGGATTATAAGGACGTCTAGGGGTAGAGGGCTGGGGAAAGTTGTTTCGATACTGTCTGGGGGTAGGAGGGGAGTCGTTCTTGTAATTATTGGAAACAGGGGCTTGGGGCCTGGAAGTGGTCTGGTAGTTTCGTGCGGCAGTCGGCGGCACGTACCTCGATTGTTGTTGGGGTCTAGAATAGCGTGGACCGTTATATAGGTTTCTGGATTTCTCCACACGTTCCCGATACTTCTTTTCAAAAGAATCCATTCTCTTGCACACGACAAGAAGGTCATCGGTCGTTTTAGGAGGGTTCAGGTAGAGCGCGAATGATTACTCTTTTTTCAGTCCTCCATTAACATGTTCAATTTTTGTTTCTTCTTCCATTGCGGGGGTCAACCTTGTTGCACAACACTAGAATGTCTTCCGCGAACCTGATTGCTGGTTCATTCCAGTGTTGCATTCTGTTGAGCTTCATTCTAAGTTCTTCTTTATTCGCGTCCAAAGAAAAATCCTGAATGAGGCGGATTTTAATATTTTCCCAGCTCGTGAAACTAGCTTTGTGTAAATTCAACCAGGTTTTAGCGCTTCCCGTCATGTTCATGGCGGCATAACGAGAGATAATGTAGTCTGCCCAATGGTACAAGAAGCCAATTTCTTCAAGAGATTCAATCCATGGGCGAGGGTCTTCCGTTCCATCATACTTGGGGATGTCGATGTTGGGATTCAGGACAACTGGGTCGGAACTAGCATCTCTACCAATTGTTACACCAGGTTGCGGCTTGGCAGACTCTTCAGCCTGGATTCTCTCCTGTGCTGGGTCTTGCATCTTACCAGAGCGTGTTTCAACCATCCTACAAATTTATAAAAGGGAATAACAAGATAAGTCTTCTTTAAGTAGCCACCAGAATCCTTCCTTTATTTTCTCACATCAAAGAGAGCAGTGAAGTCACACGTGTACCTAAATACAAATGATGACAATCTAAATAATCTGTGTTTTAAATAAATATCATAGAATATTTTATATAAAAATAAATAAATATATAATTTAAATTTCAAATATATTTAAAATAATATAAGAAATACGCCATTAATCATGATGTAACAATATTCTCACTTCTATTATTCTATATATAGGATTAGAGTATGTCTAAATGACGTGTAAAAGCCGATGCAAAAGACGTTACGTTGTTAAATTTTATTGTTATTAATTATAAATATATAATTAACTAGATGATGTGTTAGAAGTAAAGGATTTTTTTTCTCTCTATCTATACTAAATAATAACAATTTACAAATTTTATAATTTGAATTTAAATAATCTAAATAATGAAGATAATTTTAATAGAAAACTTAACTATTAAACTATACAACTATTTATTGTTATAATTAATTTAGATTTAGCTTGCTAATCTAACCAAATCTACTTGATATGATTTATCATTCTTATCAGTTTGCTCCTTGAGTTTTAAATGTAGAATCACTGTTATATTTTTATTATATAGTTTTTTACACTATATATATATATATATCAGGGAACAGGCTAAATCAATGTTTAGTTGATTTCTGTTCCACCAGATGGCGCTCTGCCTTCTGTAAAGCACATGTGCTCCTGGTCAGGATATGCCATTTTTTTTTATATATATATATATATATATATATATATATACCAGAAGAGGTAAAGAGGGAAGTTTAAAGGGTAGCAAAATATAATGAAAAAAACTGTAAATCTATTCATAAAATTAAAAAGAAATTACTACAATATTATAAATAAGGCATATATACACTCATGGACAAAACTTAAGGAATTTAAAGTTTTTTTTTTTTTATGTCGCCGGTTGTCTGTTTTTGAAAGAAACAGAGGCAATTTAGTTCACACTTGGTTATTTCGTGTCTTCAATAAGGGTTATTGTGTATATAATATCTTTCAAAGTTATTGCCTGAATTCCAATATACATGCTAAAAGGTAAAACAATCTTAATTTTGTCCATTAGTGTAGATAGCAAAGAAGTTTAATCATTTTGTTTTCCAGATAAATGTATATTTTGCTGAAGAGTATCATGTTTGTATATTACCCCATACACCAGAAGGTGATCAACAGTGTCGCAACACAAGTCTGTCTCCTGTTTCACCTGTCCTTCAAGCATCGTATAACCTAGGTGACATTTAAAACATAGGTAGGAACAAACAAATACAGTAAACAGCCTCTTTTTGCGACCGCGCCTTTTAACGACCACCTTATATTGACCATTTTTCCTAAAGTCTCACAAGTCGGCTTTAAGATAATACACTCAATGTTAATATAGGAATCTATATTTGCTATTATTATTTTCACACACACACAAACAGACTCTATATAGTGTTATTTAGAAAAATAAGGGAGAATAAACATGAGGATGATAGGTCATTACTAACCTGTTAACATCAGAATAATAGAGAGACGATTAGAGAAATATGCTAAGTTTTTGTTATTGTCGTGTCCAATGAAGAGCCTCAGATGTCTTCATGTGCATCTCTATCACAGCCGTTGCAATGTTCTCTATCTTGGGTAAATATATATATTAAAATCAAAAAAGGCATATCCTGACCACGAGCACATGAGCTTTTTAGATGGCAGAGCGCAATCTAGGGAAACAGAAATTGACTAAACGTTGATTTAGGCTGTCCTTTTGTCCAACCCATTTTCTTGAAAAATCAAGAAAAGCCAACCACGAACCCTTTTACGGAAGAATGGTATTAATGTACCAAAAAATGCACCTCTCCCTTCAAAAATGTATTAAAACAATCAACTTTGTTCACACCAGTTTTAGCAAATTTAGACAAATGCCAATCTGTATACCATGGTTTTCGGCAATGGCCTTTATTGGTTTTATTTTAGCGCATTTATAATTGTGGTTTTTGATTGGATAATTGTAGTATTAATTCTTGATTCGATAAATTCCACTTCTTTAGTTCCAGTATTTAATAAGAGAATTCACCTTACCCCTAGAAATATTCCAACTTCTGCGGTGAGTATTGAGGAACAAACTTCTTAGGAAAGTACGGGGCTAATGTTTGTGTTCTCAGAGAAGTGCGCGTGGAGGAAAAGTTTTGTTCCAATATTTTCCTCAGGGAAATGGCTGATATTATTGGCCGTGCTGATGCAAGACTTCCTAAAGGAGATCTACAAGGAAAACTAGGAATTGAAACTTTGCCCTGCCCTGCTATGATATTCTATATCAGACATCTTCTTTACTTAACACAAAGCAATAACGCGCCATCTATACATATAAAATGAAAGGATTTAAAAGCACGAATGTTTCTTTTATACATAATACAAACTTCTACTGCCCTTACTGTCCTCTACTGTCAATATATTTTTTCATTGCAGTAAGGGCAGTAGAAGTTTGCATTATGTATAAAAGAAATATTGATGCTTTTAAATCACTTCTTTACTTACTATATATTTTTTTCGATCCAATATATACATTTTATAAATATTTTTTCATGGATTGTTCTATTTTCAACAAGAATGTTTCTAGGAAGTCTTGTGCATAGAAAACAAGAATGTCGCCGGGCTATCGCAGGTCTCTATGGTAGGTATAAACGATAAAGTGTGACAGTGAAATCGATCCTGAGCCAATTATCCTTGCCTCACCCCCATTCATCCTACAAGCTATTTACACAACCCCGTGGGACGTTCGTAGGCCCCCTGATAGGCCATCTCTGGTGATGAAACTGGAGGGGCGTAGTCCATTCTCTGTTGATAATGGAACATTCTTTCTAGGACATAAGTTCCCAAAGTGGGCGATACCACCTCCAGCTGAATCCTTCTAGGGGCTGATGGTGGGTTCAGAAGTATTTTAGGAGAGGGCAATCAAGAAATCTAGGGATCCATGTAGTTCCTTATATCGGGGATAAAAATATTGATTTATACAATAGTCCAAGGGTCGTCAAACTGCGGCTCTTTGGATGTGAAGCTCTTTATATAGTTCCATATGTAAATATTATTTATGCGAGTACTATTTATTGTTGGCAAGAAAATTTTTTTTTGGTTCTTCAAAAACTTTGAAATTTTGTCAATTGTAATTTTTGACTCTTCTGACTCAAAAGTTTGCCGACTCATGCAATAGTCGAATAAAAATGTTACATAGAAATCAATATATATGTGTTTTTCAATAACTTTCTCTTTATGTTAATCTAACAAACACACAAGAATCCTTCCGGCCAAAAAATAAGTTAAAATTTAAAAAATATATATAGAATAAATAGATATAATCAAGATTCGAGCTGTAATACTTTTAATTTAGATTTTAAAAAGGACATATATTGTATTTCTATAAAATAATGGGCATCTAAAGTTGAAAGACATCTTGACATCTCTTAGGCTGATTCTCCTGAAACTTGGCATGAGTGTATAGACTGTTATATAGACCAAATGATCAAAAAATGAAACAAATGTAAGTTTAACTTTTATAGAGAAGTTTTACATTCAAAAGTTCCAGTTCCAAATAACTTTATTAGGTGCCGCTCAAAAAGAGCAACCTAGATCATCATATTTACAATATACTGAGGGGGGTGGTGTTTTCTTCAACTACTGCTGAGTGTAAAAGCTTCTAGTTGTCCACTAAAGTGTATATAAAATTATTTACGCAAATTTAGCCTTAAATACTCATTTCTTGGTTTTTCGGGAAGCCACTGGGACCAAAAATATTTTTGATCGCAGTGGTTACAGCTTACTCCACGCTGACGAGCGCCAATAACGCGAAACGCGTTCGTGGATGGCTTTTATTGATTTATCAAGAAATTGGTTTGGCCAAATATCACGGAGCAAGTTAAATAAACGTTTAGTTTATTTTTGCTTCACTAGATGGCGCTCTGTCATCTAAAAAGCACATGTGCTCGTGGTCAGGAAATGCCTTCTTTATTTAAAAAAAATATATTTATTTTAGTCATTCTGCGAAATAAATAAATATTTGAATTTCAAAGAGAAGTAATAAAATCAAACGGCGATGAGATTTTTTATTAAAGCGAAATAAGACTAGCGAGATTTCGGACAATAATGTCCTTAACAGGCTGTATACGAATACAAGTATTATAATCTTTGGTAGGAAGTTATTGTCTGAAAACTTGTCAAACTTATATCTCTTTAATAAGAATCTCTTCCCCGTTAGATGTTACTAGCCGAATGACCCGGGCAACGCCCGTGTTTTACCCGATTGAATGTTTTGATTCAAATACTATTTGTTACAATTATAAATTGGCGCCTTAAATAAATGCATATATTAGTTAATAACTATAGCCTATGTGCTTTATCTGTCTATGTACTGTTGGCTTCCGTAGGCGTCTCTTACTGGGAAAAAGAAAGAGAGGATTCCATTTAGTTATTAACTAATATATGCATTTATTTAAGGAGCGACCCGCTCCAACACAATAGTTACAAAAACGAAAAAGCGAGTGGGGGGGGGGGGGCAAAGGTGGCGTGATCGTAGCCAGCCAATAGGAGAGCGCCATTCCAAAAAAAAAAAAGCAAACGGTGACAGAGATGAAAAATAATTAAGAACGCATGACGCTCGTAACTGTATATAGAATTCCTTCTTATAAATGACATCCTGCCGATCATCCTATTGTAATATTTGAAATCATCGTATGTCCGTTTAATATTAACCAGGTATTTATAATACAATATAATGCGGCTTATGATTGTAAAACGACATTTGAAAATTATTCCGAATGTGTTTCTTTTAAACGATAAATCGAAAATTATTTATAAGGAGAAATAACGATTATTTCTAACCTTAGGGATGAAGTATGAAAGGATGAATTGTGAATAGTAATGATAAACGGAAAAATAAAAGTGTCCAGGGAACCAGGTATATTAACGTGGAAATTAATGTGGAATTAATTTGGAAATTTTAAAGTCAACTTCTTTACTGCTGTGAAATATAATGGGAAGGCCTAACTCATTAGTGAGTAATCCTTCTAGCAGTTTCACCAATTTAATCCACCAGACCGCTTTTAGAGCTCTAATAATGTATTGAACGATTCTGCTTATATTTTTACGAGAATGAATGTGGGAATCTGAGTTATGGTATTTTATCAAACGATGAACAAAAGTTTTTAAGACAGTAGAATTATAAAACGACATTTGAAAATTATCCCGCATGAGTTTATTTTCAACGAAAAATCAAAATTTATTTCTAACCTTAGGGATGAGGTATGAAAGGATGAATTGTGAAGAGTAATGATAAACGGAAAAATAAAAGTGTCCAGGGATGTGAATTTTGATTTTTTCGTTGAAAAGAAACACATGCGGGATAATTTTCAAATGTCGTTTTAAATCACAGTAGAATTATATATAAATAATTGTATTGAGGAATTATTATTAATAGGTAATCCCATAATATTATGTTCAAATCAATAAGCTTGAGGGATAAGTCTCTTTTAAATACATTTATTTCAAGCTTTCGGGCACAACCGCCCTTCGACAGGAATATTTATATTAGCTACTAACGTTTTCGGATCTAATCTATATATACATTTGTGAGACGCCCGTGTCTCAAGTGTAACACGGGCGTCTCACAAATGTATATATAGATTAGATCCGAAAACGTTAGTAGCTAATATAAATATTCCTGTCGAAGGGCGGTTGTGCCCGAAAGCTTGAAATAAATGTATTTGAAAGAGACTTATCCCTCAAGCTTATTGATTTGAACATGTATTGAGGAATGCTCTTCCGAAAAGTAATTCTACTGTCCTAAAAGCTTATGTCCATATACCACAACTAAGATTCCATCCTATATTTTCGCATATATAATCAGAAACGTTCAAGACAGTATTAGATCTCTAAAAGTGGTCTGGTGGATTAAATTGGTGAAATCAGGGTTAACCACTGAAGAACTAAAACCTCCCAATATTTTAATCGTAGGAAGGACAATAGAAATTTTGATTTATTTTTAAAAGAAACATTCGAGCTTAATAGCTAAATGTCTTATATATAATGACGCGTTATTGCGTTATAATTAAAGTCAACTCTTCTATCTAATTCCTATAATTACAACAACAACAACAAAAAGCCTTTATTCAGGGTCACTGACCCTATACAGGATTCACCAGAGGTATGCATAAGAACAAAGCAGTGAGACAAAGGAAATAACGATATAGACAGAAGAAAAAGGGGGAAAAAAAAGAGAAAAAAAAACGAGAAAGAGAAAGAGGGAAGCAAGAAAAACAACACAAAAAGAGTAGCAGTAAGAAAGTGAGGAGTGAGTGTCACTTGACCTTCTTCTGAGATATGGACTTGTGGAAACCATAAAACGCCGTAGCAATATACTCATTCTGGGTCATATTGTCAATTATTGATGGAAGTGAAGCACAGAGTTGCCCAGTTTTGAGCATAAGGGTTTAATTCCTATAATTATGAAAAAGTAATCTACCACTTTTTAACCAAATCACAACGATTGTTGTGAGTTGATAGAAATAATAAGTAGTTGTTCTTTAATACATAGTGATTATTTATTGAATACAAACAAACAATTGAGAGAAGTTAACATTATGGTTTCTAACTCTAAGAATATGATGGGAATTTTGACGGGAGGATATTGAGATGTAGGAAGATAAAGGCCGTCTCTCCCGTCTAATTATTGGGCTCGAAATACATACACTTTGGTTAGTAACACGTAAAACCATATTCTCTCTCCGTCAAAACTAGACGCCATCTATTGACCGTCGACGCAAACTAACGGAATCAGGTCGGTGACAAAGCCACAACACCAGCTTCGGCAAACTAAGAAGCGTTCACCTAGAGACTATGGTTTTGGGCTGATGGCTTTCGTCAGTCTATGGCGGACTAGATTTGGCCTAGCCACTTCACCAGCTAAACACTTCTTTGGCAGATTGTGAAGATTCAATTGAATCCCTTGTGGATTTCATGGAATAAAGTCCACCCTAGGCTAACGAGGGCCGTTAGCCCGAAATCATGTTTGTTATATAAATGGAACACAAGTTTTTTTTCGGATTTATCTTTAGTTTATTTGTTTTACGCCATAGAATAACATATTTCAGGGTGTTCGCTAACTCAGCTCTCAGTCCCTCAGAGTTCTTGTGCCAGCAAATTATTGAGATGTCGTTAGCATAACAAATAATCTCGGCGTTTGAGGACTTGTAGTTTTCTAATAAATCATTTTGCAATATATTCCACAATAATGGAGACAGTGGTCCGCAATGAGGACATCCTTTAATTAATTTTTTTTCATAACAGATTTATCACCATATTTGATGTAGATAGAGAATGATGAGAGAGAATTAACCACATAAGAGCTACCTCTTTGGTCAAGATGCGAGAGAGAGAGAGAGTAGAAAATCTATTCACCATCTATTGATCACCTCAGCATTCTAACCAAATCGAATCAGTACCTAAACCAGAATAATAGATTTGGAAATTTGTTAAAACACTACAACACACACACAAATGAAGTAACTGTGGCTTATGAATAGTATATTTTATCATATGCTATAGTTTGTGTGAGTTGGAAAAGGAAAATTCAAACTGCCGGGATTCTAATCACCATAGCAACAAGGACCAATATTGACTGGATGACGCAAAACTTTATTCAGAGCCAAGGTGACCACTGTCCAAAGTTTTAGAAATTCACGGATGAAACTTAACTCTAAAAGCAACTCAGGTGTGTCACCATACGTGTTCTGGTTTAATCTCCACTGTAGGAATTAATTCAAATAATGATAGCTCCTGAATTCAGTCAACGTTTGGCGTTCTGGCTTAGGTTTAGACATGATATAATAGAGCTGGTCCCTTGGAGACGGCCATATAGATGTTAATTTTAGCATGATAATGCTCTTTCAAGGACTAACTGGCAGAGACGCCATGTGATTGTGTCAAGAATCTGCATTAAGGCAGATACCCCTAAAGCCATTTAAAAAACAATCTTCGCCAGAATTTGAATCTGAAATCTCCTAATCTATAATCAGACATATTAACTGTTGCAAAAAAGCAACTATATAAAATAATATAAAGAATTTATTTATAGGTATCAAATAGGAAAAAGCCTTACAGAAACTATAAGTATACACGAAAGAGAAGTATGCAAGATGTAGACAAGAGGTATTCAACAAATAGACATGAAATCCAGGTGATGCTTATTTAGAGTGTACCAGGTTTTACACTTTCAAATGAAGTATGCAAATAGAAGGGACAGGGCATGGAGCGATCCGCCCCTGTCATAGAACAAATTCTCTTGTAAATCGCTCTTGTTTTCCTTCAGTTGTCAATCAAAATGAAACTTCGATGATAGGTGTAGTTTGCGTCTAAGTGCTTTGTTTAAATAGTATGTTGTTCAGTTTTGTATAAACGATTGATCTGTTCTATCGATATTGTATTAATATTAATTTCATAAAAAATGTAAGTTCAAATGAAAATTCATTTTAACATATGTAATATATATAAGACTTATTTATTATTATTAATAACTAAATTTCTTGAAGAAATGTATGATGTAAAGTTATATATTATGATGCACTAGCGCGCCATCTGTTATGAAAATTCGAAACAATTTTAGGCGTAAGATTCTTTTTTAAATCAAACAATTTCTACTGCCCTTACTGCAATGGAAAAATTAATTTGGAGGGCCTGGCTCATCAGTGGTGAACCCTCCCAGCGGTTTCGCCGGTTTAATCTACCATATAGCTGTTATATTGCATTTTCCGATCTTCCTTTTATAGTGATACTGTTGCTAGACTCTTGGAATCGGTATTTTAGATGAACTATGGACATAGGCTTTGAGGACAGTAGATTATAATAGTAGATTAAAGTTATATATGTTGATGATGCGTCGATCCAGGAGACTGTGATGTCTTTAGATTGCAGTCTTATCGCTGAGAGATAAAGGATTCACCAAGAAGCTGGAGTTTCAAAGAAAAGAGGAAGGCCAGAGGAATCCTTATCATATGGCACTGCTGTCTTTGTATGCTGACACTGGTATTGTCAAAGTTGCATTTGGTCATACTTCCCCAGGAGCTAGTTTCCTGGGGTTTATATATGAAAACCCTGAAGAAACTTGTCATTATACTGTGCGCATGGTCATCTAAGCCAATGATCTCTTGCAAGAAAGAAAATTGGCGCCAGGTACCAGGACCGAAGAAATAATTAGATTCTATCTAGCTAAGTAGAACTTTTATGGAATTTTTGCGAATATTTATTATTTTTAACCTACCTCTCTCTCTCTCTCTATATTCACTCTAACTTTGTGATATTGAATATTATTTTAGCCTATTCAACATATATTATGTATGATGCACTAGCGAGCCATCTGTTATCAAAATTCGAAACTATTTTAAAGGCGTAAGATTCTTTTTGATATTAAACAATTTCTACTGCCCTTACTGCAATGGAAAATATAAAAGGAAGTTCCAAAAATCTACTTATATATTTGCCCTATTCTGTCTGTCTGAAGCTCACGGATGGGATTTTTCATAACCATCGGTGGTTCAGTGGTAGAATGCTCGCCTGCCACGCGGGCGGCCCGGGTTCGATTCCCGTCCGATGCATTTTTTTTTTTTTTTTACAATTTTTAAAACTCATTTATATATTATACAAGAATGACATCCACGGCGCCAATTTATAATTGTAACGAATAGTATTTGAACAAAAGCATTTAATCGGGGCGTTGCCCGGGTCATTCGTATATAATAATTGTATAAACGAATGCAAGACAAAATCACCGCGAATGTTTCTTTTTTTTAAGGCAATTTCTTTTTAAGGCAATTATCGTTATTTATCGTTAATTTTTGTTTCGATTTTATTGAAAAAAAAAACGATATGGTGCCTTTAAAAAATGATCTTTATTACTATGCAGTTTTCTATTTAGTCAATATACCTAAGTTCATGTTGCAAATGTAATTATCTCTATCGATTTAGTAGGTGAAATGCAAAAAAAAAAATCGACATGATGAAATCTTTATGAAAATTCATATTTTTATTTTTATATTTTCAAGACACACACAGTTTGGGGCGGGACGTTTCACAAGAGAGACATCCACGGCGCCAATTTATAATTGTAACGAATAGTATTTTAATTAAAACATTTTAAAAACACACAGTTTGGAACGGGACGTTTCACAAGAGTGACAACCATGGCGCCAATTTATAATTGTAACGAATAGTATTTGAATTAAAACGTTTTTAAAATATATACGCACTCGGGTAACCCGGGCGTTGCCCGGTCGTCTAGTGCAATATAACAGCGGTATGGTAGATTAAACTGGCGAAACCGATAAGAGGGTTCACCACTGATGAGCCAGGCCCTCTCATTAATTTTTCCATTGCAGTAAGGGCAGTAGAAATTGTTTAATATCAAAAAGAATCTTACGCCTTTAAAATATTATATATAGTGTGTTTTTCGAATATATTATATACATTATAACGAAATTTAGTTCTACCACAAAGAATTCTAAAAGTTTTTCAATTATGTTAATTTCTATATATATGGATTCTTTTTTTTTTTTTCAAGTTTAATACTGGCAAATAATTAATCTTATTGACGCCCTGGAGAACCAGTGATGTCCCAATAAAAAAAATATAGTAATCTTAAAGTTATTTTCTGATAGTATTATCAAGTAAAATAGCTTCGAACTAATCACTCATAATATTCCACCCCACAAAAAAGTTGATCCTTGGTACACCTCAGGGGCAACTTTCGATTGCAATCTTGTCATCATAGAATTCAAGAGATTTAGTTTTACTTTATATATACTTTCCTTTTATTATACACCTTTGAATTTTGTAGGCCCACATATACCATTCTATATTCGACAATATATACTAACTTATAAAATATACTTAATTTAAAAAATCTAAAAGCAGATCGAATATTAAACATATAAAATCTCACTGTATACGATGAAAAAATATTTCTGCGACTCCCAATTTTTATGCTTTAAATTAAAAATAAATTCAAAATATTTCATAGAACTTTTAAATATTTGTTCGTCTTTAAAAAGAAAAGAAGTTTGAATTATATATTTTTGGTCAAAATTAAAATAATATTTATCTTCAACCTGCTTGTCTTTTAAACTTTGTTTATAAACTTGAGTGCGCGATTGACCAAATGTGGTATACTCTTGTAATATTATTTTAAGTATTATATATACATTTTTTATAATCGCGAATGTGTAAAATCACGCTAACAATTTACGTAAATTAAAATTTTATTTTTTGGGTTCTGAAATGCTCTTCATTAAATATCAAAGCACACACAAGAAAATTAAATTATTAATGCTGTCAAATGGTTAACAGATTGATATAGGCCCTTTTTACATTCCGCCAATATTGTGTTTAGTGTTCCTCTTATTATACAACGTTCGCGATCCAATTAGTAATATGGTTGGGTGGATTATAACCAAACTATATTATTTAACTTAGTCCATAATAACCCAGCCTAAATAAACCCAAAACTATCCAACATTTATACTATAAATAATAAAATTTTAAATATAAACATATGTTCAAATCTAAAAGCTTGAGGGATGAGTTTCTTTTGCAAATAAATTTATTTCGAGCTTTCGGGCAACGCCCTTCTACAGGAAAATTAAGAATAGAGTAAATTATATTACACTGAGATTAAGCTTTTAGATTTGAACATTATATTAAGGGATTAGCCTATTAAATATAAACATA
>CP092866.1:25958416-25995138 GCA_030710605.1 Cordylochernes scorpioides | reverse complement strand
GTTGTTTGAAGATTTTAACACTTGTGAACAAGCTTCAGACAGAAGGTAATAAGACCAAATCCAAATAAATAAGTAGTGTGTGACAATTCGGTACGTCAGTACTTTTGTCTGAAGATGGTAACAACTCTGTTACCGAAACATCACACACTACTTATTTATTTGGATTTGGTCTTATTACCTTTTGTTTATAATCTATAATCCAAATTGTGCCTATCAAGCTCCAGACAGGTTAGCTCTACCTCAGACTTGACTCATCTTAAAGCAGATCCAGCAACAACTTGTGACCAGCATTGACTCACCACCAAAGTGAAAACAAAATTGTTGAAATACACCTTCTTTCCTATTGTTTAAGTCAGTTCCTTCAGCTGAATGATGTTCATAATGCCACTTAATCATACTGTTTGACAGAGGCAATCAAGATGAAACATGTTGGAGAATGTTGAAAATTTGTCCTTTTCTATCAAAAACAATGTACACGCACATATTGTAATGGCTGCCATTTAGTCCTATAGCTTCAAACTGCTTCCATGTCCTCTTATAACTCGCTGTATTCTGCCCCCTCAGAGACACAACTCAATGACACCTGGCTGGAACCCATTACCCATCAGATGAGGAAACCATTGCTGCTCTAAGAGAAGATTTCCACATGTTCAGGAGGAAACCACACTGCAGAAAGTATACCATAATTTAACTGGCTATAATTCAAAGTAACAAGCTCACTAAAAAACCTGGGCTCAGCTGGCCCGGCTGATAGTACCCTGTAAGGGCTCCTAATCCAGGGATACAGGATGAGCAGCATTTGTACTCCATGTTAGGAGCGGCTGCACATGGCGTCTGTTCCTCATGTCAGAGGCAGCCATTTCTTTTGGAGCTAAGTCGGCCTGCCACTGAGTAGTGCTCCCAGTCTTGATGACAAAGGCAGATGCATTCTACTTCACACAGTGTGGAGATAGAATAAGAAGAAGAAGAGGTTTTGTTTTTTCCTGACACCCATTTATAAGATGTTGAACTAAAGGTGTTTTGAATGTTACACATGGTAATAAGACCAAAGCCAAATAAATAAATAGTATGTTACGTTCTGGTAAAAGTGTTGTTATCATTATCAGACAAAAATACTGAATAATGGTGGTAACAACACTATTACTGAAATGTCACACGCTAATTATTTTATTGAATTTGTGGTCTTATTACTTTGTGTTTTTAATTTGAGAAGTATATGGGGAGGTCACTTTTCGGAAAAAAAAAAAAGTGGTGGGGGGACAAGAAGGGAACTCAACAAAAATTATAAATAGATAGCCTCTTTAATGATCTTATGCTATACATTGATGAAGCTAACACACTTCTCTCAATGTTTTGATAATTGAAACAAATTTTATTGACTTCTTGTCAATAATCTACATTAAAAATGGAAATAAAACTAAAATATAGATTATCATGCGGGGGATGTGCCCCGGCGAGTGAGCCCTCTTTCCCAGGCGATGAGCAGGTCCTCCGGTCAGCCCAACCTGTATGAAGTACCGGTAGATGATGGATTTGGCCGACGTTCTCTCAATGTTGTGTGTGGTCAGATTTTACTAACAGATGTTTCCTGGACCCAATGTCGCCATTTTCATGGCAAAATGCACTAAATGTGACAATGGTGACAGTGGGTTGCTAAAACATCAGTTCATTAAATCCTACCATACAAGGTTGACAAGTATTCAACATGTCAAATACACCAACCTACAATTCTGACTTTCTCTTATGCATGCCACTAAGCCATCTCTTAATTCATATGACTGAATAAATATCAGAAATCTATAACATTATTCAACGATATAAGAAAATAAGACCAAATACAAATAAATTAATTGTGTGCGACGTTTTGATAACAGCATCATCAAACAAAAGAATAATGGTAACAACGCTGTTACTGAAACGTCACACACTATTAATTTTTTTGGATCAGGTCTTATTTTCTTGTATCTATAATCCAAATTGTGCTTTATCATTATTCAATGATAATCTTCTTTATTAAATCCCTTGCCAGTTATTATGATATCGTTATTGCCCAAATGGTACAAATGGGGTCAATATATGACCTGAATATACACTCATGGACAAAACATAAGAAATTTGAACTTTTTTAGCATATATATTGATATTCAGACAATAACTCTGAAAGATATTTGATATACAGTGATCTTTATTGTGAAGACACACAAGATAAACAAGTGCAAACAAAAATACCTCTGTCTCCTTAAAAAAAAAAATAGATGACCGATGACATCAAAGACTTTACAATTCCTTAAGTTTTGTCCATGAGTATAAATATTCCTTGGTAAAGAGAGAACATTCAAAGACAAAGAGGATAAGTTTCTTTTTATGAACATGCATTCGAGCTTTCGGGCACAATGTCGCCCTTCAACAGGAATAAAACTACACAGAGAATCAAGATACGTCTATATATACACAGGTGATTAGCATAAACAAGAAAACTATTATTTTTAGAGAGATAAAATTTAAGTTTTATGTGTGATATACAAATCAGGTAATAGGAGAAATGTGATTATGCTAATATATGGTTTAATCTGCTAGTTAAAGAATCTATAGGTTGTTGTGTGAACAGCTTATGTAAATATTTCATTATAAAGTTACGGAATCTCAATGTGCCTATTGATGCTATTATATTTCAGAGATAGCAGCGCCTCGACAACCAATCTTTTATATTTATGCTGAATGTTAGAAAAATGCGAACGGGGTTCTATTGTATTAAAAGTATGACCTGTGTTTGAAATGTGTTGGGCTATGAGGGATCTAGGGTCATTATTTCTGATATTTCGGATATGTTCATCTATTCTGTCTTTTATGTGTCTACCAGTTTCTCCTATGTATAGGCTAGAGCAATTATTACATTTTAATGAGTAGACTGCATTATTAAAGTGTATGGGTTTTAGGGGGAAACTGTTTTTGGTGATAGGGTTTCTAAGTAATGTGCCTAAATTAGGAGTATTGGAGTAGAAGGTGCGGATACCAAAGTTTTTTAGATAATTGGATATGTTGAGGCTCTGAGGGGAAAAAGGAATAGTGCAAATAGATTTATAACTATGATTAACGGCTGTTTGTAAAGGGTTATGAAAGTGTCTCAAAATAAAGTTTTTTGGGTAGCCCAATGATAATAAATGTGATAATATGGTATTTGTTTCCTGCTGTTTTGATATTTCTGTGGTACAATGAGTGAATATGCGTTTAGTTAATGTTTTGACTGTATTAATTTTATGGCTAAGTGGGCAGCACGAAGGAAAATGTATGTATGATGGAAAAAATGACGGTTTGTAATAAACGCTTGTGGTGTATCTATTATCTATTTTTGTGATAAGTATATCTAAGAAAGCTAAAGTATTATTGGTCTCTATTTCAACTGTAAAACGTATATCTTGGTATAGATTGTTTAATGTGGAGAAAATGTTATCAAGTGAACTGGTTTTGACTATTGCAAAGATGTCATCAATATATCTGTGCCATGATAAAATATCTATGTGGTATTGTTCAACTATATGCTTATCTATATGGCGCATGACTATTTCTGATAGTGGGGAAGATAGTGGGCTACCCATAGGTGTACCTTTTGTTTGCTTAAAGTATGCCTGATTAAAGTTAAATATACTGTTATCTAAACTGATTTTGATCAAGGATATTAATCTGGAAATGGTGTTATTGGGGTAATTATGGTCTGATAAGAACTGGGTGGTACAATCTATAATAAGTTGATGGGTTAGACTGGGGTATAAATTCACCACATCAAAGGATACCATGATGCTATTGGGTAGAACCGGTGACTGTTGGATGTGGTTCAAGAAATCCGGAGTAGAAGATATGGATGCCGTGGCTCCACCATCCCTGAGCATAGGAGAAAGTAACTTGGCCAGGAAGGAAGACAAAGGGGCTGCAGGGGATAAATGGTATGCTATTATAGGTCTAAGTGGAATATTGTCTTTGTGCAATTTTGGCAGGCCATATATGTATGCTTTCCCATAAATGTTCGACATAAAGGACTTGCATTCTTCTGTGGTGATGGATTTTTTCTTTACAAGAATATTAATTTCTTTTTTAAATTTAATGATGGCTAAATTCTCTTCCTGTAAGGAAATAGGGGTGAAAATAAGGGGATCATTCAATATTGCATTCATTTTGGTTGTATAATCCTTGGTGTTCATGATGACTGTTCTTGAGCCTTTATCAGATTTTGTAATGACAATGTCTTTATTTCTAGAGAGGGACTGGATTAACAATTTTTTGTTATTATGGCTATTATCCTGGATTGAGTCATTAAGAACTGTTGAGACATGTTTCCTGATCTTGTGCTTCTCTTGGTGGTTTAGGCGGGTGATGGATGATTCTACGCCTGCGATAATCGAAATACGGTCAGTTTTAGATGGAAATCTATATTTAAGACCTCGTGAAAGGATATTGAGCTGTTCTACAGAAGGTTGGAAATTTGACAGATTAACACACATCCAACAGTCACCGGTTCTACCCAATAGCATCATGGTATCCTTTGATGTGGTGAATTTATACCCCAGTCTACCCCATCAACTTATTATAGATTGTACCACACAGTTCTTATCAGACCATAATTACCCCAATAACACCATTTCCAGATTAATATCCTTGATCAAAATCAGTTTAGATAACAGTATATTTAACTTTAATCAGGCATACTTTAAGCAAACAAAAGGTACACCTATGGGTAGCCCACTATCTTCCCCACTATCAGAAATAGTCATGCGCCATATAGATAAGCATATAGTTGAACAATACCACATAGATATTTTATCATGGCACAGATATATTGATGACATCTTTGCAATAGTCAAAACCAGTTCACTTGATAACATTTTCTCCACATTAAACAATCTATACCAAGATATACGTTTTACAGTTGAAATAGAGACCAATAATACTTTAGCTTTCTTAGATATACTTATCACAAAAATAGATAATAGATACACCACAAGCGTTTATTACAAACCGTCATTTTTTCCATCATACATACATTTTCCTTCGTGCTGCCCACTTAGCCATAAAATTAATACAGTCAAAACATTAACTAAACGCATATTCACTCATTGTACCACAGAAATATCAAAACAGCAGGAAACAAATACCATATTATCACATTTATTATCATTGGGCTACCCAAAAAACTTTATTTTGAGACACTTTCATAACCCTTTACAAACAGCCGTTAATCATAGTTATAAATCTATTTGCACTATTCCTTTTTCCCCTCAGAGCCTCAACATATCCAATTATCTAAAAAACTTTGGTATCCGCACCTTCTACTCCAATACTCCTAATTTAGGCACATTACTTAGAAACCCTATCACCAAAAACAGTTTCCCCCTAAAACCCATACACTTTAATAATGCAGTCTACTCATTAAAATGTAATAATTGCTCTAGCCTATACATAGGAGAAACTGGTAGACACATAAAAGACAGAATAGATGAACATATCCGAAATATCAGAAATAATGACCCTAGATCCCTCATAGCCCAACACATTTCAAACACAGGTCATACTTTTAATACAATAGAACCCCGTTCACATTTTTCTAACATTCAGCATAAATATAAAAGATTGGTTGTCGAGGCGCTGCTATCTCTGAAATATAATAGCATCAATAGGCACATTGAGATTCCGTAACTTTATAATGAAATATTTACATAAGCTGTTCACACAACAACCTATAGATTCTTTAACTAGCAGATTAAACCATATATTAGCATAATCACATTTCTCCTATTACCTGATTTGTATATCACACATAAAACTTAAATTTTATCTCTCTAAAAATAATAGTTTTCTTGTTTATGCTAATCACCTGTATATATATAGACGTATCTTGATTCTCTGTGTAGTTTTATTCCTGTTGAAGGGCGACATTGTGCCCGAAAGCTCGAATGCATGTTCATAAAAGAAACTTATCCTCTCTGTCTTTGAATGTTCTCTCTTTACCAAGTTACTCCAGAGGATTTTACCTTGTTTAAATAAATATTCCTTGGCAGTTATCATGATATCATTATTGCCCAAATGGTACCAATGGGGTCAATATGACCCGAATATAAGTCAATCAATACAGAGAGGGTTGAGCCAGATATAAAATTTGAATGATCACAAAATATAAATATTGCATTTATTTCATCCACTTGAACCAACATTGTTTATGCTCTACATGAGAATCCCACTTCTATACAAGAGCCCTTCTCCCCAGAGATTCCACCGTATAAAACTTCATAGAGAGGACAGTGAGGGGAATTTCTTGCCATACCTCTTTGTAGAGTTTCCGAAGTCCTTTTTAGATGCCTAGTAGAAATATCTCTTTTGAGAAAGCCAAAACCACAAAAATCCATAAGGAAGTCATGATGTGATTTAATTGGGATAGAAGAAAATGGAATGATTCATCAAATTGAGTCTCAAGTTCCATCTGTGTGTACCAGGTCCTCAAGAACTTGGACATATGGCTTGTGGCCTAATCCATGTGGATTTACACATTTTTGATACTTTGCTGACATCTAAGCATGGAATATCTTTGTGGTAAATTGGCTTCATCATGTTTACTTTGCAGTAGGCTGAGTTAACTGTGATGTCTTAAAGCAACTTAGATGATCATTAGTCTCCCACGAGTGAGCAGTATCCTGTCACTGCAATGAAAACCATTGAGAATATATTCATGAACTCATTGTTTTTTTTTTTTTTGAAGGAGAGAGTCCAGAGGCACAGAGTGACAGAGACAATTTTGTTCACACTTGGTTATCACGTACGTCTTGGCTTGCACATTTTGACTTGCATTAGATGCACTAAACAGGACCTTTGAGAGAGGCCGCTGCTCATCATAAAACAGCTCGAGGAGCATGAACTCATGGAATTCGTGTAATCTTTACACAAGGGGATAAGAAACAACAATATACGTCTTCAATAAAGGATACTGTGTATCAAATATCTTTCAGAGTTATTGTCTGAATTCCAATATGCATACTAAGAGGTACAAATTTGTTACGTTTTGTCCATGAGTGTATTTCTTTACACTACCTAACAGTTCTGACTGCACTTCCTTATCACTCTAGAAAAAAATGTCCCTGACTTGTTGATTTTGCTCAGGAAGACACAGACATATACCCATTGCCATGTGATAAGCATCTTTTCTACAGTATTCTGGCATTAATGAAGTGTTCCTTAAAGTGCAAGTCAATGAGGCAATGACCTTGAGCTTTTAGGATATTTTGGTAATAAGGCACAATTTGAATTATCTTGCATTAGATGCACTAAACAGGACCTTTGGGAGAGGCCACTGCTTATCATAAAACAGCTCGAGGAGCATGAACTCATGGAATTCGTGTAATCTTTACACAAGGGGATAAGAAACAACAACAACAACACAATTTGAATTATAGATTATAAACACAAGGTAATAAGACCAAATAAAATAAATAGTGTAATGTTTTTTCGGTAATAGCATTTTTTACCATCTCCAGACAAAATTGCTGAATTAGAGATTATAAGGTTCGGTACTTTTGTCTGAAGATGGTAACAATTACCAAAACGACACACACAATTTATTTTTTTGGATTTGATCTGATTACCTTGTGTTTATATTTTAGAAAGTTTATTACTCTTCTTCTTCTTTCTTATCTCCACTCAATGATATCAGGGTATCAAGCTTATAGAGCTTGTTGATGGTGTCTGCTGAGGATAAGTAGAGCTCATCAATGGATGAACCAATACAGTCAATGAGGTAGTTTGGGGTTGCAGGTTGAGAATTACACTTAGTACATAGTGGGAAAACTTTATTGCTAATGATGCAACCCACTGTTTGTCTCCCTTGTTTCTAAAAAATTATAACAAAAATAATCAAAAGGTTATAAAAATTAAAGCTAAAAAACATAAAAAATAATTGATTAAATATAATAAAAGGCACAATACAGTAGAACCTCCATAAGAGGACACTCGTGCTAGAGGATACCTTTCTACAAAGGACAGTTTTCATTTGCAAATTTACCATTTTTACTATTTAGCAACTCTCTGGTAAAAGGACACCTCTCTATAAAGGACAGTTTTCATTTGCCAATTTACCATTTTTACTATTTAGCAACTCTCTGGTAAAAGGACACCTCTCTATAAAGGACAGTTTTCATTTGCAAATTTACCATTTTTACTATTTAGCAACTCTCCGGTAAAAGGATACCTCTCTACAAAGGACAGTTTTCATTTGCAAATTTACCATTTTTACTATTTAGCAACTCTCTGGTAAAAGGACACCTCTCTATAAAGGACAGTTTTCATTTGCAAATTTACCATTTTTACTATTTAGCAACTCTCCGGTAAAAGGATACCTCTCTATAAAGGGCAGTTTTCATTTGCAAATTTACCATTTTTACTATTTAGCAACTCTCCGGTAAAAGGACACCTCTCTATAAAGGACAGTTTTCATTTGCAAATTTACCATTTTTACTATTTAGCAAATCTCTGGTAAGAGGACACCTCTCCCTAAAGGACATTTTGGCTTTGCAATTAAATGTCCTTTATAGGGAGGTTCTACTGTATATACAGTTTTAGGATTATTAAATGAAAACCAAGGGAAACAAGCTCAATATGTGATGTTTGAGTAAACCGTTTATTAACAGGGTTATTATCAATTCTCAGTTGATCTATTTGTCTTGTTCATCTACAGAGAACAATATTGAATTTATTTGTAAGTTCGAAACTATTATAGATCAGTATGATTCTTTTAAAAATTAAACAATTTCTACCACCCTTACTGCAATGAAAAATTAATGGGAGGGCCTGGCTCATCAGTGGTGAATTCTCCCAGCGGTTTTGCCAGTTTAATCTACCCATTGCATTTTTTTGGTTTTCCTTTTTATACCGATACTGACACTGATCTCTTGAATCGTAATATATTTGTAAGTGCAAAGTCGAACTGCTTTTCAAATGTGTAGACATGTGGTGCACTTACAGTAAAAGCAGTCGCTAACTTATACCCACCATGATTATCATGGCCTGTACCATGTGTACTAGGGGGATAATAATAATAACGATTATGAAGCAAAATTAAGTTGAAAACACCAGGCTTCCAGGGATAAGTCTTAAAACTTTATGAAACGTAACCCTGGAGTCGTGGTGTTTTCAACTTTATATTGATACAGGTGATTATTTTATTGTATTGAAGCAAAGTATTTATCAATTTCTGAACAGATTATAAATTTTGATATTTATATTTTGCTACTCTCTATAAATGATAAAGCACAATTTGGAATATAGATTATAATATAAGAAAATAAAGACCTAATCCAAATAAATTATTAGTATGTAACAATGCTGTTGCCGAAACGCCACACACAAATAAATTATTTGGATTAGGTCTTGGTTCAAATTCACATAAATAGGTACCGCTCAGCAAGAGCAACCTAGTTCATGATAATTGAACAATGAATAATATGTGAAGGTTATTCACATATTAAACAATTTTTAACGCGGGATTCAATCCCGGTTCATGACTGTCGGGAACCGAGGGTGTTACCCACTCGTCCACCGACTTTTTATTATGGATTAGGTCTTATTTTCTTGTATTACTCCCTGTAAACTTCTCTCTTTGTCTCTCTGGTATTTTATAAATGTTGATTTGTTCTTGCCTTGAATAAACTTGATGTTTGATCCTGAAGTTTGTCTCTTTCTTAATTTTCTATGTAACAACATAACAAGGATGTGTGTAAATACTTGGTAGATTATAAACATAAGGTAGCGCAAGTAACCACATCTAAGTGGCTCATTGCACTGGCACATTCGTAAGTGTTAAAGTCAAACGGCTTTTCACATGAGTAGACATGTGGTACACTTAGAGTAAAAGCAGTCGCCAACTTCTACCCAACATGATTGTCATTGGCCTGTTGTACCACGTGTACTAGGGATATTAAAAAAAAAAAAAATTGTCAGTTTTCCGCTTATCCCTGATTTCTATCTAATCATTCTCATCTCAGTCCTTTACCAATTGGATCATTCAGCTGGCTCATAGCTGTCTTCATTAAGTCACGCTCTTCAGGTCATTGTGGAGGGACCTCTAATAACGAGTGATTATCTCTGTTCCAATCTTGTGATCATGCAGCTTGATTCAGATACTGAGCTCTCTCCCCATGGAGTACTTCCATACATATACACAACACACACATTCATTTATATATATATCATAATTATAATCCCAAATGTATATAGAACTCAACGCGTCAGATTGGTGATCATGTAATCTTACATAAGACAAGAAAATTTTAAAGAGAGTGAGCCATGATCCAGGCAAGGCCCAAGTAAGAATTGGGGAGATTACACCATACAAAATGGAAATTTCCTAGATTATCACATGGACCCTTCCTGGGGATCTTCCACAAGTCATTAGTGAGTTTTACGACCAGCCACTAGATGACCCACAGCTCAGAAGAGACCCTCCTGGACCTTTCCCATGTCACGCTGCTGGCCTCTCTTAGGTGACATCTTCTTTGTTCTTTATGTAGAAACCTTAGATGCCTGAAACCACTGGGCCCCATGACTGTTGTTGCCTGTGGTACATTTTATCATCAATTCCAGGCACCATCAAGTATCATATTTGTTTGACTTGAATATTACATGAAAACCTCTCAAGATAACTAAATATAAAAACGAGGCTCAACACATTTGTTACCTGGAAGTTCTTCTCGTAATGTTCAATACATCTGATATAGAAAGAAGCATTGAGGTAAAAGAATACTTTGGTTGTAAACTGTGTAAAAAATGAATAAAAAAGACAAGGAAAGAGCTTTATACGGGATGTGTTTATTGGCCACATGAGCTATGTACACAGTGCAGGAGGCCTATCACATTGGTCCGCCTCTCATAAGGCTGCTTTGGCAAGTCTGCATTGGTGATGGTCGAGAGAGGTCCGATGAGAGGATACAGCCGTGGTGGAATCAGGCCCAATCCAATATTTTTTTTTTAAAGTTCATTTGGGGTGCTTTTATAGGAATATTTAATGGTGAGAGAGAGAGAGAATAGAGAAACTTGTTTTTTATATATAGTTTTAACATATATAAAAAAATCTATTGTTTGTTTGTAGAGAGTGTGTGGGTTTGTGTATATATACGTGTGGTGTGCCAATCATCTACCAATCAAGACAAATTTGTTTCGAAGATGAGAGCTAGAGGCAGCCACATCGCTCGACTACCATGCCGGGCAAGACGCCGTAGATGATGTTGAAATCCTCGTCGAAGTAGAGCATGGAGATGGCGGACATCTTGCGTGGGGCGCAGCATGGCCCAGCCACGTTGCCATTTCCAGCTTGCTGGGCCAGATGGGTGTGAGGGTAGCGCTGTAGGAAGACGTGCGGGCAGTCCCCCGCGCAGTAGTTGGCTTCGTAGCGCCGCGGCGCGATGATCCAGTCCCAGCCAAACACCTCGAAGTCCACGGTCAGCGGGTAGCGGCAACAGCGTACCTCCTGCGACTCCTCGGAGCATGTGAGGCCGAGCGGTGCCCCACGGCGTTGACGGCCACCACTCCCGGTGTCGGGCTCCATCTCGACCTCCACGAAGGGAGCCTGAAACAACACGGTGGTTCGACGGTGCTAGCGAGTTCCCCCACCCAGCTTACCTGTGGGCCGTCCAGCACGGCCGTGGGGTTACCCGAGCTGTCGTAGGAATGGATCACTAAGCCGAGGTTGTCCTCCGGGCGACGGAACCACTCGGCCACAGTCTTGCGGACGTCAGCAGTCACCCAGCCATCGGTCGTGGCCCGCCGACTCCGCACCTGCCAACACAGCAATCCAACCATCTAGCAAGATGGATAGCCCTGCGACTGAGCTAGTAGGTATTGGGAATTAGAATTGCTAGCGACAATGCAAAGTATCCTAGAGTGCATACTAAGGAAATGTGTTACCCCCGGAAAGAAGTTGAAGACAAAACATTGATTTAGGTTCAAATTAATTTCTTAATGCATCTTATGGGAATGGTTAGATTTTAAATGTAAAACATCAGAAAAAAATAGTTAAACGCGGGCACATTTGCATTTGATGCCGAAGTCCCATTTGGTTACTTGCACTCACTTGTATAGTTGGAGATGTACAAGACAAGCGGCGGTCAGTGAAGTAAGTTATAATTTAATTGCGTCATTTCAGGATTCAACAATCCCAAGGGGTGTTGGGCACCCTCCCCTTTGAAATAACGAAGAGGTTTGTCCAAGTATCGTTAGACAAGTTAAAATTAAATATAAAAGTTGAGAGACGAAATTGAACAAAACACGATTTTGTTTCACTTTTACTAACGAACATAGTGTAAATGGGTATTTTAACCCAATATTCTCTCCACGAATTACCGTATATATCATCTTCTTGAATTAAAAGAGGATGCAAGAAGGATCTTTCTCTCCCCTTGATGCCTTCAACGTACAGCTTTCACCACGCCGTCGAGCGCTAACAGCCTGAAAAGCGTTCGTGGATGACTTTTCTTGATTTATCAAGAAAATGGGTTGGCCAAATATGTGCTCCTCCTGGTCAGGATATGCTTTTAAAAAAATTTTAATACCAACACCTGACCTTTATTTTTTTTTTTTTTCACACACACACATACATATATATTAATTAAAAGGCATATTTTGGATCAAAAATAAAACATTTTATTTAATACAGAATCCAATATTTCGCTAGGCTGTATTCCTATCTTCGTCAGGGTTTCTCTCCTGTATATATATATTATAAACATTCAATAAAATAATCAATTGTATCAATATTCAGGTGGAAAAGATCAAAGACTTCCAGGGATAAGTTTCTTTTTATATTTTTAAAATTCAAATCTAGCTTTTGGGCATGAAAGTCCTTTTACAGGAGAAAATACGATACAATAATGATTGTATACATTCTTGTTTCGTTTTTAAATATAGCTAAAGAATTCTTCCTGATTTGAAATTAAACGAAAAAACATGGTGAAGGAAGACGAGTTTCTTTTATTGATGCATAGGTGCAAGCTTTCGGGTAAAAATCTCGCCTGTTGAAGGGTTTTTACCCGAAAGCTTGCACCTATGCATCAATAAAAGAAACTCGTCTTCTTTCACCATGTTTTTTCGTTTAATTCTTGTTTCGTGATTTCTCCTGTAGAAGGACTTTCTGCCCGACAGCTAGAGATTTGAATTAAAATTTTAAAAAAGAAACTTATCCCTGGAAATCTTTGATATTTCCCTCTTTAATTATAAATATTAAAGGCTTTGTTGTTGTTGTTGTAATTATAAATATTGTCGACATCACATCTAGTATTGCTTGTCTCCATTGTAATTATTGAATTATTTTTTTTTTGTTCACTTCTTTGTCTCTTTGCTTCTTGGATCCTGCAGTCGAGTCTTTTGTAAGACTTTGGGTCTTAATGGGGGCTTTTGTTGTTATGTTTTATATGGGTATGTGTATGTATATATCATACTTACATAATCTTTCTTTTTCTTCTTCTGTATATTCCCCACTTTCACAGGCCTATCTCTCTTGTAATCTCGGGGAGAATCCTCTATAAGACCAGTGTGTCTTAATAAAGGCTTTTGTGTGTGTGTGTGATAAGAGGCAAATATAACGTCACTAGTTCAGAATTGAAACGTAGAAACTACGACAGCAGATATGGAAATTTACGTTCAGAATGGTAACCTATGCATGTCACTCCCACACTACCATTGATTGCCATTTCAGTGGAATTAGTGTGGCAGATACAAACTTCCAGTTTTATATAATCTAGGTATATACATATAGTTTTTAATTAAAATACATATATTGGATCAAAATATCATTTATTTTACCAATATTTTAGTTAGCTGAACGCCAACCTTTATCAAGGTATTATAACATATTAATGTTGTTGTCAACAGTTAACACACATTAATATGTTATAACACCTTGATAAAGGTTGACGTTCAGCCAACTGAAATATTGGTAAAATAAATGATATTTTGATCCAATATATGTCTTTTTATTTAAACACACATTAATATATTATAATACCTTGATAAAGGTTGGCGTTCAGCCAACTGAAATATTGGTAAAATAAATGATATTTTGATCCAATATATGTCTTTTTATTTAAACACACATTAATATATTATAATACCTTGATAAAGGTTGGCGTTCAGCCAACTGAAATATTGGTAAAATAAATGATATTTTGATCCAATATATGTCTTTTTATTTAAACACACATTAATATATTATAATACCTTGATAAAGGTTGGCGTTCAGCCAACTGAAATATTGGTAAAATAAATGATATTTTGATCCAATATATGTCTTTTTATTTAAACACACATTAATATATTATAATACCTTGATAAAGGTTGGCGTTCAGCCAACTGAAATATTGGTAAAATAAATGATATTTTGATCCAATATATGTCTTTTTATTTAAACACACATTAATATATTATAATACCTTGATAAAGGTTGGCGTTCAGCCAACTGAAATATTGGTAAAATAAATGATATTTTGATCCAATATATGCCTTTTTAATTAAACACACATTAATATATTATAATACCCTGATAAAGGTTGGCGTTCAGCCAACTGAAATATTGGTAAAATAAATGATATTTTGATCCAATATATGCCTTTTTAATTAAACACATTAATATATTATAATACCTTGATAAAGGTTGGCGTTCAGCCAACTGAAATATTGGTAAAATAAATGATATTTTGATCCAATATATGCCTTTTTAATTAAACACATTAATATATTATAATACCTTGATAAAGGTTGGCGTTCAGCCAACTGAAATATTGGTAAAATAAATGATATTTTGATCCAATATATGCCTTTTTAATTAAACACATTAATATATTATAATACCTTGATAAAGGTTGGCGTTCAGCCAACTGAAATATTGGTAAAATAAATGATATTTTGATCCAATATATGCCTTTTTAATTAAAGATTTATTTATGGATTTCTCTATTTTCATTACATATAGTTATAAAAAAATATTGAAACTATATTAGAAGAATCGGTGGACGAGTAGGTAACACCCTCGATTCCCGACAGTCATGAACCGGGATTGAATCCCACGTTAACTTTTGTTTAATATGTGAATAACCTTCACATATTATTCATTGTCGCAAATATCATAAACCAGGTTGCTCTTTTTAAGCGAAAACCTAATAAAGTGATTTTGGAATAAGAAGAAACTATATTAGATGTTTTGAGTCAAAAGGCGATCAATCAATTAAGTTTATATACGAGGTGTGTTCAAAAAGTATCGCGACTTTTGAATTTTCGCGGGTTACGTATATTCGAATTTCGATCTTTTTGTGGCTTTATGTTGGTACTCATGTCTCTCACTTATGCCGACAAGCTCGGCCATTTTGAATGTTCACTTAATTGTTGACAGCTGCTTTGCTTGCAGGTGTTTTGGATCATCTTCGATTTTTACCTATTAAAAAAATGGATCAAAGAACCTGTATCAAATTTTGTGTGAAAAACGAAATTAAGTGCGCGGATGCATTCCGAATGTTGACTGTGGCATACGGAGAAGCTACCTTGGACCGAAGCAACGTTTATCGGTGGTACAAAATGTTCTCAGAAGGCCGAGAAGATGTGAACGACGAAGAGCGTGCCGGACGCCCGAGCACTTCAACAACAGACGAAAAAATTAATGAAGTGGAGAAAATGATATTGGCTAATCGTCGAATCACCGTTAGAGAAGTTGCTGAGGACCTAAACATATCGATTGGCTCGTGTCATTCGATTTGTATCAATGATTTGGGCATGAGACGGGTCGCCGCGAAATTCGTACCAAAATTGCTCAATTGCGACCAAAAACAGCATAGCATGAACATTGCTAATGAGATGTTGGACTCTGTCCACGACGACCCAAATTTGCTCCAGAGGGTCATAACTGGTGACGAAGCGTGGGTTTATGGTTATGACGTGGAAACCAAAGCTCAATCATCTCAATGGAAGCTGCCGCACGAACCAAGGCCGAAAAAAGCGCGCCAAGTTCGGTCGAATGTGAAAGTTTTGCTGACAGTTTTCTTCGATTGCAGGGGCGTGGTGCATCATGAGTTCTTGCCACAGGGTTAGAACGATCAATAAGGAATATTACCTGCAAGTTATGCGCAATTTGCGCGAAGCAATCCGCCAGAAACGCCCGGATTTGTGGAAGAACAAAAATTGGCTTTTGCACCACGATAACTCCCCTGCTCACACATCGTTGCTTGTGCGCGACTTTTTGGCCAAAAACAACACACTAATGATGCCGCAGCCACCGAATTCCCCAGATCTGGCCCCCTGTGACTTTTTCTTGTTCCCTAAACTGAAGAGGCCCATGAAAGGACGACGTTACGCTACGCTTGACGAGATAAAGACGGCATCGAAGGAGGAGCTGAAAAAGATTTTTAAAAAATGATTTTTTGAAGTGCTTCGAAGATTGGAAAAACCGTTGGCACAAGTGTATAATATCTCATGGGGATTACTTTGAAGGGGACAAAATAGGTATTCATGAATAAATAAATAATTTTTGAAAAAACACAAAAGTCGCGATACCTTTTGAACACACCTCAGTAAAAGGGCGTACCTGGATCTGTGAAGAAAAAAAAAAACAACTTTTACTGTGCAATTAATTGATAAAGAGGGAGCAATCTCTCGAAATATTTTGAGAAAAAATATATATATTTTTTCTTTTTAGATCCAGGTACGCCCTTTTATATACAGGGTGATCCAAAAGTCCCGCACAACTTTAAAAATTAATAACTCCGCGAATATTTGCGCTAGAGCAATGCGGTAAACACCATTGTGTTCAGGATGCAATGGGATTTTTTATGGCAAATAATGAAAAATTCGAAATTGATTTTAGTTACAATTTTATTCACCAGATGGCGCTCTACCAGATTCAGATATTCAGCGGCCAAATTGTTTGATAAATTGAAAAATATAATTGAACGACACGTATTTTTCCTTTTTGAATACCAGGAAAGAACCCTAATAATATCAAATGATAAATTAATAAAACACCATTTCGCCAAAAGTTAGAAGAAATGGTTAACGATTTTTAAATACAATCTGAGATATGCAAAATAGGTATATGCAAATTAAAACATGTAGTAAAAAAAAACCCTGATATTTTAGATGCGGTTTGCTGGAATCCTCTCAGCTATTTATATTTCGAAAATAATAATTTTCTATTTTTTTAAATTCAACTCTCTCTCAGTATCGATTATATTTATTTTAATTCATTTGAAAAATATTTATCTATCTCTGATGATTTATTTTACTCTGGAATGCCGTTGTTGTTTTTGTCGTGTCCAATAAAGAGCCTCATATTCTTTTCGTTTGGCCAACAAAAATGTCCAATTTATATACACATATATTCTTACATAATGAGACTTTAAAGAATGCAAATAATCTTCATCTATTTACATACACAACACATCTTCCCCTTAATAATACTACAGTCGGTCTAGGGGTTTCCTGGCTCTCGGAGGTCTAGGACTGCGGACGGGCACTTGCACAGCGGCAGCCTCCGGTTTAGGAATACGAGAGGGCACGTGCACAGCAACAGGCCCTGGTATAGGAGTGCAAGAGAGTACGTGCACAGAAGCAGTCTCCTCCTTGTTTCCTGATGTAACCTCTGGAACCTTCTCTTCACTTTATTTCTGACTTCCCCCTACAGGCTTCTCTCCTGATGTTCGAGGAAGTATCAAATTTCTTGTCTCCACTTGTTTCTTTCTCACAGGTCGCAATTGATTGATATGCCTCTTATACACGACGCCCTCGCAACTCATAAGGTAGTGACGGTAGCTCAATAATTCCAAAATGGTACCTTTTTACCGTTTAGGTCCAGTTGCATAGTTGCGGAAATAAACTTCGCAAATTTCTCTAAGATGACTTATAATCGTTTTTCTGGTAATATCTTTGATGATAAAAATTTCTATCCACTTTGAGTATGCGTCCACGAGAACCAAAAACATTCTTCCCATGAACGGACCCGCTAGATCAAGATGAAGTCGATGCCACGGTTTTTCGGGCCAAGACCATTCCGAGATGGTAGTCGGGGGCATGCTTGCCGTTTCTTGGCATACTCTACATTCTCTAGTTAACTCTTTGATGTTACTGCCTATGCCTGGCCACCAGAAAATACCGTCTGGCAATCATCTTCATTTTAACAATCCCCATGTGTATTTCATGCAAGTCATTTAAAATTAAAGATCTTAATTTTTGGGGAATCACCACTCTTTCACGCCATTGAAAACAATAAAACTCCAAACTTAATTCCTCATTGATCTTATAATAAGGAGCTAATGGGTTTTCCCTCAATACCCTTGTGAATTTCCACACACACACACAGTTGCTTTCTCTAACATTCCTTAATACTATAGATAGTATTTTATCTCGGGACGTCTCATATGCCACCTCCCTAAAAGAGAACAGTACCTCATTCAACTTCCCGAGAAGAAGTACCTGGTCTTCATCAAGAAACTCCCTGACACTCGATTCTGAAGGAAGACGTGACAATGCCTCAACATTGGAATTATCACTACCTTTTCGAAAATCCTCAGTATAATTAAATGCAGCTAATTTTAAGGACCATCTTTTAATTCTGGATGCTGCACATATAGGAATTGGTTTCTGAGGTGAAAATATATGAATTAAGGGTCGGTTGTCTGTGACTAATACGAATTTTCGTCCCAGTAAGTATTGTCTTGATTTCTCATCGCCATAAGTTATGCTCAACGCTTCCTTTTCTTGTTGAGAGTACCGTTTTTCCGCTTCAGTTAATGTTCTAGAAGCAAAGGCTATAGGGCATTCTTCCTTTCTATCATTTCTATGACTCAGAATTACGCCTAGTCCATAGTCCATTAATAATGATTTACATTTTTTAAATAACATTCGATATTTTTCGTCCAGTTCCATCTACAATTTTTATTCAAAAGTTGATAGAATAGCGCTAAAATGTTTGCTATATTCTTTATGAATCTATAATAATAAATTAAGAGTCCTATGAAAGATCTCAATTGCGAAACATTCTTTAGGTTCAGGCGCCTCTATCACTGCTTTAATTTTATTTTCTAAGGGATGCAGTCCATATTTATTCATTTTAAACCCTAAAAATTCCACCGATTTCTTTTTAAATTTACATTTATATCTGTTTAACTTCAAACCTTTTTCTAGCAATCATCTAAACACTAGATCCAACTTTTGATCATAATCTTCAAAGTATTTTCCTGCAACCAAAATATAATCTATGTAGCAGGCCACACCTGGCAAATCAGAAAATAGGCCTTCCATAATCCTCTGAAATTTATTTGGTGCTACCGCTACGCCATATGGTAGTCTTTTATAAGAAAACAACCTCTTTGTTGTGTTTATATCAACAACAGCTTTGGCTTCTTCCGCTAACATCACCTGTAAGTAAGCCTGTGATAGGTCTAGAGTCGAAAGTACGGTGCTTGTAGATAATTTTGAAAAGATCTCATCGATCGATGGAAGGGGATACCTATCTAATTCTATTGCTTTATTAGCTGTACATCTAAAATCACCACATATCCTTACACTACCATCCTTTTTTGATGCCGGTACTATTGGAGCGGTCCAATATGCATGAACTATAGGTTATAAAATGCAAGAATTCACTAAACGATCAATTTCATTCTCTACTTTGTTTTTTTGGAGAGAAAGGTAAACTTCTGGCCTTACAAAACACAGGAGTCACATCCTTTTTTAAATTAAAATTTATTCTAACGTCCTTTAGACAGCCCAAATATTTGTTTAAAAAATCTGCATACCTATCCATCAAATTTTTATATATTTAAATATATTTCTATTATATTTATTATTTAAAATTTTAATGCTAAACAATATAGAATAATCAAGTTTCAACTGTTTAAGCCATTCTCTTCCTAATAAAATTACCTGGATTTTTTCATTTACAACTATTAATCGTAAATATTGGTTGGCTTCTTTTACAAAAACATTTCTTTGATCTATAATCTCTATTGATTTACCACAAAAGGATTTTAATCTTAAATTTGTTGGAAATAATCTTTTACCTTGCCAATAATCTTATAAATATCTTTAGGTATTAACGTAACTGGACTTCCTGTATCTATTGTAAAGCACAAAGAATAATAATCTACTGTTAAATTTATTGTGGCATCAGTTTCGCCCTGTACAGAATATATAGAGTCCTCTTGTACAAATTCACATCCCCACATTCTTTTACTAGCTTTGCAGACCCTACTTAAATGACCCAGTTTATTACATTTTAAAACAAGTCTTTGTTCTATGAGGTAAAACAGATGCCACGTGTGAATGTCTTTCACCACATCTAGAGCACACTATTTTGCCTTTGCCACTTTGCCTGAAAGGCCTATACTGCGCCGTACTATTATTGTACTCGCCCTTTTTATCCTTTCAATTCACAGGGGATATTTTGGCCACTAATTTATCTTGTAATTCTTTTGTATTTATCTCCGCCAATTCGAACGAGATCGCCACTGCAAAAACTTTATCCAGGGTGACATCGTATTCCTCTCGTAGTAGCTTCTTTTGCAGGATTTCCGACTTGATTCCAGCCACAAAACGGACTCGCATCATGGTTCCCAACATATCGACGAAATTACAAATTATTGCCAAATGTTTCAATTCTCTAAGATATTCCGAAATTGATTCTCCTTCCTTTTGACTTCTCTTTAAAAATCTGCATCGCTGTGGTATCACTTTCTTCTTTGGATCCAAATGCAGCTTAATTCTTTGAATGATAGTATCATAGGGTTGATCTTTCATTAGACCAGGAAAAAAATGTCGTTTCCCTGCTTCAAAGTTTCAGAATCTGGTAGCGAGGTAAAAATCAGCACTTTAATCTCCTTCTTCAGATGCCAAAAAGAAAGCCTCAAATTTTTGTACAAAAAGATCGAAGTGTCCTCCACTGGGATATAGCATCTAAAAGGTATTATTAACTTTGAACTTGTCATGCTGATCTTTTCTACTCCTTTGTTTTCTTGATTCAGATAGTTTAAAAGATGTAATCTTAACCCATTTTCTTATTTTTCCTCTCCATAATCCGAGAGTCAGATTTGTTTAAAAGATGTAGTTGTTATACTTGCACAGACGCCGTTTTCCTTAGCTTTTTATTGGCTCTGTAGATCGCGCATCCTCGTCGCCACTTTTGTTGTGTCCTAATTAGACGTACAAGAGCTCAAACTTGACCATGGCCAACAACAAATGTCCAATTTATATATACATATATTTTTACATAATGAGGCTTTAAATAATACAAATAATATTCATCTATTTACATAAACAACAGTTAATATATAGCGAGAAGAGTAGAGGACTGAGCACAGATCCCTGAGGTACACCAGCCCATGTTCTTCGGTCATTGGAAAATGTTCCATTGACCCGAACCTTTATCCTTCTTCCCCTTAAGAAGTCTGCAATCCAGATTAAGGTTTTTCTTCTTACTCCGATGTTGTGCAGCATTTCAAATAATTTCTACACTCGAACAAAAGCTGAGGTCATATCCAGGAATACGACCGTTGAATTCTTTAGCGGTTTTTCCTAGAAATCTATTATTGATTGACAGAAGTAGAACAGTTTATCAGTTGTACAGTGTCTGGATCTTTAGGCAGTTTGGCAGAAGTTTATTTTATTATTGTTAGTGAGCCAGACTATGAGCCTAGAGTGGATAATTCATTCTGTTATTTTACAAAGTATGCTGGTAAGAGCAATTGGCCGATAGTTCTTGCATTCCTTAGCATCTTTGTTTGGTTTCAGTATTGGCACTATAATTGATATCTTCCAATTCTTTGGTAGTTTACCAGTTTGCCATGAAATGTTAAGTATTCGTAGGAGTTGATTTTTAGCTTCGTCTCCAAAGTGTTTAATAATTTGACCAAAGATTAGAGCATCTCCAGGTGACATCTTGGATTAAACTTTCCTATTGATGAGTTTAGCTCATTCAGTGTGAAGTCTCTCGAGTAAATATCTTGTTGATTATAATTTCTTGCTTGTTTAACTAACTTGTTTATATTATTTTTTAGAGTCCTGCCTTCATTCGTATAGCTGAGTCTGGAAGTGCTTGAAAGATATTCAGAAATTATGTCAGCCATCTGTTTGTTCGTTCTCGCTGTTCATATCGGTTAGAGTATTGGAGGATTAGTGTTGGTTTTGAGTTTTATAACAATTATTATATTCCAGTGATGGCTTTCCTTTTTTGGATCCATTTTCTTCGCAGAATTCTGCCCATTTTTCTTGTTTGAATATCCAAATTTCTTGTTTTATTTTATGACTAATTTCAATGAGTTCCTTTATGATTTCTTCTGTTTTATTTGTTTTAAGAAGTTCATTTTTATTGTCTCTCTCTGCAATCATTGCCTCGAAATTGTGGTCCTTCCAGTAAAGTATTCACAGGTCTTTACGTCTACCTCTAGGTATCGATACTTTTGCAGCTTTGGATATGTTCAAAGAGAATTTTTCCAAGTTTTTGTCAATCGTTCTGTGATTTAATTCTTCGTTGCACAGTTCTTCAAGTTTTTCTGTAATTTTTTTCCAGTGTTCTTTTATTCTGTTAAAAATTCTCAATTTTGAATTTTAGGGTTGTTAAAATTGGTTTGTGGTCACTGATTGCACTTTTCAGAATTTTCCATTGTGTTGTGGGTGCGATGTTGTGATTTATCGCTGTGATGTCTATTGCGGATTCTGTGCCTGTGGATTGGATATATAGGTGTTCTTTTCGTTATTTAACGGCGTAAGGTCGAGGTCGGTTAGCATGTCCTCAACCTGCTGATCTTTGTTATCCTGGACAGGTGATCCCCAAATTGGTCTTTCGGCGTTAAAATCACCAAGTATGATTGCGATATCCGAAGACGCTTCACTTAATGTCTCTATCAGGCCTGTATTGATGCTAGTATTATCGTGGTGATAAACATTTATGATTGGAATTGTTTTATCTGTAAGATAGATTTCTATTGCCTGAGCTTCTATCGTGCTTTCTCTAGGCTTACTCTGATCATAGGCGATTTCCTTAAATTTGATTTCTAGAGTTTTAATCAAAACGGCAAGTCCTCCTCCGAATTTTCCCGGTCTGTCCATTCGTAGTTTTGTATAATCTTTGATATTGAACCTCAGATTCTGATTCAATTTTGTCTCCTGAGGACAATTAATATGTACATTGTTGTCACAGAGAAGACTAGTCAGCTCTTTATTTTCCTCTGGGTACCATTTATATTGAGTTGTAGTAGATTGAATTGTGTCCTCGTAGTAGATTTCTCATAATGAGCTCGAGCTGCAGCTCCTGATGCGGCGGCTACCCCGGACGCGGTAGCATTACTGGAGATATCAGCTTTGCTCTTCATTTGAAAATGGGTGCCGTTGCAACGTTAGTCATCTTGGAAACGAACCAGAATTTGGTTAAATATTCCAAGGGTCCAGGGGGACCGCAAGGAGGTGTGGTCGAACTTCTCCCCTTCCCCTGGAATGCCGTCACTACAGGATAAAGCACTCTTGGTGAATTCTTTTAATTGTGATTCAGAATCTGCCACTGAATCTTTACGAGCATTTCGTTCCTTTAAAGATATTCGAAGCGGTAAAGGACCAATGAGTTGCTACTCTCTAAAGCGATTGATTAAAAGTTTTGAGGAAACTGGATCTCTGGAAGCAAAACCTCGGAGTGGAAGACCATCGACATGCAAGTCAGTGGCTGTTACGGTTTTGCAGAATGCTGATGCTATTGAAACGTTATTCACGTATGGAGAAGTAAGTGCTAGACAAGTTTCTCGACAAACGGGGATTTCGTATGGAACAGTTTGGAGAGAACACACATTTAGAATTTTTCTATAAAAATATCCTAACAAAATTCAAAGTTTCCACGAGTTGAAAGTCAGCGATTTTGAGAAGCGTCAAGAATTCGCTGCATGGGTTTTCCGGCAAATTGATATTGATGAAAACTGGCTGTCAAATGTTCTAAGAACAGATGATGCTCACTATTATCTAAAGGGAGAATTTAACATTCAAAACTGCTTCATTTTGGCAACAGAAAACCCTAGGATTTTTACAGAAATACCACTTCATCAGCACAGAGTTACAGTTTTGTGTGGGTTCACTTCTTCATTTATTATTGGGCCATTTTTCTTTGAAAAAATCAATGGAAGAACTTTTAAAACCGTTTTTGTAACTGGTGAACGTTATGCTCAACTTTTGAGAGAAAAGGTTATTCCCATATTGCAGGACAGACAAGTACTAAGCGAAATAACATTCTTGCAAGATGGAGGACCTCCTCATATCTTCCGCGGTGCCAAACAATTGCTGAAGCAAACGTTCGGTGAAATTCGTTGCTAAGTCGCCACTTTATATACCAGTGGCCCCTAATATCACCAGACTTGACGCCTTGCAATTTCGGTTATGGGGGTACATTAAGTCGCGTTTTTATCGATGCCGGCCTACCACATTGGCCATGTTGAAGACTTCTATCAGATGGCACGTTTTATATATTTCAACTATTTAATTGTGACCATTCTGTCATCTATCGTCTGCAGGCGGTGTTTGAGAATGAAGGGCGCCACATTGAGCAAGGATTGTGACCTAATACAAGAGAGAAGGCAGTTACCTGATGTGTTATATTTTGCAGCTCTTTGTTTTGGGTTATGGGAATAATAAATGCTGTCCTCACATCTTGACTCTTTTTTTTCCTGTAAACGGAAATTTTTTTGTTTGTCATTTGCCCACATTTTATATTATGTCGTGCAGGCCAAAGTGTTATAACTTCTCGAATAACACTGGTATACACAATTTTACCCCTTATGTTTAGTTTATCGCTTTTCGCTCATTAGAATAAATAGCATAAGGAATAATCTCTGTATCCCCCCCAACTTTAGATGTTTTGCGCAAAGAATAATACAAAATGATTTTACTACCACGTTTTTCAACGCAAAAGGTCGATTTAAAAATGATTTATTTTTGAGGGGATACATTTTCAAAATTATGTACAGTATAATAAACAATGATAACATTTGACAAACCCATAGGATATTTGGAATGAAGTACGACAAATATATTTTGTCACTCCCCTCTATATTTCATTTTTGGATCATGACAAATATCCAGTTAAATAGTTAAGTGTCGACAATTAGTCAAGAAACTATAAATTCCTTATAGCACGAAATCCTATTATTAGTGCCATCATAATTTCTGGTTATATATTAACATTTCAAAAATCGTGTATTGATATCAGTAGTTATTTTCAAACATTCAATTTATTTCACAAAACTCCATCTAAAATATAAATATTTTTTGCTACATGTTTTAATTTGCATATACCTATTTTACATATCTCAGATTGTATTTAAAAATCGTTAACCATTTCTTCTAACTTTTGGCGAAATGGTGTTTTATTAATTTATCATTTGATTTTATTTGGGAACTTTCATGGCATTCAAAAAGGAAAAATACGTGTCGTTCAGTTATATTTTTCAATTTATCAAACAATTTGGCCGCTGAATAGCTGATTCTGGTAGAGCGCCATCTAGCGAATAAAGTTGTAACTAAAATCAAATTCGAATATTTCATTATTTGCCATAAAAATTCCCATTGCATCCTGAACACAATGGTGTTTACCGCATTGCTCTAGCTCAAATATTCGCGGAGTTATTAATTTTTAAAGTTGTGCGGGACTTTTGGATCACCCTGTATATTAGACGTGTATGATTCTTTTTAAAATTAAACATTTTTTTTCTAATCTCACTGAAAAAAAATAAAATGGGATGGCAGTATTATTGCAGTAAGGGCAGTAGAAAATTAATTTTAAAAGCATACACGTCTAAAATAGTTTCAATTTCTCATACCAGATGGCGCACTAATACAATAGCAGTTGCAGTCCGGTAGGTTGAAGTAACGAAACCGCTGGAAGGGTTCACCATTGATGAGCAAGGTCCTCCCAACATTTCTTCAGTCTCAGAAATTAGTGATTGTAAAAACCTTTACTGGCCGAAGTGTGTCTTTTAATTTAAAGAAAACAGAGATTAGTGAAAAAGGTATCTCTTTATCGTGCAACTGAAATTTTCTGATGGCTTTGCCATCTATCGGAATAAATATCAACTATTCTCGTTGTTTTTTAATTATTCCAGAATTGGTCAAATACCTATTCTTGATTGATAGAGAAAAGCTAACCATGTATGCGTTTCGTTGGCGTGTTTGGCCACAGAGATTTGTGGTTGTAAGAAAAAATGCCTTTAAAAATGGAACTAATGATCGTTGAAAATGTGAAAATTTGTATTTTCCCAATTTCTTCCTAATCTCTCTAATCATCATAACTTCCTCAATATTTTATAATCCAGCGTTTTAATGCCTCTCAGAAAAATAGGTAAAATTTGTGAAATAAAATTTCGCGGACCTTTTGTTTTAAAACAACAAAATACTTTACTTGGTTATTTTGAAGATAGAGGTTGCCTGGCTAGTATTCATTGTTCTCAAAAATAAGAGACACTTTGGTCAGAAAAAGTTTTCATTTTCTCGACATTTCGACAAAAATCTTTTGTCCCCGTCATGAAAAAAAAAGTTAAAGCATTTGGCAAGGCGTTATAAATGTATCTTTGACTTACTGAATGCTTTATTTTTTATGTTCTTCTTGACGAGGACAAAAGATTTGTTGTCGAAATGTGTAGAAAAAAATAAAAATCTTTACTGGTCGAAGTGTCTCTTATTTTTAAGATCTTTGCTGAGTATCAAAGAGAAAACTGGTTCCAAAGTAATTTTATTAGGTATCGCTCAAAAAGAGAAACCTAGCTTATGATATTTACAACAATGAATAATATATGATGGTTATTCACATATTAAAACAAAATGTCCAATACGGGATTCAATCCCGGTTCATGGCTGTCGGGAATCGAGACACTCGTCCAAAGAGAAAACTACTGGATAAGTTAATTGTATCACACATAATTATGTATTCTAAACTTTAAAATTAAGGTTCTTGTTCCAAAATCGCTTTATTAGGTACCGCTCAACAAGAGCAACCTAGTTTATGATATTTACAACAGTGGCTAATATGTGAAAGTTATTCACATATTAAAACAAAATGTTAACGCGGGATTTAATCCCGGTTCATGACTGTCAGGAATCGAGGGTGTTACCCACTCGTCCACCTACCTTTTTTTTTTTCTTTTAAAATTAAGGTATTAAGGTAAAAATATTTATAATTTTATTATTTTTAATACGATCAGTTAAAAGCAGACACACAGGTATGAATCTCAGAGAACCGGTCAACGTTTCCTGAAGAGGTGGTCTGCCAGGTTAGAATCGCCGTTCGAATCCTTCTGAATACTCGGCCAAGAGAGTCGAAAGACGATATCGTTTCCCCGAACAATGTCTTATAACGATTGATCCTTTAGGGGACGTACTTATTGTGCGGTTCACCCGGAACTACGTTCGGGATAAAGGCCCAGCCGTAAACTGCGGTGCTGTGGGTTACGACAGGTGGGGTGGTGACGGAAGGGAATGCCCTCTGGCCATCAAAACAAACGGTGACCATTGTCCAGCCCTTGAGAAAGCTCTACTTCCGGTCTCTTTGTGATCTTGGACCGGAAATCCGCTCAGCTGGCCTTAAGACGTTTTACATCACAGATCTCAGCTGGAAGTCCTCCTCACTCACTCACAAACAACCGATAGTCCAGCTGGACCTCGTTGATTCCTCGGACTGACCCCCAATATCTCTCCACACCTTCGTTTACCTCACATGTGGAAGCTCTAGCGATTTCTCTGATAATTCGGAGATTTATTTACAACACGATAATAATATAATTAATTTTGAAAATAGAGCAATCCATAAATAAATCTTTAATTAAAATGGCATATATTGGATCAAAATATCATTTATTTTCTCAATATTTCAGTTGACTGAATGTCAACCTTTTTGAACAACAAACTCGGAGCCACATAACGTCAACAGCATTAAGTTTCATCCAACTGAAATATTGGTAAAATAAATGATATTTTGATCCAATATATATGCCTTTTTAATTAAATATAATTAATATAAAGCAATAACCGGCCATCTATATATGGCAAATGAAAACATTTAGACCCGAATATTTCTTTCACACATGTTTCTTTTCTGGAGAAATGTGTTTCTTTTAAATAATATCATAAAATATTATCTCTACATACACCATGCAGTAATTTTAATCACATTGTAGTAAGGTCTGTAGAGATAATATTTGATGATATTAAAAAAAAAACACATTGCCAGAAAATTTTGATTGTAACAAATATTATGATTAGTTGGAGAAAGAGAGAGAGAGAGATGAAAATCCTCCATTGATGAGAGAGAGAGAGAAGGTGAAGGTGCACATGCTCTTTCAAGCTGTAATTTATTTTCTAAATTACCTGAGTCAGAGAGAGTGAATTTTGTTAGTTCAGCTAAATTGTGTTTCAGATGTTTAAAGCCAAACAATTTAGCAAAGAATTGTTATTGCAAAAACATTTGTCAAATTTGCAAGAAAAGACACCACACTTTGATTCACCAAGAAACCAAGGTTCAAGAAGTTGATGAAGGGAAATTTGAGTGTGGAGAAGACATCAAAAATACAACTTGTCTTTTAAGTAATGAGAAATATTTTTCAAATGTCATGCTTACAACCGCTAGAGAGAGAACGCTTCACGATTTTGCGTGTCATCCTTGCGCAGGGGCCATGCTAATCTTCTCTGTATCGTTCCTATTGTAGTAGTTGTACCGCCGAAGAGAGAGAGAGAGAGAGTTTCAAGTAGACGTTATAACACGGAGGCTTTCAGGTATCTTCTCTCTACGGGAGGTTTCAGAAACATAACATCGATTAATTGAACACAACCTATATCAATTTTTACATTTCAAAGTTTAAAATATATATTTTAGTATAAATTGATTTAGGCTTCTATTAGGCGGTGTTTTGTTTTATTGTTGAATCTTACCTTAGAAGAGCAGCAAGGTTTATAATCTTAAGCATCGATATTAAAATAGTAACGAAACCCTAGATTCCTTATTGATTAAATCAAAGTGTAAAATCAGGGAAGAATCTTTATTAAAATAGCAGATGGAAACTAGATGCCATCTATTGACCGTCGCCGCAAACCAGTGGCTTCGGGTCGGTAACAAAGTTACAACACCAGCTTTGGCAAACTGAGAAACCTCCATGACTTCTAGTTTTGACGACTATTTTGACGGGAAAGGTGACCTTTATTTTAATACGAGTAGATGAATATCCTCCCAGAAAAATTCCATTTATATCTTAAGGCTGTAAGTGCAAAGTCGAACTACTTTTCACATGTGTAGATATGTGGTTCACTTACAGTAAAAGCAGTCGCCTACTTCTACCTACCATGATTATCATGGCCTGTACCACGTGTACTAGGGATAAGCAAAAAAGAACCAAGCGAGAGAGTAATTATCTGTTTTGGAACAATGGCAGCAAAGATATCATGCGTGCTTCATTGTTGTTTATAGGTACTATTGTCGTTTATTCTGACCCCGTAACCTAATAGTTAACATAAATAAGACTAGTTAAAATGCTAATAACGTAATCAAGAAGTATTAAAACAAATTGTATTCAAGTGGGGAAGTTATATTGGGTGCCGTGAGATAGCTTTTAAAATGTGCCATAGGCAAATCATTGTTTCTTGGCCAGTTATAGCATTGTTACCACGGGATGTTATTCCCAAGTGTGGCGATAAGTGTGTCTGTGGATATATTTCACTTCTGAATTATTTTTATATTTAAGTTTCAGTTTGTTTATCTGTTTCCTTTTTACCCTCTGTAATAGGCGCAGATACTTCAATATTGCGCCTTTTATTTTTATTTGACATATCGGATGCGATATCCCAGCTCGGGATACTTGCGCCTAAATACATTTTAGTAGATTATATACAATTCATTTTATACAATTTAATAACCGGACTAAAAACATAATTGAAACTTAAACGATGGTATTCAAAAACAAAAGAGAAAATCTAAAATAAATTATTTTAACAACCTATTTACAATTCATTATATACAACTCAATAACCGTCTAAAAACACAATTAAAACTGAAACGATGGTTTTCTCAAACAGAAGATAAAATCTAAAATGAATTTACAAAAATTATTGAATTTTACATAAGTGTCTTTGTTATATACAAATTCGCAAATTTTCTTCGATGGGATAAAAATGATTACTTCTGTAGCCTTTTGTTGGATAATAAATAAAAAAATATTGTTAAAATTGTTGAATATCTTGATTAAAACATTAGAAATAAGTTTATATCTTTATTGGGAAACAATCAAGTATCTCTCTTTTCTACTGACTTATCAACGTTATAAGAATCCACATTATATCTATGATATTGTAGCGTAGAAATCAAGCCTTGAAATATCCTAAGATGTAAAAGTATTTATTGATGACGTCACAGCGACGAGTCGAAAATTATTAACAGGTCAGCCTCCTCTTTCCAGCTAGAGAATCTTAAGCAAGCAAGCAAAGAAATATTTTAAAGATGATTTCACAAATACAGATTAATATATATTTTTATAATCTGTTGAATATATTTTCATTGAATAATATTAAATTAAATAATAAAATATTTCTTCGCCACATAGCCTCCTCCTATAAAGAGCATCGACCCGATGCTCAGCAGGAGACTTACGTCGTCAGTCTTAAGAACTAGTACTATGGCCAAGGATATTTTCAGGTGACTGCGGTGGATGTCTTCTTTCAGTTGAGATATCTTCTTCATGAGGACTTGGTAGGCCAATGTTTACGTCAAGGTAGCTTTTTCTCATTTCTACTGTGGTCGGCAAGGGGGAATTTTATAACTTTGCGGCCTCTCACCTCCAATGTGGTCTATCATCTAGTTTTAATGGCGGGACGTCCAGCTAGATCTTCTAGCAAGTGAGAAATGTTGTCTGTTTCGACCGCGATATGAAGTAGGGCTTCGGTAGCGAGTGAAAGTTTTCCTCGATGATTCGTCATTGGGGTCCTGAGATTCAGCTCTAGAGTTGTAGGATACCATTGCGTCTTGCTTTCTTTGGAAATAGTCATTTCTCCTTTTCTCATTGTGTCTCTTCCTGTCACGGCAATAGCGGACGACGTGACCTGGGCGTCCGCAGTAAAAACAGATAGGCCTTCCCTCAGTTGTACGCCAATCATTGGTGTCGCGTCTTCCTCCTTGTTTTGGGTATCGAGGTTCAGGGTGCGGTCTTATCGTTTCGGCCTCATATCTAGTATTTAAAAACTGTCGGGGTCTTTCCTTCTGAGGGGGACTTCTCCTAGACTTTGAGATTGGCGCCAGGGTTCTTCCAATCTCCTCCTTTACAATTTCTTTGATTGTAGCATTTTTTGGTTCCTCCCGAGGAGAGCCTAATGCCCGCTGTACCTCCTCACGAACAATTTGCCTAATCTTAGATGACAGATCTTCTCCGTCATCCTGGTCACAAAGAGAGGCTACATTTGGTAGGCGCTCGTACCTGGTTGGGGTAACTCGCCTACAACGGAGCGCTTCGACACGGCGACATTCTGTAATGAATTGCTCGGTGCTCTGTACATCCCTCGGTAGGAGTGCTTGATAAAGCTCCTCAGCTATCCCCTTCATGAGGTGGGAGATTTTATCTTCCTCGCTCATTTGAGGATCAACCTCTTTGCACAAGCACAGGACATCCTGGATGTAACATTCGGTACTTTCACCTTTTAATTGTGCCCTTGTTTTAAGTTTCTTCTCCACTTGCAATTTTGAATTTTCTTTTTTTCCGAACACATTCTCTAATTGAGATGTGAATTCCTTCCAAGTCTGTATGCTTTCTTCGTTGTTCTCAAACCATTTGAGAGCAGTTCCAGACAGATAAAAATAAACTTTAGTAAGACAAAGGGTTTCGTCCCAATGGTTGTACCTTGCCACGCGTGCATACCCTTTTAACCATTTTTGGAGATCTTCACCATCCTCCCCGGAGAAAATGGAAGGGTTCCTTGGCAGATGTTGAACAACGTAGTTGCTTACCTGAGTACCTTCTTTCTTTACATTCATAGAAGTTTCTTCGGGTTCAACAGAATCAATTTTTCTTTTATTTCTTAATGGGTATCGGTCCAGTCTCTCCACCAGTTGTAGCGTAGAAATCAAGCCTTGAAATATCCTAAGATGTAAAAGTATTTATTGATGACGTCACAGCGACGAGTCGACAATTATTAACAGGTCAGCCTCCTCTTTCCAGCTAGAGAATCTTAAGCAAGCAAGCAAAGAAATATTTTAAAGATGATTTCACAAATACAGATTAATATATATTTTTATAATCTGTTGAATATATTTTCATTGAATAATATTAAATTAAATAATAAAATATTTCTTCGCCACAATATAATATAAGACAGTGTCTGGGCTCCTGATGAGAATTCTACTACGAGGACACAATTCAATCTACTACAGCTCAATATAAATGGCACCCAGAGGAAAACTGAAAGAGCTGACTTGTTCACCCAAGATAGTGGACATTGCTGCTGCTGTGATGGAGTGCATGGAGACATTGGACACGACAACATATAAGACAGCAGGAGAGCGGCTTTGATGGAAAACTCACTTGTTTTTACAATAAAAATATATTGTTTTTTTTTCTTCTAAGAATGATATTTTCTTTAAATAAAGAATCTCATCTCTGATAGGTTTTCTTCCTTCTTAGAAATGATATCTTGAGATTCATTCTCTTGTAATTTAACCTTTTTTTTTGTCTGTGATTACTAACAAATGTATCCATAGATTTCTACTATGTACTCTTCCTGAAACTATATATTGTTGAAGAGTATTCCTGTTCTCACAGAGTTTTTCTTACAGAGTCACTCTTTTATAATGGCATTATAAGGTCTTCAATCCAAATTGTCTGTGAAATCTCGCCCTTCTGTACATACACTCATGGACAAAACTTAAGGAAGTTGTACCTTTTACCATGTATATCGGGGATTGAGACAATAACTCTGAAAGATTTTTGATATATGTTTTGATTGAATGAATACTTTAATCTCTGCCTTAAGATGCCTATTCCCTCGAATCGCTCTTCTTCATTTCTTACATATATGATTTTAATTGAACAAAATCTACAAGCAATCCAGGTTTCTTTGAATATTTTTTATTTCTCTAACTTTCGGGTCAATATGCCCTTTAACAGGAGAACTAGAAATATGAGTTCCACCTAGGGCGTGTATAATTAACTGCAAGTTATACTTCTATCGCTCCTGTTGAAGGACGTGTTGGTTCGAAAGCTATAGAAATAAAAAAATAGGTAAAGAAATCTAAATTGCTTGTTGATTCAGTTAAATTGTAAAAGCAGGAATGAACATGTATTATATATAGGGAACTAGACGGGTGACCCGGGTTTCGCCCCGGGATTGACCCGTGTGCATATCTACCCGAGGGATATATATTTAGATAAGATTTTTTTAAATAATTGTTTGTTATTAGCATTATCTATTTGTTTGCATCAGCATAATTTAATATAATCTTTGATAGAGGGCGCTGTTCGTGAGCAAGTAGAATAATTTGAATATAAATTTTTAATAATTGATTTATATATATTTTTAAAATAGCCTATCGTCTTCCCCGTATTTTTTTTACCTATGTATGGAAATTTTGTTGAATTTGTATACCGGACATACAAACAAACAAACATACAAACATTGATTTTTATATATATTTTATATAATTTTAGTTTTATAATAAAACAACTTTCTTTCTCTTTTAAGCTCTCTTGATTCTCTTTCTAAATCAAACAAGCTGTCCAATTGAAGAGAGTTACAAGAAAAATACCCTCTGAATAAGTATAAGTGTCTATTTGGAGATTACAAAATTAACTTTTATAAGTAGATTGAATAGATATGTATCCTATGTTAAAAGATACTTGTCGAATTGTCATAACAACACAAGGATAAAGTTCGCAGAAAACATGAGCTCCTATGTAAAAAGATTTGCAATTTAACAACGTATTCAAAAAGGAAATTTTGATCAACTCTCAAGGATAAATTTCCTCTCGTTGGCACAAACTTTGTAACAAGGCGCCAAAAGAACCAGGAAATTGATAAGTGTTTGCTGAATTGTAACTTTTTATTTAGTTACTAATTGACAATTATGTTGACAATTATATAACCACACTTTTTGTTTTTATCAAGGAAATATGTTCTAATGTAATTATCGATCATATAAAGTTGGCGCCTTAAAGAATTTTGAACAATTATATAATGACTAAAAATGATTTATTAGCCAAAAAATAATTTGTCAGATATGCAAAATGTGTTATCTTGATATTAAATATATTACGAATTCTTTTATGGCCGAACTCTGGACCAAATGGCAAAATATTTTCGAGTGACTGTAAACATTTTTCACAATAAATACAGAGTAGCTATCCTAGTGTGGAACTAACACCTACCCACATATTATTATGCCCAGCAATAACCGCAGCCTTGCAGAAAATTGACATGGACCCAGAGCAACAGTTTTACACACCCAAGATAGAGGACATTGCAACTGCTGTGATAGAGATGCATGGAGATATCTGAGGCTCTTCATTGGACATGACAACAACAGAAAATTGACATGGACCCAGAACAGCAGCTTTACACACCCTAGATAGTGGGCATTGCGACTGTAATAGAGATGCATGGAGACATCTGAGGCTCTTCATTGGACACAACAATAGAAAATTGATATGGACCCAGAACAGCAGCTTTACACGCCCAAGATAAAGAACATTGCGACTTCTGTGATAGAGATGTATGGAGACATCTGAGGCTCTTCATTGGACACAACAATAGAAAATTGACATGGACCCAGAACAGCAGCTTTACACGACCAAGATAGTGGACATTGCGACTGCTGTGATAGAGATGTATGGGGACATCTGAGGTTCTTCATTGGACACAAAAATAGAAAATTGACATGGACCCAGAACAGCAGCTTTACACACCCAAGATAGTGGACATTGCGACTGCTGTGATAGAGATGTATGGAGACATCTGAGGTTCTTCATTGGACACAACAATAGAAAATTGATATGGACCCAGAACAGCAGCTTTACACGCCCAAGATAGTGGACATTGCGACTGCTGTGATAGAGATGTATGGAGACATCTGAGGTTCTTCATTGGACACAACAATAGAAAATTGACATGGACCCAGAACAGCAGCTTTACACACCCAAGATAGTGGACATTGCGACTGCTGTGATAGAGATGTATGGAGACATCTGAGGTTCTTCATTGGACACAACAATAGAAAATTGACATGGACCCAGAACAGCAGCTTTACACACCCAAGATAGTGGACATTGCGACTGCTGTGATAGAGATGTATGGAGACATCTGAGGCTCTTCATTGGACACAACAATAGAAAATTGATATGGACCCAGAACAGCAGCTTTACACGCCCAAGATAGTGGACATTGCGACTGCTGTGATAGAGATGTATGGAGACATCTGAGGTTCTTCATTGGACACAACAACAGAAAATTGACATGGACCCAGAACAGCAGCTTTACACACCCAAGATAGTGGACATTGCGACTGCTGTGATAGAGATGTATGGAGACATCTGAGGTTCTTCATTGGACACAACAACAGAAAATTGACATGGACCCAGAACAGCAGCTTTACACACCCAAGATAGAGAAAATTGCGACTTCTGTGATAGAGATGTATGTAGACATCTGAGGCTCTTCATTGGACACAACAACAATACACACACAGATTAGAAGAGTTCATGACCACAACAAATATTGTATAACATATATAGATATCTCAATTTCTTTTAGACGCATATAGCGAGATTTCTGAACTTATTTGCTTTGTGTTTCTCTTTGCCAATAAAATAAATAACACATATATATTTTAGCTACTATATATTCTCCTAATATGATTTTAAAGAATATAAATATTGTGTGTGAATGAAATTTCGGTTGGAAATCAGGTTGTCTCTCCCGTCAAAACAGATTCAAAACTAAATGCAATCTATTGGTCGTCTCCGAAAACTACTAGTCCACTTTAGACTGAAGAGGGCCATTATCCCGAAACCATGGTCTCCAGGAGGGCGCTTCTCAGTTTGTCAAAGCTGATGTTGTGGCTTTGTCAACTACCTGAGTCCGCTAGTTTGTGGAGACGGTTAATAGATGGCGTTTAGTTTTAGACGTCTATTTTGACGGGAGAGACTACCTTTATTTTTAAAGATTAATTTCCTCCCGGCAAAATTTCTATATAGGTTTATAATACGTGTGTTCATCCCTGACTTTACAATTTAATAAAACCCACAAGCAATCCAGGGATAAGCTTCTTTACTAGTTTTTATTTCTTTCTATCTTTCGAGCCAACATGCCCTTAAACAGGAGAACTAGACTTCAACAGGAGAACTAGACTTCAACAGGAGAACTAGAAGTATAACTATACTCGCCTTAGTTGGAAGTCATACTTCTAGTTCTGTTGAAGGGAATGTTGACCCGAAAGATAGAAAGAAATAAAAAACAGTGAAGAAACTTAGCCTTGGATTGCTTGTGAATTTGATTTAAATCTATATAGATATATGTAAATAATACACACTCTCTTTATAGCCTAGTGGACATGGCATCTGCCCGGTAAGCGGAACATTGTGTGTTCGTTTCCCATCCCTGGACACTTTTATTTTTCCGTTCATCATTACTCTTCATAATTCACCCTTTCATACCTCATCCAAAAA
>CP092866.1:25942008-25958316 GCA_030710605.1 Cordylochernes scorpioides | reverse complement strand
TTGTCCTGGCTATTTACACATGGCGAGTTGGTGGAGTAGAGGTGGTCTCCTAGGCCTTGCAGGAGGACAGCTGTTGGGCGATGAGCTCTTGACTAAGTGTCAGGGCCGGGTTGTCGGAATCGGGGATAAAAGGAATCTCCTGAAAAACTGGTCATTCAAGGCATCCTGAAAAATCATGAAACGGATAGTTAAGGCCAGAATTGCGTGAGACCGCGATACAATGTGAAAAAATAGTACAAATGTGATATTGTACTGGGATAAGGTGCATAAATTATGAAAAAAGGACATCTCCTTATTGTGTAACTAAAAGTTTCTGATGGATATCGCCATCTGTCGGAATAAATATCAACTAACCGTTTGATTTTAATTATTCCAGAATTAGTCAAATACCCTTTCTTAATTAATCAATAAAAGCTAACCATTTAGGCATTTCGGACTGTTGGCCCTCATCAGCGTGGTGTAAACTGTAACTCAACGACCAAAAAAAAAGTGGTCTTTGATATTTTTGATAAATTTATAATTGAGTGTTTATCCATCTAAATAAAGAATTGATTGTTTTTGTTGTGGTTCAGTAAATGTTTCCACAACATCTTACCTATCCTGTTAAAACTTTGATATAATATAGCGTTAGATCGCTGTCATAGTTTCAATCGCTGCATGTGTAAATAAGGGCAATAACATGCAAATTTAAATATTACGGTTGTTCCGTATTTCCGACACATTTTTTTTTATTATTTCGACTTAGAGCGCTATGTCCCCCTAGGGACACTTGCACTTTAAACATAAACAAAATTTTTGAAAGAAAAGAAAGAAAGATATTTATATGTACAGAATTTAGCATGCAAGTTTTTCTTTCAAACCTGAAAGGTTCAGGTTCCTAATATATATATAAATATATTTTTTTTCTCTTTTTATTTCGATTACTTTTTTTTTTTTGTAAAAAATTTATAACTGTTTCTGTTTAAAAAAATGTAAATCGACGCAATTATCCCTAGCCGGGATATCGCGTTTGTGTGTTGAAATAAATATATAAAAGCATGCAAGTTAGTTAGATGAAAAGATAATATATATATATATATAATACCCATTTCTTGGTTTTTCAAGAAGCCTCTGGGACCGAAATTATTTTTGGTCGAAGTGGTACAGCCTACTCCACGCTGACGACCGCTAAACACGTTCGTGGATGGTTTTTCTTGATTTATCAAGGAATTGGGTAGTCCAAATTTCAGGGAACAGGCTAAATCAATGTTTAGTTGATTTCTGTTCCACCAGATGGTGCTCTGCCTTCTGTAAAGCATATGTGCTCCTAGTCAGGATATGCATTTTTTTTTTAATATTAACACCTGACCTTTTTATTATTTTTTCCTTTATTTTTTCATATATATATAGAAATTTTTCCAGAAGGAAATTGATCTAGAAAATCATAGGGTGCTCTCCCGTCAAAATAAACGTCAAAACTAGACGCCATCTATTGACCGTCGCCACAAACTAGCGACCTCGGGTCAGTGACAAAGCCACAACACTAGCTTTGGCAAACTGAGAAGCGTCCACTTAGAGACCATGTTTTCGGGCTGATGGCCCTCGTCAGCCTAGGGCGGACTTTATTCCACGAGATTCACACGGAATCTAATGGAATATTCACAATCTGCCAAAGAGGTGTTTAGCTGGCAAGTGGCTATATAAATATATATACATACAGGAAACATGATACACTTTAGAGGAAAGAATAAAAGAACACAAACAGGGGCTGAAAGGTAATAGGAATCTTAAAAACATAGGTTTTGTATATATATATATGTTATATTAAGATATTATTTAAAATGTTATATTAAGATATTATTTAAAATGTTATATTAAGATAGTGTTTTATTTAAAAATATATATCATAGATAAAAATATTCTGTTAAATCGGCCGCCAGAGGTCATGCTTCCCATATAAAATCTCATTGTTGTTCTTCCCCGTTGGTCGGCTCAAACATGTTTGTAATTATGTAAATAATATTTTGTTTTAATTATTCTTACGCCTTAAGCCAGGCATTACTTTTATCAAATTATGTTATTCATATATATTACTCAGCTCAAATAAAGAAATCTATGATCTTCAATATTATTATTCTTTCAAGATTGTTCGACCATGACTGCACCACCATAGCATAATCATCAATATGATCCAAAACAACAGAAATCTTATCTATTTTTTAAATTTATATAATATTGGCCGACAGGATATTTACCTGTTTGTTCAATATGCTAAAAGCAATTTTTTTCAAATTCAAATATGCAAATTACTACAATCAAAAATAGCCTTATCCAACGAAAAATAGTCACATACAAGCAACCAAGAATAACCTATATCAATCAATCATACTCTATACAATCAAAAATATAATATATATATATATATTGACAATTAGAACACTTTTATTGACTTCTTAGTCAATATTTACAATAAAAAGATCAAGAGAACTATATACAATCAGCCAGGTTCCCACCGTGATAGTGTCCTCCTCCGGGTGATGACGGGGTCCTCGATGGTCTGTCCGACCTGGACGAAGTATCGGTTGATTCTTGATTTCGCTGATGCGGGGATGGCCAGCTCGTCTTCTATCAGGCCTGTCCCGAAGATCCAGGATTGGAGGTCAGGAGGCCTTCCTATGATGTTGAATGTCTCCCGGACGAGAGGTTTTGTATATTGGATCAGAATAATAATGCCGACTGAGAAGAAGTACGAATACTATATAGAGGATTCAAAAACAAATTCGAAAGTCAATTTTTGGGTTTCTGGGAGCTTTGAGAAACTTATAACATTAAGAGTACAATAATGTAACTAAGAAAGTCACCAATCGATTCACATTAAACAGGCCAAAGCTAAATCACAATCAAGTTAAATATGATAATTATATCTCTCTGGGTATATCTAGTGATACCTATAGAGATATTTTAGCAGAGTCAATTATAGTTCTGAGAGAATTTTGTTGAAATTGACAATTCTTGCGCATTTCTAAATATAACAATTTTTTCTCAAAATATTTAGAGATTGCTCCCTCTTTATCAATTTATAAACTGTGCAATAAATTGATAAAGAGGGAGCAATCTCTTGAAATATTTTGAGAAAAAAATTGCTTTTTTTTTTTCTTTACAGATCCAGGTAAGCCCTTTTATATCATCTTAATTAATGGATCGTCTTTTGACTCAAATTATAGAATTATTATTATTTGACCAGTGACTTGTTATTCTGTATATAAATAGATATCGTTTGTTAGTTAAATGTGTAATCTCTTTCTTTCAGTGTGAGGTTGGTGACTTTGAGTCTAAAGTCCTTGTTAAATAAACTCTTTCTCCTATCCTCCTATCTTTTTTTTCAACAATTCTTTTTAACAAAAGAGAATAATATAATTAGTATATACGGTTATATAAATAAATATTAAAACCTTTATAATTATTTATTCCTACCTTTCAGTGTGTGTGTTACCCCCTGTCACCCTTTTAAAGGAAAACAAACCTTACACAATGATGTTATTAGCACGCCATATAAAATTGAAACTTATTTTGACGTGTATGATTATTTTTTTTAAATAAAATAATTTCTACTACTCTTTTACTGCAATGATAAAATAATGGAAGGGCCTGGCTCATCAGTAGTGAACCCTCCCAGAGGTTTCGACAGTTTAATATATGATAGCTCCTTATATTTCTTGAGAACTGTATTTTGTTCCTTAATAAGGCTTCACTCTGCTGCTGCCTACCCGGGGTATTCCCATCAATCCAACACACCAACTATGAGACACACACAATCTCTAACATTGACACTAACTTTATTTTATTTATTTATTTATTTATTTCATCTCAATTTGCAGGTGTTACATTCGAGCACAGCTCGCGAGTCACCTTGTCCAGATTATTTACACATGGCGAGTTGTGATGCTGGAGTGGCCCCCCGAACCTTACAGGAGGGCAGTTGTTGGGTGTTTGGCTGTCAGCTAGCCATTGGGTCCAGGTCGTCGGATTCGGTGGCTGAGGTCACCTTGGTTTTGAACAATTTCTTGTATAGTTGGATTTGAGGATTTTTGAAATTGCGAGAATAGTCTTGTAGCAGAGTCTTGATAAATCTCTTCTATATTAGGCTGGTTGAGATCTTCTTTGAGAATTTTGTTTGAAAGATTGAATGGGGCTCCTATAGTGGTTCGTAAGCAAATCCTCATGAAGGCATCTATTCTTTTTTTATCCGTAGGTGTGATATATTTGCCCCAGACTGGTAGTGCGTACGTGATGATGGGTAGAATACAGGTTTTGTACAAGGTGAATTTATGCTTTGTTGTTAAATTACTTTTAAAATTAAGCAGGCTTGATAGAGATATTTTGGCTATCTTTGCCATTTTTATGGTGTTTTGGACATGTAGGTTAAATTTTAATTTCGAATCCAAAGTGACACCAAGATACTTGGCATGGTCGGCCCAACTAATAGTGCTTGAGTTTACTGTCAAGTTGGTTTGTGGCTTGAATTTTTTGTTATCTCTTGGGGGAAAAACTATTGCTTGAGTCTTAGTTGGGTTAATGTCTAGTTTCCACTCATCGCACCATTTGATTATGTCATTTAGGTAACTCTGAAGCTGAGTAACCAATAGGTTGACTGATTTAGAGTTGAATAAAATTGCTGTGTCATCTGCGAAGAGCTTAAGTTTACATTTAGAGTGCAGTGGGATGTCATTAATGTAAATATTGAAAAGGTAGGGTCCGAGGATAGAGCCTTGAGGTACTCCAGTCTGGATTGGCTTTGGTTCAGTTATAAAATTTCCTTGCTTGACTGAAAATGTCCTGCCCTGTAGATAATTCTGCATAAAATTGATAATGTCACTTGGGAACTGGTGTTTTGTGAGTTTCTTTATAAGGTCATTATGCCAAACTTTATCAAATGCTTTCGCAAAATCTAGAAAGACAGCACCTACCACTTCCTTGTGGGATCTTCTTATCTGGATGTAGTCCAGAACTGCAATGAGTTGGTGAGTTGTTGAATGCCCCCTTCTAAATCCGAATTGCTGCGGGATGATGAAGTTAGAGTTGTCCAAGTACATATGAAGTCTACGTAGAATAATTCTTTCGTAAATTTTGCCGATGGTGGAGAGGAGGCTGATAGGTCTTAGATCTTCAGGGGATTTAGCGGATTTTTTTGGAATTGGAATTATGATAGCATGCTTTCAGACTTTGGGGTAGTAACACAAGTGCAGTGCGGCGTTGAATACTCCAGCTAGAAATACAATCCATTTGATGGGAAGATTCTTGGCCATTTGCGGAGTGATATTGTCATGGCCAGGAGCTTTGTGGTTAGCTAAGTATTTAATCACTTCTTTGACTTCATTTGGTGTCGTCATTGTGAGCATTTTTTCTTGTTGGTGATTATAAGTTATATTTGGTTGGTCTTCTTCTTTTTCCTTGGAGAACTGGTTGGAGAAGTGTTCTGCAAGTTCATTTCCGATTTCTTTGTCGGTCAATAAGGTTTTGCCGTTCGTTACTAAACTTGAGATCCTTTCCGTTTTTTTCCTGATGGGTTTTGTTTTTCTCCAGAAGTCCTTTGGGCTTGATTCAATCTTGTGTATGAATTGATTCCAGTTCTCGGTGGAGTCGGATTTGAGGGCTTTGTTAACTTTTCCCTGTAGGTTTAAATAAATGGCTCTATGGGCTGGATCCCAGGTTGCTTGCCATCTCTTACGAGCTTTATTCTTTTCTTTTATCAAGGCCTTGGTTGAGGGGTTCTGTTTTGATGAAGAGGATGATATAACTGTGTTTTTTGAGTAGCTGTTGTAGATTTTATCATTTATTATGGTCACTGCTGAGTCAATATTGGCTTCCGTTTTCAAGGGTACTCTAGGAGGCGTACTGGAAATTAAGTCTTGTTGGAAGTGTATCCAGTTAGTGAGTCGGCAAGCCCTAGTCGTGAATTCATCCTTCGGGCAGGTCAGCTCTAGGATTACTGGGAGGTGATCTGAAGATAAGGCATCCAGGGTCTTAATCCTCGAAGTCCAGGGGATGTTTCTAAGAATTGCGATGTCTAAAAAGTCTGGATTTCCCAAAGGACTGTAGTGCGTGGGTGAAGAAGGTGCGACAATGTCCAGGTTTTCTTTTCGGAAAAATTATGAAGCACGGTTCCACTATTATTGGAGGTTCTTGAGCCCCAAAGAGGGTGCTTGGAGTTCCAGTCTCCTGCAGCGATTACTGATTGATTATTCTCTAACAAGAGATTCAGATCTTCCTCCTGGAGTGGTAGATCGGGTTTCTTATATATTGACGATATCTGCACTACTGCCCTTCCATCTGGTTTCATTAGAATTGTGGTGTTTTCCATGTTAGATGTTTGAATCAGCACTTTTTTATATTTAAGATAGTTTTTTAGAATTATTGCCGTTCCACCGCCCCTTCCAACGATTCTATCGTCTCTTATTGTCTGATAGTTTCTGAGTTTGAGGTCGACAGATGGTTTTAAGTGTGTTTCACTGAGAAGTGCCATGTCTATTGAGTTTTCTTCTAAAAACTTTAGGAATTCTTCTTTTTTCAGTTTGATTCCGTTGCAATTCCAGAAAACGATTTTTAAAGGTAATTTTCCTTTCATTGTAAGTAAGTTTTGATAATTTCTAATAACTTTTCGCACAGTTCCCTGGTGTCAGAACGAGTAGTTTTCTTTTTTGTAGTTTCTGCGTAACTTGCCTTTAGTTTTTCAACAGTTGCTTCTTCTGTTTTAGTGGAGCTTGCTTGAGGTATGGTGTTAGAGGAGTTTTGTCTGGGAGGCTTTAGCTGCTGTTGTTGTGGCTTCGGAAAATTTGGGCATCCGCGGTAATTGGCTGTGTGCGCCTCTCCACAGTTAGCGCACTTTGGTGGGAAACTTTATTTAAAAACAACAAAACTATTTATACATCTTGGCCTTTGGTCAAAAGAATTAAAATAACGTATTTTACAAACACAACAGATTAACAAAAATAAATATTCACAGATATACATCTAATTCTCAACAATATACAATACCGCTCTAGTATTGCATTGGGATGATTTGCTTTTAAACCGATACTGAACTCTTGGAAAAGGTATGAAATCACATCTTCACAATCTGCCAAAGAGGAGGTTAGCTGGCAGAGTGGATAGACCAAATCTATGGCCAAAATATAGATGGAAAATTTTCCGCGAGAAAATTAATCTATAAAAGACTGGATTTTAACAGGAGAGGTGACATTTGATTTATAGATGAATTACCTCATGGCAAATTTACATCTATATATAAGACTTCCAGTATTGATCTTGCAGTAAACAATTCACAAATAAGCCTGTGGGACACAATTCAAATCTACAGCGTCTCAACGCATGATCTGTATAAGACTAGGAACTACTTAGTCTCCAGATATTTATTGGCAGACGAGTGGTAAAAACTGTCTATTTGCGACATCCACGATCTGGGATCGATTCCCGTATTGGACACTTTTTTTTTCATAAGAAAAATTGCTTTCAATGGTCCCCGATTTTTTCAGAAGACCAACCCCACCAGTGATTTCAAGAAACCAAACGGAGCTCTGATACACATGTAAGGGAGCCACATTTCTACACGTGTAGCCTTGTGGTTCACTTAGAGTGAAACTGACGTTAACTACCCGCCATGATTATCATGGCCTGTGCCACGTATACTAGAGATTTGTACTATCACAATAGTATCAACAACAAGATAGATTTACTTACTGAGTTACGGTTCCTTAGAAAAAGACAAAATTTTCCTTTTGCATTGCCATTTTCAAATCTACATTAACATAATCTCAATTTTGTGAATAGTTATGTTTTGAATGTTTATTCAATATGTTAATATTTAACTTTAAAATAGTCTCTCCATTCACGCCCGTGTGTGCATAGGCCAACATATATATATATAATAAAATAAAAAAGGCATATCCTGACCAGGAGCACATGTGCTTTTCAGAAGGCAGAGCGCCATCTGGTAGAACAGAAATCAACTATTCATTGATTCCACCAGATGGCGCTCTGCCTTCTGAAAAGCACATGTGCTCCTGGTCAGGATATGCCTTTTTTATTTTTAATATCAACACCTGAACTTTTTATTTATTTATTTTTTCATATATTTCATATATATATATAGTGGACCCTCGGTTTGCGAGCATAATCCGTTCCAGAGCCATGCTCGTACTCCAAAACGCTCGTAGTGCGAAACTAATTTCTTATTTTTCATAATTGAAACTCGGGCAATTCTTCTTGCTACGAACAATTGCACAGTTTCCCACATTTTGCATATTTCCCGAATCTGATCTGAAGGGAGGGATCCCAGTGAATTTTCATCCATCACGATTACGGGCAACCATCACGAGTTGCTCGTAATGCGAAATTTCACTCGTAATCCGAGGTAAAATTTTTAGAAAAATTTTGCTCGTACTGCGAAAAGCTCGTACTCCAAGGTGCTCGTAAACCGAGGGTCCACTGTATTTCTGTAAATAATCATATCTATTATATGTATATATCGAGGTAGACAAAATTAATACTTCAAAAGATCCGTATTCAAATCCAGTAATAAACTATTTTGATCTTTTCGCTATTGAATTCAGTATCATGGCATGTTCAAATGTCAAAACATCCCTTCAGAATTGAAACAATTCCGACTAGATACGAGAGAAAGGTTAACCTAGAAGCATATATCCATAGTTTGCTCAAAACATCAATTTACTGTACTCAATAGTAAGTACAGAGTAAATAATACATTCAGTCCAACACAATAGTGAAGTGGTCTGGGAGTTAAAATGACGAAACAACTGGGAGAGTTCACCACTGAAAGGATATACCTTCCCTCTTTCAATTTTTATTCATTGTATGATAAAGGCTGTAGGAATACATGTTAATTATATTTTTAAATAAAAGTAGCGTTAAATGTTTATAATTTTAAACAATAGATGGCGCTAGGGTTAATAAAATATTTTTTTAAGGTTAATCTATAGAAGGATGCTGTAAGAATTAACTTTATTAACATCATGAAACGCGATATCCCAAACTCATGGATATTTGCGTCAATACCCTTCACTACATCACAACAATCGGCTATATATACAATCCTTTTCAATTCATTATTTTACATAATTAACTAAAGAAAATTGTCCAAAGAGAAAAACAAACAACAAAGCAAAACACACAAAGCAAGCATCGCAATTCTTTTCTTTCTAAGTTTCCTGCTGTAAGAATATATTTTTCCCTGGATGCTAAGATCTCTCATTGAATCATTACCAAAATCCATCAGGTATTGTACTGTGGAACCGACCATAGATTCTAAGTTGATGACCTAAATAATAGAAAAATGGTTTGGAATAATCGTAGAGAAGATTTATTACGAGAACATTTCAATGACGAAAAGTTTATTTTTATTAGGAGACTGTTTTACGAGCTTGCGAACATTTCGGTCCTCTCTGACTGGTGTGAATTAAAAAGAATGCTGAGAGATACCCTCATGAATAAAACTAAAGAAAGGTTTACCTTTTAACATGTATATCAGGATTCAGACAATAACTCTGAAAGATATTTGATACACAGTGATCTTTATTGAAGACACATGAGATAACCAAGTCCTTCAAACAGACGACGGGAAACATCAAAATATGATAATTCCTTAAGTTTTGTCCATGAGTGTATTTATAATCCAGGTTCCTGAAGCGCAGAACGCCAACTACCAGGGCTGTTCAGCTTACCAGTATGGACTAGTGCTAAGCACGTCCTGAGTAGATTACTGAGCTAAATTTGACCAAAGGTTCAACGCTGAGGTCGAGCTCGGGAGAAACTCGGACAAAAATGTTCTTATATACATACAGACACAATAATTTGCATAGATTATATGAATTAACAATATGTAAAATGTGTTCTAGATATTATATGAAAAAAAGGCTTTAGAATGATAGCAATTATTAATTTTAATTATTGAATCGAATAATATTGAATTATTTTATCATCGTCAATTTTATCTCACTTCTCAACTTTAAGGTGCTCTTTAGATAGTTCCAAAACACAAGGATTTTATTGGTATGATATTTGTTTTATCGTATTTTTGTACTACTTTACAATTATCATAAATTATTCTCGTAAAATATTTAACCGAAAGTTAATTTTTGTCTTATTTTGATAATCAGTTAGTAATAATTCTATTTACACTACCATTATTGAGGTCGCTTTCCACACAACCCAAATAGGTGACAAGACACAAGAACAATACATAAAACAGAACGCACACACAACAGAAAGACAGAAAAAAAACAATAATAATACAAAACATAATGCTTCAACGAAATTTTTGATCAATTTTTGTCAATATATTTTCATATATATATACATATTAAAAATAAAGAAGGCATCTCCTGACCACGAGCACATGTGCTTTTTAGATGGTCAGGAGATGCCTTCTTTATTTTTAATATCAACACCTGACCCACTTATCTTTTATTTTTTTCTATTGTTTTTTCATATATACATATATATGTTGACACACTTTAAAATGTTATCATACCTTGATAAAGGTTGGCGTTCAGCCAACTGAAATATTGGTAAAATAAATGATATTTTGATCCAATATATGCATTTTTAATTAAATATACATATATGATATATATATTTAAAATAAGGAAGGCATTTCCTGACCACGAGCACATGTGCTTTGTCAGGAAATGCCTTCTTTATTTTTAATATCAACACCTGACCCACTTTTATTTTTTTCTATTGTTTTTTTTTCATATATATATGATATTATATATATTATTAAATAATTAATCGTATATTAATATCTTCCAAAAAGATGTTGTTTTATAAAGAATTAGACAGAAATTTGATGAAATATCATTCTTCTTCAATAGAAAATCTTGCCAAAAAATATATTGTTATTATTCATTAATTCAAAGATTCATTGAATTTTCGTTTTTAAATTTTCAAATGTGTGAAACATACTTTCATCCTTTTGATACAATTTATCCATACAACATATTACCAGGATAATGATTACACATTGTACCGATAGATGGCAATTGATTTTTTATAATTATAAATCAACAATTCACAAAATTTATTGTTGCTCTTCTATTTTATTGTAATAGAAGATCTTCTAGAGATGACTCAGAGCTCTAGGATGACGAGGAATGTTCCACCAAAGAAATGACAAAATGGTTCCAGCAGTAGAAAGGCCCCACGTGTCGTGCCAGAGATGTAAATAAATCCCATGGATCGCCACGCAAGCTGAACATAAATCCGGCACAGTCTGGAATATGGACTTCCTCAGGTCACGGCATGTTGCCCTAACTAACTACCCATAACTATTACTTATAATGGGACAGGTAAATAGCTGCTTCAGGGCACTGCGCCCAGATCCCAAACTGCCACTACTAGCCAGGTAAAATCCTTGTCAACTATATACATCTGTCTACAATTCCTTCTTTTATAAGATATACTTCAGGACACTGCGTCCAGATTCTAACTGCAACTGCCAACCAGGTAAAATCCTTGTCAACTACATATATCTCTACAATTCCTTCTTTAATAAGAACTACTTCAGGGCACTGCGCCCAGATCCCAAACTGTCACTACTAGCCAGGTAAAATCCTTGTCAACTTCACATACATACATCTACAATTCCTTATTTCATAAGAGCTACTTCAGTACACCTGCCCAGAACCCAAACGTCACTACTAACCAGGTAAAATCCTTATCAACTTCACATACATACATCTACAATTCCTTATTTCATAAGAGCTACTTCAGTACACCTGCCCAGAACCCAAACGTCACTACTAACCAGGTAAAATCCTTGTCAACTACATACATACATCTACAATTCCTTATTTCATAAAAGCTACTTCAATGGATTCAGACATAAAATACATATTGTGCGCATGTTATTTTCGTATAAAAATAAAACATACATACTCTTAATTCTAGTGAGATATAGAACACACACGTTTATAGTACTATATAGATGTAATACTTGTATGTATGATAAATTCCCTTTAAAAGTACAACGAAATGATAATTAAAATAACCTCAACCTCTTTGCGCCTTCTATAGCTGAAAATTATAAATTTATTATATATATAACTAGCGTACGTACCCGGCTTCGCCCGGGTTTTTCCCGAGTAAAGGTTTGTCTAACGAATCTCTCGATAAAGTGAACATTTTTTCCCGGTCCCTTGAAAAATACTCGATAAGTTGAATAAAATCAATATTAATTGGTTCCCTCGGTAATTGGAAGTTAAAGAGGAATAGTATCTTGCCTTGGAATTGTATCATTATTCTTGTCTCAAATAAATTGCCGTGTCATCCTGAATTTTGTCTTTCCTAATTTTCTACATTACAAAATCATCGTATCATCATGATAATATTTAGAGCAGATTGTTGAATTATAACAGATAAATTAGAATATTATCTTGATTATTTTTAGGCGAAAAGTTATTTCAAAAATTTTATTTGCTAGAAACCTTCCCAGTACTATACTAAATAACTTCCCAAAGTTTCAAGGAGTTCCAATGAGTGGTTTGGTCAGGCATAAAGGACACACACACACATAATTCATTTTTATATATATATAGATACCGTTATGAGAATTTCAAAATTTATAAAATTTGTTATTTAGTTTAAACATGTGAGGTTTGTTTTTTTTATTTATGTAATAAAAAAGTAGTTAGCACATAGCAGTATAAAGAAAAGTAACACCAGCAAAACATCGGCGGTTTAAACGTCATAGGCTGAGTAAAAAAAGGAATAAGCTAAATGATATATATATAAGCGATATTTTAAAACATATTTATTTAAAATCGATTTCTTTAGCCTTATATATATTATATATAATATAAAAGGATTTAAAAGCGCGAATGTTTCTTTTATACATAAAACGAACTTCTACTGTCCTTACTGCGATGAAAAAATATATTGGGAGGGCTTGGCTCATCAGTGGTGAACCCTCCCAGCGGTTTCGCCAATTTAATCCACCAGACCGCTTCTCAGAGCTCTAATACTGTATTGGATCATTCTGCTTTTATATGCTACACTGAAGGATGGAATCTTAGAAATGGTTTTCAAGTAAACTATGGACATAAGCTTATAGGTATATATATACTTGTGTATATATAAAGGCTATATAAATGAACATTGCTACTAATTTACCTTGACAAACCACTAATGAGCCATGCCCCGTTCTATTCTCAACCTTTATTCATTGCAGTATAAGGTCTATCGAAATATAGTTTTGATTAAACATGTATTCAAAAAAAGTTTCCTTAAATATATTATCAATTTTCATCGATAAATTGCACTCTAGGTTGGAAATAAAAGACATAACAAAATATATTATCACTGATTCTTTTTGAAATTTTCTTTCTTATCTTTTTTTTTTTTCTTTTGAACCAATTATATTTTCCATTAATCAAATGGGAAAGAAAGGTGGGCTCCGTCAGCTACGAGTCATATATGCGGAACCGAAAAATGAATAATTGAGGAAGTTAGAATATGAAATATGCTAAAGACAGATAATTTACTAGAGAAAAAGTAATTTTAAAAAATAATTTTTACACATTTTAAATAATATATCAATAAATATATCAAATATATAATAAAATACCATGTGCAACATGGAGATAACATATGATTGTTGTTTGAATTAGCCTTTCTTAATGATGGATACCCTAATAGTTCATCCAGAGTGAAAAGAGATTGTGGTCGGGTCTCGTCAAAAACGAACCTGGCAACAATATATTATAATTATATATATATTAAAAATAAAAAAGGCATATCCTAACCAGGAGCACATATGCTTTACAGAAGGCAGAGCGCCATCTGGTGGAACATAAATCAACTAAACATTGATTTAGCCTGTTCCTTGATATTTGGCCAACCCAATTTCTTGATAAATCAAGAAAAGCCATCCACGAACGCGTTTCGCGCTGTTGGCGCTCGTCAGCGTGGAGTTTTATTTTATTTTTTCTATTATATTTTCATATATTAACTACCCGTTTCATGATTTTTCAGGAGGCCTTAATGACCAATTTTTTGGTCGTTGAGGTACAGCTTGCACCACGCTGATGAGGGCCAACAGCCCGAAACGCGTCCGTGGTTAGCTTTTCTTGATTAATCAAGAATGGGTATTTGGCCAATTCTGGAATAATTAAAAATCAACGAATAGTTGATATTTATTCCGATAGATGGTGCAAGCCAACAGCAACTTTCAGTTGCACGATAAGGAGATGTCTTTTTCTTAATTTTCATATATATATATATGGCCAAATATCAAGGAACATACTAAAAATATGAAATTATAATCATTGTGTAAATTAATAGTGTAGACTGTGCAGTTTTGCATGTTTTGACAAGATTTCAATAAAATTATGTCAATTGTCTAGGTACATGAGTATCATCCTCCCGTAACCTTATGTTGTACTCTAGCCTTAAAATCGGCCCTTGCCTCTTCACTAGTTTAAACACCTGTTTGGTAAATTCGCCGTAAATTTCTCTCGAAGGATGTTATGAATTCAAAGACGCCCCTGTACTAATGAAATCCATAGCACCAAAACCATGGTATACAGGTTAGATTTTTGTCTAAATTTGCTAAAACTGTTGCTATATTTCATTCTTTGTCGTCATTAATAAAGGTTTTTTTTACTAAGGTGAGAAAATAATGCATCGTTCTGATTCATAATTACAGGAAGAGGTGTCTCTCTAGGTACATGAATATCAACCATCCCACAACTTTATATTGTATCATATATTTATATAGAAATAGAAAATAATAAAGAGATAAATACAATAAGTAGAATCTCTATTCATGATAGAATTGTGAAAAAAAGTTTTAGTATTTTCTCACAATGAGTTTCTTTTTATTAACAAACGCTAGCTTAATAAAAATAAACTAATTGTAAGAAAATATTTGTAATTTTAAAACAATGAGTAGAAGTTTATATTTTTATTTTAAGTAGAATTTTATTAATTTTTCATAAAATATTTAGAATGCTCAACAGCAAGATTAAGCACAACGGAACCAAGCTTTTAAATCGGCTTTAAGGGCGTCATACACTTGTCCCAAAAACAACAGGATTAACCAACCAGATATTCTTCAATAGAAAAAAAGTAAAGTTAAAAAAAAGAGAAGGTATTTTTACTTTTATTTACTTTAACTTGTGAATATGGTTTCATTTAGTTGACTATTTTTGTAGAGATACATATAAACTAGCGGAAATGGAAAGTGTTACGCTTAGAAGGAACTGATAGAATATCATGAAACACTTGGCATATATTTACAGGCTATATTACATAGACCAAATAATTATATATGCAAATGTGTCCTTATTTAACTATTTTCCCGACGTTTTGCATACAAAATTTAATCATTCATTAAAGACCATACAAAGTTAATTTGAACCAAATTTCATTATTTTTCTATAACTTCTTTTGGGTGTAACACTTTCTATTTGCACCAGGAAGTTTTGTTCATGAATGTATATATTCTTTTATAGTAAATTAGAACAATTTTTGATGTGCGTATGATTCTTTTAAAAAATAAATCTATTTTCTACTGTCCTTTCTGCAATAATAAAATAATAGGAGGAGCTGGTTCATCACTGGTGAACTCTACCAGCGGTATTATTTTATCATTGCAGAAAGGGGCAGTAGAAATTTTTATTTATTTTTGAAAGAATCATACACATCAAAAATATATAAAAGGGCGTACCTGGATCTGTAATGAAAAAAAAAAAATTCGAGAGATTGCTCCCTCTTTTCAATTTATTGCACCATGCACCGATTTAAGTCCAGGTGGTACGCCCTTTTATATCATCTTAATCAATGGATCGCCTTTTGACTCAAACACATCAAAAATAGCTCAATTTTTCTATAACAGATGGCACGCTAATGCATTGTATATATTCTTTCTTTAACTTTAAGTATAACTATAGCTTAATATAACTGGCCTGAGGTGTTGCCCCACATTAAAAACAAGCAGGCTGTATTTTACTTTTATACCTTGCCATATATATATACATTAGAAGAAAGAAAAAAAAAGCACACGAAATTCTGTAACATTAACTACCTCCATCATCATAAAATGGTGCTAATCATCCTCACGATGTTTCTAATGGTTCCTCGACAGATAGTTAGCAGAACTTCGTTTGACCATTAAATCATTTTTAACAGCTCTCTAATCAATTAATTTTATTAGCCATTAATTTTAATCTATATTTTGGCCATAGATTTAGCCTCACCACTCAACCAACTAAAACCTCTTTGGAAGATTGTGAAGATTCCATTAGATCCCTTGTG
>CP092866.1:25886035-25941908 GCA_030710605.1 Cordylochernes scorpioides | reverse complement strand
ATTTATACACTGTGCAATAAATTGATAAAGAAGGAGCAATCTCTCGAAATATTTTGAGAAAAAAAAATGTTTTTTTTTTTTCTTTACAGATCCAGGTACGCCCTTTTATATAATCTTAATTAATAGATCGCCTTTTGGCTCAAATTATAGAATTATTATTATTTGACCAGTGACTTGTTATTCTGTATATAAATAGATATCGTTTGTTAGTTAAATGTATACTCTCTTCCTTTCAGTGTGAGGTTGGTGACTTTGAGTCTAAAGTCCTTGTTAAATAAACTCTTTCTCCTATCCTCCTCTCTTTTTTTCAAACAAATCTTTTTAACAAAAGAGAATAATTAGTATATACGGTTATATAAATGAAAGGATTTAAAAAGCACGAATGTTTCTTAAATACATAATACAAACTTCTACTGCCCTTACTGCGATGAAAAAATATATTGGGAGGGCTCTTGGCTCATCAGTGGTGAACCCTCCCAGCGGTTTCGCCAATTTAATCCACCAGACCACTTCTCAGAGCTCTAATACTGTATTGGACGATTCTGCTTATATACGCAGCACTGAGGGATGGAATCTCAGAAATGGTTTTCAAGAAAACTATGGACATAAGCTTATAGGAGGGTAGAATTACATTCAAATATTTGCATCGAGCAATGCTCTTCCGCAAACAATAAAGACAAAGCCAGTTAGGCATAAATTAACACAAAGCAATAACGCGCCATCTATACATATAAAATGAAAGGATTTAAAAGCACTGTTATATAAATAAATACTACAACCTTTATAATTATTTATTCCTACCTTTCAGTGTGTGTGTGACCCCCTGTCACCCTTTTAAAGGAAAACAAACCTTACACAATGATGTTATTAGCACGCCATATAAAATTGAAACTTATTTTGACGTGTATCATTATTTTTTAAAATTAAACAATATCTACTGCTCTTACTGTAATGATATAATAATGGGAGGGCCTGGCTCATCAGTGGTGTACCTTCTCAGAGGTTTCGACAGTTTAATTTACAACACCGCTCTAATATTGCATTGGGATGATTTACTTTTAAAAATTGTGGGTTCGATTCCCATCCCTAGACACTTTTATTTTTCCATTCATCATTACTCTTCATAATTCACCCTTTCATACCTCATCTAAAAAGGTTAGAAATAGTCAATATTTCACCTTGAAATAAATTTTGATTTTTCATTGAAAAGAAACTCATGCGGTGTAACTTCAAATGTTGTTTTACAATCACAAGCCGCAGTGTATTATATATAATTTGCTTTTAAACCGATACTGAAGCTGAACTCTTGGAAAAGGTATCTTCACATCTTCACAATCTGCCAAAGAGGTGTTTAGCTGGCAGAGTGGATAGACCAAATCTATGGCCAAAATATATATGAAAATTTTGCCGTGAGAAAATTAATCTATAAAAGACTGGATTTTAACAGGAGAGGTGACATTTGATTAATAGATAAATTACCTCATGGCAAAATTTATATCTATATATAAGACTTTCCAGTATTGATCTTGCAGTAAACAATTCACAAATAAGCCTGTGGGACACAATTCAAATTTGCAGCGATAGCGCATGATCTGTATAAGACTAGGAACTACTTAGTCTCCAGATATTTATTGGCAGACGAGTGGAAAAACCCTCATTTTCGACATCCACGATCTAGGATCGAATCCCGCATTGGACACTTTTTTTTTCATAAGAAAAATTGCTTCAATGGTCTTCGATTCTTGCAGAAGACCTATCCCACCAGTGAGTTCAAGAAACCAAACGGGGCTCTGATATACATGTAAGGGAGCCATATTTCTACACGTGTAGCCTTGTGGTTCACTTAGAGTGAAATTGACATTAACTACCCGCCATGATTATCATGACCTGTGCCACGTATACTAGAGATTTGTACTATCACAATAGTATCAAAACAAGATAGATTTACTTACTGAGTTACAGTTACTTAGGAAAAGACAAAAATTCCTTTGCATTGCTATTTTCAAATCTACATTAACATAATCTCAATTTTGTGAATAGTTATGTTTGAATGTTTATTTAATATGTTAATATTTAACTTTAAAATAGCCTCTCCATTTCACGCCCGTGTGTGCATAGGCCAATATATATATATAAAAGGCATATCCTGACCAGGAGCACATGTGCTTTTCAGAAGGCAGAGCGCCATCTGGTAGAACAGAAATCAACTATTCATTGATTCCACCAGATGGCGCTCTGCCTTCTGAAAAGCACATGTGCTCCTGGTCAGGATATGCCTTTTTTTTTTAATATCAACACCTGACCTTTTTATTTTATTTTTTTTTCATATATTTCATATATATATATTTCTGTAAATAGATCATATTTATTATATGTATATAGAGAGGGAAAGAAAATTAATACTTCAAAAGATCCGTATTCAAATCCAGTAATAAACTATTTTGATCTTTTCGCTATTGAATTCAGTATCATGGCATGTTCAAATGTCAAAAAAAAAATCTCTTCAGAATTGCAACAATTCCTAATTAGATACAAGATAAAGGTTAACCTAGAAGCATATATCCATAGTTTGTTCAAAACATCAATTTACTGTACTCAATAGTAAGTAGAGAGTATATAAGAAATTCAGTCCAACACAATAGTGAAGCGGTCTGGGAGTTAAAATGACGAAACAACTGGGAGAGTTCACCACTGAAAGGATATACCTTCCCTCTTTCAATTTTTATTCGGGGGTCGGTGGAAGGCTGGTTAAACCGTTTGGTTTACGACCACTACGACCCGGGTTCGATCCCCGCATTGGACACTTTTTTCTGTTAAAAAAAATGCTCCAATGGCCCCCCGATTCTTGCAAAATTCCAACCCCACCAGCGAGTGCAAGTAACCAAACGGGGCTCTGGCACATTTGTAAGTGCAAAGTCGAACTGCTTTCACATGTGTAGACATGTGGTGCGCTTACAGTAAAAAGCAGTCGCTAACTACCCACCATGATTATCATGGCCTGTACCACGTGTACTAGGGATAAGCAAAAAAAAAAATTATTCATTTTATGATAAAGGCTGTAGGAATACATGTTAATTATATTTTTAAATAAAAGTAGCGTAAATGTTTATAATTTTAAACGTTAGATGGCGCTAGGTTAATAATGATATATATTTTAAGGTTAATCTATAGAAGGATGCTGTAAGAATTATCTTTATTAACATCATGAAGCGCGATATTCCAAACTCAGGGATATTTGCGTCAATACCCTTCACTACATCACAACAAATCGGCTATATATACAATCCTTTTCAATTCATTATTTTAACTAAAGAAAACTTTAATTAACTAAAGAAAATTGTCCAAAGAGAAAAACGAACAACAAAGTAAAACACACAAAGCAAGCATCGCAATTCTTTTCTTTCTAAGTTTCCTAAAATCTCTCATTGAATCATTACCAAAATCCATCAGGTATTGTGCTGTGAAACCAACCATAGATTCTAAGTTGATGAGTTATATAATAGAAAAATGGTTTGGAATATTCGTAGAGAAGATTTATTACGAGAACATTTCAATGACGAAAAGTTTATTTTTATTAGGAGACTGTTTTACGAGCTTGCGAACATTTCGGTCCTCTCTGACTGGTGTGAATTAAAAAGAACGCTGAGAGATACATTCATGAACAAGACTAAAGAAAGTTTTACCTTTTAACATATATATCAGGATTCAGACAATAACTCTGAAATATATTTGATACACAGTGACCTTTATTGAAGACACATGAGATAACCAAGTGTGAACAAAATTGCTTGTGTCCTTCAAACAGACGACGGGAAACATCAAAATATGATAATTCCTTTTGTCCATGAGTGTATTTATAACCCAGGTTCCTGAAGCGCAGAACGCAAACTACCCGGGCTGTTCAGCTTACCAGTATGAACTAGTGCTAGGCACTTTTAATCACGTCCTGAGTAGATTACTGAGCTAAACCATTTGACCAAAGGTTCAACGCTGAGGTCGAGCTCGGGAGAAACTCGGACAAAAATAATCTTATATACATACAGCCACAATAATTTGCATAGATTATATGAATTAACAATATGTAAAATGTGTTCTAGATATTATATGAAAAAAAAAAGGCTTTAGAATGATAGCAATTATTAATTTTAATTATTGAATCGAATAATATTGAATTATTTTATCATCGTCAATTTTATCTCACTTCTCAACTTTACGGTGCTCTTTAGATAGTTCCAAAACACAAGGATTTTATTGGTATGATATTTGTATTATTGCATTTTTTACTACCTTTCAATGTTTATAAACTATATTCTGGTAAAATATTTAGCCGAAAGTTTACTTTTGTCTTATTTTGATAATCAGTTAGTAATAATTCTATTTACACTACTATTATTGAGGTCGCTTTCCATACAACACAAATAGGTGACAAGACACAAGAACAATACATAAAACAGAACGCACACACAACAGAAAGACAAAAAAATACAATAATAATCTATATTAATAAAATGCAAATTTCATAAGTGTTGTTCGCTAAAAACTTTCGTTACAATGCATCAATTTCGACCAAATTTTCAACATTTATGTAAAACGAGATGGAGCAGGTTTTTCTTAACATCAAAATATTTTTCCTAACTTTAACATGCGTAACTTCGCTGTTATCGATTAAATACAAAAAAAAATCAACATAGTTAATTTTATTTATATATAAATACAAAAAAAAAATCAGCAATTCATTCAACTCAATCTAAAAAAATATTCAAAACAAGCAATTTTAAGATAACACCATATGTAAAACAGTCGGCCAAGAAAACAACAACGATATTACATCTTTCTCACATATTCCCACACAATCTTGATTAATAATTAAAACTAATCTTTAACATTGTTTATTATACTTCATAATATATAATATTCGTTAGGCAAACTTTCACTCGGGTAAAACCCGGGCGGAGCCGGGTACACCCGCTAGTCTACTTATATAATTGCCTTATTCTGTCTGTGTGAAGTTCACTGTGTGAAGTTCACGGATAGATTTTGGTCAGAATGGATAAAATAAAAAAAGTGTCAAGGGATGGGAATCGAACCCACGACCTTCCGCTTACCGGGCAGATGCCATGACCACTAGGCCACATGACCACAATTTATAATTGTAACAAATAGTATTTGAATCAAAACATTCAATCGGGTAAAACACGGGCGTTGCCCGGGTCATTCGGCTAGTACAAAACATAATGCTTCAACGAAATCTTTGATCAATTTTTGTCAATATATTTTCATATATATATTTATTTATATATATAAATTGGGGTACAGCTTGCACCACGCTGATGAGGGCCAACAGCCCGAAACGCGTCCGTGGTTAGCTTTTCTTGATTAATCAAGAATGGGTATTTGGCCAATTCTGAAATAATTAAAAATCAACGAGAATAGTTGATATTTATTCCGATAGATGGCGCCTGCCATCAGCAACTTTCAGTTGCACGATAAGGAGATGCCTTTTTCTTAATATATATTTATATATTTAAAATAAAGAAGGCATTTCCTGACCACGAGCACATGTGCTTTGTCAGGAAATGCCTTCTTTATTTTTAATATCAACACCTGACCCACTTTTATTTTTTCTATTGTTTTTTCATATATATATGATATTATATATATTATTAAATAATTCATCGTATATCAATATCTTCCAAAAAGATGTTGTTTTATAAAGAATTATACAAAAATTTGATGAAATACCATTCTTCTTTAATAGAAAATCTTGCCAAAAATATATTGTTATTATTCATTAATTCAAAGATACATTGAATTTTCGTTTTTAAATTTTCAAATGTGTGAAACATACTTTCATCCTTCAGAAACAATTTATCCATTCCACATATTGCCAGGATAATGATTACAAATTGTACCGATTGATAGCAATCGATTTTATAATTATAAATCAGCAATTTACAAAAAAAACATTGTTGTTGTTTTTATTGCAATAGAAAATCTTATAGAGATGACTCGGAGCTCTAGGATGACGAATAATGTTCCACCAAAGAAATGACAAAATGGTTCCAGCAGTAGAAAGGCCCCACGTGTCGTGCCAGAGATGTAAATAAATCCGATGGATCGCCACGCAAGCTAAACATAAATCCGGCACAGTCTGGAATATGGACTTCCCCAGGTCACGGCATGTTGCCCTAACTAACTAACTACCCATAACTATTACTTATAATGGGACAGGTAAATAGCTGCTTCAGGGCACTGCGCCCAGATCCCAAACTGCCACTACTAGCCAGGTAAAATCCTTGTCAACTATATACATTTATTTACAATCTATATACAATTCCTTTTTTTATAAGAACTACTTCAGGGCACTGCGTCCAGATCCCAAACTGCCACTACTAGCCAGGTAAAATCCTTGTCAACTACATACATACATCTACAATTCCTAATTTATAAGAGCTACTTCAGTACACCTGCCCAGAACCCAAACGTCACTACCAACCAGGTAAAATCCTTGTCAATATCACATACATACATCTACAATTCCTTATTTCATAAGAGCTACTTCAGTACACCTGCCCAGAACCCAAACGTCACTACCAACCAGGTAAAATCCTTGTCAATATCACATACATACATCTACAATTCCTTATTTCATAAGAGCTACTTCAGTACACCTGCCCAGAACCCAAACTTCACTACTAACCAGGTAAAATCCTTAAACTACATACATACATCTACAATTCCTTCTTTCATAAGAGCTACTTCAGTACACCTGCCCAGAACCCAAACGTCACTACCAACCAGGTAAAATCCTTGTCAATATCACATACATACATCTACAATTCCTTATTTCATAAGAGCTACTTCAGTACACCTGCCCAGAACCCAAACTTCACTACTAACCAGGTAAAATCCTTAAACTACATACATACATCTACAATTCCTTCTTTCATAAGAGCTACTTCAGTACACCTGCCCAGAACCCAAACGTCACTACCAACCAGGTAAAATCCTTGTCAATATCACATACATACATCTACAATTCCTTATTTCATAAGAGCTACTTCAGTACACCTGCCCAGAACCCAAACTTCACTACTAACCAGGTAAAATCCTTAAACTACATACATACATCTACAATTCCTTCTTTCATAAGAGCTACTTCAGTACACCTGCCCAGAACCCAAACGTCACTACCAACCAGGTAAAATCCTTGTCAATATCACATACATACATCTACAATTCCTTATTTCATAAGAGCTACTTCAGTACACCTGCCCAGAACCCAAACGTCACTACCAACCAGGTAAAATCCTTGTCAATAACACATACATACATCTACAATTCCTTATTTCATAAGAGCTACTTCAGTACACCTGCCCAGAACCCAAACTTCACTACTAACCAGGTAAAATCCTTAAACTACATACATACATCTACAATTCCTTATTTCATAAGAACTACTTCAGGGCACTGCGCCCAGATCCCAAACTGTCACTACTAACCAGGTAAAATCCTTGTCAACTACATACATACATCTACAATTCCTTATTTCATAAGAGCTACTTCAGTACACCTGCCCAGAACCCAAACTGTCACTACTAACCAGGTAAAATCCTTAAACTACATACATACATCTACAATTCCTTCTTTCATAAGAGCTACTTCAGTACACCTGCCCATAACCCAAACTTCACTACTAACCAGGTAAAATCCTTAAACTACATACATACATCTACAATTCCTTATTTCATAAGATCTACTTCAGTACACCTGCCCAGAACCCAAACGTCACTACTAACCAGGTAAAATCCTTATCAACTTCACATACATACATCTACAATTCCTTATTTCATAAGAGCTACTTCAGTACACCTGCCCAGAACCCAAACGTCACTACTAACCAGGTAAAATCCTTAAACTATATACATACATCTACAATTCCTTCTTTCATAAAAGCTACTTCAATGGATTCAGACATAAAATACATATTGTGCGCATGTTTTTTTCGTATAAAAATAAAACATACATACTCTTAATTCTAGTGAGATATAGAACACACACGTTTATAGTACTCTATAGATGTAATACTTGTATGTATGATAAATTCCCTTTAAAACGTACAACGAAATGATAATTAAAATAACCTCAACCTCTTTGCGCCTTCTATAGCTGAAAATTATAAATTTATTATACAGGGTGATCCAAAAGTCCCGCACAACTTTAAAAATTAATAACTCCGCGAATATTTGCGCTAGAGCAATGCGGTAAACACCATTGTGGTCAGGATGCAATGGGATTTTTTATGGCAAATAATGAAAAAATCGAAATTTATTTTAGTTACAATTTTATTCGCCAGATGGCGCACTACCAGAATCAGAGATTCAGCGGCCAAATTGTTTGATAAATTGAAAAATATAACTGATCGACACGTATTTTTCCTTTTTGAATACCAGGAAAGAATCCTAATAATATCAAAAAACAAATTAATAAAACACCACTTCGCCAAAAGTATGAAGAATTGGTTAACGATTTTTAAATACAATCAGAGATATGTAAAATAGGTAAATGCAAATTAAAACATGTAGCAAAATAAAATTGGAATTTTAGATACGGTTTGTTTCCGAAGATAATAAATTTCTAATATTTTTAATTCAACTCTCTCTCATACTGTGCACAATTTTAAAAAATGTGCCCCCTCAAATAAAAATATTTTTTTAAATAGACCTTTTGCGTTGAAAAACGTGGTAGTAAAATCATTTTGTATTATTTTTTTTGCACAAAATTTCTAAAGTTATTGGTGTACAGAAAATATTCCTTATGCTATTTCTTCTAATGAGAGAAAAGCGGAAAACTAAACATAAGGGGAAAAATTGTGTATACCAGTGTTATTCGAGAAGTTATAACACTCTGGTTTGCACGATATTATATGTGAGCAAATGACAAACAAAATATTACTGTTCAAAAAAAAAAAAGAGCCAAGATTTGAGGACAGCATTTATTATCCCCATAACCTAACACAAAGAGCTGCAAAATATTGGTAGATAATATAATACATGGCAGCTTATATAACACATGAGGTAACTGCCTTCTCTCTTGTATTAGGTCACAATCCTTGCTCAATGTGGCACCCTTCATTCTCAATCACCGCCTGCAGACCATAAATGACAGAATGGACAGCATTAAATAACATATCTGTTGAATTGATAAAACGTTCCATCTGATAGAAGCCTTCAACATGGTCAATGTGGTAGGCCAGCATCGATAAATACACGATTTAATGTACCCCCATAAACAAAAATCGCAAGACGTCAAGTCTGGTGATCTTGGAGGCCACTGGTATATAAAGTGGCGACTTATCACACGATTTTCAAAGAACGTATTCTTCAGCAATTGTTTGGCACCTCGGGAGATATGAGGAGGTCCTCCAACTTTCATGAATGTTATTTCGCTTAGTGCTTTTTCCCTGCAATATGGGAATACCCTTTTCTCTCAAAAGTTGAACATAACGTTCACCAGTTACAAAAGAGTGAACCCACACAAAACTGTAACTCTAGGCTGATAAAGTGGCATTTCTGTAAAAATTCTAGGGTTTTCTGTTGCCCAAAAGCGGCTGTTTTGAATGTTAAATTCTCCGTTTAGAGAAAAGTGAGAATCATCTGTCCACAGAAAATTCGAAAGCCAGTTTTCATCAATATCAATTTGCCGGAATACCCATGCAGCGAATTCTTGACGCATCTCAAAATCGCCAACTTTCAGCTCGTGAAATCTTTGAATTTTGTATGGGTACCAATAGAGACATTAAGTGAAGCCTCTTCGGATATCAAATCATACTCGACGATTTTAACGCCAAAAGTTCAACTTGGGGATCATCTGTTCAGGATAACAAAGGTCACCGACCTTGACCTTATACCATTAAATAAGGGAGAGAACACCTATCTATCCAAGTCCACAGGCACAGAATCCGCAATAGACATCACAGCGATAAATTTCAACATCGCACCCACAACAAAATGGAAAATCCTGAGAGGTGCAATCAGTGACCACAGACCAATTTTAACAACCCTAAACTTCAAAATTGAGAATGTTCAACAGAATAAAAGAACATGGAACTTTAGGAAGGCCGACTTGAAAAAAAATCACAGAAAAGCTTGAAGAACTGTGCAAACGAAAAATTGAATTACAGAACGCTTGACAAAAACTTGGAAAACTTCTCTTCGAATATATCAAAAGCTGCAAAAGCATCGATACCTAGAAGGAGACGTTAGACCTGTGGATACCTTACTGGAAGGACCACAACATCGAGGCAATGATTGCAGAGAGAGACAATATCAATGAACTTCTTTAAAAAATAAAACAGAAGAAAAAAGAAAGGAACACATTGAAATTAGTCACAAAATAGAACAAGAAATTTGGATATGCAAACAAGAGAAAAATGGCAGAATTCTGCGAAAAAATGGATCCAAGAAAGGACAGCCAACACAGGAATATGATTAGAGTGTTAGAAAACAATCAAAACCAACACCAATCCTCCAATACTCTAACCGATATGAATAGAACAGCGAGAACGAGAACAAACAGATAGCTAACATAATTGCTGAATATCTTTCAAGCACTTCCACACTCAAATATACGAATGAAGACAGGACTCTAAAAATAATATAAACCAGTTAGTTAAACAAGCAAGAAAATTCCATCAACAAGATATTTTCTCGAGAAACTTCACACTGAATGAGCTAAACTCATCAATAAAAAAATCCAAGAGGTCACCAAAAGATAATCTAATATTTGGTCAAATGATTAAACACTTTGAAGACAAAGCTAATAAACAACTCCTACGAATACTGAACATTTCATGGTAAACTGGTAAACTACCAAAGAATTGGAAGATATAAATTACTGTGCCAATACTGAAACCAAACAAAGATGCCAAGGAATCCAAGAACTATCGGCCAATTGTTCTCACCAGCATACTTTGTAAAATAACAGAACGGATTATCCACTCTAGGCTCATAGTCTGGCTCACTAACAATAATAAAATAAACTTCTACCAAACTGCCTATAGATCACAGCACTGTACGACTGATCAACTGTTCTACTTCTGTCAATCAATAATAGATTCTTTCCAGGAAAAACCGCCAAAGAAGACCACGGCTATATTCCTTGATATGACCTCAGCTTTTGATCGAGTGTGGAGGGAGAAATTACGTGAAAAGCTGCACAACATCGGAGTAAGAGGAAAGACCTTAACCTGGATTGCAGACTTCTTAAGGGGAAGAAGGTTAAAGGTTTGGGTCAATGGAGAATTTTCCAAGGAAGGAAGAACATGGGCTTGTGTACCTCAAGGATCTGTGCTCAGTCCTCTACTCTATCTGCTATATTAACGACATCCATCCTTTCCTCACTGAAGACACAAAGGTTGCCTGTTATGCAGATGATATAGCCATATGGCACACAATTAGCAGCATAGAAAAATCGTGAAAAATACTGAACACATCAATGAGAGGACTGGAGAAGTGGGCAATGGAACTCCAAATGACCATAAACCCAATAAAACCAAACCTATGCGTCTTCTCCACTGACAGGGAAAAAAGCATAAATATAACCACAAAATAAGCATAAACAAACAAATAATTGATAAAATTAGAAAAACAAAATACCTAGGTGTGATACTGCAGTCCTGGATCTTTCAGTTGGTCTCGAGGACCACGCCATTACCATCTCCTAAGCGGCGAAGTACGCGATCTACGTATTCATCGTAGATCGCAAAATGCGTTGTGTCGCTGGAGACCCACTGGCGATTCTCCACCAAACTCTGCAGCGCTGGCAGAGGCGCCATATTCATTGTACATAGTGTATATAATGCATATTATATATTTTTTAATAGTGCAGACTGTGCACTTTGCATGTATTGACAAGATGTCAATAAAAATATTTTAACTGTCATTGATGAAGAATTGGAATTTTCAAAACACATAATTAGCACCTCAAATAGAGCTACCAGAAAACTAAACATTCTGAGATGGCTATGTGGAACAAATTGGGGAAAAAAACCCAGAATTCTCAGAACAACATATATCACCTTAATAAGGCCGATAATGGAATATGCAACACCGGTCTGGGCTCCCTCAAGCACATCACTAAAAGTAAGACTAGACAGTGTTCAAGCAAAAGCGGCCAAAATAATCACTGGTGCTGTTTCATCCACCAACAATGAGAAAATTCAGAGAGAATATGTTCTAGACCTACTCGCTCGAAAGCAGAAGATAAAATAAAAACAACTTGGATCGGCACTTCGGAAACGATGAACCAGAGGACGAGATCTCTCTGACCACTTGTTGTTTGGTGGATCCGCCCTTTTCTGAGAATGAGGTGAAACTGAAGGGCTTTCAAGTTCGGGAAAAGGAAATTTCCTGGTCCCGAAGGAATCGATAACACGGTCGTGAAAGCCCTGTTAAGAATGCACCCATCAGTTCTTGCCAGGTTTTTAAATAGGTGCCTAGACACTGGTACTTTTCCTGAGGCATAGAAGGTTGCCCGAGTAGTGATTCTTGAAAAGTCTGGTAGAAAGGGTAATTCTCCTAATGATTATCGTCCGCTTTCTTTACTAGTGTGTCTAGGTATGGTCCTGGATAGCCTACTAGCTCAGCGACTGAAGCACTGGCTAGAGAGTAATGAGCTCCTTTCCTCTTTCCAACATGGTTTTAGGGAAGGGAAGTCCACAACCACAGCTCTGAACGAGGTGTTAGAGTGGGTTGAGATGGGCTTAAATAAGGGTGCTTGGGTTCTTCTCGTGGCCCTGGACATTGATGGCGCGTTCAACTCCGTGAGCTGGAACAAGCTGATGAGAAATTTAATGGACATGGGTTGTCCTGATAATTTGTGCAGCTTGGTTCGTGATTTCCTGAGGAATAGACGGATTAGCCTCAGTTTTGGTGGGCGGAAGTTGGAAAGAAACTGTGCTAGGGGTTGCCCCCAGGGCTCTTGCTGCGGACCTATTCTGTGGAATATCCTGGTAAACACCGTTTTCCAGGAGGAGCTCCCTGAGGGAGCCAGGCTGGTTCTTTATGCTGACGACCAGTTCCTCATCATTGAGGCTGCTTCGAGAGCGAAGGCTGAGAAGTGTGTTGAAGCTTCTCTCCAAATCCTCTCGAACTGAGCCCATGAATCTGGCCTTAAGTTCAATGTCTCCAAAACTAAAGCCCTCAGCTTTAAGCCTAGGGACATAAGAACTAAAAGGAAAGGGATCAAATGGGAGCACAAGCCGACTATCCGGATGAAAGGACGGAGGGTAGCGTTGGTCAATAGGATGACCATCCTGGGAGTGGTCATTGATGACAAGATGGGTTGGCAATACCAGGCGGAGGAGATGGTGGCGAGAGGCAGGGAGGCGTTGTGCAGGCCTGTCCTGGTTGGCTCTCAACAGGGGGGGGGGGGGGGAGGAGGGTACTATTTTTAGGAACCTCTGCCTCTCCTGTGTCGAGCCAATCTTTCTATAACAGGGATCAGAAGGTGGCAAAAACTCTAGAGAGCGTGCAGAGGACAGCGGCACTCAGAATCACAGGGGGATATCGCACTACCAGCAGTGAGGCCTTTTTGGTCCTCGCTGGGCTTATTCCCCTGGGATTGAAACTAGAGGAGGAGACCATCAGACAGAAGAATTGAGAGAACAGGAAAGATGCCCTGGGACTTGAAGCGGGTGCCCTGGAATGGAAGAGGGACCCAAGGAAGCCACCGCAGTGGTTGGCAGAGTGGAATTGGAGTCCTGGAGGGCCGACAGGGATTGGCACGTAGGTTTTCACTGATGGTAGTAAGTCTGGACCCAATACTGGAGCTGGAGTAGTGATTTTCACTAATGGAGAGCTGATCTTCCAAGAAAGCCTAACACTCAGAGTGGACGAATTGGTCTTTTCAGCCGAGCTTGTTGCGATCAGGGTGCCCTCAGAGTGTGTGCCGAGAAGAACTCCAGCCCGGACCGCCTCTATTCAGATTGTATGTCGGCCCTCGTCGCCATCAATCTGGTGAAAGGGCAACTCGCGCATCAAATAATCCAGGAGCTGGAGATGATAACGCGGGCTCCAGATCTCCATTGGGTTAGGGGACACAGCCTCATCGAAAGTAATGAGCTCGCAGACAGGCTCGCTAAGGCAGGATGCTTTAGAGGTAGATCACTGAGGACCCCAGTGACCAAGAAAGAAGTTTATAGGAGGATCAGGGGACACGTCCAGGACTTATGGTTGGACAGATGGAGGAACAGTGTGAAGGAGAGAGAGGTATATTCAATTGGGTAACAACACCCAAGTACCTCTGTAAGGTAATGTCCCACAAACTCATTAGGGTAGTTCGGGACATGGGCCCTTCCCCAAGTCTCCACAGATTTAAAATTAAGAGAAACCCTGATTGCGTCTATGAAGAAAGGGATGTGGATGCACGCCACTACGTCTTGGATTGTACAAAGGTAGTGGGTGTGCAGGAAGAAAGAAGGAGGGCGAGGGGCGCGATCGAGATTAAGCTGCTGAGAAACCACAGCAAGCTTCTTGAGAAAGCCCACGACGTGGCAGCTGAGCTTTTCCTCAGCTGTGAGTGAACAGAGTCAACCGGGGGCCGCCTCCCCGCGGTCCCAGCTGGACTCAGTAGATAGTTTCCTCTTTTGCTGTGATTAAAGGCCACCGGTATAGAAATCCTTCCAGACACGTTGTCTGGGAGGTGGTGTTTCCAGGTACAATGTCCAAGCACTAGCTTGGATACCGTTACTTGGCTTATGAATTGAACAGAATAGCAGCGAAGGGCATGCTTCGGATGCCGGCTTGTGGACCGAAAGGTCTGGGTGGCCATCTGCTTCTAGGGTGTACCAACTGTGCTTAGGTGGGATCCTCCAGTTCTTGTTTATTTTTGTTTTGGCTACTGTTTCTATTTTTTTAAGTAAGTTTATTTTTCTGTAGCAAGGGTTCTTTTGTGCCTTTTTTTCGCCTGCGCATCAGCAGCTTCATTGCCTTCAAAGCTAACATGTAAGGGTATCCACTGAAGGTGAATTTTTGAGGTATTGAGAGTTTTTTGGAGATAACCAATTATGTTCCTGCTTACTTTGTCTCTAAGTTCCCTTGTGTGACTCAAGTGTTGTATGGCATTTCTACTATCAGTAAGAATCTATATATCGTGATGTTTAGTGTTTCTGTAGGATTTTAAGGCTTCATAGATGGCTATAAGTTCTGATCTGAAAACTGAGCAAAAAAATGGGTTTCTTCTGTTTATTTTCTCATTGCCATTTGTGGTTTTAATGAGAGAGTCACTGCCAGTGTGTCCCAACTCGTCTCTGCTACCATCGGTATAGATAGTTATTGCATTTTTAGGAATTTTATTAATTATTTCTAATGATAATTGTTTTAAGTATTCTGGATTTTGGTATTGTTTGTTGGTGGGTTCGTTTAAAGTGGCATTAAAAATAACATTTTGTTAGTGGTTCGCATGTAGATATTTTTTCAGCTAAATAATATTTTTCCACTTTATATTTTAAAAATCCATTTCTTTTGGCCAGGTGGAGAGGGCCTTCTTTTTTGAGTCTTATATTGGGTTCCCAAATAAGTATGTAATTGAAAGTTCTGTGTTTATTTTCATAACTCTTGTTTTTGTTTATATATTTTGGCAGATTGTAGCTTATTCTATCCTTTAAGGGCATAATGTCTGCCTCGCAAAGTACAATTCTATTAGGGCAGGTATTTCGAAGACCTGTAATAATTCTAGGTGCATTTAGTTGTATCCTTTCCAGTGTTTTTAGATTTGTTTCAGATGCTGTACCATAGATTTGATATCCATATTCCAAGATAGGTCTCATAGAGATGTGTAAGTTAATTTTAGTGTTGTTGCTTCAGCTCTCCACTCTTCCTGAAATATATTTCAAGATTTTTAGTCGGTCTCTTCCTTTTCTAACAACTCCTTCAATATGTTTACTGGAGTTAATTTCTGGATCCAGGGTGTAGCCGAGATATTTAGGATGTTTATTATATTGCAATTGATGTTCTTTCAGAATAATATTTGGTCTTATTTTGTATAGTTTCTTATCGGTAGTAAAAAGACAGGTTTCAGATTTTTGGGGGTTATATTCTAATTTATGTTTATTAGCAAATTTTTCTAGGTGGAGAATAGTCTTGTTCAAATCTCTTTCAGCTTTTTTCCAGTTAGTGTTGCTGCTCCATAGAATAATGTCATCAGTGAAAAGTCCAATATTAGGTTTATGTGAAAATTTGTCTTCTATGCCTGCAATAAATAGGGTGAAGAGAGTTGGGCTAAGGACTGATCCTTGTGGTAATCCTTGGTACAATTTGAAGGTTTTAGATAGAGTGCCATTATATTTTACCCTGATGTATATATTTTCAAGGGAATCATTTATCCAAGTGATAGCTTTTCCATCAATTTTGAAATGTTTGTATAATTTTGTAATTAACTTGTTTTTCCATACCCCTTATCAAAAGCTTGCGTAAGGTCTAAAAAGCAGCTATGGTGTGGTTAGTTGGCTTTTTGTTTTGTGCATCTTTTACCTTTTGTGTGAAAAATAATAGTTGGACTATTGTCCCATGTCCTTTCCTAAATCCATATTGTTCTTCTTGAGAGAGATTTCTTTTGTCGGGGTGGTAGGTGAGTCGTCTGAATATAATTTTTTCCATTAATTTGCAGCAAATATTTGTGAGGGAGATAGGTCGGTAGTTTTTTTGGGTCATCAGCAGATTAGTCAAGTTTTTTAATGGGAATTATTGTTGCATTTTTACAGTCTTGAGGCAATTTTCCAGTTTTCCAAGAGTTATTGAAAATATTAAGAAGTCTTTCTTTGCCAATTTTGCCCAAGTTTGATATCATTCGGCCATGGATTCCATCTGGCCCAGGAGACTTGTTTAGGTCAGTGTTTTCTAATGCATAAGCTAGCTCTTTCATATTGATTTTTTTCATGGAAAATATTATGAGTGCTGGTGACATTTTTACAGTCATGAATAATCTTTCGGGCCTTTTTTCAACCTTGATTTTACTACTTATTTGATATGAATTACCTAAAAGATTGGCAGCAATTTTGTCATTAGTTGCTGGTGTACCATCTGTATTCTCAATCATATTTGTGTTTTCAGTTTGTGGCTGGACTCTGTCAATTTGTTTTGCCAAATTCCAAAGTTTTGTATTTGGGTTTCTTGGGTTCAGGTTTTCACAAGTTTGTTTCCATTTTTCCCTTTTCACATTTACTTATAATCTTTTTATTTTTGCAATCACAATGTTCAGTTCATTTCTACAATTTGTTTGGTTTTGGGTGCACTTTTTTGTAGTTCATTTCTTTTAGTTTGAATATTTTTTGAATATATAACCTCTTGGTATTGAAACTTTGGCTGCTTTAATAATGGTGTTTTCGAAAGATATCATATTAGCCTTTTTGAAGTTCCATAATTTTCTTAATTGAGCTAGTTTTGGTCTTAGTGCTAATTTCTATCAAATTAGGCAAATGATCACTTTCAAAACCTTTTAATATTTGCTATTTGCATTTGTGGAAAATGTCAGGGTAGTAAAAACTTATATCAAGGGCTTGTGCAGTATCATAGCTGTAGGAATGATGGGTAGGATTCCCATCATTTAAGCACATGAGAAGGCATTGTCGTCAAATATGTTTGATAGTATTTTGCCTCTTGGGTTTGGCGTAGAACATCCCCATAGTTGATGTTTGGCATTAAGGTCACCTAAAATAATAGTGTTGTCTGTAAGAAATTGAGCCATTGTTCCATCGTCAATAAATGTATTGTTTGGAGGGTGATACATATTGTATATTTTGATGGCTTTGTTTTGATTGAGGTAGACTTTGATACCTTGGGTTTCGAGGTCTAATGTGTTTGGAATATTAACGGCTATGTCCTCATATTACAAATTATTGATTAAAAATGCTAGGCCACGCCTTTAACAGCATATACAGATGGATCTTCAGACCTCACCCTGAGTAATGGAGGGGCCGGAATTAACATAATACTGCAAGATGGAACAAACATCAAAATCAAAGAAGGAGCAGGACAGATTTCGTCAAACTTCACTTGTGAACTGACAGCTATCTGGAAAGCCCTTGATGTATGCCTCAACCAACCATCCCTGCATCAAGCAGAAGGAATTTTAATATACAGCGACTCCATATCCGCTCTAGAAGCAATTCAGAAGGGCAATACTAAAATCACACAGAAAATATACTCGTTACTTACCCAACTGGAACCATTGGAGAATAACTGCATTCTACATTGGATCCCTGCCCATGCTGGGATCGGGAGTAATGAAATGGCATTTGAATTGGCAAAGGAAGCCAGAAAGTTGAGCCAAAGGAAAGAACAAATGTCATTATTTGACGCTGATTCTTTGTCAGAATACAAGATAATTAAACAAAAAATAAGAAAAGATCAAAATGCTAAATAAACTCTGAGAGAAAAATGACAAAAACTATAACAAGACTTAGAACAAAACACTATAAAGGAATGACAATACATCCAGATGGCACAATAAACCTATAGGGCATGCAACAATTGTCCTGGTGTGGAACTTACACCTACCCACATATTCTCATGTCCAGCAATGGCCGCAGCCTTGCAGAAATTTGACATAGACCCAGAGCAGCAGCTTTACACACCCAAGATAGTGGATATTGCTGCTGATGTGATGGAGATGCATGGTACATCTGAGGCTCTTTATTGGACACGACAACAACAACGGCATTCCAGAGTAAAATAAATTATCAGAGATAGATACATATTTTTCAAATGAATTAAAATAAATTTAATCGATACTGAGTGAGAGTTGAATTAAAAATATTAGAAATTTATTATCTTCGGAAACAAACCGTATCTAAAATATCAATTTTCTTTTTGCTACATGTTTTAATTTGCATTTACCTATTTTACATATCTCTGATTGTATTTGAAAATCGTTAACCAATTCTTCATACTTTTGGCGAAGTGGTGTTTTATTAATTTGTTATTTGATATTATTAGGGTTCTTTCCTGGTATTCAAAAAGGAAAAATACGTGTCGATCAGTTATATTTTTCAATTTATCAAACAATTTGGCCGCTGAATCTCTGATTCTGGTAGAGCGCCATCTGGCGAATGAAATTGTAACTAAAATCAATTTCGAATTTTACATTATTTGCCATAAAAAATCCCATTGCATCCTGAACACAATGGTGTTTACCGCATTGCTCTAGCGCGAATATTCGCGGAGTTATTAATTTTTAAAGTTGTGCGGGACTTTTGGATCACCCTGTATATATAACTAGCGTACGTACCCGGCTTCGCCCGGGTTTTACCCGAGTAAAGGTTTGTCTAACGAATCTCTCGATAAAGTGAACATTTTTCCCGGTCCCTTGAAAAATACTCGATAAGTTGAATAAAATCAATATTAATTGGTTCCCTCGGTAATTGGAAGTTAAAGGAATAGTATCTTGCCTTAGAATTGTATCATTATTCTTGTATGGATGTACCCGGCTTCGCCCGGGTTTTACCCGAGTAAAGGTTTGTCTAACGAATCTCTCGATAAAGTGAACATTTTTTTCCCGGTCCCTTGAAAAATACTCGATAAGTTGAATAAAATCAATATTAATTGGTTCCCTCGGTAATTGGAAGTTGAAGGAATAGTATCTTGCCTTGGAATTGTATCATTATTCTTGTCTCAAATAAATTGCCGTGTCATCCTGAATTTTGTCTTTCCTAATTTTTTACATTACAAAATCATCGTATCATCATGATAATTTTTAGAGCAGATTGTTGAATTATAACAGATAAATTAGAATATTTATCTTGATTATTTTTAGGTGAAAAGTTATTTCAAAAATTGTATTTGCTAGAAACCTTCCCAGTACTATATTAAATAACTTCCCAAAGTTTCATGGAGTTCCAATGAGTGGTTTGGTCAGGCATAAAGGACAGACAGACACACATACATTCATTTATATATATATATATAGATACCGTTATGAGAATTTCAAAATTTATAAAATTTGTTATTTAGTTTAAACATGTGAGGTTTGTTTTTTATTTTTGTAATAAATAAGTAGTTAGCACATAGTAGTACGAAGAAAAGTAACATCAGCAAAACATTGGCGTTAAGCGTCATAGGCTGGGTAAAAAAAAAGGAATAAGCTAAATGATATATATAAGCGATATTTTAAAACATATTTATTTAAAATCGATTTCTTTAGTCTTATATATATTATATATACTAGTATATATAAAGAGACAAAGGGCGCCTCTCCCGTCAAAATAGACGTCAAAACTAAACGCCATCTATTGACCATCACCGCAAACTAGCGGTCTCGGGTCGGTGACGAAGCCATAACACCAGCTTTGGCAAACTGAAAAGCGTCCACCTAGAGACCATGGTTTCGGGCTAATGGCCCTCGTCCCTAGTTTTGACGTCTATTTTGACGGGAGAGGTGACATTTGTCTCTTTAGATCAATATCCTCTCGGCAAAATTTCCATCTATAGTATATATATATAAAGGCTATATAAATTATCATTGCTACTAATTTACCTTGACAAACCACTGAGGAGCCATGCTCCGTTCCATTCTCAACCTTTATTCATTGCAGTATAAGGTCTATCGAAATATAGTTTTGATTAAACATGTATTCAAAAAAGTATCCTTAAATATATTATAAATTTTCATCGATAAATTGCTCTCTAGGTTGGAAATAAATGACACAACGAAATATATTATCACTGATTCTTTTTGACATTTTCTTTCTTATCTTTTTTTCAACCAATTATATTTTCCATTAATCAAATGGGAAAGAAAGGTGGGTTCCGTCAGCTACGAGTCATATATGCGGAACCGAAAAATGAATAATTGAGGAAGTTAGAATATGAAATATGCTAAAGAGAGATAATTTACTAGAGAAAAAGTAATTTTAAAAAATAATTTTTACACATTTTAAATAATATATCAATAAATATTTCAAATATATAATAAAATACCACATGTGCAACATGGAGATAACATATGATTGTTGTTTGAATTAGCCTTTCTTAATGATGGATACCCTAATAGTTCATCCAGAGTGAAAAGAGATTGTGGTCGGGTCTCGTCAAAAACGAACCTGGCAACAATATATTATAATTATATATATATTAAAAATAAAAAAGGCATATCCTGACCAGGAGCACATGTGCTTTACAGATGGCAGAGCGCCATCTGGTGGAACAGAAATCAACTAAACATTGATTTAGCCTGTTCCTTGATATTTGGCCAACCCAATTTCTTGATAAATCAAGAAAAGCCATCCACGAACGCGTTTCGCGCTGTTGGAGCTCGTCAGCGTGGAGTTTTTTTTTTTTTTCTATTATATTCTCATATATTAAAAATAAAGAAGGCATCTCTCCTGATCACGAGCACATGTGCTCGTGGTCAGGAGATGCCTTCTTTATTTTTAATATCACACCTGACACACTTATCTTTTATATTTTTTCTATTGTTTTTATATTTTCATATATATATGACCAAATATCAAGGAACAGATTAAAAATATGAAATCATCATCATTGTGTAAATTAATAGCGTAGACTGTGCACTTTTTCATGTTTTGACAAGATTTCAATAAAATTATGTCAATTGTCTAGGTACATGAGTATCATCCTCCCGTAACCTTATGTTGTACTCTAGCCTCAAAATCGGTCCTTGCCTCTTCACTAGTTTAAACACCTGTTTGGTAAATTCGCCGTAACTTTCTCTCGAAGGATGTTATGTATTCAAAGACGCCCCTGTACTAATGAAAGCCATAGCCCAAGACCATGGTATACAGGTTAGATTTTTGTCTAAATTTGCTAAAACTAGTGTTGTGGTTCATTCTTTATCGTCATTAGTAAAGTTTTTTTACTAGAGTGAGAAAATAAGGCATCGTTCTAATGCATAATTAAAGGAAGAGTTGCCTCTCTAGGTACATGAATATTAACCATCCCACAACTTTATATTGTATCATATATTTATATAGAAATAGAAAATAATAAAGAGATAAATACAATAAGTAGAATCTCTATTCATGATAGAATTGTGAAAAAAAGTTTTAGTATTTTCTCACAATGAGTTTCTTTTTATTAACAAACGCTAGCTTAATAAAAATAAACTAATTGTAAGAAAATATTTGTAATTTTAAAACAATGAGTAGAAGTTTATATTTTTATTTTAAGTAGAATTTTATTAATTTTTCACACATAAAATATTCAAAATGCTCAACAGCAAGATTAAGCACAACGGAACCAAGCTTTTAAATCGGCTTTAAGGGCGTCATACACTTGTTCCCAAAAACAACTGGACTAACGAACCAGATATTCTTCAATCGAAAAAAAAGGTAAAGTAAAGAAAAGTGAAGGTCTTTTTACTTTTATTTACTTTAACTTGTGAATATAGTTTCATTTAGTTGACTATTTTTGTAGAGATACATATAAACTAGCGGAAATGGAAAGTGTTACGCTTAGAAGGAACTGCTAGAATATCATGAAACACTTGGCATATATTTACAGGATATATTACATAGACCAAATAATTATATATGCAAATGTGTCCTTATTTAACTATTTTCCCGACGTTTTGCATACAAAATTTAATCATTCATTAAAGACCATACAAAGTTAATTTGAACCAAATTTCATTATTTTTCTATAACCTCTTTTGGGTGTAACACTTTCTATTTGCACCAGGAAGTTTTGTCCATGAGTATATATATTCTTTTATAGGAAATTAGAACAATTTTTGATGTGCGTATGATTCTTTTAAAAAATAAATCAATTTTCTACTGTCCTTTCTGCTATAATAAAATAATAGGAGGACCTGGTTAATCAGTGGTGAACTCTCCCAGCGGTATTATTTTATTATTGCAGAAAGGGCAGTAGAAATTTTTATTTATTTTTGAAAGAATCATACACATCAAAAATATATAAAAAGGCGTACCTCGATCCGTAAAGAAAAAAAAAACAATTTTTTTTTCTCAAAATTTTTCGAGAGATTGCTCCCTCTTTTCAATTTATTGCACCATGCACCGATTTAAGTCCAGGTGGTACGCCCTTTTATATCATCTTAATCAATGGATCGCCTTTTGACTCAAACACATCAAAAATAGCTCAATTTTTCTATAACAGATGGCACGCTAATGCATTGTATATGTTCTTTCTCTAAGTATAATATAACTATACCTTAATATAACTGGCCTGAGGTGTTGCCCCACATAAACAACATGCAGGCTGTATTTTACTTTTATACCTTGCCATATATATATACATTAGAAGAAAGAAAAAAAAAGCACACGAAATTCTGTAACATTAACTACCTCCATCATCATAAAATGGTGCTAATCATCCTCACGATGTATCTAATGGTTCCTCAACAGATAGTTAGCAGAACTTCGTTTGACCATTAAATCATTTTTAACAGCTCTCTAATCAATTAATTTTATTAGCCATCAATTTTAATCTATATTTTGGCCATAGATTTAGCCTCACTATTCAACCAACTAAAAATTCTTTGAAAGATTGTGAAGATTCCATTAGATCCCTTGTGGATCTCATGGAATATAGCAAGGTCGGTGGACGAGTGGGTAACACCCTCGATTCCCGACAGTCATGAACCGGGATTGAATCCCGCGTTAAAAGTTTGTTTAATATGTGAAAAACCTTCATATATTATTCACTATTTCAATTATCATGAACTAGGTTGCTCTTGTTGAGCGGTACTTAATAAAGTGGTTTTGAACCGGTCATGGAATATATTCCGCCCTGGACTGACAAGGGCCATACCCCAAACCATGGCAAAAAAGAGAAGTCTTCACTTAGAGACCAATGTTTTCAGGCTAACGGCCCTCGTCATTATAGGGTGGACTTTATTCAATGATATCTCCACAAGGTCGTTAACAAAACCATAACACCAGTTTTGGCAAACTGAGAAGTGTCCACCTAGAGACCAAATCTGGTGTTGTGACTTTGTCATCGAGCTAAGTCCGCTAGCTTGCGGAGAGGGTCAATAGATGGTGTTTAGTTTTAGCATCTATTTTGGCAGAAGATGTTTTATACATTGATTTTTTATTAGATTGAGGTTTCTAAAATTTAATTGCATAGTACAAACATACTTATATAGTAAGAAAAAAGAGAAAAGGCATCTCCTGATAGTGCAACTAAGAGTTGCCGATGGCTTGCGCCATTTGTCGGATCATCAATTTTAAGTTCAGGAGATGCCTTTTTCTTTATTTATTCACCTGATCCCAGTGCATTTTCACTTTCATACTATTTTTTTCATGCCTATAGAGTGTTCATAAAAATAAAGATGTGTTCGTGATGTTATATTATTTGATTTACAGTATTTATTCTAGATATTTATAATTCAACTAGAGAATCAATTGTATAGCATTGTATTGCTGAAATTACATGCATCACTTGGTGAGAAACTGTAATACCTGCTGATTGGTAGTTCCCTAATTTCTTTTTAAACAATTGAGATGATAATAAAAGTAGATTACTATTCAAAATATCAATAAAACAAGAGTAGTGTTCCTTTTTTAACAATGGAGCTTACCTTGAGTATCTGCTCTATTCTGTGAACATATTTTGTATTCTAACATAAAGAATGTGTGAAAACAACAAATACTGAAGTATTCATTTTCACAGTGAAGTCAATGAGAAAAGTGAGAAAAAAGAGCCAAAAGGATAGAGAGTGAAGCGAAATGAGCAAAGTGACAAAAAAGAGCCAAAAGGGCAGAGAGTGAAGCGAAATGAGAAAAGTGAGCCAAAAAGGCAGAAAGTGAAGTGAAATGAGAAAAGTGAGCAAAAAGAGCCAAAAGGGCCGAAAGTGAATTGAAATGAGAAAAGTGAGCAAAATGAGCCAAAAAGGCAGAAAGTGAAGTGAAATAAGAAAGTGAGCAAAAAGAGCCAAAAGGGTAAAGAGTGAATTGAAATGAGAAAAGCGAGCAAAAAGAGCCAAAAGGTAGAAAGTGAAGTGAAATGAGAAAAGTGAGCCAAAAGGGCAGAAAGTGAAGTGAAATGAGAAAAGTGAGCAAAAAGAGCAGAAAGTGAAGTGAAATGAGAAAAGTGAGCCAAAAGGGCAGAAAGTGAAGTGAAATGAGAAAAGTGAGCAAAAAGAGCCAAAAGGGCAGAAAGTGAAGTGAAATAAGAAAAGTGAGCAAAAAGAGCCAAAAGGGTAGAGAGTGAATTGAAATGAGAAAAGCGAGCAAAAAGAGCCAAAAGGTAGAAAGTGAAGTGAAATGAGAAAAGTGAGCAAAAAGAGCCAAAAGGGCAGAGAGTGAAGTGAAATGAGAAAAGTGAGCAAAAAGAGCCAAAAGGGCAGAGAGTGAATTGAAATGAGAAAGGTGAGCAAAAAGAGTTAAAAGGTAGAAAGTGAAGTGAAATGAGAAAAGTAAGCAAAATGAGCCAAAAGGGTAGAAAGTGAAGTGAAATGAGAAAAGTAAGCAAAATGAGCCAAAAAGGTAGAAAGTGAAGTGAAATGAGAAAAGTGAGCAAAAAGAGCCAAAAGGTAGAAAGTGAAGTGAAATGAGAAAAGTAAGCAAAATGAGCCAAACGGGCAGAAAGTGAAGTGAAATGAGAAAAGTAAGCAAAAAAGAGCCAAAAGGGTAGAGAGTGAAGTGAAATGAGAAAAGTGAGCAAAAAGAGCCAAAAGGGTAGAGAGTGAAGTGAAATGAGAAAGTGAGCAAAAAGAGCCAAAAGGGCAGAGAGTGAAGTGAAATGAGAAAAGTGAGCAAAAAGAGCCAAAAGGGCAGAGAGTGAATTGAAATGAGAAAAGTGAGCAAAAAGAGCCAAAAGGTCAGAGAGTGAAGTGAAATGAGAAAAGTAAGCAAAAAGAGCCAAAAGGTAGAGAGTGAAGTGAAATGAGAAAAGTGAGCAAAAAGAGCCAAAAGGGCAGAGAGTGAAGTGAAATGAGAAAAGTAAGAAAAAAGAGCCAAAAGGGCAGAGAGTGAAGTGAAATGAGAAAAGTGAGCAAAAAGAGCCAAAAGGGCAGAGAGTGAAGTGAGGTGAAAGGAAACGTTGGCCCAGCCGGCGGTCCGCATTCCGATGACCTTAATGCATACGGGGGTGTGACATTATAGCCCTAATTACACCCATCAATGGGACGTTTTTTGGAACGAAAGACTTTTGGATCAAGAGATGAGCAAATTTATTGCCGACTTGGCGCCGAGAGATGTGTCTTTATTTCTACATTGGCACAAGAGTCTTGGAACACTACACCTCAAACTCCTTCTCTGACACTGAGAACAACCATTGTCCATATTTAACTCTCTTTATTTTTACTTATCCAAAGTAGACGTGGTTCAGACCTTGATAACCATGGAGGTTAGTTAATGACAGCTTTTACTGTAAGTAGACCACATGTCTATACAGGCAGAAAGCTGTTAGATTTTTGGCAATTACAAGTGTGACAGATATCCGATTGGTTATTTGCATGCACTATCAGGGTTGAAATTTTTCAAGAATTAAAGGGCCATTGAAGAAATGTTTAACTTCACAAAAGTGTTGAATGCGGGATTCAGTCATGGTTGTCGACAGTTCATACCTCTATTACACCAGTATCCAAATACCTATTTAGGTATTCACCAAAGAGACTTACTGCGCTAATGGTTATATCTCTCCCTTTTATGATTATTAGTATAAAGAAAGAAGAAAAGCTTCTGGAATTAAGCATGTTTCTCATACGTTTTCACAATATTCGACCTTTTCTGATTAACTTACAAGAAAGAAATAGGTCCGAAGAAGTAACTTTCATACACACTCATGAATAAAACTTAAGGAAGTGAAAAATCTTTAACGCCGTTCTGGTCATCTATATATATATTTTTTTTTTTTAAGAGACAGAGGTAATTTTGTTCACACTTGGTTATCTCGTGTGTCTTCAATAAAGGTCACTGTAATATCTTTCAGAGTTATTGTCTGAATCCCGATATGAATACTAAAAGGTATAACTTCCTTGAGGTATGTCTATGAGTGCATATATAACTATATACTCCATAATACACCTCGGGGACTATGTAGGGAGTTCGTGGAGAATAACCTTAAATAGGATTGGACGTGTCAGGTCACGTGACGTGAGTAAGGGTGTCTCCGCACGATAACGACTGCTATATTATATTTATCTGTTTATCCTGATTTATTGGAACCCATGGCTAATTCTATCTTATGGCCCCCATATATATATACTCTCGCATTTGTGATGGCCTTTAGGTTATATGCGTGGGTATATTACCCATGTGAGTAATTTTAGTGTTTTTATCGCTATATATTTTTGAAGCATAATTCGCCGGTATATAATATTTGAAAAAAATTATCCACTCATGGACAAAACTTAAGGAAGTTGTACCTTTTAGAATGTATATTGGGATTTAGACACAATAACTCTGAAAGATATTTGATACACAGTGATCTTTATTGAAAACACAGGAGATAACCAAGTGTGAACAAAATTGTCTCTGTCTCCTTCGAAAAAAAAAAAAGACGATCGGCGAAATTAAAGACTTTCTATTCCCTTAAGTTTTGTCCATGAGTGTAACAGGTTACCTTTGAAATGTGAACATTTGAAACCTCAATAGGTATCGGGATTAGGCTGATGATTTGCTAGCTCTAACCTGAACCAACCTATCCTAATCTCATAATGGTTCATGAACACTTTACGCTAGATCAGGTTTAGTTATTAAGATCATCAAATCAAACTTACCCACTGAGACCTTCTTGAAGCTTCTTATAAATAGCTTTTTTTATTTCATATCAATCACACCCCTGATATGTCCTTTCAATCAAGCATGGGATCGCTTCATATCCGGAAGCTATAGAAGAAACATTGAGAAAAGATAGCCGTATGTAAATAGATATGTAAATGAAATATCACCTGTATATAATTAAATCATCTTTTTTAAGCAATTATGTACCTGGGCATAGGTCCCCAATAAGAGGCTTATCCGGAATCTAGTAAGATGTTACCATCTGGATATTATTTCTTGAGGATTTCATTAGAAATATATTGATGAGGTTTCAACATACCGTTAACCTAATACAGTAGAACTTGGATAACGTCTTTAATTCTATTATTTATCTTGGTTTCTAGAATTTCCATTTTTAATTCGAATATTTGTTTGGTTCCTTGGGCTTCGAATTACACTGATAGACAAAACTTAAGGAAGTTGTACCTTATAGCATATATATATCGGGATTCAGAAAATATCTCTCAGAGTTATTTTCTGAATCCCAATATATATGCTATAAGGTACAACTTCCTTAAGTTTTGTCTATCAGTGTTATCGAATTTTGACTATATTAGGTTCATCCGCCTTCAGAAATGGTCCTCAAATTCAAAGACAAGTTCTTTAACATTAGGAAGGAGTTGGTGACTTATCCCGGTTTCTACTCGGCCCCACCCCAGGTGGGTTAGCTGTTTTATGGCTTTCATTGTCCATTCTCCACCATGTGAATGCGTATTTCCAAAAACTCCTCCCTCACTTGGGGGAAGTGGTTTTATGACCTAGTTCAGTGACATATATCAATTTAGTAAATTGCAGAACAGTATTTGATGCGTTTACAAAAAAAAAAGCATTACTATATTTATAAAATACATTTATTAAATACATACAGTGGTACCTCGACATACCAGCGCCTCGACATACGAGTTTTTCGAGATAAGAGCCGACGAGCAAGTGATTTTTTGCTTTGAGTTACGAGCGAAATTCGAGATACGAGTTCGGTTCGGTAGTGTTGAAGATATTAATCTGTGATTTTAAATGGGAATTTTGTATGGGGAAATTTGCTTCGAGATACGAGTAATTCAAGATACGAGCAAGGTTGCGGAACGAATTAAACTCGTATGTCGAGGTACCACTGTATTAGACTGACAATAGAGGACCTATTTTCAAGGCCTATAACTACCATCGCAAAATTGGAGAGGAGTGGACTTCAGGAATTGGTTTAACCATGGACCACCACCACCACATATTAGAAAATTTTAGCCACAGATTGTGTTTTTGTAATTATTTTATATACGTATATAGTCGCGTGAAGGCATCGCGTAGTTAATCAAAACATTTTTAAATATTTTAAAATAAGGAAAGATTCTGACAAAGATAGGTGTAAAGTCTAGCGAAATATTGGATTTTTGTAATAAATAAAATTCAAAAAAGAATCCCTTGTATCAATATTGAGTTAAAATATCAGGTCTCCAGGGAAAGGTATCACGGTAACCAAGTTTTCTCCTGTAGAAGGACGTCCGTTGTGAAAGCTGGAGATTAAAAAGTTCTTGAAAAGATACTTTTCAATGGAGGATTGGTAGTTTTACTTAATAAATAAAATTAAAGGGAAAGACTCTTCTAGTAAGGTATATCAATTAAGGAGGATCAGAAGATGAGTTTCTTTTATTGTATGAATGCTACGAGCTTTCGGGCAAAAGCCCTTCGACAGGCAAAAATATAACTATACAAAGAAAGATAAATAACGATTTATATATATGTTAATCTTAACTGAAAACCGATTTTGAATAAAGTAAATATTAAATCGTGGTCTCAGACAGCAGATTTAATATTTACTTTATTCAAAATCGGTTTTCAGTTAAGATTAACATATATATAAATCGTTATTTATCTTTCTTTGTATAGTTATATTTTTGCCTGTCGAAGGGCTTTTGCCCGAAAGCTCATAGCATTCATACAATAAAAGAAACTCATCTTCTGATCCTCCTTAATTGAAATAAATAAAATGTTTTATTTTTATTCAAAATATGTCTCTTAATTAATATATACAGTTAAACCTGTCTATAGCGCCCCCTCTTGGGACTCACCAAAATAGGGTGCTATAGACAAGTCACTTTCAATGTAAATCGCATCGTACTACGTATTTAAAATCGGGGCGCTATAGAGAGGGAGGCGCTATTAGAGGGGGCGCTATAGACAGGTTTTTAACTGTATATATAAAGTTATGTCTATAATATATAAAAGATAATTGGTATAAAAGAAGAGGAGTATTGATAGTTAAAAATAAATTAGATAAGTATTATTTTTTATGGTTTCAAAATGGTTTTGTATTTTATGTAACAACATAGGGCTATAACATATGTTGTAAGGAAGAGAGTTAGTTGTTGGATAATTTAAAGATGTAATAATATTTATATATTAAGTCACAGCGTATATACGCCAATTTTTAATCAATTATTTACAGCCAGACACCACAAGTATTTTAATAATAAAAATAAATTATCAATTACTTCTTCATCTCACAATATATATAATAAAATCTAAAAAATATAAGAAACTACTACAAAATAGAATATGGTTGTTTTTTGTATTTTGCATTTCTTTTGATTCATAGTTTTTCCTATGTGAAAAGCTTTGAATCAAGGGATAGCATTACTATTATGTTCTTTGGTTTTAACATATACTCTTTTTCGAATATGAAATTATTCTAAGCCCCCTATTGGGATCGTATATTCCTCTGAATTTATTAAACTGGAATAGAAAGTATACTAAGGTCTCAAAAATGGTCGAGAAGAGATATTGCTAACTGAAGACGATTGCATGATAGAGAACGGCGTGTTGGGACTTCAACCAAAACTCGAAGTGGATAAAGGTATTCATGAAGGAATGTATGGAACAGGAAAGCCAAGAATTGAATTCATGGGCAATCATGGACCCTATGATACCATCAAAAGACTAGTCATAGAAAGGAATCGTTAAGAATACAAGAATTACTGCCAGCTACCAACCCGAGTTGAAGAGAAATTGATGGAAAAAGCATATTAAATTTTATGGACATCTCATTTCAATTAAAAATCAAATTCCAAATATATATCATCCACAAATTTATTCAAGGCTACTCTTTATTTTATATTTTGGCCTCGTACAAGCCACGCAAAGCTAGGCAAAGCAATAAAAATCAGGACAAGAAACAAAAGTTACCAACCTTCACCGATTTAAAGCCGCTAAAAAAGATATTTGTAAGAATGTAAAGTGTGCCACACCACGTTCCAAAGTATAATCTACATAATTTCCTTTGTACGTGTGCGTTACGCAAACAAGGAATGTGCACACCGAGAGACAATGTAATAACCCCAACAGCACATTACCACCTTGCTACATAAAATTATTCTGCTACCAATGTGGCAATGGTGCTTTAGGAATTGCTCTGCAATCGCTACCAAGGGGGGGGGGGGGGGGGGAAGCAAAACTGGTTTCTACAAGGAATGGTAATTTCAAAGTGATGGTTGTTGGACATTTTGTGTCCAGATGATAAAGCCAAGGGATTTATACGTAGGTTCCTGACATTATGTAAGCTCCGGGTGTCGTCAGGGAAAGTTTGGCGTGAGGCCAGGCAGGAAGCTTGCACTGCATTGACCCACGCTCATGCCGACACTCACCTTCAGTTGCTAGGCAGAAACTGCGATAGATTACAGCTTTCACATTTGACGCAGAAAATTATCTTAAAACATAAGGTTATAACACTCCATACATCTATTTATAAGAAATAAATCAATCATGATTTTTTCTTTTCCAAATATATAAAAAAAACTTCTTCTTCTGTCCTTACTGTGATGAAAAAATATTGGAGGACTTGGTTTATCAGTGGTAAATTCTTCCAGTTCTTTCGCCAATTTACCGAAACCGCTGGAAATGCTCACTGCCATGATCCAAGCCTTTCCAATCTTATCATTGCAGCAAGAATAGTAGAAAGTTTTTATATTTATATTTAGAATATTAAAAATCCATGCTTAATGGTCTTGGAAAATTATCTTCTCAGATTTTTCTCACTACCAGCTAAACACTTCATTGCCCAGTTAAGATTCTTTATCGTTTTTTTTTAATATAAGAATAATATTGAAAAATAAATTTCTCAAAGGATATAGAAGAGATATATTACGAACACTATGCAAAAATAAAATTAAAGCTGAATTGGAACATTATGCATTTAAACGTATGTCTTTTGAGATAGAATAAGAGTTCTTCTCTAGGATTGTGACCATCCAAGCTTCTCGTTGTATTCTTTGCTACTGAGTTCGATGGACAATATTTCAACTACTTTAAATGTTATACCTTTCACAAAAATGCAAACGAATGCTTGAAGTAGACAATTTAATTGAATCCATGGAAATACCTTTTTTTTTTATTCTTGATGTTATATTCAGGAGAACCCTGTATAAGACTTTGTGCGTGATTTATTAGGTTTTTTCTTCTTTATTACGTCTGTATAGATCTCTTCAACTATTGTTCATTCTGTTTATATAGTCTTCATTGGAAAGTTTGTTCTTGGTGATGGTGTTTCAACGAAATTCTACATTTGTCAAAAAGAAGTTCACAAAAATGTCAGCATCTTATATAGAGTTAAAAATTCTCAATGTTGAAATAGAAGGTAACGAATTTTTTTTTGTTAGAGTGATTTTCTTTCTCTAAATCGTATTAATATAGATTTTTTTTTTTAATTGAAAGGTCCGAAAGTTTTGTTTCTTATAACTAATGTCTGGTCAACTATTTTTATATTTCTAAAGGTTATTTTTTATTTGACATATAAAAAAATATACTAAATGGAACATTTTAGGATATCAAATGGTATGTTTATAGAATTATGGAGGAGAAAAAAAAACGTATCAAACGACATCAATCTCAAAACGTCATTTATAAACTCTCCCCCAATATCCGACACAGTTTTACGGAATTGATTTTCATAATCAGTTTCTCTGTTCATAAGCAGGCCCTATTATCTGGTGATGCCATAGTTTTCTATCTTGATCTTTTATCTTTTATCTTTTCCTAATTTCACCTTCACATCCAACCCATCAATCCAATTCTTCTTTATATTCTATTTTACTCTTCAGAATTTTTTTTGCCAGTCCATTTATATAATAGAAGTCCTATCAAATTCTTTTATCTTTTTATGATGACCTTCAAACAGGCCTTCACCCAATCTCTTCAAGACGTCTTCAATTCTGATTCAGTCAACCAGCATTTAAAGATTATAGAATGAAGAATGAACTAGTTGTTTGTGAACTTAACGATTTGATTTCCGATAAAAAAAATCATATTTAAAGTTCAATTCATTTTGTAAATACATTCTAAACTTTCTACAAAATCTGGATCTCTAATGTTTTCATGCGTTGAATAATGTAAATAACTTAGGTAAATAAACTTTTCTCCTTGTTTGGCGCAAGTATCCCTTGCGGGATATAGCGCTTTGGAAATAAAAATAATTGGTAATTGATCCAGTCAGCCATTTTGTACTTTGTATTCTTTTCTATATCCCCATTTCAAATGCCTCTAATCTTCTTTCCTCTGAATTTCCAATTGACAATGTCTTAGACCCCTTGCCTTGTTAGATTCTGCGAAGTTCTATAGAGTCCATATTCATTCTTCTATTCAGACAAGCCCCAAAATAAAGATTTAGCACGCTATGTGTAAGAAATAATATAATTTCAGCGTTATTTTTCTTCTTTTATAAATAAAACACATATTTCTCTATTCTCCTTATTGCCATGAAAAAAAAAATATATATATACATAGATGAACAAAACTTAAGGAAGTTGTTCCTTTTAGCATATATATCGGGATTCATACAATAACTCTTAAAGATGTTCGAAACAAAGTGACCTTTATTGAAGAGATACATAAGATAACCAAGTATGAACAACATTATCTCTGTCTCCTTAAAACACGACACACGACATCAAAGACTTTTATTCCTTTAGTTTTGTCTATGATTGTATTTATGTGTTTTTTTTTCTCCCAAAAATTTCTAATTCAGCATATACTGAAGAATATTTTTAAGCCTATGGAATAAATATTATCGCTATATATTGTGTAGATCTACCATAATGTATGCGTGTTTAGTCCAACTTGGAGTTAGAATATCGGCCATTTTTTATACTGATCTAAGTTTGACATTATTAACGCTTTTCATATGAATTGCTCTATTCTTGGCAGAAGTGAAAATTCGAGTAAAATTAAAGCAAAGAGTTTCTTTATTGTTAGGTGTTGCGAAATTTCGAGCAAAAACCTGATTTTCAACGAGTAAATTCAAAAACAAATGAATAGAGATGGTATCGAGCGTGGATAAGACAATATTACCACGGTCTTTTAGCCACGCCTGATTACATCTCTTTTCATTTGTTTTTGGATTTGCCCGTCGAAGAGCATGTTTTTGCTCGAAAGCTTGCAACACTTCAAAACGAAGAAATTATTTGCTCTAATATTTTGCTTATTCGAATATTTCTGGGACACTATTGTTCGTATAGAAGTGAAAATGAAATAGAATATTCCGATCTTCAAGTTGTATATGTAAGAGATTGATGTGTTATTATAGATGGGGGTTGATCAACTATTCCAAAGGTTTATTGTTCGTTATTTCGACGTCTGGTTCAAGGTAGAAAGGTGGAAGTTTTTGGTGACTGTGGTGATGCGCAGCCCCGGATGAGCTGGTAGCTGCGAGGACTCATTACTTCAAGTTCTCCACGCAAGCTGGCATGCGAGTGGCACGAGCCCATCTCTGGGTGAGAGTGTCGAACGCCCCGTCATGGCTCGTGGTGTACCAAGTGGCCAGGCCGGCACCTGACGTGAGTATCATCATCTGCCTTCTACCTGCCAATTATCCAATCAAAATATCAGAGTTGAGCTCTCAATACCTTGAAATGTGATGCGAAGATCTATTTGAATTACTACATCACTTCTGAGCAAACCTCAATGCTCAAATTATCATGCAAAATATCAAGTGGCCTGGATATGCAAATAAAACAAAACACAAGCTGTGTACAGGTTCTTATTCAATCTAACTTATTTCAACAAATACGATAACTATCTTTGAACAAGGCTGTCCTGAAAGTTGCATGTGACGGGAACGAGCTTTCTTGCGGAACTTCTATCCGATTTATTCTTCATCTTTCCTCTTTACCTCTTTATTTCCAAATCTTTAATTTAATGTATAATCGACCCAACCTTAAAACAATATAATAAAACGTTTTAAAATGCTATATTGACATTATTAATTTAAAAATACAAAATATTTTTCTCAAAATGAGTTTCTTTTTATTACAAAACGCTAGCTTTCAAGCGATAATCGCTCTTCAACGGGCTTAATAAAACATCGACTGTATTATTTATTATTTATTTAAGTAACCCAGGTTCCTGGAGCGTACAGAAGTCGCCAACTATCCGGAATCGACTATATCTTAAACGAAATATTTACAAAACATACGCGCGCAGCGTGGATATTTACAACTGAAATTTTTGAATTGGTTTGTAATTTAACAATTTCATGGATTATATGGACAATTGTTAAATTAAAAACCAATTTAAAAATTTCAGTTATAAATATCCAAGCTGCGCGCGAATGTTTTGTAAATATTTCTTTAAGATATAGTCGATGTTTTATTAAGCCCGTTGAAGAGCGATTATCGCCTGAACGCTAGCGGTTTGTAATAAAAAGAAACTCATTGTGAAAAAAAAAATTGTAATTTTAAAACTTTTTTTACAATTTTATCATGAATAGAACATTATTATTTGCCATCTTTGCGATATTCTCACGATCTCTTATCGAGTACTCGGGGTGGCCCATATAATGCCCCATATTCTTGGGTACAGAACTAGCTACTCACTTCTTTAGCTCAGCAATATTTCTCTCAAAAAGACTTCCCATTAGTGAAAAATACATTTTAAATAAATATCTTCTCATATCAAGTTAGTGAAATGAAGTGTAACTCTTTTTTCCTTTGTAAAACTAGAGCCAATGAAGCACAAGGTAATAAGACTAAATTCAAATTGAACCTAATCATAGATTCAATGAAGTGAGTGTTTTGAAAATATCGCGCTCCACAAAGAGCAGAGTTTTTGTTGAAATTGACAATTGCAGATATTTCTAGGATATTTGATATGCAGATATTTGCATGGTTTTAGTATTGTCTATGCAAATTGACATCTCTGCCCATATAGCGCGGCCTTGTTGGATTGTTAGTTGGCTAGCGGTTAATTGATAGGGCAGGCCGGCGTGAGCTGCTGATGTACATGTAATTTGATCTCTGTCCTTCTTTTATAGTTTTATACCTTTAGGTAATAAAGGTTATTTCTCTTCCTCTACGAATCTATATTTTTTCCCGAACAGTTTTATAAGTAAAACCCATCATGTAGAGATGTAGGTCAACTGTTTAGTTCGATATTTGACGACTAGTAGGGTTTTGTTTTGATAACGATCCTTTTAAAGAATCCTTTACCAATACTTTTTCTATTGAATCCTTTACCAATATATCATTTTATATAGAATCCTTTACCAATCCTTTTTCTTATAGAATCATTTACCAATCCTTTTTCTATAGAATCCTTTACCAATCCTTTTTCTATAGAATCTTTACCAATCCTTTTTCTATATAATCCTTTACCTATCCTTTTTATATAGAATCCTTTACCAATACTTTTTCTATAGAATCCTTTACCAATATCCTTTCTATTGAATCCTTTACCAATATCCTTTTTATATAGAATCCTTTACCAATCCTTTTTCTATAGAATCCTTTACCAATCCTTTCTATTGAATCCTTTACCAATACTTTTTCTATAGAATCCTTTACCAATCCTTTCTATTGAATCCTTTACCAATACTTTTTCTATAGAATCCTTTACCAATCCTTTCTATTGAATCCTTTACCAATCCTTTCTATAGAATCCTTTACCAATCCTTTTTCTATAGAATCCTTTACCTATATCCTTTTTATATAGAATCCTTTACCAATACTTTTTCTATAGAATCCTTTACCAATCCTTTCTATTGAATCCTTTACCAATCCTTTTTATATAGAATCCTTTACCAATATCCTTTTTCTATAGAATCCTTTACCAATCCTTTCTATTGAATCCTTTACCAATACTTTTTCTATAGAATCCTTTACCAATATATCCTTTCTATTGAATCCTTTACCAATATACTTTTTCTATAGAATCCTTTACCCCCCAATATACTTTCTATTGAATCCTTTACCAATACTTTTTATTGAATCCTCTACCAATCCTTTTTCTTATAGAATCATTTACCAATCCTTTTTCTATAGAATCCTTTACCAATCCTTTTTATTGAATCCTTTACCAATACTTTTTATTGAATCCTCTACCAATCCTTTTTCTTATAGAATCATTTACCAATCCTTTTTCTATAGAATCCTTTACCAATCCTTTTTATTGAATCCTTTACCAATACTTTTTATTGAATCCTCTACCAATCCTTTTTCTTATAGAATCATTTACCAATCCTTTTTCTATAGAATCCTTTACCAATCCTTTTTATTGAATCCTTTACCAATACTTTTTCTATAGAATCCTTTACCAATCCTTTTTATTGAATCCTTTACCAATACTTTTTCTATAGAATCCTTTACCAATCCTTTTTATTGAATCCTTTACCAATACTTTTTCTATAGAATCCTTTACCAATCCTTTTTATTGAATCCTTTACCAATTATCTCTATAAATTATTCTACTTATTCTCTCTCTTAAGAATCATTTCTAATTCTCTCTAATCAGTCGTTCACCAAAATTATCTCTAAAAAAACCATTTATCACAAAGACGGGCGTATTTGCTTGTCCAAATGTTGAAATATCAGGTTTTGTAATGTAATTGTAATTTGCTAATAAATGTACAAGCGCTTTCAAAAAATAAGAAATTGGATTATATATAAAACAAAAATATCTAAGTGTATATCCTAGGAGATATAAATACGTTTATTTTTCTAGAACAAACGTTGTTGCGATGCCGCACTGAGTAAAACACTATTACAAGCGGTATTTGCCCAATTCTGGAATAATTAAAAATCAAAGAGAATAGTTGATATTTATTCCGATAGATGGCACAAGCCATCAGCAACTTTCAGTTGCACGATAATTGACAATTTAAACAGTTTTATTTGTTCTTTTAATCAAATTTTACAAAGGTGGAAAGGTTGCACGATAAGGAGATGCCTTTTTCTTAACTATTACAAGCGTATTTAGAAGAAGTGCAAGTAGGAGAAAACGTCAGGCTTCCAGGGATAAAAATAAAGAAATTTATCTTTCGAAACATGATGTTTTCACCTTAATATTGTAATAAGGGAATATTTTATTGAATTACGAAGAAGATAAAACTTCTCTTAACAGTATTATTTGCATATAAAGTTGGAATCCTCTGATAAGTATAAGTAAAGGATATGAAGCGTACGAGGATACTTTTCTTTTAAATTTTAATGAAGATTCAAGCTTTCGGGCGAAAACAGCCCTTCTACAGGAAATTATAGAAAAACATTTTCAAAAAGTAACGTTTGTAAAATTCAAGCTTTCGGGCGAAAACAAACGTTACTTTTTGAAAATGTTTTTCTATAATTTCCTGTAGAAGGGCTTTTTTCGCCCGAAAGCTTGAATCTTCATTAAAATTTAAAAGAAAAGTATCCTCGTACGCTTCATATCCTTTACTTATAGTATTATTTGCAAAATATTAGTTTTAAATTTGATGTATTTTATTATAACAGCGCATTTCACTTATTAAATTTTCAATAATTAAGTTGGAAAACCTATTAGAGTGTGAATAATTAACAATAGAATCACACCAAGGATTTTCTTTATTAGAACTCTGTCAGCTTTCAGGAGAAAAAAAATTCTTTATTCAAGCCAAAAATTTCGAGATAGTGTTTAAAAAAAATCAATTTTTTTAAAATCTGTTTTATCTTGTTTTACATCATTTTTGTGGCCTGGAAAATAGTATTCTTCCTTGAAACTTTGCCGGGTTCAGATAAAAAAAAAATTATATTGGGAGATATACACTCAAAGACAAAAATTAAGGAAGTGGTAAGTCTTTAATGTTGTCTTTTTTTTTTTTATTGCCAGAGGCAATTTTGTTCACACTTAGCTATCTGGTGTGTCTTCAATAAAGGTCACTTTGTATCAAATATCTTACAGAGTTATTGTCTGAATCCCGATATACATGATAAAAGGTACAACTTCCCTAAGTTTTGTCGTTGAGTGTACAACATATATTAAGAGAATTTACAATTATTCCATAAAAGCAACGATCATTTTCTATTTATTCCGACAAATGGTGAAATCCATCACCAAGTTTCACGATTAAATAAAATGTCTTTCTCTTTATTTAATAACCTAGTATCAGTAAAATTTCACTTTCGTGCTATTTTTCATATAAATTAATATGAAAAAATAGTACAAATGTGATATTGTACTAGGATAAGGTGCATAAATTAAGAAAAAGGCATCTCCTTATCGTGCAACTGAAAGTTGCTGATGGCTTGCGCCATCTATCGGAATAAATATCAACTATTCTCGTTGATTTTTAATTATTCCAGAATTGGCCATATACCCATTCTTGATTAATCAAGAAAAGCTAACCACGGACGCGTTTCGGGCTGTTGGCCCTCATCAGCGTGGTGCAAGCTGTACCTCAACGACCAAAATATTGGTCATTAGATGGTGCAAGCCATCAGCAACTTTCAGTTGCACGATAAGGAGATGCCTTTTTCTTAATAAATTAATATGTATTGATATTTGTTGAGGTGTGTTGCATTTCAACAGGTCATATCGATATAAAGGCAACGAGGTATTTGGAGGAAGAAAGCGATATAGCTAAATTAAATCAACTTGTTCAATGATTTCTAGACTTGATGCTGGTTCTATTCGGAAGCTTTGCGTTGTCCAGTAGAGCCTCTCATGTGTGATCACCCAGTAAATATAGATTATTCTGGTCTCTTATAAAGATTGAAACATACTTTATTGACTTCCAGTCAACATCAAAACAAAGTTACAACAAGATTACAGCTATCAGTATTATAATTAAATATTTATATGAAAAATAGACACTTCGGCCAGTTAAAGTTTTTTATTTTCTCAACATTTCGACAAAAATCTTTTGTCTTCGTCAGGAGAAGTAAATAAAACATAAAAATAAAAATAGAACAATTTTTAACGCCTTGCCAAATGTTTTCTTTTTATTTATTTCTCCTGACGAAGACAAAGATTTTTGTTGAAACGTTGAGAAAATAAAAAAAAAAAACTCTAACTGGCCGAAGTGTCTATTTTTCATATAAATATGAATGCCGGCCAGGCAGCCTCTATCTTTAAGATAATTAAATATATACATGACATAAGACTCGAGGCCTTCCCTGAGGGATGTCTAGGCTATATCAAGGGCTACAAGCCGCCCTGAGTCCGGATAGGTCCTTGGACATAATGGAGTTGTTGTCCTCAACATGTTCAATTTCCATGTTGAGGAATTCGCACAGAATGATCTTGTTTTGGTCTCTTCTAGAGGTAATCTTTGATTGGTAGTTAGATTGGAATAATGTGAATTAGAATAATACAAGAAAATAAGACCTAATCCAAATAATTTATTAGTGTGTGACTTTTCGGCAACAACATTGTGTAACCATCATTAGACAAAAGAATCATTCTTTTGTCTTGGTGACAATGCTGTTGCCCAAAAGTCACACACTAATAAATTATTTGGATTAGGTTTTATTTTATTGTATTATAATCTATAATCCAAATTGTGCTTTACCATTCGTGAATTAGAATAGTGTGTCCATCTGTGTGATCCACGTCGGATAACATCTCTCTTCATTTGTTTTGGATTTGCCCGTTAAATAGCAGAATTTGCTCGAAAGCTTGTAACACCTCAAAACAAATAAACTCTTTTCTCTAATTTTTGCTTATTCGAATATTTCTGGGAAACTATCGCTCGTATAGGACAATTTCTTTATTTAAAAAAAGACTTCCAGGATTAAGTTTATTTTTCATAAATTAATTCACCTATACACACAGATCTCTAGCTTCCAGGCATGAAATCCCTTCTACAGAAAAAAACCTGATCTAACGTATTGTGTGTATTATTATTATTATTATTTATTTAAGTAACCCAGGTTCCTGGAGCGTACAGAAGTCGCCAACTACCCGGGATGTCCTTCTGAACTAAGTCTTCTTGGATTGTGTGTATTATGCCCGAGAACGCGCTATAGATATTAAATATTTTTTTTAATAGAAACTTATCACTGAAAAAACCTAATGTTTTAACTTTGATTAATACGCAAAGGATTACTTTTATTTAAAAAAAACTTTAAACGAGACTTCACTCATAGAGAATCATAGAAAAAATGATGACACTATGCACTATATTCTTTTAATGTTGTAAAAACGGGAAGAAAAAAGGATTTTAGATAATCTTTTTTAACTATACCCATTACAGATGATGATAATACTCTGGAATATATTTGAAAATGCTGGCAACTGTGAGATATGCTATATTAACAAACGATATACACTCATAGACAAAGCTTAAGGAGGTTGAACCTTATAACATGTATATCGGGATTCAGACAATGACTCTAAAAGATAGTTGATACATAGTGACATTTATTGAGGACACGAGATAACCAAATGTGAACAAAATTTCCCGTCTCCTTAAAAAAAAAAAAAACAGAAGACCAGGGCGACACCAAAGTGTTTCCACTTCGTTAAGGTTTGTCAATGAGTGTAAATAAATGACTTACTGCAAGATTAAAAAAAAAAGTTTTTCTATCAGAAATTTCGAGGTTTTCTCCTTCTCACAACTTATAGATATGTTAATAAAAAAAAGAGAGATTCAAAGAAAATTTATCATTTTCGTTTTAGCAGTAATAAAAGAATTTGGAACATATAGAAAATATGATAATATATGAAAAGGATTTAAAAGCGCGAATGTTTCTTTTATACATAAAACGAACTTCTACTGTCCTTACTGCGATGAAAAAATATATTGGGAGGGCTTGGCTCATCAGTGGTGAACCCTCCCAGCGGTTTCGCCAATTTAATCCACCAGACCGCTTCTCAGAGCTCTAATACTGTATTGGGTCATTCTGCTTTTATATGCTACACTGAAAGATGGAATCTTAGAAATGGTTTTCAAGTAAACTTTGGACATAAGCTTATAGGACAGTAGAATTACATTCAAATATTTGCTTCGAGCAATGCTCTTCAGCAAACTATAAAGACAAGGCCAGTTAGGAATAAGTTAACACAAAGCAATAACGCGCCATCTATACATATATATGTATAGATGGCGCATTATTGCTTTGAGAAAATTCTTTACAGATCCAGGTACAGGGCGTTTATATAAACTTAATTGATGGATCGCCTTTTGACTCAAAATATAGAAAATAGTTTTCTTTCTTTACACCCTCTATAATCTATCAAATTAGACACTTAGGAATTGTTTTTCTTTATATGTGTGTGTGATGAGAGAGGGTACATTGAAATGTTGAGGAATTTCTGTATTCCAGTAGTGTAAGAAGAATGTCTGTGTTCACTCTGAAAGATGTTTGCACAGGATGAAGGGAATCGTGGAGCAGCCTTCCTAAAGAAGGTAAGTATGTTCAAAACTATGTGTAAAACAATATATGTAAATATGATTGTCCTTATTATTCATAATAATATAGCATTAACTTAACAAATTCTATAGTTTTTTTTTATTGCTTATCCCAAGTACACGTGGTACAGGCCATGATAATCAAGGTGGGTAGAAGTAGGCAACTATTTTACTGTAAGTATACCACATGTCTACACATGTGAAAAGCAGTTCGACTTTACACTTACAAATGTACCAGAGCCCCGTTTGATTACTTGCACTCGCTGGTGGAGTTGGACTTTTTGCAAGAAACGGGGGCCATTGGAGCATTTTTTTTAATCCGAAAAAAGTGCCCAATGCGGGATTCAATCCCGGGTCGTAGAGGTCGAAAACCAACGGTTTAGACCATCCTTCCACTGACTTCCTAATTCTATAGTAACTGTCATATATTTTATTGTGTATTTTACTTAAGGTATAAATCATCACTGGTACAAACCATTGAAACAATTAGAAGAACTTCAAAAACTCAATAGAAATCAACAAACAACTTTAGCAATACTAAAAAGGCGCCATATAAAAACCTTAAAATTTCAAAATGGACAAAAAAACCTTCAATAACTGCTTGAAATGTAATAGTGTGGAAGCTTCTCTGGAACATATCTTATCATTGTAGAACGATATTTGAAAATTATCCCGCATGTGTTTCTTTTGAACGTAAAATCGAAATTTATTTTAAGGAGAAATAACGATTTCTTAGGGATGAAGTATAAAAGGATGAATTGAGAAGAGTAATGATAAACGTAAAAATAAAGTGTCCAGGGATAGGAAATGTCGTTCTATAATCATAAGCCGCATTATTTGTTTTATAATATCTTATCATGCTCAGAACTGACAATTGAGGACCTATTTTCCAGGCCTAAAACTACAATCGCAAAATTGGAGAAGAGTGGACTTCAGGGATTGGTTTAACCATGGAACACCGCCACCACTTAAGATTTATACAAATAAACTAATTGATATAATAAATAAATAATTATACAGTAGACTCTCCTATAACGCGAGTTTTTACAACGCGATAAAAAAATTGCGACAAATTTATTTATACAACGCGAATTTTCGTATAACACGTTATAAAATAAAACAATTTACCCTAACAACATTCGCGTTATACAAGTTTTATTTCGTACAACGCGAATTCCTATAACGCGATTTCATACAACACGGAACACATTAATCGCGTTATAGGAGAGTTTACTGTATTGACACTTTTCATCAAAACGACTAAATTTGAGAACCCTACCTAAAAAAATTAAATATTTTTATTAATATTAAAACATACATATATACAGTAACACCTTTCCATTTTTAAATGCATTGTTTTAATGCATTTTTAATGGGAGAGGGGCCACTTTTGATACATGAATACAGTACATCCGCAACAATAGCATCTTTTTTTAGATAGGAATTTTGCTGGGAGGATATTAATCTATAAATATAAAAGGTCCGCTGATTCCGCTAGTTTCGGAGACGGCCAATAAATGGCCGCTCAGTTTTAGCGTCTATTTTGATGGGAGAGATGACATTTATTATAATGGAGTATTTTTAATAGACGAAAATATTAAAATAAGAACTTAGGCCTCTCTAGACATTTTCCCTTGAAGCCTAATGCTTTTCTTTTAATATTGATTCAAGGGACTATTTGATCGAAAGACGAGAATATATTTTAAATGGAAGCTATAGTAACTAACCACAACAATCTTCCAAAATTTTCAAACTCTGTTTCAAACCGTTTGCTTGGTAAATATTTTTATTATCTCTTTCCTGACACAATATTTTGTGAATATTCGAAACTATTATAGACATGTATGATTCTTTTAAAAATTAAACAATTTCTACTGCCCTTACTGCAATGGATTCATGATCCAATCATAGTATAATCTTTTTTGTGTGAAGAATATATTTCATAATCAAAAATTGTAATCTTCAATTATAAAATCACTTCTTGATTCAATTCGAAAATCAAGATTTTATCTTTAATTTGTAGAAGAAATTATATTGAAAAAAAGATTGCTTATTTTTTTACCTAAAGAAATATTATCATCTCTTGATCTGTATTCTATCCTTAATGCTTTCAAATTTCCTTAATGATAAAATGGTTCAATCTCAGATGTAATTTTGGTAGTTGAAGAGCGAGAGGTCGATTTCTCGCGGTTTTTATAATAAACAAACTTATTGGGAAAGTATGAAAAAGAGATCTCCTTATCCTTGAGATTGGATTATTTGAGAATGAGTATTTGGTCAATTCTGGAATAATTGATAAATCAACGAATAGTTGATATTTATTCGGCGCAAGCCATCAGCAATTTTCAGTTACACGATAAGGAGATGCATTTTTCTTTTTCATAATTTATGCACCTTATCCCAGAACAATATCACATTTGTACTATTTTCTTTACATTATTGAGAAAGATTTTTGATATTTTTATATAAAGGTATATCGCAATTTTCTTATATTTGGTTAAAGAAACTCTATCAAGACACGTTTTGTTTAAAAATAAACAATGGGTGCCTGTAAAGTCGGTTTTACGGGCGAAGATTTTACGTGACAACGGTAGAATATTTATTGATATGAATATAATTAAATTGCACAATAGGAACAAGGAATTAAATGAAAATAAGAATTGCACAAATTTTAACTATAGAAATATATTTTGTTTACTAAAACATTGTACATGTAAACTTAAACTTAACTAATTCCTATTTGAGTGATTTTGTTGAGGATAGGACGATGATAGGAGAAATATGAAATGAAAGGAAGTGTTTCTGCTGTAATGTGTCTTGCGAAAGTCAAGTCGATAGTTGTTCCTTTTAACGTAGTTGACTTAGAAACGTTTGATACGCAATCAAGATTATACGTATTTTTCATGAATTTAAGAAACGAGTTGTCAGGCTTTACGTTTTTGTTAAAATCACCACACAGAAGAATCGGTATACTAGAATCAACTTGCACGAACGGTGGCACGTACTGGCTGTTGTGAATGTACGGACCGAGTCCTTGCCATAGTAACATTCCAATATCCTGCATACTAGCTCCTGGATGAATATATACAGCACCGAGTATAAACTTGAAGCTAGTATTAGCGGCGAAGCAAGTAACTTCAGTCATGCACATGTCACCCTTGGTTTTAATGACACGAGTTACGTCTGTAATCGCAACTTGGAACACTTCCGCCGTAGATGTCGATGATAATTTACGATAGATCGCCACTCCACCAGCCGCGTTGGTATTTGAAAATCAAAACACTTATTCAGATCGAAGGTTCAAATTTTTGCTAAATAAATTTGAAATTAAATAAAATTTGTAATTGTAAATGATGAAGTTGAAAATTAAAACATTTACTTAAATTAGATGTTAAAATTCTTGCTCAACACAGTTTAAATAAAGTTTTCTTATATCTGCCACCTTTTCTTAATATTTGTAATTTTAAAGAATCAATTCGAAAATCAAAACATTTATTCAGATCGAAGGTTCAAATTTTTGCTAAATAAATTTGAAACTATTTAAAATTTGTAAAATAATAATTAATTAATTAATTAATTTTAAACTAATAATTTACTTAACACTATCAACATTTATCAATAGTATGACATAACCTATAAACTCAGTTTCTCAACTTTTGTGTCAATCTAACAATTAATCAATCAATCATAGTTTACGATAATGAAATATCAGTGTACAATTATTTACCTTTATTGTTGTAGTTGTTGTAAATGACGAATCTAAGCACTCCACATTTTCACTACAGACACAGCTGACGATACTTTAACCACACGTGTGAACTTGTATTATGACGCTTTCTTGTTTTTTCCAACGCCAAGAACGTTCGAGAAAGACAAAGACAGAGACAAGCATGCGCCGATTCAATGCGCCTAATTCTCTAGCGCTGCGCGCGCAGCTGCGCGCGCAGCACTCTCGTTCGATGACTCATCGTAACGTTACCGGGCGTTACACTTTTTCATAAGTGACTCCCAGCCGCAACCTAATTTAAGACGTTGTCACGTCAAAAACTGTACTCGAATCTGAAATATGTATGCAAATACATATTTCAATATTTTCATTAAACCTTCAAGTTCAGACTATATAAACAGAATAATCACATACAATACTAGCTACGATCTGATGAGCCAAGCCTTTTACAAATTCCTTTAAACAAGCAATTTTCACTATTTATAGAAATGCGATCTCTATTCTAAAACAGCAATAGCTCTTTGAATAGTTCCTCACCCAACATATAAAGAGTGTGTATTATTTACATATAACACAATACAATATAATGCGGCTTATAATTGTAAAACGGCATTTTAAATACTATCCCGCATGTGTTTCTTTTCAACGAAAAATCAAAATTTATTTCAAGGAGAAATAACAATTATTTCTAACCTTTTGGATGAGGTATGAAAGGATGAATTGTGAAGAGTGTGTATTATTTACATATATCTATATAGATTTAAATCAAATTCACAAGCAATCCAAGGCTAAGTTTCTTTACTGTTTTTTATTTCTTTCTATCTTTCGGGTCAACATTCCCTTCAACAGAACTAGAAGTATGACTTCCAACTAAGGCGAGTATAGTTATACTTCTAGTTCTCCTTTTGAAGTCTAGTTCTCCTGTTGAAGTCTAGTTCTCCTGTTGAAGTCTAGTTCTCCTGTTGAAGTCTAGTTCTCCTGTTGAAGTCTAGTTCTCCTGTTGAAGATAGAGAAATAAAACTAGTAAAGAATCTTATCCATGGATTGCTTGTGGGTTTTATTAAATTGTGAAGTCAGAGATGAACACACGTATTATAAACCTATATATATAGAGAAATTTTGCCGGGAGGAAGTTGATCTTTAAAAATAAAGGTAGTCTCTCCCGTCAAAATAGACGTCTAAAACTAAACGCCTTCTATTAACCGTCTCCGCAAACTAGCGGACTCAGGTCAGTGACAAAGCCACAACACCTGCGCTGAAAAACTGAGAAGCATCCACCTGAAGAACATGGTTTCAGGCTAATGGTTCTCGTCAGTCTAGACCGGACTAGTGTAAATACTTCTCAGTTTGCCAAAGCTAGTGTCGTGACTTTGTCACCGAACTTAGTCCGCTAGTTTTCGGAGACGGCCAATAGATTGCGCTTAGTTTTGAATCTGTTTTGACGGGAGAGACGACCTGATTTCCAACCGAAATTTCATTCACACACAATATTTATATTCTTTAAAATCATATTAGGAGAATATATAGTAGCTAAAATATATATGTGTTATTTATTTTATTGGCAAAGTGAAAAACAAAGCAAATAAGTTCAGAAATCTCGCTATATGCGTCCAAAATTAATTGAGATATCTATATACGTAATACAATACCTTTTATTTTAGGTCTTGAACTCTTCTACTCTGTGTGTATTGTTGTTGTGTCCATTGAAGAGCCTCAGATGTCTCCATACATCTCTATCACAGAAGTCGCAATGTTCTCTATCTTGGGTGTGTAAAGCTGCTGTTCTGGGTCCATGTCAATTTTCTATTGTTGTGTCCAATGAAGAGCCTCAGATGTCTCCATACATCTCTATCACAGAAGTCGCAATGTCCACTATCTTGGGTGTGTAAAGCTGCTGTTCTGGGTCCATGTCAATTTTCTATTGTTGTTGTGTCCAATGAAGAGCCTCAGATGTCTCCATACATCTCTATCACAGCAGTCGCAATATCCACTATCTTAGGTGTGTAAAGATGCTGTTCTGGGTCCATGTCAATTTTCTATGGTTGTGTCCAATGAAGAGCCTCAGATGTCTCCATACATCTCTATCACAGCAGTCGCAATGTCTACTATCTTAGGTGTGTAAAGCTGCTGTTCTGGGTCCATGTCAATTTTCTATGGTTGTGTCCAATGAAGAGCCTCAGATGTCTCCATACATCTCTACCACAGCAGTCGCAATATCCACTATCTTGGGTGTGTAAAGCTGCTGTTCTGGGTCCATGTCAATTTTCTATTGTTGTGTCCAATGAAGAGCCTCAGATGTTCCCATACATCTCTACCACAGCAGTCGCAATGCCCACTATCTAGGGTGTGTAAAGCTGCTGTTATGGGTCCTTGTCGATTTTCTATTGTTGTGTCCAATAAAGAGCCTCAGATGTCTCCATACATCTCTATCACAGCAGTCGTTCTCTATCTTGGGTGTGTAAAGCTGCTGTTCTGGGTCCATGTCAATTTTCTGTTGTTGTGATGTCCAATGAAGAGCCTCAGATGTTCCCATGCATCTCTATCACAACAGTTGCAATGTCCTCTATCTTGGGTGTGTAAAGCTGCTGTTCTGGGTCCATGTCAATTTTCTGTTGTTGTGATGTCCAATGAAGAGCCTCAGATGTTCCCATGCATCGCTATCACAACAGTTGCAATGTCCTCTATCTTGGGTGTGTAAAGCTGCTGTTCTAGGTCCATGTCAATTTTCTGTTGTTGTCATTTCCAATGAAGAGCCTCAGATATCTCCATTCATCTCTATTACAATCGCAATGTCCACTATCTAGGATGTGTAAAACTGTTGCTCTGGGTCCATGTCAATTTTCTGCAAGGCTGCGGTTATTGCTGGGCATAAGAATATGTGGGTAGGTGTTAGTTCCACACTAGGATAGCTACTCTGTATTGATTGTGCAAAATGTTTACAGTCACTCGAAAATATTCGGCCATTTGGTCCAGAGTTCGGCCATAAAGGAATTCATAATATATTTAATATCAAGGCAACACATTTTGCATATCTGACAAATTATTTTTTGGTTAATAAATCATTTTTGGTCATTATATAATTGTTTAAAATTCTTTAAGGCGCCAACTTTATATGATCGATAATTACATTAGAACATATTTCCTTGATAAAAACAAAAAGTGTGGTTATATAATTGTCAACATAATTGTCAATTAGTAACTAAATAAAAAGTTACAATTCAGCAAACACTTATCAATTTCCTGGTTCTTTTGGCGCCTTGTTACAAAGTTTGTGCAACGAGAAAATTTATCCTTGAGAGTTGATCAAAATTTCCTTTTTGAATACGTTGTTAAATTGCAAATCTTTTTACATAGGAGCGCATGTTTTCTGCGAACTTTATCCTTGTGTTGTTATGACAATTCGACAAGTATCTTTTAACATAGGATACATATCTATTCAATCTACTTATAAAGTTAATTTTGTAATCTCCAAATACGCACTTATACATGTGCAGAGGGTATTTTTCTTGTAACTCTCTTCAATTGGACAGCTTGTTTGATTCAGAAAGAGAATCAAGGCAGCTTAAAAGAAAGCAAGTTGTTTTATTATAAAAACTAAAATTATATAAAATATAATATTGCTTCAAAGAAATAATTTATTATTTAATTTAATATTATTCAATGAAAATATTTGAAACAGATTTATTATTTTAAATTTTAAAATCATCATTTAGTTGCCTAGGTTTATTTATTTATTTATTATCATTTACAAAGCACGCGATATCCGTCTTGGATATTTGCATGCATACACAAGTTTGGGAGCTTATTTACAGTAATTATTAATATGATTTTAGTTATTATAATAGAAATTATTAACATATTTGTCAGTTAGTTAACGATTTAATTACCCTATAATGAATATTAGTGAACATCACAGATAAGAACAGAAATTTAGAGCTATTTACAGCATATAACTATATACCAGTTATTGTTGCCTAGGTTGCTTGCTCGATATTCTCTAGCTGTAGATAGTTGGGTTAATTTGTTAATAATTATCTGACGCCGTGACGCCATCAATAAATACTTTCACACCTTCAGATATACAAAGACTTGATTTCTACGCTACAATATTATTATTTTATTTATAATTATATATTATTGTATTAAGATGCATAAGCCCGCCATCTGTTATCAATATTCGAAACTATTATAGACGCCTATGATAAAAAATACCCATTCCAAGAGTCTAGCATCAATATCACTATAAAAGGAAGATCAAAAAATGCAATATAACAGCGGTATGGTAGATTAAACTGGTGAAACCGCTGGGAGGGTTCACCACTGATGAGCCAGGCCCTCCCATTAATTTTTCCATTACAGTAAGGGCAGTAGAAATTGTTTAATTTTCAAAAAGAATCATACGCGTCTATAATAGTTTCGAATTTTGATATATTATTGTGTTCATAATTCTGATTGATTTGTATTTGCTATGAACTTTTTTTTTTTTTTTGCTATATATATGCAAAGTGGTGAATGTAGATATAATGTATAATCAAGTAGATTGTCATATAATTAATGATAATCATATATATATATATATATATGATACATATTGATCCCTGCCTTTACAATTTAACATGGGGGGTCGGTGGAAGGTTGGTTAAACTGTTTGGTTTTCGACCACTACGACCCGGGTTTGATTCCCGCATTGGACACTTTTTTTCTGATTAAAAAAAAAAAATTCTCCAATGGCCCCTGATTCTTGCAAAAGTCCAACCCCACCAGAGAGTACAAGTAACCAAACGGGGCTCTGGCACATTTGTAAGTGCAAAGTCGAACTGATTTTCACATGTGTAGACATGTGGTGCACTTACAGTAAAAGCAGTCGCTAACTACCTACCATGATTATCATGGCCTGTACCACGTGTACTAGGGATAATTTGAAAGAAAAACATTAGTCTGATCTTTATCAGATTGAAGTCACATGAAAGCATGTCTATCTTAAATATTAAAAGAAATTCTTCACAAATATTTTTTCGTTTGTAAAAAGTTGCGTGGTTAGCTTTTCTTGATTAATCAAGAATGGGTATTTGGTCAATTCTGGAATAATTAAAAATCAACGATAATAGTTGATATTTATTCCGATAGATGGCGCAAGCCATCAGCAACTTTCAGTTGCACGATAAGGAGATGCCTTTTTTCTTAACTATAAAAGTTATATATATCCACAGAGAGAGAGACACTTATCGCCACACTTGGGAACAACATCCCGTGGTAACAATGCTATAACTGGCCAAGAAACAATGATTTGCCTATGGCACATTTTAAAAGCTATCTCACGGCACCTAATATAACTTCCCCACTTGAATACAATTTGTTTTAATACTTCTTGATTACGTTATTAGCATTTTAACTAGTCTGATTTATGTTAACTATTAGGTTATGGGGTCAGAATAAACGACAATAGTATCTATAAACAACAATGAAGCTCTCATGATATCTTTGTTGCCATTGTTCCAAAACAGATAATTACTCTCTCGTTTGGTTCTTTTTTTTTTTTGCTTATCCCTAGTACACGTGGTACAGGCCATGATAATCATGGTGGGTAGAAGTAGGCGACTGCTTTTACTGTAAGTGAACCACATATCTACACATGTGAAAAGTAGTTCGACTTTGCACCTGCAAATGTGCCAGAGCATCGTGTTTGGTTACTTGCACTCGCTGTTGGGGTTGGAGTTTTGAAAGAATCGGGGGCCATTGGAGCATTTTTAGTAGAAAAAAAAAAGTGCCCAATGTGGGAATCGAACCCGGGTCGTAGCGGTCGAAACCAAAGGTTTAGACCATCCTTCCACCGAACTCCTATCGTTTACTTCTAAATTTCTTTAAATCTCTAATTGACCTTTTTAGTTGTTTTTTTTTTCTTGCGGTGAGAGAGACGGATGTCTATTAAGATATGTTGAATTTTTAAAGGAGTTTCTAAAATGTATCTACGAGTTATTAACTTTTCAAAATATGCAGTAATTATATCTTAAAAATTCTCTTCTACTTAATTCTCATAATCATTTATTTAAAAAACAACATTTAGAAACTATTGTGAATCGAGAGAGAGAGATATCTGGAGTATCCAATATGTAACCTAATTTTATAATTTATGTTTTTTAACTCCTATAATGTGAGTCGTTTGGCACTTTTTATAAAATATTTGATGAATATATTACCTAAGATATAGATGCAAATTTTGCCTAGAGGATATTGATCTATTAAAATAAAGATTACCTCTCCCGTCAAAATAGTCGTCAAAAGTAGACACCATGGACGTTTCTCAGTTTGTCGCTGGTGTTGTAGCTTTGTCACTAACCCGAAGACACTAGTTCGCGGTGACGGTCAATAGATGATGTCTAGTTTTGCCGTCTATTTTGACGGGAGAGGGGTGGCCTTTATTTTTATAGACCAATTCCCCCCGGCAAAATTTCCATCTGCTATTTTAATATAGATTCTTCCATGCTTTTACATTTTGATTTTAATCAATAAGGAATCTAGGGTTTCGTTACTATTTTAATATCGATGCTTAAGATTTTAAACCTTGCTGCTCTTCTAAGGTAAGATTCAACAATAAAACAAAACACCGCCTAATAGAAGCCTAAATCAATTTATACTAAAAGATATATTTTAAACTTTGAAATATAAAAATTGATATAGGTTGTTTCAATTAATCGATGTTATGTTTCTGAAACCTCTCCAGTAGAGAAAAGATACCTGAAAGCCTCCGTGTTAAAACGTCAACTTGAAACTCATCAATGGAGGATTTTCATTTCTCAATATCTCTTTCTCTCTCTCTCTCTCCCTTGCTGAGGTCCATCAACCGGGTGAGTTGAACTCAGAATTTTTTTTAAAGAGATCTTTCTTCTCTTCTTAAAATGCTACTGTTGGTTCATGACTGCGTCAGTTATTCTGCTTGTTTCACCGCTAACATGGAGGAAGGCCTTCACTTGTCTTTGTAGATGGAAATGCATTCTGTTTCAAAATAACTTTATTAACTACTGCACAAAAAGAACAACCTAGCTTTTGTTATTTACAATGAGATTACAGGTTCTTCACATTTAATAAAAAGTGTCCAATGCAGTTCTCTCTCTCTCTTTCTCTCCAACTAATCATAATATTTGTTACAATCTAAATTTTCTGGCAATGTTTTTTTTTTTTAATAATATCATCAAATATTATCTCTACAGACCTTACTACAATTGATCAAAATTACTGCATGGTGTATGTATTCACCCTGATTATGGACACCCGCTCGGAAACGTGTACGACACAAAGAAGGAGGGAATCAAGGTGGATGACTCTACAAAGTTGCAACACCATGTAACAATATATACTCGTTTACCAAAATTATTAAAATTATGAAAGAAAATAATATTGGTATTAGCAAATGTACAATAAGCCTAATAATAAATCAAACAAAGAAAACAATTTGATATTTATGAAATTAAGCAACAAAAAATTCCTCTGAAAAAAAAAAAGGCGCCTGAAGAAACCTTCAACCGATAGAAAGATAATGTATGTAGAGATAATATTTGATGATATTATTTAAAAGAAACACATTTCTCCAGAAAAGAAACATGTATGAAAGAAATATTCGCGTCTAAATGTTTTCATTTGCCATATATAGATGGTACGTTATTGCTTTATATTAATTATATTTAATTAAAAAGACATATATTGGATCAAAATATTATTTATTTTACCAATATTTCAGTTGTCTGAAACTTAATGCTGTTGACGTTATGTGGCGCTGAGTTTGTTGTTGATAAAGGTTGGCGTTCAGCCAACTGAAATATTGGTAAAATAAATGATATTTTGATCCAATATATGCCTTTTTAATTAAAGATTTATTTATGGATTGCTCTATTTTCAAAGTTAATTCTATTATTATCGTGTTGTAAATAAATCTCAGAATTATCAGAGAAATCGCTAGAGCTTCCACGTGTGAGGTAAACGAAGGTGTGGAGAGATATTGGGGGTCAGTCCGAGGAATCAACGAGGTCCAGCTGGACTATCGGTTGTTTGTGAGTGAGTGAGGAGGACTTCCAGCTGAGATCTGTGATGTAAAACGTCTTAAGGCCAGCTGAGCGGATTTCCGGTCCAAGATCACAAAGAGACCGGAAGTAGAGCTTTCTCAAGGGCTGGACAATGGTCACCGTTTGTTTTGATGGCCAGAGGGCATTCCCTTCCGTCACCACCCCACCTGTCGTAACCCACAGCACCGCAGTTTACGGCTGGGCCTTTATCCCGAACGTAGTTCCGGGTGAACCGCACAATAAGTACGTCCCCTAAAGGATCAATCGTTATAAGACATTGTTCGGGGAAACGATATCGTCTTTCGACTCTCTTGGCCGAGTATTCAGAAGGATTCGAACGGCGATTCTAACCTCTGGCAGACCACCTCTTCAGGAAACGTTGACCGGTTCTCTGATTTTCATACCTGTCTCTGCTTTTTAAAATAATCGTATTAAAAATAATAAAATTGTATATATATTTTTACCTTAATTTTAAAAGAAAAAAAAAGGTAGGTGGACGAGTGGGTAACACCCTCGATTCCTGACAGTCATGAACCGGGATTGAATTCCACTTTAACATTTTGTTTAATATGTGAATAACCTTCACATATTATTCATTGTTGTAAATATCATAAACTAGGTTGCTCTTGTTGAGCAGTACCTAATAAAGTGATTTTGGAACAAGAACCTTAATTTTAAAGTTTAGAATCCATAATTGTGTGATACAATTAACTTATCCAGTAGTTTTCTCTTTGGACGAGTGTCTCGATTCCCGACAGCCATGAAACGGGATTGAATCCCTCATTGGACATTTTGTCCTCATTGGACATTATGTGAATAACCTTCACACATATTATTCATTGTTGTAAAAATCATAAGCTAGGTTGCTCTTTTTAAGCAGCACCTAGTAGAGTTATTTTGGAACCAGTTTTCTCTTTGATACTCAGTAAAGTTCTTTAAAAAAGAGACACTTCGACCAGTAAAGGTTTTTATTTTTTCTACATTTCGACAAAAAAATGTTTTGTCCCCATCAAGAAAAACAAAAACTAAAGCTTCCAGCACGTCAAAGATACATTTATAACGCCTTGCTAAATGCTTTAACTCTTTTTCTTGACGAGAACAAAAGATTTTGTCGAAACATCAAGAAAATAAAAACCTTTTCTGGCCGAAGTTTCTCTTATTTTTAAGAACAATGAATACTAACCTCTATCTTCAAGATAACCTAGTAAAGTGTTTTGTTGTTTTAAAAAAAAAAAAGGTTCGCGAAAAATTTATTTCACAATTTTTACCTATTTTTCTGAGAGGCATTAAAACGCTGGATTAAAAGATATTACTGAAGTTATGATGATCAGAGAGATTAAGAAGAAATTGTGAAAATACGAATTTTCACATTTTCAACGATCGTTAGTTCCATTTTTTAAGACAATTTTTCTTACAACCACTAATCTCTATGGCTAAACAGGCCAACTGCCCGAAACGCATACATGGTTAGCTTTTCTCTATCAATCAAGAATAGGTATTTGAAAAATTCTGAAATAATTAAAAATCAACGAGAATAGTTGATATTTATTCCGATAGATGGCGAAGCCATCAGAAAATTTCAGTTGCACGATAAAGAGATGCCTTTTTCACTAATCTCTGTTTTCTTTAAATTAAAAGATACACTTCGGCCAGTAAATGTTTTTACAATCACTAATTTCTGAGGCTGAAGAAATGTTGGGAGGACCTTGCTCATCAATGAT
>CP092866.1:25853400-25885935 GCA_030710605.1 Cordylochernes scorpioides | reverse complement strand
TTAATAGATTTATCTATGGATTGCTCTATTTTTATTACATATGGTTATAAGAAATATTGAAACTTTATTAGAAGAATCGGTGGACGAGTGGTTAAAACCCTCGATTCCCGACAGCCATGAACTGGGATCTAATCCCGCGTTGGACCCTTTGTTTTAATATTTGAATAACCTTCACACATATTATACATTGTTGCAAATATCATAAACTAGGTTGCTCTTTTTAAGCGGTACCTAATAAAGTAATTCTGGAACAAGAACAAGAAGAAACTATATTAGACGTTTGAGTCAAAAGGCGATCAATCAATTAAGTTTATAGAAAAGGGCGTACCTGGATCTGTAAAGAAGAAAAAAACTTTTACTGTTCAATAAATTGATAAAGAGGGAGCAATCTCTCGAAATATTTTGAGAAAAAAATATTTTTTTTCTTTCTTTACAGATCCAGGTACGCCTTTTTATATATATTTTAGACGTGTATAATTATTTTTAAAATTAAACAATTTTTTTCCTACTCTCATTGAAATAATAAATTAATGGGATGGCAGTATTATTGCAGTAAGGCAAGTAGAAAATTAATTAAAAAAAAAAAAATCATTCACGTCTAAAATAGTTTCAATTTCTCATACCAGATGGCGCACTAATACAATAGCAGTTGCAGTCCAGTAGGTTAAAGTAACGAGAGAAACCGCTGGAAGGGTTCACCATTGATGAGCAAGGTCCTCCCAATATTTCTTCAGTCTCAGAAATTAGTGATTGTAAAAACCTTTACTGGCCGAAGTGTGTCTTTTAATTGAAAGAAAACAGAGATTAGTGAAAAAGGCATCTCTTTATCGTGCAACTGAAATTTTCTGATGGCTTCGCCATCTATCGGAATAAATATCAACTATTCTCGTTGATTTTTAATTATTCCAGAATTGTTCAAATACCTATTCTTGATTGATAGAGAAAAGCTAACCATGTATGCGTTTCGTTGGCCTGTTTGGCCTCAGAGATTAGTGGTTGTAAGAAAAATTGTCTTAAAAAATGGAACTAATGAGCATTGAAAATGTGAAAATTCGTATTTTGTAATTTCTTCTTAATCTCTCTGATCATCATAACTTCAGTAATATCTTTTAATCCATCGTTTTAATGCCTCTCAGATAGGTAAGTACAATTTGTGAAATAAAATTTCGCGGACCTTTATTTATTAAAACAACAAAATACTTTACTGGGTTATCTTGAAGATAGAGGTTGCCTGGCTAGTATTCATTGTTCTCAAAAATAAGAGAAACTTCGGCCAGAAAAGGTTTTTATTTTCTTGATGTTTCGACAAAAATCTTTTGTCCCCGTCATGAAAAAAAGTTAAAGCATTTGGCAAGGCGTTATTAATGTATCTTTGACTTGCTGAATGCTTTAGTTTTTATGTTCTTCTTGACGAGGACAAAAGATTTGTTGTCGAAATGTAGAAAAAAATAGAAATCTTTACTAGTCGAAGTGTCTCTTATTTTTAAGATCTTCGCTGAGTATCAAAGAGAAAACTTGTTCCAAAATAATTTTATTAGGTACCGCTCAAAAAGAGTAACCTAGCTTATGTTATTTACAACAATGAATAATATGTAAAGGTTATTCACATATTAAAACAAAATGTCCAATACGGGATTCAATCCCGGTTCATGGCTGTCGGGAATCGAGACACTCGTCCAAAGAGAAAACTACTGGATAAGTTAATTGTATCACACATAATTATGAATTCTTAACTTTAAAATTAAAGTTCTTGTTCCAAAATCACTTTATTAGGTACCACTCAAACAGAGCAATCTAGTTTATGATATTTACAACAATGAATAATATGTGAAGGTTATTCATATATTAAACAAAATGTTAAAGCGGGATTCAATCCCGGTTCATGGCTGTCAGGAATCGAGGGTGTTACCTACTCGTCCACCTACCTTTTTTTTTTTCTTTTAAAATTAAGGTATTAAGGTAAAAATATATATAATTTTATTATTTTTAATACGATTATTTTAAAAAGCAGAGACAGGTATGAATCTAAGAGAACCGGTTAAAGTTTCTTGAAGAGGTGGTCTGCCAGGTTAGAATCGCCGTTCGAATCCTTCTGAATAATCGGCCAAGAGAGTCGAAAGACGATATCGTTTCCCCGAACAATGTCTTATAACGATTGATCCTTTAGGGGACGTACTTATTGTGCGGTTCACCCGGAACTACGTTCGGGATAAAGGCCCAGCCGTAAACTGCGGTGCTGTGGGTTACGACAGGTGGGGTGGTGACGGAAGGGAATGCCCTCTGGCCATCAAAACAAACGGTGACCATTGTCCAGCCCTTGAGAAAGCTCTACTTCCGGTCTCTTTGTGATCTTGGACCGGAAATCCGCTCAGCTGGCCTTAAGACGTTTTACATCACAGATCTCAGCTGGAAGTCCTCCTCACTCACTCACAAACAACCGATAGTCCAGCTGGACCTCGTTGATTCCTCGGACTGACCCCCAATATCTCTCCACACCTTCGTTTACCTCACATGTGGAAGCTCTAGCGATTTCTCTGATAATTCTGAGATTTATTTACAACACGATAATAATATAATTAATTTTGAAAATAGAGCAATCCATAAATAAATCTTTAATTAAAAAGGCATATATTGGATCCAAATATCATTTATTTTACCAATATTTCAATTGGCTGAACGCCAACCTTTATCAACAACAAACTCAGCGCCACATAACGTCAACAGCATTAAGTTTCAGCCAACTGAAATATTGGTAAAATAAATGATATTTTGATCCAATATATGCCTTTTTAATTAAATATATGTTTATATAAAGCAATAACGCGCCATCTATATATAGCAAATGAAAACATTCAGATGCGAATATTTCTTTCACACATGTTTCTTTTTTCTGGAGAAATGTGTTTCTTTTAAATAATATCATCAAATATTATCTCTACATACATTATCTTTCTATCGGTTGAAGGTTTCTTCAGGCGCCTTTTTTTTTTCAGAGGAATTTTTTTGTTGCTTAATTTCATAAATATCAAATTGTGTTTCTTTGTTTTGATTTATTATTAGGCTTATTGTACATTTGCTAATACCAATATTATTTTCTTTCATAATTTTAATAATTTTGGTAAACGAGTATATATTGTTACATGGTGTTGCAACTTTGTAGAGTCATCCACCTTGATTCCCTCCTTCTTTGTGTCGTACACGTTTCCCGAGCGGGTGTCCATAATCAGGGTGAATACATACACCATGCAGTAATTTTGATCATTTGTAGTAAGGTCTGTAGAGATATATATATATATATATATATAATATTTGATGATATTATTTAAAAGAAACACATTGCGCCAGAAAATTTTGATTGTAACAAATATTATGATTAGTTGGAGAGAAAGAGAGAGAGAGAACTGCATTGGACACTTTTTATTAAATGTGAAGAACCTGTAATAATTGTAAATAACAAAAGCTAGGTTGTTCTTTTTGTGCACAGTAGTTAATAAAGTTATTTTGAAACAGAATGCATTTCCATCTACAAAACAAGTGAAGGCCTTCCTCCATGTTAGCGGCGAAACAAACAGAATAACTGACGCAGTCATGAACCAACAGTAGCATTTTAAGAAGAGAGAAGAAAGATCTCTTTAAAAAAATTCTGAGTTCAACTCACCCGGTTGATGGACCTCAGCAAGGGAGAGAGAGAGAGAGAGATTGAGAAATGAAAATCATCCATTGATGAGTTTCAAGTAGACGTTTTAACACGGAGGCTTTCAGGTACTACTGTTCTCTCTACTGGAGAGAGAGAGGTTTGAGAAACATAACATCGATTCATTGAACACAACCTATATACATTTTTACATTTCAAAGTTAAAAATATATCTTTTAGTATAAATTGATTTAGGCTTCTATAAGGCGGGGTTTTTGTTTTGTTGATGAATCTTACTTTAGAAGAGCAGGAGGGTTTAAAATCTTAAGCATCGATATTAAAATAGTAACGAAACCCTAGATTCCTTATTGAATAAATCAAAATGTAAAATCAGGGAAGAATCTTTATTAAAATAGAAGATGGAAACTAGACACCATCTATTGACCTTCGCCGCAAACTAGCGGCTTCGGGTCGGTAACAAAGTTACAACACCAGCTTTGACAAACTGAGAAGCGTCCATGACTTCTAGTTTTGACGACTATTTTGACGGGAAAGGTGACCTTTATTTTAATAGATGAATATCCTCCCAGAAAAATTCCATTTATATCTTAAGGTTGTAAGTGCAAAGCTGTAAGTGCAAAGTCGAACTACTTTTCACATGTGTAGATATGTGGTTCACTTACAGTAAAAGCAGTATCCTACTTCTACCCACCATGATTATCATGGCCTGTAACACGTGTACTAGGGATAAGCAAAAAAAAAGAACCAAGCGAGAGAGTAATTATCTGTTTTGGAACAATGGCAGCAAAGATATCATGAGTGCTTCATTGTTGTTTATAGGTACTATTGTTGTTTATTCTGACCCCGTAACCTAATAGTTAACATAAATAAGACTAGTTAAAATGCTAATAACGTAATCAAGAAGTATTAAAACAAATTGTATTCAAGTGGGGAAGTTATATTGGGTGCCGTGAGATAGCTTTTAAAATGTGCCATAGGCAAATCATTGTTTCTTGGCCAGTTATAGCATTGTTACCACGGGATGTTGTTCCCAAGTGTGGCGATAAGTGTGTCTGTGGATATATTTCACTTCTGAATTTTTTTTATAGTTAAGTTTCAGTTTGTTTATCTGTTTCCTTTTTACCCTCTGTAATAGGCGCAGATACTTCAATATTGCGCCTTTTATTTTTATTTGACATATTGGACGCGATATCCCAGCTCGGGATACTTGCGCCTAAATACATTTAGTAGATTATATACAATTAATTTTATACAATTTAATAACCGGACTAAAAACATAATTGAAACTTAAACGATGGTATTCTAAAACAGAAGAGAAAATCTAAAATGGATTATTTTAGCAACCTATATACAATTCATTATATACAACTCAATAACCGACTAAAAAACACAATTAAAACTGAAACGATGGTTTTCTCAAACAGAAGAGAAAATCTAAAATGAATTTACAAAAATTATTGAATTTTACATAAGTGTCTTTGTTATATACAAATTCGCAAATTTCTTCGATGGGATAAAAATGATTACTTCTTTAGCCTTTTTTTGGATAATAAATAAAAAAGTATTGTTAAAATTGTTAAACATCTTGATAAAACATTAGAAATAAGTTTATATCTTTATTGGGAAACAATCAAGTCTTTTCTACTGACTTATCAAAGTTATAAGAATCCACATTATATCTATGATATAATATAAAACAGTGTCTGGGCTCCTGATGAGAATTCTACTACGTGGACACAATTCAATCTACTACAGCTCAATATAAATGGCACCCAGAGGAAAACTGAAATAGCTGACTTGTTCACCCAAGATAGTGGACATTGCTGCTGCTGTGATGAAGTGCATGGAGACATTGGACACGACAACATATAAGACAGTAGGAGAGCGGCTTTGATGGAAAACTCACTTGTTTTTTACAATAAAAATATATTGTTTTTTTTCTTCTAAGAATGATATTTTCTTTAAATAAAGAATATCATCTCTGATAGGTTTTCTTCCTTCTTAGAAATGATATCTTGAGATTCATTCTCTTGTAATTTGACCTTTTTTTTGTCTGTGATTACTAAAATATTTATCCATAGATTTCTACTATGTACTTCTATTGGACCTATAGATTGTTAAAGAGTATCCCTGTTCTCACAGAGTTTTCTGCCAGAGTCGCTCTTTTATAATGCCATTATAAGATCTTCAATCCAAATTGTCTGTGGAATCTCGCTCTTCTATATCTACACTCATGGACAAAACTTAAAGGAAGTTGTACCTTTTAGCATTTATATCGGGGATTGAGACAATAACTCTGAAAGATTTTTGATATATGTTTTGATTGAATGAATACTTTAATCTCTGCTTTAAGATGCCTATTCCCTCGAATCGCTCTTCTTCATTTCTTACATATATGATTTTAATTGAACAAAATCTACAAGCAATCCAGGTTTCTTTGAATATTTTTATTTCTCTAACTTTCGGGTCAATATGTCTTTTAACAGGAGAACTAGAAATGTGAGTTCCACCTAGGGCGTGTATAATTAACTGGAAGTTATACTTCTATCGCTCCTGTTGAAGGACATGTTGGGGTTCGAAAGCTATAGAAATAAAAAAAATAGGTAAAGAAATCTAAATTGCTTGTTGATTCAGTCAAATGGTAAAAGCAGGAATGAACATGTATTATATATAGGGAACTAGACGGGTGACCCGGGCTTCGCCCCGGGATTGACCCGTGTGCATATCTACCCGAGTGATATATATTTAGATAAGATTTTTTTTTATAATTGTTTGTTATTAGCATTATCTATTTGTTTGCATCAGCATAATTTAATCTAATCTTTGATAGAGGGCGCTGTTCGTGAGCTAAGTAGAATAATTTGAATATATAGTTTTAATAATTGATTTATATATATTTTTAAAATAGCCTATCGTCTTCCCCGTATTTTATTACCTATGTATGGAAATTTTGGTTTGAATTAGTGATCTACTGCGAATTTGTATACCGGACATACAACCAAACAAACATACAAACATTGATTTTTATATATAGAGAAGATATTGTAACAAAGTATTTATCATTTTATTAGCAGAGTATTATTATTTTATGTTTATATTTTGCTATACTCTGTAAACTTCTCTCTTTTACTTATCTTTTGTTTATCATTCATAGTTTGTTCTTGCCTGAAATAAATTGTTGTCTCATCCCGAAGTTGGTCTTCCCTAATTTTCCACATGGCAATATGATTTATCATTAATTATATGACAATCTACTTGATATACATTATATCTACATTCACCACTTTGCATATATATAGCAAAAAAAAAAAAAGTTCATAGCAACTACAAATCAATCAGAATTATGAACACAATAATATATCAAAATTCGAAACTATTATAGACGCGTATGATTCTTTTTGAAAATTAAACAATTTCTACTGCCCTTACTGCAATGGAAAAATTAATGGGAGGGCCCGGCTTATCAGTGGTGAACCTTCCCAGCGGTTTCGCCAGTTTAATCTACCATACCGCTGTTATATTGCATTTTTCGATCTTCCTTTTATAGTGATATTGATGCTAGACTCTTGGAATGGGTATTTTTTTTTATCATAGGCGTCTATAATAGTTTCAAATATTGATAACAGATGGCGGGCTTATGCATCTTAATACAATAATATATAATTATAAATAAATTAATAATATTGTAGCGTAGAAATCAAGTCTTTGTATATCTGAAAGTATTTATTGATGACGTCACGGCGACTAGTCAGACAAATATTAACAAACTAGACGAATGGCCCGGGCAACGCCCGGGTTTTACCCGAGTGCGTATATATTTTAGTAATGTTTTAATTAAAATACTATTCGTTACAATTATAAATTGGCGCCGTGGATGTCATTCTTGTTTAATATATAAATGAGTTGTAAAAATTGTAAAAAAAAAAAAAAATGCATCGGCCGGGAATCGAACCCGGGCCGCCCGCGTGGCAGGCGAGCATTCTACCACTGGACCACCGATGGTTATGAAAATTCCCATCTTTGAGCTTCAGACAAACAAACAGACAGAATAAGGCAAATGTATAAGTAGATTAACCCAAACTATCTATATCTAGAGAATATCGAGCAAGCAAGCTAGGCATCTAAATGATGATTTTCAAATATAAAATAATAAATATGTTTCAACTATTTTAATTGAATAATATTAAATTAAATAATAAATTATTTCTTCGCCACAATATATTATATATTTATATAATTTTAGTTTTTATAATAAAACAACTTGCTTTCTCCTAGGCGGTCTTGATTCTCTTTCTGAATCAAATAAGCTGTCCAATTGAAGAGAGTTACAAGAAAAATACCCTCTGAACATATATAAGTGCCTATTTGAAGATTACAAAATTAACTTTATAATGAGATTGAATAGATATGTATCCTATGTTAAAAGATACTTGTCGAATTGTCATAACAACACAAGGATAAAGTTCGCAGAAAACATGCGCTCCTATGTAAAAAGATTTGCAATTTAACAACGTATTCAAAAAGGAAATTTTGATCAACTCTCAAGGATAAATTTCCTCTCGTTGGCACAAACTTTGTAACAAGGCGCCAAAAGAACCAGGAAATTGATAAGTGTTTGTTGAATTGTAACTTTTTATTTAGTTACTAATTGACAATTATGTTGACAATTATATAACTTTTTGTTTTATCAAGGAAATATGTTCTAATGTAATTATCGATCATATAAAGTTGGCGCCTTAAAGAATTTTGAATAATTATATAATGACTAAAAATGATTTATTAACCAAAAAATAATTTGTCAGATATGCAAAATGTGTTGCCTTGATATTAAATATATTATGAATTCCTTTATGGCCTAGCTGGAACAAATGGCCAAATATTTTCGAACGACTGTAAACATTTTGCACAATGAATAAGAGTAGCTGTCCTGGTGTGGAACTAACACCTACCCACATATTCTTATGCCCAGCAATAACCGCAGCCTTGCAGAAAATTGACATGGACACAGAGCAACAGTTTTACACATCCTAGATAGTGGACATTGCGATTGTAATAGAGATGCATGGATATATCTGAGGCTCTTCATTGGAAATGACAACAACAGAAAATTGACATGGACCTAGAACAGCAGCTTTACACACCCAAGATAGAGGACATTGCAACTGCTGTGATAGAGATGCATGGGAACATCTGAGGCTCTTCATTGGACATCACAACAACATAAAATTGACATGGACCCAGAACAGCAGCTTTACACACCCAAGATAGAGAACGACTGCTGTGATAGAGATGTATGGAGACATCTGAGGCTCTTCATTGGACACAACAATAGAAAATTGACATGGACCCAGAACAGCAGCTTTACACACCCAAGATAGAGAACATTGCGACTTCTGTGATAGAGATGTATGGAGACATCTGAGGCTCTTCATTGGACACAACAATAGAAAATTGACATGGACCCAGAACAGCAGCTTTACACACCCAAGATAGAGAACATTGCGACTTCTGTGATAGAGATGTATGGAGACATCTGAGGCTCTTCATTGGACACAACAATAGAAAATTGACATGGACCCAGAACAGCAGCTTTACACGCCCAAGATAGTGGACATTGCGACTGCTCTGATAGAGATGTATGGAGACATCTGAGGCTCTTCATTGGACACAACAATAGAAAATTGACATGGACCCAGAACAGCAGCTTTACACACCCAAGATAGAGAACATTGCGACTTCTGTGATAGAGATGTATGGAGACATCTGAGGCTCTTCATTGGACACGACAACAACAACAGAAAATTGACATGGACCCAGAACAGCAGCTTTACACACCCAAGATAGAGAACATTGCGACTTCTGTGATAGAGATGTATGGAGACATCTGAGGCTCTTCATTGGACACGACAACAATACACACACAGAGTAGAAGAGTTCATGACCTAAAATAAAAAAATATTGTATTACGTATATAAATATCTCAATTTCTTTTGGACGCATATCGCGAGATTTCTGAACTTATTTGCTTTGTGTTTCTTTTGCCAATAAAATAAATAACACATATATATTATAGCTACTATATATTCTCCTAATATGATTTTAAATAATATAAATATTGTGTTTGAATGAAATTCCGGTTGGAAATCAGGTTGTCTCTCCCGTCAAAACAGATTCAAAACTAAACGCAATCTATTGGCCGTCTCCGCAAACTACTAGTCCACTTTAGACTGACGAGGGCCATTAGCCCGAAACCATGGTCTCCAGGTGGACGCTTCTCAGTTTACCAAAGCTGGTGTTGTGGCTTTGTCACCGACCTGAGTCCGCTTGTTTGCGGAGACTGTCAATAGATGGCGTTTAGTTTTAGACGTCTATTTTGACGGGAGAGACGAGCTTTATTTTTATAGATCAATTTCCTCCTGGCAAAATTTATATATAGGTTTATAATACGTGTGTTCATCTCTGACTTTACGATTTAATAAAACCCACAAGCAATCCATGGATAAGTTTTACTATTTTTATTTTTCAATCTTTCGGGCCAACATGCCCTTAAACAGGAGAAGTATAACTATAATCGCTTTAGCTGGAAGTCATACTTCTAGTTCTGTTGAAGGGCATGTTGACCCGAAAGATAAAAAGAAATAAAAAATAGTAAAGAAACTTAGCTCGGATTGCTTGTGAATTTGATTAAAATCTATATAGATATATGTAAATAATACAATATAATACACTGCGGCTTGTGATTGTAAAACGACAACTTGAAGTTACACCGCATGAGTTTCTTTTAAACGAAAAATCAAATTTTTATTTAAAGGTGAAATATCGACCATTTCTAACCTTTTTGGATGATGTATGAAAGGATGAATTATGAAAAGTAATGATGAACGGAAAAATAAAAGTGTCCAGGGATGGGAATCGAACCCACAATGTTCCGCTTACCGGGCAGATGCCCATGTCCACTAGGCTACCCTGGACGTATTTCACACGTACACACTCTTCACAATTCACCCTTTCATACCTCATCCAAAAGGTTAGAAATAATCGTTATTTCTCCTTGAAATAAATTTTGATTTTTCGTTGAAAAGAAACACATGCGAGATAGTATTTCAAATGTCGTTTTACAATTATAAGCCGTATTATATTGTATTATATGTAAATAATACACACACTCTTTATATGTTAGGTGAGGAACTATTCAAAGAGCTATTGCTGTTTTAGAATAGAGAGCGAATTTCTATAAATAGTGAAAATTGCTTGTGAAAAGGAATTTGTAAAAGGCTTGGCTCATCAGATCGTAGCTAGTATTGTATTTGATTATTCTGTTTATATAGTCCGAACTTGAAGGTTTAATGCAAATATGGAAATATGTAATTGCATACATATTTCAGATTCGGAGTTTAGTTTTTCCGCCTAAAAGATAAGCTAACAAATACAAAAGTCTACAGAACTTCTATAGAAATTTATCGTTATAGATTCATAAAGATGAATGTTTATCCTGACTTCATTATATTTCTTTTGGATAAAGTAAACTTCGTTTAAAACAAAAATATTTAAACGTCATTGACTATTTGAGAGAAATCTTTTTGAAAATCTCTTAGGATAGTGTTTATTAAAATAAATACACTAATGGACAAAACTTAAGGAAGTTGTACCTTTTAGCATGTATATCGGGATTCAGACAATAACTCTGAAAGATATTACAGTGACCTTTATTGAAGACACACTTGTGAACAAAATTGTCTCTGTCTCCTTCAAATATATAGACGGCAGGTGATATAAAGACTTTCCACTTTCTTAAGTTTTGTCCATGAGTGTATATGGCAAGACTTCGAGAGGAAATATATTTTAGAAGCTTATCACATATATAGAGGGATATGGAAGGAAGTTCAGGAAGAGAAAGGCTGAGAATGGAATTATTTGGGAATTCGAGAGAAGACCCTATGATAATACCTTTAAAACACCAGCCATAGATAGGAAGTAGCTCTGAGAGGACAGGAATTCTGCCAGCCACCAGCCTATAGATGGTTGAGGAGAAATAAAAAGAACATGTATTTATTTTTAACTTTTAGTTTGAAAATTACAAAAATATTTTTGTCAAATCAGTTCAGAATCTCCCAAGACATAAATTTCATGTCTATTGATATATATATTGTTTTTTTTTTGGACAAGCGTATGACGTGTCAAAGCCGATTTAAAAGCTTGGTTCCGTTGTTAAATCTCGCCGTTAAATAATTTAATATTTATTGATACATTCATAATATTCACCTAAAAATAATCTTATAAACTTATGTTACTCTTTTTGTTTCTCCTTTACTCTTCATTATATATATATATATATATATATATATATATATATATATATATATATATTAAATTGGACTTTTCACTGACATTGTAAATAAAACCAAGAAGGCTTAGGTGTCAGAATGACAGCCCGGGTAATTGGTGACTTGTGTACGTAGCTCCAGGGAAACTGGATGCTAACTAACTAGCTGACAATAATAATAATCAAAGCGTCAACATTTTTTTTTCTTGTCAATTTTTTTTTAAACAAAACGTGTCTTGATAGAGTTTCTTTAACCAAATATAAGAAAATTGCGATATACCTTTATATAAAAATATCAAAAATCTTTCTCAATAATGTAAAGAAAATAGTACAAATGTGATATTGTACTGGAATAAGGTGCATAAATTAAGAAAAAGGCATCTCCTTATCGTGTAACTGAAAATTGCTGATGGCTTGCGCCGAATAAATATAAACTATTCGTTTATTTATCAATTATTCCAGAATTGACCAAATACTCATTCTTAAATAATCCAATCTCAAGGATAAGGAGATGCCTCTTTCTTTTTCATACTTTCCCAATAAGTTTGTTTATTATAAAAACCGCGAGAAATCGACCTCTCGCTCTTCAACGACAAAAATTACATCTGAGATTGAACCATTTTATCATTAAGGAAATTTGAAAGCATTAAGGAGAGAATACAGAGCAAGAGATGATAATATTTCTTTAGGTAAAAAAATAAGCAATCTTTTTTCAATATAATTTCTTCTACAAATTAAAGATAAAATCTTGATTTTCGAATTGAATCAAAAAGTGATTTTATAATTGAAGATTATAAAATATATTCTTCACATAAAAGATTATATTATGATTGGATCATGAATCCATTGCAGTAAGGGCAGTAGAAATTGTTTAATTTTTAAAAGAATCATACATGTCTATAATAGTTTCGAATATTCACAAAAGATTGTGTCAGGAAAGAGATAATAAAAATATTTACCAAGCAAACGGTTTGAAACAGAGTTTGAAAATTTTGGAAGATTGTTGTGGTTAGTTACTATAGCTTCCATTTAAAATATATTCTCGTCTTTCGATCAAATAGTCCCTTGAATCAATATTAAAAGAAAAGCATTAGGCTTCCAGGAAAAATGTCTAGAGGCCTAAGTTCTTATTTTAATATTTTCGTCTATTAAAAATACACCATAATAATAAAGGTCAACTCTCCCGTCAAAATAGACGCTAAAACTGAGCGGCCATCTATTGGCCGTCTCCGAAACTAGCGGAGTCAGCGGACCTTTTATATTTATAGATTAATATCCTCCCAGCAAAATCCCTATCTAAAAAAAGATGCTATTGTTGCGGATGTACTGTATTCATGTATCAAAAGTGGCCCCTCTCCCATTAAAAATTCATTAAAACAATGTATTTAAAAATGGAAAGGTGTTACTGTATATATGTATGTTTTAATATTAATAAAAATATTTATTTTTTTAGGTAGGGTTCTCAAATTTAGTCGTTTTGATGAAAAGTGTCAATACAGTAAACTCTCCTATGACGCGATTAATGTGTTCCGTGTTGTATGAAATCGCGTTATAGGAATTCGCGTTGTACGAAATAAAACTTGTATAACGCGAATGTTGTTAGGGTAAATTGTTTTATTTTATAACGCGTTATACGAAAATTCGCGTTGTATAAATAAATTTGTCTCATTTTTTTTTATCGCGTTGTAAAAAACTCGCGTTATAGGAGAGTCTACTGTATAATTATTTATTTATTATATCAATTAGTTTATTTGTATAAATCTTAAGTGGTGGCGGTGTTCCATGGTTAAACCAATTCCTGAAGTCCACTTCCACTCCAATTTTGCGATGGTAGCTATAGCCCTGGAAAAATAGCTCCTCTATTGTCAGTTCTGAACATGACAAGATATTATAATACAAATAATGCGGCTTATGATTATAGAACGACATTTCCTATCCCTGGATACTTTATTTTTTCGTTTATCATTACTCTTCTCAATTCATCCTTTCATACTTCATCCCTAAGGTTAGAAATAATCGTTATTTCTCCTTAAAATAAATTTCGATTTTACGTTCAAAAGAAACACATGCGGGATAATTTTCAAATGTCGTTCTACAATGATAAGATATGTTCAGGAGAAGCTTCCGTACTATTAAATTTCAAGCAGTTATTGAAGGTTTTTTTTTGTCCATTTTGAAATTTTTAGGTTTTTATATGGCGCCTTTTTAGTATTGCTAAAGCTGTTTGTTGATTTCTATTGAGTTTTTGAAGTTATTCTAGTTGTTTCAATGGTTTGTACCAGTGATGATTTATATCTCTTAAGTAAAATACACAATAAAATATATAACTGTTACTATAGAATTAGGAAGTCGGTGGAAGGATGGTCTAAACCGTTGGTTTTCGACCTCTACGACCCGGGATTGAATCCCGCATTGGGTACTTTTTTTTTAATTAAAAAATGCTTCAATGGTCCCCGATTTCTTGCAAAAAGTCCAACCCCACCAGCGAGTGCAAGTAACCAAAAGGGGCTCTGGTACATTAGTAAGTGTAAAGTCGAACTGATTTTCACATGTGTAGACATGTGGTATACTTACAGTAAAAGTAGTTGCCTACTTCTACCCACTATGATTATCATGGCCTGTACCACGTGTACTAGGGATAAGCAATAAAAAAAAGCTATAGAATTTGTTAAGTTAATGCTATATTATTATGAATAATAAGGACAATCATATTTTACATATATTGTTTTACACATAGTTTTGAACATACTTACCTTCTTTAGGAAGGCTGCTCCACGATTCCCTTCATCCTGTGCAAACATCTTTCAGAGTGAACACAGACATTCTTCTTACACTACTGGAATACAGAAATTCTTCAACATTTCAATGTACCCCCCTCTCATCACACACTTATAAAGGAAAACAATTCCCAAGTGTCTAATTTAATGGATTATAGAGGGTGTAATGAAAGACAACTATTTTCTATATTTTGAGTCAAAAGGCGATCCATCAATTAAGTTTATATAAACGCCCTGTACCTGGATCTGTAAAGAATTTTCTATTATCATATTTTCTATTTGCTCCAAATTCTTTTATTACTGCTAAAACCAAAATATAATAAACTTTCTTAGAATCCCTCTCCATTATTAACATAATTATAAGTTGTGAGAAGGAGAAAACTTCGAAATTTCTGATAGAAAAACCTTTTTTTTTTATATTGCGGTAAGTCATTTATTTACACTCATTGACAAAACTTAACGAAGTGGAAACTCTTTAGTGTCGCCCCCGGTCTTCTGTTTTTTTTTTCTAAGGAGACAGGGACAATTTTGTTCACACTTGGTTATCTCGTGTCCTCAATAAATGTCACTGTGTATCAAATATCTTTTAGAGTCATTGTCTGTATCCCGATATACATGTTAAAAGGTACAATCTCCTTAAGCTTTGTCCATGAGTGTATATCTCTTATTAATATAATATATCTCACAGTTGCCAACATTTTCAAATTTATTCCAGTCTTATCATTTTCTGTAATGGATGGATATTTCGTTTTCCAGTAATAAAATAATTTAGAGCATATGGTTATCATTTTGAAAAAATAGTACAAATGTAACATTGTACTGGGATAAGGTGCATAAATTAAGAAAAAGGCATCTCCTTATCGTGCAACTGAAAGTTGCTGATGGCTTGCGCCATCTATCGGAATAAATATCAACTATTCTCGTTGATTTTTAATTATTCCAGAATCGGCCAAATACCCATAACGCGTCCGTGGTTAGCTTTTCTTGATTAATCAAGAATGGGTATTTGGCCGATTCTGGAATAATCAAAAATCAACGAGAATAGTTGATATTTATTCCGATAGATGGCGCAAGCCATCAGCAACTTTCAGTTGCACGATAAGGAGATGCCTTTTTCTTAGGTTATCATTTTATATTATTCTATATGCGAAGCGTCATATAAAGTTTTTCAATGAAATAATCCCTTGTATAGATATCAAAGTAAAAAGATTCAAACTTTCAGGAATAAGTTTCTTTTTAGAAAAATTAATTCAGATCTCTAATTTTCGGGCATGAAAGCTCTTCTACGGGAGAAAACACGATACACACAAAAAAATTGGACCATATTTTCTCCTGTAGAAGGGCCTTCATGCCAGAAATTTAGAGATCTGTGTGTGTGAATTAATTTTTTTTAAATAAACTTATATACATACATATCCCTTGAAGTTTTTTTTTTTTTTTTTAATTAAAGCAATGGTCCTATGTGAGCGATAGTTACTAAGAAATATTCAAATAATCAAAAATTAGAACAAAATTTTCTTTATTTTGAGGTGTTGCAAGTTTTCAAGCAAAAAACTGCTCTTCAATTGAGAGAATTGGTAAAGGATTCTATAGAGAGAATTGGTAAATGTTTCTATAGAGAGAATTGGTAAATGTGTTTCTATAGAGAGAATTGGTAAAGGATTCTATAGAGAGAATTGGTAAATGTTTCTACAGAGAGAATTGGTAAATGTTTCTATAGAGAGAATTGGTAAAGGATTCTATAGAGAGGTCAACGGGCTACGTTAAAGAGCAGGTTTTTTTCGAAAGCTTGCATCCAAACACAAATGAAGTGAGATGTTATCGAGCGTGGATCACATAGATATGGACACATTATTCTAATTCACAATTTTCCAATCGAACTACCAATCAACGATTACCATGAGAGGCTCTACTGGACAACGCAAAGCTTCCGAATAGAACCAGCATCAAGTCAAGAAATCATTGAACAAGTTGATCTAATTTAGCTATATCGCTTTCTTCCCCCTGACACCTCGTTGCCTTTAAATCGATATGAACTGTTGAAATGTAATCACAGAAAATCAACAAATGTTATATATTAAAAATAGCACAACAGTGAAGTTGTACTGGAATCAGGCTTATTAAAGGTATTTTTACTAATCATGAAACTAAAAATTGCTAACGGATTACACTATCTCTTAGAATAAATATAAAAAAAATTGTTGATTTTTTTTCTGGAATAATTAAAAATCAACGATTAGTTAATATTTTTTCCAAAAGATGGCGCAAGCCATCAACAACTTTTAGTTGAACGATCAGAGGCAATACCTTTCTCTTAATATGTTATATCCCCTCCAATATAATTTTTATTAGAAGATAAAATTGCTATAAAGTATAAAATAATAATATAAACAGTAGCAATGTTTTTATTTATTCGTGCAAAGTACAAGTTTTCGGATCTTTATAATCCTTCCACAGACATAGCTCTTGCCTTTGCATGAATAAAGAAACGCATTGCTATTGTTTATATTCTTATTTCAATATAATTTTTATTTATCTGAACTCGACGAACTTTCAGGGAAGAATACCATTCTCCAGGCCAAGCCCAACAACAACAACAACAAAATCGAGATGATGCAAAATGAGAGCAAACAAAAATTTTGATTTTTCTTATCTTATCTCGAGATTTTTGGCCAAGAAATTCTCCCTCCTGAAAGCTCGCAGAGTTCTAATAAAAAAAATCCATGTTGAGATTCTGTTGTTGATTCACACTCTGATAGGCTTTCCAACTTAATTATTGAAAATGTAATAGGTGAAATGTGCTGTTATAATAAATACACCAAATTTTTATATATTTTAATAAAATACACTAACTAATATTCTGCATATATTACTGTTAAGAAATACTTTCTATTCTTCGTAATTCAATAAAATAATCAATTTTTACAATCTTAAGGTGAAAACATCAGGTTCGAAAGATAAATTTCTTTTTTTTTTTTTAATCCCTGGAAGCCTTCTGTTTTCTCCATAACTTTCACTTCTACTAAATACTCGTATAATAGTATTTATCTCAGTGTGGCATCGCCACAACGTTTGTTCTAGACACATAAACTTATCTATATATATAAAGTAATACTTAAAGCCTCCCCGCATAAGTTTCTTTTTTGTGAAAATCAATATTAATTTCAAAGAGAAATATGTACTATTTCTAACTTTTTGGATGACGTATGAAAGGGTGAAAATGTGAAGAGTAATGGCGAACGGAAAAATAAAAATTCCGTTCGCCATTACTCTTCACATTTCACCCTTTCATACGTCATCCAATCATATATAGACCATTACTCTTCATATATTCAACCTTTTCATACGTCATCCAAAAAGTTAGAAATAGTACATATTTCTCTTTGAAATTAATATTGATTTTTCACAAAAAAGAAACTTATGCGGGGAGGCTTTAAGTATTACTTTATAATCATACGCCGCAGTCCTTTATTATCTATATATATATTCATTGTATATTCACACCCTTATTTTATAAAATTTATTTTGTCTATAATATTATATATATCTTTTTTTTTCTACCTCCCCATTGAATATAGGCAAAAGATATTTATTAACATAATTCTATTGACGTTATGTGGCGCTGAGTTTGTTGTTGACATAAATATGTTGTAATATCTTGAAAAGGTTGGCGTTTAGCCACACACACGCACACAACTAATATATTGGTTGGTAAATTGTATTCTGATCCAATATATGGCTTTTTAATTAAATACTTATATATATAAGTATTTAATAAAAAAGCCATATATATCGTAGATGTACTAAGGTATTTTTATTTTATTCCAATTTCTCGTTTTTTTTTTAGAAGCGCTTTTATATTTAGAAGAAATCTCGTGGCTCAATTTTAAAACCTCTTTCAAATATAGGTTTAACTTCTAATAAATGAAGGTCATTTTTGTATAACATTATAAAACTTGATATTTCAATATTTGGACAAGCAATACGCCCGTCTTTATGAAACGTTTTTAGAGAATTTTGGTAAACGACTGATAGAGAGAATTATAAATGATTCTTTAGAGAGATAACAGCAAAAATAATTTAAAGAGAGAATTGGTAAATGAATTCTTTAGAGAGAATTGGTAAATGAATTCTTTAGTGAGAATTGGTAAAGGATTCTATAAAGAGAATTGGTAAAGGATTCTATAGAGAGAATTGGTAAAGGTTTCTATAGAGAGAATTGGTAAATGTTTCTATAGAGAGAATTGGTAAAGAATTCTATAGAGAGAATTGGTAAAGGATTCTATAGAGAGAATTGGTGAAGGATTCTATAGAGAGAATTGGCAAAGGATTCTATAGAGAGATTGAGATTTAAAAATATTTTATTGACCTCATACACAAGATTCTATAGAGAGAATTGGTAAATGTTTCTATAGAGAAGATATAGGTAAAGGATTATATAGAGAGGATTGGTAAAGGATTATATAGAGAGGATTGGTGAATATTTATATAGAGAGATTTGGCAAAGGATTCTATAAAGAAAATTGGTAAAGGATTCTATAGAGAGAATTGGTAAATATTTCTATAGAGAGAATTGGTAAAGGATTCTATAGAGAGAATTGGTAAATATTTCTATAGAGAGAATTGGTAAAGGATTCTATAGAGAAGATATAGGTAAAGGATTCTATAGAGAGAATTGATAAATATTTCAAAAGAGAGAATTGGTAAAGGATTATATAGAGAGGATTGGTGAATATTTCTATAGAGAGAATTGGTAAAGGATTCTATAGAGAGAATTGGTAAGGATTCTATAGAGAGAATTGGTAAAGGATTCTATAGAGAGAATTGGTAAAGGATTCTATAGAGAGAATTGGTGAAGGATTCTATAGAGAGAATTGGTAAAGGATTCTATAGAGAGAATTGGTAAAGGATTCTATAGAGAGAATTGGTGAATATTTCTATGGAGATAATTGGTAAAGGATTCTATAGAGAAGATATAGGTAAAGGATTCTATAGAGAGAATTGATAAATATTTCTATATAGAGAATTGGTAAAGGAGAGAGATTCTATATTCTCTATAGAGAGAATTGGTAAAGGATTTTATAGAGAGAATTGGTAAAGGATTCTATAGAGAGAATTGGTAAAGGATTCTATAGAGAGAATTGGTAAATGATTCTATAGAGAGAATTGGTAAAGGATTCTATAGAGAAGATATAGGTAAAGGATTCTATAGAGAGAATTGGTAAATATTTCTATAGAGAGAAATGGTAAAGGATTCTATAGAGAGGATTGGTAAAGGATTCTATAGAGAGGATTGGTAAATATTTCTATAGAGAGAATTGGTAAATATTTCTATAGAGAGAATTGGTAAATGATTCTATAGAGAGAATTGGTAAATGATTCTATAGAGAGAATTGGTAAATGATTCTATAGAGAGAATTGGTAAAGGTTTATATAGAGAAGATATAGGTAAATGATTCTATAGAGAGAATTGGTGAATATTTCTATAGAGAGGATTGGTAAAGGATTCTTTAAAGGACCGTTAAATAAAAACAAAAGGCTACTGTTCTTCGAAATATTGAACTAAACACTTTTCTCTAAGAGAAATACTGTTGAACCTAAGACATGAGTAGCGCTAGCTCTGTATCCTATAATATGGGTCATTATATAGGTCACTCCGAGTACTAGATAAGAGAGTACACCGTGAGAATATAGAAAAGATGGCAAATAATAATGCCGATACAACAATTTAAAACGTTCTATTCTGTTACAAGAAAATAAGACCTAATCCAAATAAATTAATAGTGTGTGACGTTTCGGTATCAACGCTGTTACTAAGATGTCACACACTATTAATTTATTTGCATTAGGTTTTATTTTCTTGTAGCTATATTCTATAATCCAAATTGTGCCTTATTGTTCTATTCTGTTGTTTTAAGGTTGGGTCGATAAAAGAAAAATTTCAAGATTTGGAAGTGAAAGGTAAGAAGGGAAAAAGAAGAAAGAATCGAATAGGAATGCCGCGCAAGAAATATCGGCGCATGCAACCCTCGGTATAGCTTTGTTTAAAGATAGATATCGTATTTGTTGGAAGAAGTTAGATTGAAGGAGGGAGAACCTCTACACAGCTTGTGTTTTGTTTTATTTGCATATCCAGGCCACTTGATATTTTGCATGATAATTTGAGCATTGAGGTTTGCTCAGAAGTGATGTAGTAATTCAAATAGATCTTCACATCACATTTCAAGGTGTTGAGAGCTCAACTCTGATATTTTGATTGGATAATTGGCAGGTAGAAGGCAGATGATGATACTCACGTCAGGTGCCGGCCTGGCCACTTGGTACACCACGAGCCATGACGGGGCGTTCGACACTCTCACCCAGAGATGGGCTCGTGCCACTCGCATGCCAGCTTGCGTGGAGAACTTGAAGTAATGAGTCCTCGCAGCTACCAGCTCATCCGGGGCTGCGCATCACCACAGTCACCACAAACTTCCACCTTTCCACCTTGAACCAGACGTCGAAATAACGAACAATAAACCTTTGGAATAGTTGATCAAACCCCATCTATAATAATACATCAATCCCTTACATATACAACTTGAAATATTCTCTTTCATTTTCACTTCTATACGAACAATAGTGTCCCAGAAATATTCGAATAAGCAAAAAAATTAGAGCAAAGAATTTCTTCGTTTTGAGGTGTTGCAAGCTTTCGAACAAAAACATGCTCTTCAACGGGCAAATCCAGAAACAAATGAAAAGAGATGTAATCAGGCGTGGCTAAAAGACAATGGCAATATTGTCTTATCCACGCTCGATACCATCTCTATTCATTTGTTTTTGGATTTACTCGTTGAAAAGCAGGTTTTTGCTCGAAAGTTCGCAACACTAACAATAAAGAAACTCTTTGCCTTAATTTTACTCGAATTTTCACTTCTGCCAAGAATAGAGCAATTCATATGAAAAGCGTTAATAATGACAAACTTAGATCAGTTGGAAATGGCCGATTCTCTAACACTAAGTTGGACTAAGCACACATACATAATGGTAGATCTACACAAGATAGGGCGATAGCATTTATATCATAGTCTTTAAAATATTCTTCAGTATATGCTGGATTTGAAAGATTTTGGGAGAAAAACACATAAATACAATCATAGACAAAACTAAAGGAATAAAAGTCTTTGATGTCGTGTGTCGTGTTTTAAGGAGACAGAGGCAATGTTATTCATACTTGGTTATATCATATGTCTCTTCAATAAAGGTGACTTTGTTTCAAATATCTTTAAGAGTTATTGTATGAATCCCGATATACATGCTAAAAGGAACAACTTCCTTAAGTTTTGTTCATCTATGTATATATATATATATATATATAAATTTTTTTTTTCATGTCAATAAGGAAAATAAAGAAATATGTTTTTATTTATAAAAGAAGAAAAAATAACGCTGAAATTACGAGTATATCATTCCTTGCACATAGATAGCGTGCTAATTCTTTATTTTAGGGTTTGTCTGAATAGAAGAATGAATATGGACTCTATAGAACTTCGCAGAATCTAACAAGGCAAGGGGTCTAAGACATTGTCAATTGGAAATGCAGAGGAAAGAAGATTAGAGGCATTTGAAATGGGGATATAGAAAATAATACAAAGTACAAAATGGTTGACTGGATCAGAATTGAAGAAGTCTTGAAGAGATTGGGTGAAAGCCTGTTTGAAGGTAATCAGAAAAAGATAAAAGAATTTGAAAGAATTTGATGGGACATATATTATACTAGACGAATGACTTGGCTTCGCCCAAGAATTCCCCCGAGTGCAATTTCCTTCATACTGAAAGTACATCAATAATAAATAGTAGAAATGCCATAGAATAATAACACAGAAGTAACATATAAGCCACTGGCAAAAAGAGTGTGTGATGGAAAAAATTGTATTATATTAGTGTTTAGGTATTTGATTTAATTATTTTTTCGCAATCCATTTAGTTGTTTCAAAACCAATATGGTTTAAATAGATGGCAGCTTTTCCACCCAACCCCCGAGGTACCCACCCCAGCGCATTAACCCTTGAAATTGTCTGAGTTGAGTGAGTGACTGCGATGGATCTTGACTCGATGCCCATCTTCCTAGTAAGAATAATAAAAAAATAGGTTTATGAAAAAAATTAATACAAAATTCTGGCATGTAAATATTTTTTTCTGCAAAAAATAAAAGAGCACATGGAAATTAGGCAAACATATATGTGTTTGTTAATGACTGCGACTGCATTTTAAACGATTTTTTTTAAGTGATAAAAAAAAGGCCAGAACAAAAATTAATAAAAAATACAAAAGCCATTATTTACATACAGTAACGCTAATTTTGTAAAGTATTTTAAAAATTGCCTTGTGTGCACTTACCGTAACCTAGATAGTAATATAAATTTCTCTCTCAATACTCAATTTTTTCTTTTAAAGTAACACTCGTATAAAAATATATTTCAAAAAAAGTACGCAAGCAACTTGAAAAAAAAATGCAGAACGCTCATTGGTCGCTTAATTGGCCTCGTGTTGTTACTTCGCCTCGTATTTACTCCGCGTAAAAAAAAAGTTCTTCAAATGAAAAAAAGAAATATCCAAAAATACTAATCAAAATGTAGCCGAAAATTTTCCTCAGGTTTATAAAAAGTGACATGCAAAATTTGGTACCAATTGGTTCAGTAGTTTTTGAGTTTATCGCGAAACAGACAGACATTGACTTTTATATATATAGAGATAAATGGACTGGCGAAGAAAATTCTGAAGAGTAAAATAGAATATAAAAAGAAGAATTGGATTGATGGGTTGTATGTAAAGGTGAAATTAGGAAAAGATAAAAGCTCAAGATGAAAACTATGGCATCACCAGATAATAGGGCCTGCTTATGAACAAAGAAACTGATAATGAAAATCAATTCCGTAAAACTGTCGGATATTGGGGAAGAGTTTATAAATGACGTTTTGAGATTGATGTCGTTTGATACGTTTCCCCCTCATAATTCTATAAACATACCATTTGATATCCTAAAATGTTTCATTTAGTATATTTATATGTCAAATGAAAAAAAAAAAAACCTTCAGAAATATAAAAATAGTTGAGCAGACACTAGCTATAATAAACAAAACTTTCGGACCTTTTTAGTCATACGATTTATAGAGAAAAATTCACTCTAGCAAAAAATATTCGTTACCTTCTATTTCGCCATTGAGAATTTTTCACTCTATATAAGATGATGACATTTTTGTGAACTTCTTTTTGACAAATGTAAAATTTCGTTAAAACACCATCAACAAGAACAAACTTTCCAATGAAGACTGTATAAACAGAATGAACAATAGTTGAAGAGATCTATGAGTATATACAGACGTAATAAAGAAAAAAAAAACCTAATAAATCACGCACAAAGCCTTATACAGGGTTATCCTGAATAAAACATCAAGAATAAAGAAAAGTCTTTCCATGGATTCAATTAAATTGTCTAGTTCAAGCATTCGTTTGCATTTTTGTGAAAGTTATAAAATTTAAAGTAGTCGAAATATTGTCCATCGAACTCAGTAGCAAAGAATACAACGAGAAGCTTGGATGGTCACAATCCTAGAGAAGAACTCTTATTCTATCTCAAAAGACATACGTTTAAATGCATAATGTTCCAATTCAGCTTTGATTTTATTTTTGCATAGTGTTCGTAATATATCTCTTCTATATCCTTTGAGAAATATATTTTTTAATATGATTCTTATTAAAAAAACGATAAAGAATCTTAACTGGGCAATGAAGTGTTTAGCTGGTAGTGAGAAAAATCTGAGAAGATAATTTTCCAAGACCATTAAGCATGGATTTTAATATTCTAAATATAAAAATAAAAACTTTCTACTATTCTTGCTGCAATGATAAGTATTGGAAAGGCTTGGATCATGGCAGTGAGCATTTCCAGCGGTTTCGGTAAATTGGCGAAAGAACTGGAAGAATTTACCACCGATGAACCAAGTCCTCCCAATATTTTTTCATCACAGTAAGGACAGAAGAAGAAGTTTTTTTTATATATATTTGGAAAAGAAAAAATCATGATTGATTTATTTCTTATAAATAGATGTATGGAGTGTTATAACCTTATGTTTTAAGATAATTTTCTGCGTCAAATGTGAAAGCTGTAATCTATCGCAGTTTCTGCCTAGCAACTGAAGGTGAGTGTCGGCATGAGCGTGGGTCAATGCAGTGCAAGCTTCCTGCCTGGCCTCACGCCAAACTTTCCCTGACGACACCCGGAGCTTACATAATGTCAGGAACCTACGTATAAATCCCTTGGCTTTATCATCTGGACACAAAATGTCCAACAACCATCACTTTGAAATTACCATTCCTTGTAGAAACCAGTTTTGCTTTCCCCCCCTTGGTAGCGATTGCAGAGCAATTCTTAAAGCACCATTGCCACATTGGTAGCAGAATAATTTTATGTAGCAAGGTGGTAATGTGCTGTTGGGGTTATTACATTGTCTCTCGGTGTGCACATTCCTTGTTTGCGTAACGCACACGTACAAAGGAAATTATGTAGATTATACTTTGGAACGTGGTGTGGCACACTTTACATTCTTACAAATATCTTTTTTAGCGGCTTTAAATCGGTGAAGGTTGGTAACTTTTGTTTCTTGTCCTGATTTTTATTGCTTTGCCTCGCTTTGCGTGGCTTGTACGAGGCCAAATATAAAATAAAGAGTAGCCTTGAATAAATTTGTGGATGATATATATTTGGAATTTGATTCTTAATTGAAATGAGATGTCCATAAATTTTAATATGCTTTTTCCATCAATTTCTCCTCAACTCGGGTTGGTAGCTGGCAGTAATTCTTGTATTCTTAACGATTCCTTTCTATGACTAGTCTTTTGATGGTATCATAGGGTCCATGATTGCCCATGAATTCAATTCTTGGCTTTCCTGTTCCATACATTCCTTCATGAATACCTTTATCCACTTTGAGTTTTGGTTGAAGTCCCAACACGCCGTTCTCTATCATGCAATCGTCTTCAGTTAGCAATATCTCTTCTCGACCATTTTTGAGACCTTGGTATACTTTCTATTCCAGTTTAATAAATTCAGAGGAATATACGATCCCAATAGGGGGCTTAGAATAATTTCATATTCCAAAAAGAGTATATGTTAAAACCAAAGAATATAATAGTAATGCTATCCCTTGATTCAAAGCTTTTCACATAGGAAAACTATGAATCAAAAGAAATGCAAAAATACAAAAAACAACCATATTCTATTTTGTAGTAGTTTCTTATATTTTTTAGATTTCATTATATATATTGTGAGATGAAGAAGTAATTTGATAATTTATTTCTATTATTAAAATACTTGTGGTGTCTGGCTGTAAATAATTGATTAAAAATTGGCGAACATACGCTGTGACGTAATATATAAATATTATTACATCTTTAAATTATCCAACGACTAACTCTCTTCCTTACAACATATGTTATATAGCCCTATGTTGTTACATAAAATACAAAACCATTTTGAAACCATAAAAATAATATTTATCTAATTTATTTTTAACTATCAATACTTCTCTTCTTTTATACCAATTATCTTTTATATATTATAGATATAACTTTATATATACAGTTAAAAACCTGTCTATAGCGCCCCCTCTAAATAGCACCTCCCTCTCTATAGCGCCCGATTTTAAATACGTAGTACGATGCGATTTACATTGAAAGTGACTTGTCTATAGCACCCTATTTTGGTGAGTCCCAAGAGGGGGCGCTATAGACAGGTTTAACTGTATATATTAATTAAGAGACATATTTTGAATAAAAAATAAAACATTTTATTTATTAAGTAAAACTACCAATCCTCCATTGAAAAGTATCTTTTCAAGAACTTTTTAATCTCCAGCTTTCACAACGGACGTCCTTCTACAGGAGAAAACTTGGTTACCGTGATACCTTTCCCTGGAGACCTGATATTTTAACTCAATATTGATACAAGGGATTCTTTTTTGAAAATTATTTATTACAAAAATCCAATATTTCGCTAGGCTGTACACCTATCTTTGTCAGAATCTTTCCTTATTTTAAAATATTTAAAAATGTTTTGATTAACTACGCGATGCCTTAACGCGACGATATACATATATAAAATATTTACAAAATACAATCTGTGGCTAAAATTTTCTAATATGTGGTGGTGGTCCATGGTTAAACCAATTCCTGAAGTCCACTCCTCTCCAATTTTGCGATGGTAGTTATAGGCCTTGAAAATAGGTCCTCTATTGTCAGTCTAATACAGTGGTACCTCGACATACGAGTTTAATTCGTTCCGCAACCTTGCTCGTATCTTGAATTACTCGTATCTCGAAGCAAATTTCCCCATACAAAATTCCCATTTAAAATCACAGATTAATATCTTCAACACTACCGAACCGAACTCGTATCTCGAATTTCGCTCGTAACTCAAAGCAAAAAATCACTTGCTCGTCGGCTCGTATCTCGAAAAACTCGTATGTCGAGGCGCTGGTATGTCGAGGTACCACTGTATGTATTTAATAAATGTATTTTATAAATATAGTAATGCTTTTTTTTTGTAAACGCATCAAAAACTGTTCTGCAATTTACTAAATTGATATATGTCACTGAACTAGGTCATAAAACCACTTCCCCCAAGTGAGGAAGGAGTTTTTGGAAATACGCATTCACATGGTGGAGAATGGACAATGAAAGCCATAAAACATCTAACCCACCTGGGGTGGGGCCGAGTAGAAACCGGGATAAGTTTCAAACTCCTTCCTAATGTTAAAGAACTTGTCTTTGAATTTGAGGACCATTTCTGAAGGCGGATGAACCTAATATAGTCAAAATTCGATAACACTGATAGACAAAACTTAAAGAAGTTGTACCTTATAGCATATATATTGGGATTCAGAAAATAACTCTGAGAGATATTTTCTGAATCCCGATATATATATGCTATAAGGTACAACTTCCTTAAGTTTTGTCTATCAGTGTAATTCGAAGCCCAAGGAACCAAACAAAGATTCGAATTAAAAATGGAAATTCTAGAAACCAAGATAAATAATAGAATTAAAGATGTTATCCAAGTTCTACTGTATTAGGTTAACGGTATGTTGAAACCTCATCAATATATTTCTAATGAAATCCTCAAGAAATAATATCCAGATGGTAACATCTTACTAGATTCCGGATAAACCTCTTATTGGGGACCTATGCCCAGGTACATAATTGCTTAAAAAAAGATGAGTTAATTATTTACAGGTGATATTTCATTTACATATCTATTTACATACGGCTATCTTTTCTCAATGTTTCTTCTCTAGATTCCAGATATGAAGCGATCCCACCCATGCCTGATTGAAAGGACACACCAGGGGTGTGATTGATATGAAATTTAAAAAAAAACCTTTATAAGAGGCTTCAGGAAGGTCTCAGTGGGTAAGTTTGATTTGACGATTTTATTAGCTAACCACGATCTAGCGTAAAGTGTTCATAAGTCATTAGGAGATTAGGATAGATTGGTTCAGGTTAGGGTTAGCAAATCATCAACCTAATCCCAATACCTATTGAGGTTTCAAATGTTTACATTTCAAAGGTAACCTATTACACTCACGGACAAAACTTAAGGAAATAGAAAGTCTTTAATTTCGCCGATCGTCTTTTTTTTTTTTTTTCGAAGGAGACAGAGACGATTTTGTTCACACTTGGTTATCTCCTGTGTTTTCAATAAAGATCACTGTGTATCAAATATCTTTCAGAGTTATTGTGTCTAAATCCCAATATACATTCTAGAAGTTACAACTTCCTTAAGTTTTGTCCATGAGTGTATTTTTTTTTTCAAATATTATATACCGGCGAATTATGCTTCAAAAGTATATAGCGATAAAACACTAAAATTACTCACATGGGTAATATACCCACGCATATAACCTGAAGGCTATCACAAATGCGAGAGTATATATATATGGGGGCCATAAGATAGAATTAGCCATGGGTTCCAATAAATCAGGATAAACAGATAAATATAATATAGCAGTCGTTATCGTGCGGAGACACCCTTACTCACGTCACGTGACCTGACACGTCCAATCCTATTTAAGGTTATTCTCCACGAACTCCCTACATAGTCCCCGAGGTGTATTATGGAGTAAATAGTTATATATACCCTCATAGACATACCTTAAGGAAGTTATACCTTTTAGCATTTATATCGGGATTCAGACAATAACTCTGAAAGATACACTCATGGACAAAACTTAAGTAAGTTGTTCCTTTTAACATGTATATCGGGATTCAGACAATAACTCTGAAAGATATTACAGTGACCTTTATTGAAGACACACGAGATAACCAAGTGTAAACAAAATTACCTCTGTCTCTTAAAAAAAAAAAAAATAGATGACCAGAACGGCGTTAAAGATTTTTCACTTCCTTAAGTTTTATCCATGAGTGTGTATGAAAGTTACTTCTTCGGACCTATTTCTTTCTTGTAAGTTAATCAGGAAAAGTCGAATCTTGTGAAAACGTATGAGAAACATGCTTAATTCCAGAAGCTTTTCTTCTTTCTTTATACTAATAATCATAAAAGGGAGAGATATAATCATTAGCACAGTAAATTTCTTTAGTGAATACCTAAATAGGTATTTGGATACTGGTGTAAGAGCGGTATGAACTGTCGACAACCATGACTGAATACCTAATTCAGCACTTTTCTGAAGTTAAACATTTCTTCAATGGCCCTTTAATTCTTGAAAATTTTCAACCCTGCTACTGCATGCAAATAACTAATCGGATATCTGTCACACTTGTAATTGCCAAAAGTCGAACTGCTTTCTGCATGTATAGACATGTGGTCTACTTACAGTAAAAGCTGTCATTAACTAACTTCCATGGTTATCAAGGTCTGAACCACGTCTATTTTGGATAAGTAAAAATAAAGAGAGTTAAATATGGACAATGGTTGTTCTCAGTGTCAGAGAAGGAGTTTGAGGTGTAGTGTTCCAAGACTCTTGTGCCAATGTAGAAATAAAGGCACATCTCTCGGCGCCAAGTCGGCAATAAATTTGCTCATCTCTTGATCCAAAAGTCTTTCGTTCCAAAAAACGTCCCATTGATGGGTGTAATTAGGGCTATAATGTCACACCCCGTATGCATTAAGGTCATCGGAATGCGGACCGCCGGCTGGGCCAACGTTTCCTTTCACCTCACTTCACTCTCTGCCCTTTTGGCTCTTTTTGCTTACTTTTCTCATTTTACTTCACTTTCTGCCCGTTTGGCTCTTTTTGCTTACTTTTCTCATTTCACTTCACTTTCTACCCTTTTGGCTCATTTTGCTTACTTTTCTCATTTTACTTCACTTTCTACCTTTTGGCTCTTTTTGCTTACTTTTCTCATTTCACTTCACTTTCTACCCTTTTGGCTCATTTTGCTTACTTTTCTCATTTTACTTCACTTTCTACCTTTTGGCTCTTTTTGCTCACTTTTCTCATTTCACTTCACTCTCTGCCTTTTTGGCTCTTTTTGCTTACTTTTCTCATTTCACTTCACTCTCTGCCCTTTTGGCTCTTTTTGCTCACTTTTCTCATTTCACTTCACTCTCTGCCCTTTTGGCTCTTTTTGCTTACTTTTCTCATTTCACTTCACTCTCTGCCCTTTTGGCTCTTTTTGCTTACTTTTCTTATTTCACTTCACTTTCTACCTTTTGGTTCTTTTTGCTTACTTTTCTTATTTCACTTCACTTTCTACCTTTTGGCTCTTTTTGCTTACTTTTCTCATTTCACTTCACTCTCTGCCCTTTTGGCTCTTTTTGCTTACTTTTCTTATTTCACTTCACTTTCTACCTTTTGGCTATTTTTGCTTACTTTTCTCATTTCACTTCACTTTCTGCCTTTTTGGCTCATTTTGCTCACTTTTCTCATTTCACTTCACTCTCTGCCTTTTTGGCTCTTTTTGCTCACCTTTCTCATTTCAATTCACTCTCTGCCCTTTTGCCTCTTTTTGCTCACTTTTCTCATTTCACTTCACTTTCTGCCCTTTTGGCTCTTTTTGGTCACTTTGCTCATTTCGCTTCACTCTCTGCCCTTTTGGCTCTTTTGCTTACTTTTCTCATTTCACTTCACTTTCTGCCCTTTTGGCTCTTTTTGCTCACTTTTCTCATTTCACTTCACTTTCTACCTTTTGGCTCTTTTTGCTTACCTTTCTCATTTCAATTCACTCTCTGCCCTTTTGGCTCTTTTGCTTACTTTTCTCATTTCACTTCACTTTCTACCTTTTGGCTCTTTTTGCTTACTTTTCTCATTTTACTTCACTTTCTACCTTTTGGCTCTTTTTGCTCACTTTTCTCATTTCACTTCACTCTCTACCTTTTGGCTCTTTTTGCTCACTTTTCTCATTTCAATTCACTCTCTGCCCTTTTGGCTCACTTTTCTCATTTCACTTCACTTTCTGCCCTTTTGGCTCACTTTTCTCATTTCAATTCACTCTCTGCCCTTTTGGCTCACTTTTCTCATTTCACTTCACTTTCTGCCTTTTTGGCTCACTTTTCTCATTTCACTTCACTCTCTGCCTTTTTGGCTCTTTTTGCTCACTTTTTCTCATTTCAATTCACTCTCTACCCTTTTGGCTCTTTTTTCTCACTTTTCTCATTGACTTCACTGTGAAAATGAATACTTCAGTATTTGTTGTTTTCACACATTCTTTATGTTAGAATATAAAATATTTTCACAAAATAGTAAAAACTAAAGGTAAGCTCTATATTGTTAAAAAGGAAAACTACCCTTGTTTTATTGATATTTTGAATAGTAATCTACTTTTATTATCATCAATTGTTTGAAAAGAAAAAAAAAAAAAAAAGAAATTAGGGAACTACCTATCAGCAGGTATTACAGTTTCTCACCAAGTGATGCATGTAATTTCAGCAATACAATGCTATACAATTGATTCTCTAGTTGAATTATAAATATCTAGAATAAATACTGTAAATCAAATAATATAACATCACGAACACATCTTTATTTTATGAACACTCTATAGGCATGAAAAAAATAGTATGAAAGTGAAAATGCACTGGGATCAGGTGAATAAATAAAGAAAAAGGCATCTCCTGAACTTAAAATTGATGATCCGACAAATGGCGCAAGCCATCGGCAACTCTTAGTTGCACTATCAGGAGATGCCTTTTCTCTTTTTTCTTACTATATAAGTATGTTTGTACTATGCAATTAAATTTTCGAAACCTCAATCTAATAAAAAATCAATGTATAAAACATCTTCTGACAAAATAGATGCTGAAACTAAACACCATCTATTGACCCTCTCCGCAAGCTAGCGGACTTAGCTCGATGACAAAGTCACAACACCAGATTTGGTCTCTAGGTGGACACTTCTCAGTTTGCCAAAACTGGTGTTATGGTTTTGTTAACGACCTTGTGGAGATATCATTGAATAAAGTCCACCCTATAATGACGAGGGCCGTTAGCCTGAAAACATTGGTCTCTAAGTGAAGACTTCTCTTTTTGCCATGGTTTGGGGTATGGCCCTTGTCAGTCCAGGGCGGAATATATTCCATGACCGGTTCAAAATCACTTTATTAAGTACCGCTCAACAAGAGCAACCTAGTTCATGATAATTGAAATAGTGAATAATATATGAAGGTTTTTCACATAATAAACAAACTTTTAACGCGGGATTCAATCCCGGTTCATGACTGTCGGGAATCGAGGGTGTTACCCACTCGTCCACCGACTTTTGCTATATTCCATGAGATC
>CP092866.1:25741468-25853300 GCA_030710605.1 Cordylochernes scorpioides | reverse complement strand
GGTTAGAAATAGTCAATATTTCACCTTGAAAAAAATATCGATTTTTCATTGAAAAGAGACTCATGCGGTGTAACTTCCAGTGTTGTTTTACACTCTTTATATGTTGGGTGAGCAACTATTCAAAGAGCTATTGCTGTTTTAGAATTGAGAGCGAATTTCTATAAATAGTGAAAATTGCTTGTTTAAAGGAATTTGTAAAAGGCTTGGCTCATCAGATCATAGCTAGTATTGTATGTGATTATTCTGTTTATATAGTCTGAACTTGAATGTTTAATGCAAATATTGAAATATGTAATTGCATACATATTTCATATTCGAGTACAGTTTTTCCGCCTAAAAGACAAGCTAACAAATACAAAAGCCTACAGAACCTCTATTGAAAGTTATTGTTATAGATTCTTAAAGATGAATGTTTATCCTGACTTCATTATATTTCTTTTGGATAAAGTAAACTTCGTTTAAACAAAAATATTTGATCGTCTTTGACTATTTGAGATATATCTTTTCGAAAATCTCTTAGGATAGTGTTTATTAAAATAAATACCCTCATGGACAAAACATAAGGAAGTTGTACCTTTTACCATGTATATATATATATATATATATATATATATCGGGATATAGACAATTACTCTGAAAGATATTACAGTGACCTTTAATGAAGACACACGATAAGTGTGAACAAAATTGTCTCTGTTTCCTTCAAAAATATAGACGGCAGGTAATATTAAAGACTTTCCACTTTCTTAAGGTTTGTCCATGAGTGTATATGGTCGAGAAGAAATATATTTTAGAATCTTACCATATATATAGATGGATAAGAAGGAAGTTCAGGAAGAGAAAGGCTGAGAATGGAATTATTTGGGAATTCGAGAGCCACCAACTTATGGGTGGTTGAGGAGAAATAGATAGACCATGTATTTATTTTTAACTTTCAGTTTGAAAATTACAAAAATATTTTTGTCAAATCAGTTCAGAATCTCCCAAGACATAAATTTCATGTCTATTGATATATATATATTGTTTTTTTTTTTGGACAAGCGTATGACGTGTCAAAGCCGATTTAAAAGCTTGGTTCCGTTGTTAAATCTCGCCGTTAAACAATTTAAATATTTATTGATACATTCATAATATTCACCTAAAAATAATAATATAAACTTATGTTACTCATTTTGTGTTTCTCCTTTACTCTTCATTATATATATATATATATATATTAAATTGGACTTTCACTGACATTGTAAATAAAACCAAGAAGGCTTAGGTGTCAGAATGACAGCCCGGGTAATTGGTGACTTGTGTACGTAGCTCCAGGGAAACTGGATGCTAACTAACTAGCTGACAATAATAATAATCAAAGCGTCAACATTTTTTTTTTCTTGTCAATGTTTTTTTTAAACAAAACGTGTCTTGATAGAGTTTCTTTAACCAAATATAAGAAAATTGCGATATACCTTTATATAAAAATATCAAAAATCTTTCTCAATAATGTAAAGAAAATAGTACAAATGTGATATTGTTCTGTGATAAGGTGCATATATGAAAAAGGCATCTCCTTATCGTGTAACTGAAAATTGCTGATGGCTTGCGCCGAATAAATATCAACTATTCGTTGATTTATCAATTATTCCAGAATTGACCAAATACTCATTCTTAAATAATCCAATCTTAAGGATAAGGAGAAGCCTCTTTCTTTTTCATACTTTCCCAATAAATTTGTTTATTATAAAAACCGCGAGAATTCGACCTCTCGCTCTTCAACGAGCAAAATTACATCTGAGATTGAACCATTTTATCATTAAGGACATTTGAAAGCATTAAGGATAGAATACAGATCAAGAGATGATAATATTTATTTAGGTAAAAAAATAAGCAATCTTTTTTCAATATAATATCTTCTACAAATTAAAGATAAAATCTTGATTTTCGAATTGAATCAAAAAGTGATTTTATAATTGAAGATTACAATTTTTGATTATAAAATATATTCTTCACACACAAAAGATTATACTATGATTGGATCATGAATCCATTGCAGTAAGGACAGTAGAAATTGTTTAATTTTTAAAAGAATCATACATGTCTATAATAGTTTCGAATATTCACAAAAGATTGTGTCAGGAAAGAGATAATAAAAATATTTACCAAGCAAACGGTTTGAAACAGAGTTTGAAAATTTTGGAAGATTGTTGTGGTTAGTTACTATAGCTTCCATTTAAAACATATTCTCGTCTTTCGATCAAATAGTCCCTTGAATCAATATTAAAAGAAAAGCATTAGGCTTCCAGGGAAAATGTCTAGAGGCCTAAGTTCTTATTTTAATATTTTCGTCTATTAAAAATACACCATAATAATAAAGGTCAACTCTCCCGTCAAAATAGACGTTAAAATGGAGCGCCATCTATTGGCCGTCTCCGAAACTAGCGGAATCAGCGGACCTTTTATATTTATAGATTAATATCCTCCCAGCAAAATTCCTATCTAAAAAAGATGCTATTGTTGCGGATGTACTGTATTCATGTATCAAAAGTGGCCCCTCTCCCATTAAAAATTCATTAAAACAATGTATTTAAAAATGGAAAGGTGTTACTGTATATATGGGAAGGTGTTACTGTATGTTTTAATATTAATAAAAATATTTAAATTTTTCAGGTAGGGTTCTCAAATTTAGTCGTTTTGATGAAAAGTGTCAATACAGTAAACTCTCCTATAACGCGATTAATGTGTTCCGTGTTGTATGAAATCGCGTTATAGGAATTCGCGTTGTACGAAATAAAACTTGTATAACGCGAATGTTGTTAGGGTAAATTGTTTTATTTTATAACACGTTATACGAAAATTCGCGTTGTATAAATAAATTTGTCGCAATTTTTTTATCGCGTTGTAAAAACTCGCGTTATAGGATAGTCTACTGTATAATTATTTATTTATTATATCAATTAGTTTATTTGTATAAATCTTAAGTGGTGGTGTTGGTGCTTATCGCCATGGTTAAACCAATTCCTGAAGTCCACTCCTCTCCAATTTTGTGATGGTAGCTATAGCCCTGGAAAATAGCTCCTCTATTGTCAGTTCTGAACATGACAAGATATTATAATACAAATAATGCGGCTTATGATTATAGAACGACATTTCCTATCCCTGGACACTTTATTTTTTCGTTTATCATTACTCTTCTCAATTCATTCTTTCATACTTCATCCCTTAGGTTAGAAATAATCGTTATTTCTCTTTAAAATAAATTTCGATTTTACGTTCAAAAGAAACACATGCGGGATAATTTTCAAATGTCGTTATACAATGATATGTTCCGGAGAAGCTTCCGTACTATTAAATTTCAAGCAGTTATTGATGTTTTTTTTGTCTATTTTGAAATTTTAAGGTTTTTATATGGCGCCTTTTTAGTATTGCTAAAGCTGTTTGTTGATTTCTATTGAGTTTTTGAAGTTCTTCTAATTATTTCAATGGTTTGTACCAGTGATGATTTATATCTTAAGTAAAATACACAATAAAATATATAACAGTTACTATAGAATTAGGAAGTCGGTGGAAGGATGATCTAAACCGTTGGTTTTCGACCGCTACGACCCGGGTTCGAATCCCGCATTAGGCACTTTTTTTCTGATAAAAAAATGATCCAATGGTCCCCGTTTCTTGCAAAAAGTCCAACCCCACCAGCGAGTGCAAGTAATCAAACGGGGCTCTGGTACATTTGTAAGTGTAAAGTCGAACTGCTTTTCATATGTGTAGACATGTGGTATGCTTGCAGTAAAAGCAGTCGCCTACTTCTACCCATCATGATTATCATGGCCTGTTTCACGTGTACTAGGGATAAGTAAAAAAAAAACTATAGAATTTGTTAAGTTAATGCTATATTATAATGAATGTAAGGACAATCGTATTTGCATAGTTTTAAACATACTTACCTTCTTTAGGAAGGCTGCTCCACGATTCCCTTCATCCTGTGCAAACATCTTTCAGAGTGAACACAGACATTCTTCTTACACTACTGGAATACAAACATTCCTTAACATTTTAATGTCTCTCATCACACACATATAAAGGAAAACAATTCCTAAGTGACTAATTTGATGGATTATAGAGGGTGTAAAGAAAGACAACTATTTTCTATATTTTGAGTCAAAAGGCGATCCATCAATTAAGTTTATATAAACGCCCTGTACCTGGATCTGTAAAGAATTTTCTATTATCATATTTCCTATATGTTCCAAATACTTTTATTACTGCTAAAACCAAAATATAATAAACTTTCTTAGAATCTCTCTTCATTATTAACATAATTATAAGTTGAGAAGGAGAAAACTTCGAAATTTCTGATAGAAAAACTTTTTTTTTTTTAATCTTGCGGTAAGTCATTTATTTACACTCATTGACAAAACTTAACGAAGTGGAAACTCTTTGGTGTCGCCCCGGTCTTCTGTTTTTTTTTTTTTAAAGGAGACAGGGACAATTTTGTTCACACTTGGTTATCTCGTGTCTTCAATAAATGTCACTGTGTATCAAATATCTTTTAGAGTCATTGTCTGAATCCCGATATACATGTTAAAAGGTTCAACCTCCTTAAGCTTTGTCCATGAGTGTATATCTCTTATTAATATAATATATCTCACAGTTGCCAACATTTTCAAATTTATTACAGTCTTATCATTTTCTGTAATGGATGGATATTTCGTTTTTCAGTAATAAAAGAATTTAGAGCATATGGTTATCATTTTGAAAAAATAGTACAAATGTAACATTGTACTGGGATAAGGTGCATAAATTAAGAAAAAGGCATCACCTTATCGTGCAACTGAAAGTTGCTGATGGCTTGCGCCATCTATCGGAATAAATATCAACTATTCTCGTTGATTTTTAATTATTCCAGAATCGGCCAAATACTCATAACGCGTCCGTGGTTAGCTTTTCTTTATTAATCAAGAATGGGTATTTCGCCGATTCTGGAATAATTAAAAATCAACGAGAATAGTTGATATTTATTCCGATAGATGGCGCAAGCCATCAGCAACTTTCAGTTGCACGATAAGGAGATGCCTTTTTCTTAGGTTATCACTTTATATTATTCTATATGCGAAGCGTCATATAAAGTTTTTCAATGAAATAATCCCTTGTATAGATATCAAAGTAAAAAGATTCAAACTTTCAGGAATAAGTTTCTTTATAAAAAAATTAATTCAGATCTCTTGTTTTCGGGCATGAAAGCTCTTCTACGGAAGAAAACACGATACACACAAAAAAATTGGACCATATTTTCTCCTGTAGAAGGGCCTTCATGCCAGAAATTTAGAGATCTGTGTGTGTGAATTAATTTTTTTAAAATAAACTTATATACATACATATCCCTTGAAGCTTTTTTTAAATTAAAGCAATGGTCCTATGTGAGCGATAGTTACTAAGAAATATTCAAATAATCAAAAATTAGAACAAATTTTTCTTTATTTTGAGGTGTTGCAAGTTTTCGAGCAAAAAACTGCTCTTTAACGAGCTACGTTAAAGAGCAGGTTTTTTTTTCGAAAGCTTGCATCCAAACACAAATGAAGTGAGATGTTATCGAGCGTGGATCACATATATGGACACATTATTCTAATTCACAATTTTCCAATCGAACTACCAATCAACGATTACCATGAGAGGCTCTACTGGACAACGCAAAGCTTCCGAATAGAACCAGCATCAAGTCAAGAAATCATTGAACAAGTTGACCTAATTTAGTCATATCATCTTCTTCCCCCTGACACTTCGTTGCCTTTAAATCGATATGAACTGTTGAAATGTAATCACAGAAAATCAACAAATGTTATATATTAAAAATAGCACAACAGTGAAATTGTACTTGAATCAGGCTATTAAAGGTATTTTTACTAATCATGAAACTAAAAATTGCTAACGGATTACGCTAGCTCTTAGAATAAATATAAAAAAAATTGTTGATTTTTTTTTCTGGAATAAAAAATTAAAAATCAACGATTAGTTAATATTTTTTCCAAAAGATGGCGCAAGCCATCAACAACTTTTAGTTGAACCATCAGAGGCAATACCTTTCTCTTAATATGTTATATATCTCCTCCAATATAATTTTTATTAGAAGAGAAAATTACTATAAAGTATAAAATAAGAATATAAACAATAGCAATGCGTTTCTTTATTCGTGCAATGTACAAGTTTTCGGATCTTTATAATCCTTCCACAGACATAGCTCTGCCTTTGCATGAATAAAGAAACGCATTGCTATTATTTATATTCTTATTTCAATATAATTTTTATTTATATGAACTCGGCGAACTTTCAGGGAAGAATACCATTCTCCAGGCCAAGCCAAAAAAAAAAAAAAAAAATTGAAATGATGCAAAACGAGATCAAACAAACATTTTGATTTTTCTTACCTTATCTCGAGATATTTGGCCAAGAAATTCTCCCTCCTGAAAGCTCGCAGAGTTCTAATAAAAAAAAATCCATGTTGAGATTCTGTTGTTGATTCACACTCTGATATAGGCTTTCCAACTTAATTATTGAAAATGTAATAGGTGAAATGTGCTGTTATAATAAATACACCAAATTTTTATATATTTTAATAAAATACACCAACTAATATTCTGCATATATTACTCTGTTAAGAAATACTTTCTATTCTTCGTAATTCAATAAAATAATCAATTTTTGCAATCTTAAGGTGAAAACATCAGGTTCGAAAGATAAATTTCTTTTTTTTTATCCCTGGAAGCCTTCTGTTTTCTCCATAACTTTCACTTCTATTAAATATGCTTATAATAGTATTTATCTCAGTGTGGCATCGCCACAACGTTTGTTCTAGACACATAAACTTATCTATATATATAAAGTAATACTTAAAGCCTCCCCGCATAAGTTTCTTTTTTGTGAAAAATCAATATTAATTTCAAAGAGAAATATGTACTATTTCTAACTTTTTGGATGACGTATGAAAGGGTGAAAATGTGAAGAGTAATGGCGAACGGAAAAATAAAAATTCCGTTCGCCATTACTCTTCACATTTTCACCCTTTCATACGTCATCCAATCATATATAGACCATTACTCTTCATATATTCAACCTTTTCATACGTCATCCAAAAAGTTAGAAATAGTACATATTTCTCTTTGAAATTAATATTGATTTTTCACAAAAAAGAAACTTATGCGGGGAGGCTTTAAGTATTACTTTATAATCATACGCCGCAGTCCTTTATTATCTATATATATATTCATTGTATATTCACACCCTTATTTTATAAAATTTATTTTGTCTATAATATTATATATATCTTTTTTTTTCTACCTCTCTATTGAATATAGGCAAAATATATTTATTAACATAATTCTATTGACGTTATGTGGCGCTGAGTTTGTTGTTGACATAAATATGTTGTAATATCTTGAAAAAGGTTGGCGTTTAGCCACACACACGCACACAACTGATATATTGGTTGGTAAATTGTATTCTGATCCAATATATGGCTTTTTAATTAAATACTTATATATAAGTATTTAATAAAAAAGCCATATATATATATCGTAGATGTACTAAGGTATTTTTATTTTATTCCAATTTCTCGTTTTTTTTAGAAGCGCTTTTATATTTAGAAGAAATCTCGTGGCTCGATTTTAAAACCTCTTTCAAATATAGGTTTAACTTCTAATAAATGAAGGTCATTTTTGTATAACATTATAAAACTTGATATTTCAATATTTGGACAAGCAATACGCCCGTCTTTATGAAACGTTTTTAGAGAATTTTGGTAAACGACTGATTAGAGAGAATTATAAATGATTCTTTAGAGAGATAATAGGAAAAATAATTTAAAGAGAGAATTGGTAAATGAATTCTTTAGTGAGAATTGGTAAATGAATTCTTTAGTGAGAATTGGTAAATGAATTCTTTAGAGAGAATTTTAGAGAGAATTGGTAAATGAATTCTTTAGTGAGAATTGGTAAATGAATTCTTTAGAGAGAATTGGTAAATGAATTCTTTAGTGAGAATTGGTAAAGGATTATATAAAGAGAATTGGCAAAGGATTCTATAGAGAGAATTGGTAAATGAATTCTTTAGAGAGAATTGGTAAATGAATTCTTTAGTGAGAATTGGTAAAGGATTCTATAAAGAGAATTGGTAAAGGATTCTATAGAGAGAATTGGTAAAGGATTCTATAGAGAGAATTGGTAAAGGATTCTATAGAGAGAATTGGTAAATGTTTCTATAGAGAGAATATTGGTAAAGGATTCTATAGATAAGATATAGGTAAAGGATTCTATAGATAAGATATAGGTAAAGGATTCTATAGAGAGAATTGATAAATATTTCAATAGAGAGAATTGGTAAAGGATTCTATAGAGAAGATATAGGTAAATGATTCTATAGAGAGAATTGGTAAAGGATTCTATAGAGAGAATTGGTAAAGGATTCTATAGAGAAGATATAGGTAAATGATTCTATAGAGAGAATAGGTAAAGGATTCTATAGAGAGGATTGGTAAAGGATTCTTTAAAGGACCGTTAAATAAAAACAAAAGGCTACTGTTCTTCGAAATATTGAACAAAACACTTTTCTCTTAAGAGAAATACTGTTGAACCTAAGACATGAGTAGCTAGCTCTGTATCCTATAATATGGGTCATTATATAGGTCACTCCGAGTACTAGATAAGAGAGTACACCGTGAGAATATCGAAAAGATGGCAAATAATAATGCCGATACAACAATTTAAAACGTTCTATTCTGTTACAAGAAAATAAGACCTAATCCAAATAAATTAATAGTGTGTGACGTTTCGGTATCAACGCTGTTACTGAGATGTCACACACTATTAATTTATTTGTATTAGGTTTTATTTTCTTGTAGCTATATTCTATAATCCAAATTGTGCCTTATTGTTCTATTCTGTTGTTTTAAGGTTGGGTCGATAAAAGAAAAATTTCAAGATTTGGAAGTGAAAGGTAAGAAGGGAAAAAGAAGAAAGAATCGAATAGGAATGCCGCGCAAGAAATATCGGCGCATGCAACCCTCGGTATAGCTTTGTTTAAAGATAGATATCGTATTTGTTGGAAGAAGTTAGATTGAAGGAGGGAGAACCTCTACACAGCTTGTGTTTTGTTTTATTTGCATATCCAGGCTACTTGATATTTTGCATGATAATTTTAGCATTGAGGTTTGCTCAGAAGTGATGTAGTAATTTAAATAGATCTTCGCATCACATTTCAAGGTGTTGAGAGCTCAACTCTGATATTTTGATTGGATAATTGGCAGGTAGAAGGCAGGTGATGATACTCACGTCAGGTGCCGGCCTGGCCACTTGGTACACCACGAGCCATGACGGGGCGTTCGACACTCTCACCCAGAGATGGGCTCGTGCCACTCGCATGCCAGCTTGCGTGGAGAACTTGAAGTAATGAGTCCTCGCAGCTACCAGCTCATCCGGGGCTGCGCATCACCACAGTCACCACAAACTTCCACCTTTCCACCTTGAACCAGACGTCGAAATAACGAACAATAAACCTTTGGAATAGTTGATCAAACCCCATCTATAATAATACATCAATCCCTTACATATACAACTTGAAGATCGGAATATTCTCTTTCATTTTCACTTCTATACGAACAATAGTGTCCCAGAAATATTCGAATAAGAAAAAAATTAGAGCAAAGAAATTCTTCGTTTTGAGGTGTTGCAAGCTTTCGAGCAAAAACATGCTCTTCAACGGGAAAATTCAGAAACAAATGAAAAGAGGTGTAATCAGGCGTGGCTAAAAGACAATGGCAATATTGTCTTATCCACGCTCGATACCATCTCTATTCATTTGTTTTTGGATTTACTCGTTGAAAATCAAGGTTTTTGCTCGAAATTTCGCAACACCTAACAATAAAGAAACTCTTTGCTTTAATTTTACTCGAATTTTCACTTCTGCCAAGAATAGAGCAATTCATATGAAAAGCGTTAATAATGACAAACTTAGATCAGTATAAAAAATACCGATATTCTAACTCCAAGTTGGACTAAACACGCATACACTATAATAGATCTACACAATATATAGCGATAATATTTATTCCATAGGCTTAAAAATATTCTTCAGTATATGCTGAATTTGAAAGATTTTGGGAGAAAAAACACATAAATACAATCATAGACAAAACTAAAGGAATAAAAGTCTTTGATGTCGTGTGTCGTGTTTTAAGGAGACAGAGATAATGTTGTTCATACTTGGTTATCTTATGTGTCTCTTCAATAAAGGTCACTTTATTTCAAACATCTTTAAGAGTTATTGTATGAATCCCAATATACATGCTAAAAGGAACAACTTCCTTAAGTTTTGTTCATCTATGTATATATATTTTTTTTCATGGCAATAAGGAGAATAGAGAAATATGTGCTTTATTTATAAAAGAAGAAAAAATAACGCTGAAATTATATCATTTTTTTACACATAGATAGAGTGCTAATTCTTTATTTTAGGGTTTGTCTGAATAGAAGAATGAATATGGACTCTATAGAACTTCGCATCTCTATCGCATCAATCTAACAAGGCAAGGGGTCTAAGACATTGTCAATTGGAAATTCAGAGGAAAGAAGATTAGAGACATTTGAAATGGGGATATAGAAAAGAATAAACAGTACAAAATGGTTGACTGGATCAATTACCAATTATTTTATTTCCAAAGCGCTATATCCCGCAAGGGATACTTGCGCCAAACAAGGAGAAAGGTTTATTTACATAAGTTATTTACATTATTCAACGCATGAAAACATTAGAGATCCAGATTTTGTAGAAAGTTTAGAATGTATTTACAAAATGAATTGAACTTTAAATATGATTTTTTATCGGAAATCAAATCGTTAAGTTCACAAACAACTAGTTCATTCTTCATTCTATAATCTTGAAATGTTGGTTGACTGAATCAGAATTGAAGAAGTCTTGAAGAGATTGGGTGAAGGCCTGTTTGATGGTCATCAGTAAAAAGATAAAAGAATTTGATAGGACATATATTATATAAATGGACTGGCAAAGAAAATTCTGAAGAGTAAAATAGAATATAAAGAAGAAGAATTGGATTGATAGGTTGGATTTAAAGGTGAAATTAGGAAAAGATAAAAGATCAAGATAGAAAACTATGGCATCACCAGATAATAGGGCCTGCTTATGAAAAGAGAAACTGATTATGAAAATCAATTCCGTAAAACTGTCGGATATTGGGGAAGAGTTTATAAATGACGTTTTGAGATTGATGTCGTTTGATACGTTTTTTTTTCTCCTCCATAATTCTATAAACATACCATTTGATATCCTAAAATGTTCCATTTAGTATATTTATATGTCAAATAAAAAAAAACCTTCAGAAATATAAAATAGTTGAGCAGACACTAGTTTTAAGAAACAAAACTTTCGTACCTTTAATTTAAAAAAAAATCTATATTTTAATAAGATTTATAGAGAAAAAAATCACTCTAGCAAAAAAAAAATTCGTTACCTTCTATTTCGCCATTGAAAATTTTTCACCCTATATAAGATGCTGACATTTTTGTGAACTTCCTTTTGACAAATGTAGAATTTCGTTAAAATACAATCACCAAGAACAAACTTTCCAATGAAGACTGTATAAACAGAATGAACAATAGTTGAAGAGATCTATGAGTATATACAGGCCTAATAAAGAAAAAATACCTAATAAATCACGCACAAAGCCTTATACAGGGTTCTCCTGAATAAAACGTTAAGAATAAAGAAAAAGGTATTTCCATGGATTCAATTAAATTGTCTACTTCAAGCATTCGTTTGCATTTTTGTGAAAGTTAGAAAATTTGAAGTAGTCGAAATATTGTCCATCGAACTCAGTAGCAAAGAATACAACGAGAAGCTTGGATGGTCACAATCCTAGAGAAGAACTCTATCTCAAAAGACATACGTTTAAATGCATAATGTTCCAATTCAGCTTTAATTTTATTTTTGAATAGTGTTCGTAATATATCTCTTCTATCCTTTGAGAAATTTATTTTTTAATATGATTCTCATGAAAAAAACGATAAAGAATCTTAACTGGGCAATGAAGTGTTTAGCTGGTAGTGAGAAAAATCTGAGAAGATAATTTTCCAAGACACCATTAAGCATGGATTTTAATATTCTAAATAAAAATAAAAACTCTCTACTATTCTTGCTGGAATGATAAGTATTGGAAAGGCTTGGATCATGGCAGTGAGCATTTCCAGCGGTTTCGGTAAATTGGCGAAAGAACTGGAAGAATTTACCACCGATGAACCAAGTCCTCCCAATATTTTTTGATCACAGTAAGGACAGAAGAAGAAGTTTTTTTATATATTTGGAAAAGAAAAATTCATGATTGATTTATTTCTTATAAATAGATGTGTGGAGTGTTATAACCTTATGTTTTAACATAATTTTCTGCGTCAAATGTGAAAGCTGTAATCTATCGCAGTTTCTGCCTAGCAACTGAAGGTGAGTGTCGGCATGAGCGTGGGTCAATGCAGTGCAAGCTTCCTGCCTGGCCTCACGCCAAACTTTCCCTGACGACACCCGGAGCTTACATAATGTCAGGAACCTACGTATAAATCCCTTGGCTTTATCATCTGGACACAAAATGTCCAACAACCATCACTTTGAAATGACCGTTCCTTGTAGAAACCAGTTTTGCTTTCCCCCCCTTGGTAGCGATTGCAGAGCAATTCCTAAAGCACCATTGCCACATTGGTAGCAGAATAATTTTATGTAGCAAGGTGGTAATGTGCTGTTGGGGTTATTACATTGTCTCTCGGTGTGCACATTCCTTGTTTGCGTAACGCACACGTACAAAGGAAATTATGTAGATTATACTTTGGAACGTGGTGTGGCACACTTTACATTCTTACAAATATCTTTTTTAGCGGCTTTAAATCGGTGAAGGTTGGTAACTTTTGTTTCTTGTCCTGATTTTTATTGCTTTGCCTCGCTTTGCGTGGCTTGTACGAGGCCAAAATATAAAATAAAGAGTAGCCTTGAATAAATTTGTGGATGATATATATTTGGAATTTGATTCTTAATTGAAATAAGATGCCCATAAATTTTAATATGCTTTTTTCCATCAATTTCTCTTCAACTCGGGTTGGTAGCTGGCAGTAATTCTTGTATTATCAATGATTCCTTTCTATGACTAGTCTTTTGATGGTATCATAGGGTCCATGATTGCCCATGAATTCAATTCTTGGCTTTCCTGTTCCATACATTCCTTCATGAATACCTTTATTCACTTCGAGTTTTGGTTGAAGTCCCAACACGCCGTTCTCTATCATGCAATCGTCTTCAGTTAGCAATATCTCTTCTCGACCATTTTTGAGACCTTAGTATACTTTCTATTCCAGTTTAATAAATTCAGAGGAATATACGATCCCAATAGCGGGCTTAGAATAATTTCATATTCCAAAAAGAGTATATGTTAAAACCAAAGAATATAATAGTAATGCTATCCCTTGATTCAAAGCTTTTCACATAGGAAAACTATGAATCAAAAGAAATGCAAAAAACAACCATATTCTATTTTGTAGTAGTTTCTTATATTTTTTACATTTCATTATATATATTGTGAAATGAAGAAGTAATTTGATAATTTATTTTTATTATTAAAATACTTGTGGTGTCTGGCTGTAAATAATTGATTAAAAATTGGCGTATATACGCTGTGACGTAATATATAAATATTATTACATCTTTAAATTATCCAACAACTAACTCTCTTCCTTACAACATATGTTATAGCCCTATGTTGTTACATAAAATACAAAACCATTTTGAAACCATATAAAAATAATATTTATTTAATTTATTTTTAACTATCAATACTCCTCTTCTTTTATACCAATTATCTTATATATATTATAGATATAAATTTATATATACGTGTCTATAGCGCCCCCTCTAAATAGCGCCTCCCTCTCTATAGCGCCCGATTTTAAATACGTAGTACGATTCGATTTACATTGAAAGTGACTTGTCTATAGCACCCTATTTTGGTGAGTCCCAAGAGGGGGCGCTATAGACAGGTTTAACTGTATATATTAATTAAGAGACATATTTTGAATAAAAAATACAACATTTTATTTATTAAGTAAAACTACCAATCCTCCATTGAAAAGTATATTTTCAAGAACTTTTTAATCTCCAGTTTTCACAACGGACGTCCTTCTACAGGAGAAAACTTGGTTACCGTGATACCTTTCCCTGGAGACCTGATATTTTAACTCAATATTGATACAAGGGATTCTTTTTTAAATTTTATTTATTACAAAAATCCAATATTTCGCTAGGCTGTACACCTATCTTTGTCAGAATCTTTCCTTATTTTAAAATATTTAAAAATGTTTTGATTAACTACGCGATGCCTTCACGCGACGATATACATATATAAAATATTTACAAAACACAATCTGTGGCTAAATTTTTCTAATATGTGATGGTGGTGGTGGTGGTCCATGGTTAAACCAATTCCTGAAGTCCACTCCTCTCCAATTTTGCGATGGTAGTTATAGGCCTTGAAAATAGGTCCTCTATTGTCAGTCTAATACAGTGGTACCTCGAACCTCGACATACGAGTTTAATTCGTTCCGCAACCTTGCTCGTATCTTGAATTACTCGTATCTCGAAGCAAATTTCCCCATACAAAATTCCCATTTAAAATCACAGATTAATATCTTCAACACTACCGAACCGAACTCGTATCTCGAATTTCGCTCGTAACTCAAAGCAAAAAATCACTTGCTCGTCGGCTCGTATCTCGAAAAACTCGTATGTCGAGGCGCTCGTATGTCGAGGTACCACTGTATGTATTTAATAAATGTATTTTATAAATATAGTAATGCTTTTTTTTAAACGCATCAAATACTGTGCTGCAATTTACTAAATTGATATATGTCACTGAACTAGGTCATAAAACCACTTCCCCCAAGTGAGGGAGGAGTTTTTGGAAATACGCATTGACATGGCGGAGAATGGACAATGAAAGCCATAAAACAGCTGACCCACCTGGGGTGGGGCCGAGTAGAAACCGGGATAAGTCTTCAAACTCCTTCCTAATGTTAAAGAACTTGTCTTTGAATTTGAGGACCATTTCTGAAGGCGGATGAACCTAATATAGTCAAAATTGGATAATTCGAAGCCCAAGGAACCAAACAAAGATTCGAATTAAAAATGGAAATTCTAGAAACCAAGATAAATAATAGAATTAAAGACGTTATCCAAGTTCTACTGTATTAGGTTAACGGTATGTTGAAACCTCATCAATATATTTCTAATGAAATCCTCAAGAAATAATATCCAGATGGTAACATCTTACTAGATTACGGATAAGCCTCTTATTGGGGACCTATGACCTACCCAGGTACATAATTGCTTAAAAAAGATGAGTTAATTACACTGATAGACAAAACTTAAGGAAGTTGTAGCTTATAGCATAAATATATCGGGATTCAGAAAATAACTCTGAGAGATATTTTCTGAATCCCGATATATATATGCTATAAGGTACAACTTCCTTAAGTTTTGTCTATCAGTGTTATTTACAGGTGATATTTCATTTACATATCCATTTACATACGGCTATCTTTTCTCAATGTTTCTTCTATAGCTTCCGGATATAAAGTGATCCCACCCATGCCTGATTGAAAGGACACACCAGGGGTGTGATTGATATGAAATAAAAAAAATCAATTTATAAGAGGCTTCAGGAAGGTCTCAGTGGGTAAGTTTGATTTGATGATCTTTTTAACTAACCCTGATCTAGCGTAAAGTGTTCATGAACCATTATGAGATTAGGATAGGTTGGTTCAGGTTAGAGCTAGCAAATCATCAGCCTAATCCCGATACCTATTGAGGTTTCAAATGTTCACATTTCAAAGGTAACCTCTTACACTCATGGACAAAACTTAAGAAAATAGAAAGTCTTTAATTTCGCCGATCGTCTTTTTTTTTTTTTTCGAAGGAGACAGAGACAATTTTGTTCACACTTGGTTATCTCCTGTGTTTTCAATAAAGATCACTGTGTATCAAATATCTTTCAGAGTTATTGTGTCTAAATCCCAATATACATTCTAAAAGGTACAACTTCCTTAAGTTTTGTCCATGAGTGGATAATTTTTTTCAAATATTATATACCGGCGAATTATGCTTCAAAAGTATATAGCGATAAAACACTAAAATTACTCACATGGGTAATATACCCACGCATATAACCTAAAGGCCATCACAAATGCGAGAGTATATATATATATATGGGGGCCATAAGATAGAATTAGCCATGGGTTCCAATAAATCAGGATAAACAGATAAATATAATATAGCAGTCGTTATCGTGCGGAGAAACCCTTACTCACGTCACGTGACCTGACACGTCCAATCCTATTTAAGGTTATTCTCCACGAACTCCCTACATAGTCTCCGAGGTGTATTATGGAGTATATAGTTTATATACACTCATAAACATACCTTAAGGAAGTTATACCTTTTAGCATTCATATCGGGATTCAGACAATAACTGAAAGATATTACAGTGACCTTTATTGAAGACACACGAGATAACCAAGTGTGAACAAAATTACCTCTGTCTCTTAAAAAAAAAATAGATGACCAGAACGGCGTTAAAGATTTTTCACTTCCTTAAGTTTTATTCATGAGTGTGTATGAAAGTTACTTCTTCGGACCTATTTCTTTCTTGTAAGTTAATCAGGAAAGGTCGAATATTGTGAAAACGTATGAGAAACATTCCAGAAGCTTTTCTTCTTTCTTTATACTAATAATGATAAAAGGGAGAGATATAACCATTAGCGCAGTAAGTTTCTTTGGTGAATACCTAAATAGGTATTTGGATACTGGTGTAAGAGCGGTATGAACTGTCGACAACCATGACTGAATACCTAATTCAGCACTTTTCTGAAGTTAAACATTTCTTAAATGGCCCTTCAATTCTTGAAAAATTTCAACCCTGCTAGTGCATGCAAATAACCAATCGGATATCTGTCACACTTGTAATTGCCAAAAGTCGAACTGCTTTCTACCTGTATAGACATGTGGTCTACTTACAGTAAAAGCTGTCATTAACTAACCTCCATGGTTATCAAGGTCTGAACCACGTCTACTTTGGATAAGTAAAAATAAAGAGAGTTAAATATGGACAATGGTTGTTCTCAGTGTCAGAGAAGGAGTTTGAGGTGTAGTGTTCCAAGACTCTTGTGCCAATGTAGAAATAAAGACACATCTCTCGGCGCCAAGTCGGCAATAAATTTGCTCATCTCTTGATCCAAAAGTCTTTCGTTCCAAAAAACGTCCCATTGATGGGTGTAATTAGGGCTATAATGTCACACCCCGTATGCATTAAGGTCATCGGAATGCGGACCGCCGGCTGGGCCAACGTTTCCTTTCACCTCACTTCACTCTCTGCCCTTTTGGCTCTTTTTGCTTACTTTTCTCATTTCACTTCACTTTCTGCCCTTTTGGCTCACTTTTCTCATTTCACTTCACTTTCTACCTTTTGGCTCTTTTTGCTCGCTTTTCTCATTTCACTTCACTCTCTACCCTTTTTGGCTCTTTTGCTTACTTTTCTTATTTCACTTCACCTACTGCCCTTTTGGCTCTTTTTGCTCACCTTTCTCATTTCAATTCACTCTCTGCCCTTTTGGCTCTTTTTGCTTACTTTTCTCATTTCACTTCACTTTCTGCCCGTTTGGCTCATTTTGCTCACTTTTCTCATTTCACTTCACTCTCTGCCTTTTTGGCTCTTTTTGCTTACTTTTTCTCATTTCACTTCACTCTCTGCCTTTTTGTCTCATTTTGCTTACTTTTCTCATTTCACTTCACTTTCTGCCCTTTTGGCTCTTTTTGCTCACTTTTCTCATTTCACTTCACTTTCTGCCCTTTTGGCTCTTTTTGCTCACTTTGCTCATTTCGCTTCACTCTCTTATCTTTTGGCTCTTTTGCTTACTTTTCTCATTTCACTTCACTTTCTGCCCTTTTGGCTCACTTTTCTCATTTCACTTCACTTTCTACCTTTAGGCTCTTTTTGCTCACTTTTCTCATTTCACTTCACTTTCTACCTTTTGGCTCTTTTTGCTTACTTTTCTCATTTCACTTCACTTTCTACATTTTGGCTCTTTTTGCTTACTTTTCTCATTTCAATTCACTCTCTACCCTTTTGGCTCTTTTTGCTCACTTTTCTCATTTCACTTCACTTTCTACCTTTTGGCTCTTTTTGCTCGCTTTTCTCATTGACTTCTCTGTGAAAATGAAAACTTCAGTATTTGTTGTTTTCACACATTCTTTATGTTAGAATACAAAATATGTTCACAGAATAGAGCAGATACTTAAGGTAAGCTCCATTGTTAAAAAAGGAACACTACTCTTTTTTATTGATATTTTGAATAGTAATCTACTTTTATTATCATCAATTGTTTGAAAAAAAAAACAAGAAAAAGAAGTTAGGGTACTACCTATCAGCAGGTATTACAGTTTCTCACCAAGTGATGCATGTAATGTCATTAATACAATGCTATACAATTGATTCTCTAGTTGAATTATAAATATCTAAAATAAGTACTGTAAATGAAATATATAACACATCACGAACACATCTTTATTTTTATGAACACTCTATAGGTATGAAAAAAATAGTATGAAAGTGAAATTGTATTGGGATCAGGTGAATAAATTAATAAAAAATAAAAAAGGCATCTCCTGACCGTGAAACTAAAAGTTGCTGATCCAACAGCCATCGGCGATTCTTAGTTGCACGATCAGGAGATGCATTCCCCCCTTTTTCGTACTTTATAAGTAGGTTTGTACTATGTAATTCAATTTTCGAAACCTTAATCAAATGAAAAATTAGAAAGTATATATCTGATATCAAAGTAAAACGTTTATGGAGATGAGTATCTTTTATTCCGGTCTTCTCAAGCTTTCGGGCTTGTCCGCCCTTCTACAGGAGAAACATATACAATATATCGAGAAAATATAACGCCGCCTGATGCTAAAACTATGTATATTGGCGGACAAGCCCGAAAGCTTGAGAAGACCGGAATAAAAGATACTCATCTCCATAAACGTTTTACTTTGATATCAGATATCTAAAGGAGATTTAAATTTATCCATCAGAAAGTATATATATAAAGGTCGCCTCTTTCGTCACTAGGACCATCTATTGACCGTTTCCACAAACTAGCGGACTTAGTTCGGTGACAAAGTCACAACACCAGATTTGTCAAACTAGAAGTGTCTACTTGGAGACCATGATGTCGATTGATGATGACTCTTATCATTCCAGGGCGGACTTCATGAAATCTACAATGGATCAAATGGAATCTTTACAATCTGCCAAAGAGGTTTTCAGTTGGTAGAGTGGCAAGGCTAAATCTATGATCAAAATATAGATTAAAATTAATGGCTAATAAAATTAATTGATTAGAGAGCTGTTAAAAATGATTTAATGGTCAAACGAAGTCTTCAGTTCAGCTAACTATCTGTTGAGGAACCATTAGAAACATCGTGAGGATGATTAGCACCATTTTATGATGATGGAGGTAGTTAATGTTACAGAATTTCGTGTACTTTTTTTCTTTCTTCTAATGTATATATATATGGCAAGGTATAAAAGTAAAATACAGCCTGCTTGTTGTTAATGTGGGGCAACACCTCAGGCCAGTTATATTAAGGTATAGTTATACTTAAAGTTAAAGAAAGAATATATACAATGCATTAGCGTGCCATCTGTTATAGAAAAATTGATCTATTTTTGATGTGTTTGAGTCAAAAGGCGATCCATTGATTAAGATGATATAAAAGGGCGTACCACCTGGACTTAAATCGGTGCATGGTGCAATAAATTGAAAAGAGGGAGCAATCTCTCGAAATATTTTGAGAAAAAAAATTGTTTAGTTTTTTCTTTACAGATCGAGGTACGCCCTTTTATATATTTTTGATGTGTATGATTCTTTCAAAAATAAATAAAAATTTCTACTGCCCTTTCTGCAATGATAAAATAATACCGCTGGTAGAGTTCACCACTGATGAACCGGGTCCTCCTATTATTTTATTATTGCAGAAAGGACAGTAGAAAATTGATTTATTTTTTAAAAGAATCATACGCACATCAAAAATTGTTCTTATTTCCTATAAAAGAATATATACATTCATGAACAAAACTTCCTGGTTCAAATAGAAAGTGTTACACCCAAAAGAAGTTATAGAAAAATAATGAAATTTGGTTCAAATTAACTTTGTATGGTCTTTAATGAATGATTAAATTTTGTATGCAAAACGTCGGGAAAATAGTTAAATAAGGACACATTTGCATATATAATTATTTGGTCTATGTAATATAGCCTATAAATATATGCCAAGTGTTTCATGGTATTCCAGCAGTTCCTTCTAAGCATAACACTTTCCATTTCCGCTAGTGTATCTCTACAAAAATAGTCAACTAAATGAAACCATATTCACAAGTTAAAGTAAATAAAAGTGAAAAGACCTTCTCTTTACTTTTTTACTTTACTTTTTTTTCTATTGAAGAATATCTGGTTCGTTAATCCAGTTGTTTTTGGGAACAAGTGTATGACGCCCTTAAAGCCGAATTAAATAGCTTGGTTACATTGTGCTTAATCTTGCTGTTGAGCATTTTGAATATTTTATGAAAAATTAATCAAATTCTACTTAAAATAAAAATATTAACTTCTACTCATTGTTTTAAAATTGCCAATATTTTCTCACAATGAGTTTCTTTTTATTAAGCTAGCATTTTAAAATAAAAATAAACTCATTGTGATAAAATATTTGTAATTTAAAAACTTTTTTCACAATTTTATCATGAATAGAGATTCTTACTCATTGTATTTATCTTACTCTTTATTATTTTCTATTTCCATATAAATGTTATATAAATAAAAATGAATAGAGATTTTCTGTTTGATTTGTGATCATGTTGAGGATTATGGTAATGTACTGCAGTCGTGGTTGAAATCTTTAAAGTATGATAATGAAAAATAGTTTTGATCAGTAATTTAATTGAGTTAAAGGAATATAATTGGCGAAACCGCTGGGAGGGTTCACCACTGATGAGCCAAGCCCTCCCAATATATCTTTTCAACGCAGTAAGGACAGTAGAAGTTCGTTTTATGTATAAAAGAAACATTCGCGCTTTTAAATCCTTTTATTTTATATATATAGATGGCGCGTTATTGCTTTGTGTTAAAGGAATATATATATATATATAAAACAATTTGATAAAAGTAATGCCTGGCTTAAGGCGAGTAGAATAAGGAAAACAAAAGATTATTTACATAATGTACAAAAGTTTTGAGCCGGCCATCGGGATAAAACAACAACGAGTTTTTATAGGGGAAGCATGACCTCTGGCGGTCGATTTAACAGAGTATTTGGATCTATGAAAAATAATTTTAAATAGAATAATATTTTAATAAAACATAAATATATGATACAATATAAAGTTTTGTAAATGAGTTAAACAAAGCATCAAGGGCTGCGTATCTTTTTATTAGAACGAATATAAAACAAGCTTTCGGGCTCATACGCCCTTCTACAGGAATTAACAAAATAAACTATCCATCTAGTCTGAAATAGGATTTTTATACACGTAACTATTGTTTTACATATCGGCTTAATTGAAAATTATTAAAATGTTTAAATTTGCATACAGGTGTAATGATTTGGAAAATTAAATCATTACACCTGTATGCAAATTTAAACATTTTAATAATTTTCAATTAAGCCGATATGTAAAACAATAGTTACGTGTATAAAAATCCTATTTCAGACTAGATGGATAGTTTATTTTGTTAATTTCTGTAGAAGAGCGTATGAGCCCGAAAGCTCGTTTTATATTCGTTCTAATAAAAAAGATACGCTGCCCTTGATGCTTTGTTTAACTCATTTATAAATCTTACAGGGTTTTTCAATCGATAAAGTTTTGTGGGTGATATTTTTATATAAGACACCTCTTCCTTTAATAATACATTAGAACGATTTTCTCACCCTAGTACAAGACTTTACTAATGATAATAAAGAATGAACTGAAACACCAGTTTTAGCAAATTTAGACAAAAAGCTAACCTGTATATCATGGGTTTTAGGGAGAAGTCCGATCACACCTCCCTGCGGTCCCCCCTGGACCCTTGGAATATTCGACCAAATTCTGGTTCGTTTCCAAGGTGACAAACGTGGCAACGGCACCCATTTTCCAATGAAGAGCAAAACCGTTACACACCCAAGATAGTGGATATTTTACACAAATAAATTTACTGGCAATGCGTTTCTTTTAAATATCATCAAATATTATCTCCACAGACCTTACTGCAATGATATGAGTTATTGAATGAGAGGGCTTGGCTCATCAGTAGTAAACCCTCTCATTCAATAACTCATATCATTGCAGTAAGGTCTGTAGAGTTAATATTTGATGATATTTAAAAGAAACGCATTGCCAGTAAATTTATTTGTGTAAAATCTTAACGATAGATGGCAATAAAATTTAATAGTGGATATTGCTGCTGCTGTGATGGAGATGCATGAAGACATCTGAGACTCTTCTTTGGAAACGACAACAACAACATGGGTTTGGTCTATGACTGTCATTAGTACAGGGGCGTCTTTGAATTCATAACATCTTCCGAGAAAGATTATAAAATACGGCGAATTTACCAAACAGCTGTTTAACCTAGTGAAGAGGCAAGGACCGATTTTGAGGCTAGAGTACAACATAAGGTTGCGGGAGGATGATACTCATGTACCTAGACAATTGACATAATTTTATTGAAATCTTGTCAAAACATGAAAAACTGCACAGTCTACGCTATTAATATACACAATGATGATAATTTCATATTTTTAGTCTGTTCCTTGATATTTGGCCATATATATATGAAAATGAAAAAACAAAAGAAAAAAATAAAAGATAAGTGTGTCAGGTGTGATATTAAAAATAAAGAAGGCATCTCCTGACCACGAGCACATGTGCTCGTGATCAGGAGAGATGCCTTCTTTATTTTTAATATATGAGAATATAATAGAAAAATAAAAAATAAAACTCCACGCTGACGAGCTCCAACAGCGCGAAACGCGTTCGTGGATGGCTTTTCTTGATTTATCAAGAAATTGGGTTGGCCAAATATCAAGGAACAGGCTAAATCAATGTTTAGTTGATTTCTGTTCCACCAGATGGCGCTCTGCCATCTGTAAAGCACATGTGCTCCTGGTCAGGATATGCCTTTTTTATTTTTAATATATATATAATTATAATATATTGTTGCCAGGTTCGTTTTTGATGAGACCCGACCACAATCTCTTTTCACTCTGGATGAACTATTAGGGTATCTATCATTAAGAAAGTATAATTCAAACAACAATCATATGTTATCTCCATGTTGCACACATGGTATTTTATTATATATTTGAAATATTTATTGATATATTATTTAAAATGTGTAAAAATTATTTTTTTAAATTACTTTTTCTCTAGTAAATTATCTGTCTTTAGCATATTTCATATTCTAACTTCCTCAATTCTTCATTTTTCGGTTCCGCATATATGACTCGTAGCTGACGGAGCCCACCTTTCTTTCCCATTTGATTAATGGAAAATATAATTGGTTGAAAAAAAGATAAGAAAGAAAAATTAAAAAAGAGTCAGTGATAATATATTTATTCGAAACTATATTATAGACGCGTAAGATTCTTTTGAAAATTAAACAATTTCTACTGACCTTACTGCGATTAAATTTTCCATTGCAGTAAGGACAGTAGAAATTGTTTAATTTTCAAAAGAATCATACAAGTCTATAATAGTTTCGAACTCAGTCTCCTCAGCGGCGAAGTACGCGATCTACGTATTCTTCGTAGATCGCGAAATACATGGTGTCGCTGGAGACCTACTGGCGATTCTCCACCAAACTCTACAGCGGTGGCAGAGGCGCCATATTCAGTGTACATAGTTAATATAATGCATATTATCTTTTTTTTAAATAGTGCAGACTGTGCACTTTGCATGTATTGACAAGATGTCAATAAAATTATTTTAATTGTCAAAAAAAAAATATAGTTTCGAATATTCATAACAGATGGCGCGCTGATGTATCGTAATATATTTAGTTGTGTTATTTATTATCAACCTATTATCGATGAAAATTGATAATATTTTTAAAAATACTTTTTTTGAATACATGTTTAATCAAAACTATATTCCGATGGACCTCATACTGCATTGAATAAAGGTTGAGAATGGAACGGGGCATGGCTCATCAGTGGTTTGCCAAGGTAAATTAGTAACAATGTTCATTTATATAGCCTTTATATATATACAAGTATATATATACCTATAAGCTTATGTCCATAGTTTACTTGAAATCCATTTCTAAGATTCCATCCTTCAGTGTAGCATATAAAAGCAGAATGATCCAATACAGTATTAGAGCTCTGAGAAGCGGTCTGGTGGATTAAATTGGCGAAACCGCTGGGAGGGTTCACCACTGATGAGCCAAGCCCTCCCAATATATTTTTTCATCGCAGTAAGGACAGTAGAAGTTCGTTTTATGTATAAAAGAAACATTCGCGCTTTTAAATCCTTTTATATTATATATAATATATATAAGGCTAAAGAAATCGATTTTAAATAAATTAGTTTTAAAATATCGCCTATATATATCATTTAGCTTATTCCTTTTTTTTTACCCAGCCTATGACGCTTAACCGCCGATGTTTTGCTGGTGTTACTTTTCTTTATACTGCTATATGCTAACTACTTATTTATTACATAAATAAAAAAACTAACCTCACATGTTTAAACTAAATAACAAATTTTATAAATTTTGAAATTCTCATAACGGTATCTATATATATAAAAATGAATGTATGTGTGTCTGTTCTTTATGCCTGACCAAACCACTCATTGGAACGCCATGAAACTTTGGGAAGTTATTTAGTATAGTACTGGGAAGGTTTCTAGCAAATACAATTTTTTGAAATAACTTTTCGCCTAAAAATAATCAAGATAAATATTCTAATTTATCTGTTATAATTCAACAATCTTCTCTAAATATTATCATGATGATACGATGATTTTGTAATGTAGAAAATTAGGAAAGACAAAATTCAGGATGACACGGCAATTTATTTGAGACAAGAATAATGATACAATTCTAAGGCAAGATACTATTCCTTTAACTTCCAATTACCGAGGGAACCAATTAATATTGATTTTATTCAACTTATCGAGTATTTTTCAAGGGACCGGGAAAAAATGTTCACTTTATCGAGAGATTCGTTAGACAAACCTTTACTCGGGTAAAACCCGGGCGAAGCCGGGTAGGTACGCTAGTTATATATATAATAAATTTATAATTTTCAGCTATAGAAGGCGCAAATAGGTTGAGGTTATTTTAATTATCATTTCGTTGTACGTTTAAAGGGAATTTATCATACATACAAGTATTACATCTATAGAGTACTATAAACGTGTCTGTTCAATATCTCACTAGAATTAAGAGTATGTATGTTTTATTTTTATACGAAAAAAACATGCGCACAATATGTATTTTATGTCTGAATCCATTGAAGTAGCTTTTATGAAAGAAGGAATTTTAGATGTATGTATGTAGTTTAAGGATTTTACCTGGTTAGTAGTGACGTTTGGGTTCTGGGCACGTGTACTGAAGTAGCTCTTATGAAATAAGGAATTTTAGATGTATGTATGTAGTTTAAGGATTTTACCTGGTTAGTAGTGACGTTTGGGTTCTGGGCACGTGTACTGAAGTAGCTCTTATGAAATAAGGAATTTTAGATGTATGTATGTAGTTTAAGGATTTTACCTGGTTAGTAGTGACGTTTGGGTTCTGGGCACGTGTACTGAAGTAGCTCTTATGAAATAAGGAATTTTAGATGTATGTATGTAGTTTAAGGATTTTACCTGGTTAGTAGTGACAGTTTGGGTTATGGGCAGGTGTACTGAAGTAGCTCTTATAAAATAAGGAATTGTAGATGTATGTATGTGAAGTTGACAAGGATTTTACCTGGCTAGTAGTGACAGTTTGGGATCTGGGCGCAGTGCCCTGAAGTAGTTCTTATTAAAGAAGGAATTGTAGATATATGTAGTTGACAAGGATTTTACCTGGTTGGCAGTTACAGTTAGAATCTGGACGCAGTGTCCTGAAGTATATCTTATAAAGAAAGGAATTGTATATAGATTGTAAATAAATGTATATAGTTGACAAGGATTTTACCTGGCTAGTAGTGGCAGTTTGGGATCTGGGCGCAGTGCCCTGAAGCAGCTATTTACCTGTCCCATTATAAGTAATAGTTATGGGTAGTTAGTTAGGGCAACATGCCGTGACCTGGGGAAGTCCATATTCCAGACTGTGCCGGATTTATGTTCAGCTTGCGTGGCGATCCATGGGATTTATTTACATCTCTGGCACGACACGTGGGGCCTTTCTACTGCTGGAACCATTTTGTCATTTCTTTGGTGGAACATTCCTCGTCATCCTAGAGCTCCGAGTCATCTCTATAAGATCTTCTATTGCAATAAAAACAACAACAATGGTTTTTTTTTGTAATTGCTGATTTATAATTATAAAATCAATTGCTATCAATCGGTACAATTTGTAATCATTATCCTGGCAATATGTTGTATGGATAAATTGTATCAAAAGGATGAAAGTATGTTTCACACATTTGAAAATTTAAAAACGAAAATTCAATGAATTTTTGAATTAATGAATAATAACAATATTTTTTTTGGCAAGATTTTCCATTGAAGAAGAATGGTATTTCATCAAATTTCTGTATAATCTATATATATAAAAATGAATGTATGTGTGTGTGTGTGTGTGGTCTGTTTGTCCTTTATGCCTGACCAAACCACTCATTGGAACGCCATGAAACTTTGGGAAGTTATTTAGTATAGTACTGGGAAGGTTTCTAGCAAATAAAATTTTTGAAATAACTTTTCGCTTTAAAATAATCAAGATAAATATACTAATTTATCTGTTATAATTCAACAATCTGCTCTAAATATTATCATGATGATACGATGATTTTGTAATGTAGAAAATTAGGAAAGACAAAATTCAGGATGACACGGCAATTTATTTGAGACAAGAATAATGATACAATTCCAAGGCAAGATACTATTCCTTTAACTTCCAATTACCGAGGGAACCAATTAATATTGATTTTATTTAACTTATCGAGTATTTTTCAAGGGACCGGGAAAAAATGTTCACTTTATCGAGAGATTCGTTAGACAAACCTTTACTCGGGTAAAACCCGGGCGAAGCCGGGTACGTCCGCTAGTTCTTTATAAAACAACATCTTTTTGGAAGATATTAATATACGATGAATTATTTAATAATATATATAATATCATATATATATATATGAAAAAACAATAGAAAAAAATAAAGTGGGTCAGGTGTTGATATTAAAAATAAAGAAGGCATTTCCTGACAAAGCACATGTGCTCGTGGTCAGGAAATGCCTTCTTTATTTTAAATATATAAATATATATATAAATAAATAAATATATATATATATGAAAATATATTATCAAAAATTTCGTTGAAGCATTATGTTTTGTATTATTATTGTATTTTTTTGTCTTTCTATTGTGTGTGCGTTCTGTCTTATGTATTGTTCTTGTGTCTTGTCACCTATTTGGGTTGTGTGGAAAGCGACCTCAATAATGGTAGTGTAAAATAGAATTATTACTAACTGATTATCAAAATAAGACAAAAGTAAACTTTCGGCTAAATATTTTACCAGAATATAGTTTATAAACATTGAAAGGTAGTAAAAAATGCGATAAAACAAATATAACACCAATAAAATCCTTGTGTTCTGGAACTATCTAAAGAGCACCTTAAAGTTGAGAAGTGAGATAAAATTGACGATGTGTGATAAAATAATTCAATATTATTCTATTCAATAATTAAAATTAATAATTGCTATCATTCTAAAGCCTTTTTTTTTCATATAATATCTAGAACACATTTTACATATTGTTAATTCATATAATCTATGCAAATTATTGTGTCTGTATGTATATAAGAACATTTTTGTCCGAGTTTCTCCCGAGCTCGACCTCAGCGTTGAACCTTTGGTCAAATGGTTTAGCTCAGTAATCCACTCAGGACGTGATTAAAAGTGCTTAGCACTAGTCCATACTGGTAAGCTGAACAGCCCAGGTAGTTGGCGTTCTGCGCTTCAGGAACCTGGGTTATGAATACACTCGTAGACAAAACTTAAGAAAGTTTCGTATTTTGATGTCGCTGGTTGCGTTTTTTTTTTTTAAAGGAAACAGAAGTCATTTTGTCACACTTGGTGTTCTTGTGTATCTTCAACAAAGGTCACTTTGTGCCAAATAAATTTCAGAGTTATTGGTCTGAATCCCGATATGTTAAAAGGTAAAACTTTCTTTAGTTTTGTTCATGAGGGTATCTCTCAGCATTCTTTTTAATTCACACCAGTCAGAGAGGACCGAAATGTTCGCAAGCTGGTAAAACAGTCTCCTAATAAAAATAAACTTTTCGTCATTGAAATGTTCTCGTAATAAATCTTATCTACGATTATTCCAAACCATTTTTTCTATTATATAAATCATCAACTTAGAATCTATTGGCTTACATCTGTTCCACTGTACAATACCTGATGGATTTTGATAATGATTCAATGAGAGATCTTAGCATCCAGGGAAAAAATATATTCTTACAGCAGGAAACTTAGAAAGAAAAGAATTGCGATGCTTGCTTTGTTGTTTGTTTTTCTCTTTGGACAATTTTCTTTAGTTAATTATGTAAACTAATGAATTGAAAAGGATTGTATATATAGCCGATTTGTTGTGATGTAGTGAAGGGTATTGACGCAAATATCCCTGAGTTTGGAATATCGCGCTTCATGATGTTAATAAAGTTAATTCTTACAGCATCCTTCTATAGATTAACCTTTAAAAATATTATAATTAACCTAGCGTCATCTATCGTTTAAAATTATAAACATTTAACGCTACAGTGGACCCTCGGTTTGCGAGCATAATCCGTTCCAGAGCCATGCTCGTACTCCAAAACGCTCGTAGTGCGAAACTAATTTCTTATTTTTAATAATTGAAACTCGGGCAATTCTTCTTGCTACGAACAATTGCACAGTTTCCCACATTTTACATATTTCCCGAATCTGATCTGAAGGGAGGGATCCCAGTGAATTTTCATCCATCACGATTACGGGCAACCATCACGAGTTGCTCGTAATGCGAAATTTCACTCGTAATCCGAGGTAAAATTTTTCAAAAAATTTTGCTCGTACTGCGAAAAGCTCGTACTCCAAGGTGCTCGTAAACCGAGGGTCCACTTTTATTCAAAAATATAATTAACATGTATTCCTACAGCCTTTATCATACAATGAATAAAAATTGAAAGAGGAGAGGTATGACCTTTCAGTGGTGAACTCTCCCAGTTGTTTCGTCATTTTAACTCCCAGACCGCTTCACTATTGTATTGGACTGAGTTTCTTATATATTCTCTACTTACTATTGAGTACATTAAATTGATGATTTGAACAAACTATGGATATATGCTTCTAGATTAACCTTTATCTTGTATCTTATTAGGAATTGTTGCAATTCTAAAGAGACTAGCCGAATGACCCGGGAAACGCCCAGGTTTTACCAGATTAAATGCTTTTATTCAAATACTATTCGTTACAATTATAAATTGGCGCCGTGGATGTCATTCTTGTATAATATACTAGACGGGTGACCCGGGCTTCGCCCCGGGATTGACCCGTGTGCATATCTACCCAAGTGATATATATTTAGATAAGATTTTTTTTATAATTGTTTGTTATTAGCATTATCTATTTGTTTGCATCAGCATAATTTAATCTAATCTTTGATAGAGGGCGCTGTTCGTGAGCTAAGTAAAATAATTTGAATATATAGTTTTAATAATTGATTTATATATATATTTTTAAATAGCCCCGTATTTTTTACCTATGTATGGAAATTTTGGTTTGGATTAGTGAACTACTGCGAATTTGTATACCGGACATACAAACATACAAACAAACAGACAAACATTCATTTATATATATACTAGCGGATGTGTACCCGGCTTCGCCCGGGTTTTATCCGAGTGAAAGTTTGCCTAACGAATATTATATATTATGAAGTATAATAAACAATGTTAAAGATTAGTTTTAATTATTAATCAAGATTGTGTGTGAATATGTGAGAAAGATGTAATATCGTTGTTGTTTTCTTGGCCGACTGTTTTACATATGGTGTTATCTTAAAATTGCTTGTTTTGAATATTTTTTTAGATTGAGTTGAATGAATTGCTGAATTTTTTTTTTTTTGTATTTATATATAAATAAAATTAACTCTGTTGATTTTTTTTGTATTTAATCGATAACAGCGAAGTTACGCATGTTAAAGTTAGGAAAAATATTTTGATGTTAAGCAAAACCTGCTCCATCTCGTTTTACATAAATGTTGAAAATTTGGTTGAAATTGATGCATTGTAACGAAAGTTTTTAGCGAACACCACTTATGAAATTTGCATTTTATTAATATAGATAAATGAGTTTTAAAAATTGTAAAAAAAAAAAAAATGCATCGGCCGGGAATCGAACCCGGGCCGCCCGCGTGGCAGGCGAGCATTTTACCACTGAACCACCGATGCTTATAAGAAATGGCCATATTTGGGTATTTATTCCATTCACAAAAACAAACGGTGACAGAATTGATTGATTGTTGATAATGATTCTGATACTTGTATATTTAAATTTTTTGACATTTGAACATGCCATGATACTGAATTCAATAGCGAAAAGATCAAAATAGTTTATTACTGGATTTGAATATGGATCTTTTGAAGTATTAATATCATTTCCCTCTCTATATACATATAATAAATATGATCTATTTACAGAAATATATATATATTGGCCTATGCACACACGGGCGTGAAATGGAGAGACTATTTTAAAGTTAAATATTAACATATTAAATAAACATTCAAAACATAACTATTCACAAAATTGAGATTATGTTAATGTAAATTTAAAAATGGCAATGCAAAGGAATTTTTGTATTTTCCTAAGTAACTGCAACTCAGTAAGTAAATCAATCTTGTTGTTGATACTATTGTGATAGTACAAATCTCTAGTATACATAGCATAGGCCATGATAATCATGGTGGGTAGTTAACGTCAGTTTCACTCTAAGTGAACCACAAGGCTACACGTGTAGAAATGTGACTCCCTTACATGTATATCAGAGCCCCGTTTGGTTTCTTGACCTCACTGGTGGGATAGGTCTTCTGCAAGAATCGAAGACCATTGAAGCAATTTTTCTTATGAAAAAAAAAAAGTGTCCAATACGGGATTTGATCCCAAGATCGTGGATGTCACAAATAGACAGTTTTTACCACTCGTCCACCAATAAATATCTGGAGACTAAGTAGTTCCTAGTCAACAACAACAACAACAACAAAAGCCTTTATTTAGGGCATTACGCCCCATATAGGATTCGCCGTATTTACACATCAACAAGAGGAGAGGGAAGAGGAAACATTTACAACAAAATAAAGTTTGTCTCACATTCAGTTACCTATTTACAGATAGGTCATCCTCCAGTATCCTTTGCCCTGCATTCTTTCTCATGCGCCCAGCTTCTGTGCAGAACTTAAAGTATCCAACAATCAGTAATTTATCATCCAGAGCTGAAGAGAGAAGTTGACATATGCGATGGTATCTAGATTGACCAAAAGTAGTTCCTAGTCTTATACAGATCATGCGTTGACGCTGTAGATTTGAAGTGTGTCCCACAAGCTTATTTGTGAATTGTTTACTGCAAGAGCAATACTTGAAGTCTTATATATAGATGGAAATTTTGAAATGAGGTAATTTATCTATTAATCAAATGTCACCTCTCCTGTTAAAATCCCGTCTTTTATATATTATTTTCCTCCCTGCAAAATTTTCATCTATAATTTGTTCATAGATTTGGTCTATCTACTCTGCCAGCTAACTATCTCTTTGGCAGATTGTGAAGATGTGAAGATACCTTTTCCAAGAGTTCAGCTTCAGTATCGGTTTAAAAGCAAATCATCCCAATGCAATACTAGAGTGGTATTGTATATTGTTGAGAATTATATGTATATCTGTGAATATTTATTTTTGTTAATCTGTTGTGTTTGTAAAATACGTTATTTTAATTCTTTTGACCAAAGGCCAAGATGTATAAATAGTTTTGTTGTTTCTAAATAAAGTTAGTGTCAGTGTTAGAGAGTGTGTGTCTCATAGTGTTGGTGGGTTGGATTGATGGGAATACCCCGGGTAGGCAGCAGCAGAGTGAAGCCTTATCAAGGAGCAAAATACAGTTCTCAAGAAATATAAGGAGCTATCATATATTAAACTGTCGAAACCTCTGGGAGGGTTGACTACTGATGAGCCAGGCCCTCCCATTATTTTATCATTGCAGTAAGGGCAGTAGATATTATTTCATTTTAAAAAATAATGATACACGTCAAAATTAGTTTCAATATTATATGGCGTGCTAATACATCATTGTGTAAGGTTTGTTTTCCTTTAAAAGGGTGACAGGGGGTCACACACACACACTGAAAGGTAGGAATAAATAATTATAGAGGTTCTAGTATTTATTTATATAACCGTATATACTAATTATATTATTCTCTTTTGTTAAAGAATTGTTGAAAAAAAGAGAGGAGGATAGGAGAAAGAGTTTAGAAAGAAGGAATCATATATCGCCGCAACTCTTTTTTATTATTAACGCGATTAAAAGCTTTCGGGCAAGCCCTTCTTCAGCTAATTATAGTGTACAAACAAGGAGAGATTATATATCGTATTTAAAATAAAATAAAAGAAAATAATTTTCTTTTCTTTTATTTTATTTTAAATACGATATATAATCTCTCCTTGTTTGTACACTATAATTAGCTGAAGAAGGGCTTGCCCGAAAGCTTTTAATCGCGTTAATAATAAAAAAGAGTTGCGGCGATATATGATTCCTTCTTTCTAATTTGTCGAAATCCGCAAAACGTTTACCATGAGAAAGAGTTTATTTAACAAGGACTTTAGACTCAAAGTCACCAACCTCACACTGAAAGGAAGAGAGTACACATTTAACTAACAAACAGTATCTATTTATATACAGAATAACAAGTCACTGGTCAAATAATAATAATTCTATAATTTGAGTCAAAAGGCGATCCATTAATTAAGATTATATAAAAGGGCGCGTACCTGAATCTGTAAAGAAAAAAACAATTTTTTTCTCAAAATGTTTCGAGAGATTGCTCCCTCTTTATCAATTTATTGCACAGTATATAAATTGATAAAGAGGGAGCAATCTCTCTAAATATTTTGAGAAAAAATTGTTATATTTAGAAATGCGCAAGAATTGTCAATTTCAACAAAATTCTCTCAGAACTATAATTGACTCTGCTAAAATATCTCTATAGGTATCACTAGATATACCCAGAGAGATATAATTATCATATTTAACTTGATTGTGATTTAGCTTTGTCATGTTTAATGTGAATCGATTAGTGACTTTCTTAGTTTTATTGTTGTACTCTTGGTGTTATAAGTTTCTCAAGGCTCCCAGAAATCCAAAAATTGACTTTCGAATATGTTTTTGAATATTCTATATAGTATTCGTACTTCTTCTCAGTCGGTATTATTATTCTGATCCAATATACAAAACCTCTCGTCCGGGAGGCATTCAACATCATAGGAAGGCCCCCTGACCTCCAATCCTGGATCTTCGGGACAGGCCTGATAGAAGACGAGCTGGCCATCCTCGCATCAGCGAAATCAAGAATCAACCGATACTTCGTCCAGGTCGGACAGACCATCGAGGACCCCGTCATCACCCGGAGGAGGACACTATCGCGGTGGGGTCCTGGCTGATTGTATATGGTTCTCTTGATCTTTTTATTGTAAATATTGATTAAGAAGTCAATAAAAGTGTTCTAATTGTCAAAAAAAAAATATATATATATATACAAAACTTGGGTTTTTAAGATTCCTAATACCTTTCAGCCCCTGTTTGTGTTCTTTTATTCTTTCCTCTAAAATGTATTGTTACGTGTAAGGTCTCCAAAGAGACTGCTGTGGTCCCGTTTCCTGGGGAGGTTAACTGTAAATACGCTTTTGTGTTGGCCCCCCAGGATGTAAAATAATGTTTATAAGATCCACGTTTCCTCCAAGATACAGTATCAGCCGGCGCGAGCCGCACGCAGTTCCGAGGTGTTCCGAAGAGAGAAAAACAAGCCTCAACGCCGGGTGGAAGCCTGGCCGAACATCCTGCCGAACGTCTCTGGGTGGCCTGCGGGTAAAAGCTCCAGGGAAGAGCAACGGGAGCCTAAGTGAGTGAACCACGAAGGGAAGAAGCGCATCGTCGCAAAGAACCGGTAGGGTCAAGACGCGACAGTATTATGGTTCCTGTATGTATATATATTTACATAGCCACTTGCCAGCTAAACACCCCTTTGGAAGATTGTGAATATTCCATTAGATTCCGTGTGGATCTCATGAAATAAAGTCCGCCCTACACTGACGAGGACCATCAGCCCGAAAAAAACGGTCTCTAGGTGGACGCTTCTCAGTTTGCCAAAGCTAGTGTTGTGGCTTTGTCACTGACCCGAGGCCGCTAGTTTGTGGCGACGGTCAATAGATGGCGTCTAGTTTTGACGTTTATTTTGACGGGAGAGGCACCATATGCTTTTCTGAATTAATTTCCTTCTGGAAAAATATCTATATATATATGAAAAAATGATAGAAAAAAAATAAAAAGGTCAGGTGTTAATAATAAAAATAAAAATGCATATCCTGACTAGGAGTACATGTGCTTTACAGAAGGCAGAGCACCATCTGGTGGAACAGAAATCAACTAAACATTGATTTAGTCTGTTCCCTGATATTTAAACTACCCAATTCCTTGATAAATCAAGAAAAGCCATCCAGAACGTGTTTCGCGGTCGTCAGCGTGGAGTAGGCTGTACCACTACGACCAAAAAGATTTTTGGTCCCAGAGGCTTCTTGAAAAACCAAGAAATGGGTATATATATATATATTAATTAAAGGGCATATTTTGGATCTAATATAAAACAAACATTTTATTTAATATAAAAATGCCAATATTTCAATAGGCTATACGCCTAACTTCATCAGGGCGTTTCTTGTTTTTAAACTGCTTCGGATGATCACGCGATTATATATATATATATATATATATAACAATAAATAGTTGTTTAGTTTTGTATTAAAATTATCTTCAATAATCAAATCTTCTTGATATGAGTTATTATTCTTATCAGTTTGCTCTTTGAGTTTTAAATGTGGAATCACTGTTATATTTTTGTTATATAGTTTTTACACTATATATATATATATATATATGCATTGCAATTTTTACATTTTTCGAATCATACAATATATTAAATTTTCTTATCATTTTATCTATTTTCTTTCATTATTTAGTTTCTTGTTTCTATATTTTTAGATGTGCTTAGAGTGTTGTAAGACATTCCCACCCACCCATTAAAATAGACAGATGGATAAAATAAAGAGAACCCAACACATATTAGAGAAAAATAACGTGAACATACCCCCTATACATTAAGATAATTGGTGCAATAATTTTTAAAAGAAAGAAGTTTAACGTCCACAAAACACTGAGACCTAGATACAGAAAAACAAGAAACCAAATAATGAAATGACCTAGATTAAATGATAAAAACATGTAAAATATAAAAATGTCGAAATTGCAACAAAATACATACAGGAAGAAAATGGCACTTTAGAGGATAGAATAAAAGAACACAAACAGGTGTTGAAAGATATTAGAAATCTTACAAATCTAGGTTTATATATTTTGTTCTGAAAATAGAGCAATCCATATTTAAATCATTAGATAATAAAAAGGCATATATTGGATTAAATATTTTATTCAATCCAATATATACCTTTTTATTATCTAAGGTTTAAATATATGGATCAAAAAATCATAATGACGACTGGGAAGAAGTAAAAATATTGTTACACATAATCTGTGTTGGTTTACTCGGTGAATCATCATCAATGTCGTGTTATCATCATGATGCTAAGTCAGCTTTTTGGTTTGGATAAGGTGGATAATAATTCTCTAATATCTAGCATATTTTCATTCAAAAATATTCCTTAAAACTTTACTTTTTTAAATCTGTAAATTGCTTTTCTCGAATACACACAATACTTTACAATTTAATTTCATTTAACTAAATTTGCATACCAACCCTTTGTACATATTTCAATTGTGTTGATATATATATTTTTATCTTTTCATCTAACTAACTTGCATACTAATTCTGTACATATTTGAATATCTTTCTTTCTTTTCTTTCAAAATTTTTGTTTATGTTTAAAGTGCAAATGTCCCTAGGGGGACATAGCGCTCTAAGTCGAAATAAAAAAGTGTCGGAAATACAGAACAACCGTAAAATTTAAATTTGCATGTTATTGCCCTTATTTACATATGCAGCGATTGAAACTATATATATAAATAAATATATATAAATATATATAAATCAAGAATATAAATATTATATAATCTAAAATACAAATATTTTATTTTTTTTTAAAACATATATTTTATTTTTTCATTCATTGACTGTTCTGCATTTTTTGACCATATATTCAAAAAAATATCACTTTTAATTATTATTGTTGTAAATATGTATATTTAACCCTACCTATATTTTATTCACGATTATAGAATTCATTATATAAATTCTATATTCCTGTGATATAAATAATTTTATGTATATTTTTACTTCAAGAGATTCAAAATAAAAATCTGCTTGAAAGGTAAATAATTATCTTTACTTTTCCACGACTGCACCTCTTTTCAACAATCAAACACACCAAAAATTTCTAATCTATAACATATATATATATTCTTGATTTATCAAGAAATTGGGTTGGCCAAATATCACGGAGCAAGCTGAATAAACGTTTAGTTTATTTTTGCTCCACTAGATGGCGCTCTGCCATCTAAAAAGCACATGTGCTCGTGGTCAGGAGATGCCTTCTTTATTTTTAATATCAACACCTGACCCACTTATATTTTATTTTTTCTATTGTTTTTTCATGTGTTAAGCGTCTTTACGCAAATTTGGCCTTAAATACCCATTTCTTGATTTTTCGGGAAGCCATTGGGACCAAAAAATATTTTTGGTCGCAATGGTTACAGCCTTCTCCACGCTGACGAGCGCCAACAGCGCGAAACGCGTTCGTGGATGGCTTTTCTTGATTTATCAAGAAATTGGGTTGGCCAAATATCACGGAGCAAGCTGAATAAACATATATATATGACAGCGATCTAACGCTATATTCTATCAAAGTTTTAACAGGATAGGTCAGATGTGGAAACATTTACTGAACCACAACAAAAACAATCAATTCTTTATTTAGATGGATAAACACTCAATAATAAATTTATCAAAAATATCAAAGACCACTTTTTTTTTTTGGTCGTTGAGTTACAGATTACACCACGCTGATGAGGATCAACAGTCCGAAATGCCTAAATGGTTAGCTTTTATTGATTTATCAAGAAAGGGTATTTGACCAATTCTGGAATAATTAAAAACAAACGGTTATTTGATATTTATTCCGACAGATGGCGATATCCATCAGAAACTTTCAGTTGCACGATAAGGAGATTCCTTTTTTTCATAATTATGCACCTTATCCCAGTACAATATCACATTTGTTCTATTTTTTCACATTGTGTCGCGGTCTCACGCAATTCTGGCCTTAACTATCCGTTTCATGATTTTTCAGGATGCCTTGAATGACCAGTTTTTCAGGAAATTTATTTTATCCCCTATTCCGACAACCCGGCCCTGACACTTAGTCAAGAGCTCATCGCCCAACAGCTGTCCTCCTGCAAGGCCTAGGGGACCACCTCTACTCCACCAACTCGCCATGTGTAAATAGCCAGGACAAGGTGACTCGCGAGCTGTGCTCGAATGTAACACCTGTAAATTGAGACGAAATAAATAAATAAAAAAGATTCCTTTTTTTTTAATAAATTATCAATTTTTGCCAAAAAGAAAACTATCAGATTTAATAAAAGGGCATGTGTTAAAATTGAAAAAAATTTCCTATTCTCAAATATTCAAAAATATTTAAGAGATGAAACGAATATATTATACAAATATATTAATAATAAACAAAAGGTATTTTATATAAGAGCGAAATAATATACTGAAATCTATATCACCAAGTCTATACATACAATATATTTAAAAGTGGATTCTAAAAATACATTTCTCATGCTAGAGGAAAATATATTTAAATCCTACGCAGAAGAAAATTAAGAAGAAAAATACTACTATAAAACAACACTTGAAGTTACACCGCATGAGTTTCTTTTCAATGAAAAATCAAAATTTATTTCAAGGTGAAATATTGACTATTTCTAACCTTTTTGGATGAGGTATGAAAGGGTGAATTATGAAGAGTAATGATGAACGGAAAAATAAAAGTGTCCAGGGATGGGAAAGATGCAATCTATGCCAAAGATAAATGTTTTCATGCAACATCAAGCAACTTTTAGCCATATTATCAGAAAACATTTATAAAAAAACGTATGTTAATTTTTCGGCCACATCGCATGACCGAATAATTATTATAATTACGGCTTCAGCTGTAAAATAATTTTCAAAATATCCATTTTGAAGATAGATAGGTTCAATCGACAGATTGGGCTAATTTATTTAAACAAAACACATAAAATGTGTCAAAAAATCCATCAAGGCTAGCACTTATACTTCACATTCCTACATTGATCAGAAACAATGTGAAAATTCAGTTTCCTATGGACCTTTTAGTATATCCTTATAAAATTACCAGACATTGAATCAATAGTTTTTTTTGAGGGTTTAGTTTATTAAACAAAAACTTTATATACATTCATGGACAAAACTTAAGTAAGTTGTACCTTTTAGCATGTATATCGGAATTCAGACATTGACTCTGAAATATATTTGATACACAGTAACCATAATTGAAGACACGAGATAATCAAGTGTAAACAAAAATTTATCTGTTTCCTGAAAAATAATAAAATAAATAAAAATTGACGACCGGCGATACATAAAATACTTTTCACGTTCTTAATTTTTGTTCATGAGTATATATATACCATGGTATATTATAAGTAAAAAGATTTTCTTAGGTTTTTGAAGGGCACATTAGTATCATTATGATATTGTTTTGTAGTCGTTGAAAAATCTTAATAAAATAAAGGTTGAATCATAATTTACTCAATTAATATGATAACATAATTGAGAATAAATAATACCTTGACTTTTAAGGCAGATAGTAAAAGAAAACAAAACCTAATTACATATTTACATATGGTTTGAGCCGGCCATCGGGAAACAACAACAAATGGTTATATAAACAGAAAGCGCGACCTCTGGCGGTCGACTTAACAGAATATTTGAATCTATGAAATATATTTAAAAATAAAATAACATTTTAAATAATACCTTTATGTATATAGCACATATTTGTATTTTATATAAATTTACAAGTCTAGAGAGATTGGAGAAAGTTGCCAACACCTGTTGCGAAGTAATTGATCTGAGAGTTTTAAGTTGGAGCTTCAAATCATGGAGGAGTCAGTATTAACTTGGAGTATTATCCATTACATCAAACAGAAAATAGAAATATTACTTTTTTAATAAGTTCTAATTTCATAATAGTAATTTGAAAATTGCTTGGATACCTATTTATATTAGAAAATTAAGATTTTTTTATGAAGAAGACATGTATATTCTTGTCTAACACTTATATAAATGAAGAAAAAAGCATCTCTTCTATCGTGCAACTGAAAGATGCTGATGTCTTACGCCATTTATCGGAATAAATATCAACTATTTGTTGATTTTTTTTATTATTATTCCAGAATTGGATTAATCAAGAAATTTATCAACTAATAGTTGATATTTATTTCAATAGATGGCGCAAGCCGTCAGAAACTTTCAGTTGCACGAAAAGGAGATTCCCTTTTCTTCATTTATTCATCTAATCCCAGTAAAATTTCACATTTGTACTATTTTTTCACATATATGAATGTTTTGAAAATTCGTTTAATGTTTCAAAATAGATATAAGTACTTTCTCCCTTCTTTAATTTGACCCCAAATGGTCAAAATGTCAATATAGGGAGATCATATGATTGGAGTAAGATAGTTCACATGGAGTTATTCGACTTTATTGAATGAACTGTTAAGACAACTGACTTGGAAATTGATTTATAATCTAATTAGTAGGTTCTTTAGCGAAAAAAAGTTTGGGTGTCTGGGAGTCGAACCTATGTGGCAATGAAATGATGGTCGATGACTTGGCGTGGCCGACCTCGGCGATTGATCTGTGTGCGTGTCGGCGCTGATTGATGAGCGCTTCACACCTCGCGCCTGCAGGTAGGTGGAACAATCAATTCTCCCCGCCCGCCGCTCTAATTGCCCGTTATCTCAGAGACAAATTTGGTCTCTAATTGGACTTGTCTACCCGCTTATACTCTATTTCCAACACACCGCTCTCAACTGGACAAATTTGGTCTATAATTGGATCGTCTCAACTATCCGTTCACACCACATCGCCCTCATCTGGACAAGTTTAGTCTATTATTGCACTTGTCTCAGTTACCCGTACTCATTATCTCCAACACACCTCTCTCATATGGACAAATTTGGTCTCTAATTGTACTTGTCTCAACTGTCAGTTCACTCTATTTCCAACACACCGCTCTCATCTGGTAAGTTTGGTCTCTAATTGAACTTGTCTCAGTTACCCGTTCTCATTATCTCCAACACACCTCTCTCATATGAAAAAAATTTGGTTTCTAATTGTACTTGTCTCAGTTACCCGTTCTCATTATCTCCAACACACCTCTCTCATATGGAAAAAATTGGTTTCTAATTGGACTTGTCTGAACTGTCCGTTCACTCTATCTCCAACACACAGCTCTCATATTGACAAATTTGGTCTCTAATTGGACTTGTCTGAACTGTCCGTTCACTCCAACACACAGCTCTCATATTGACAAATTTGGTTTCTAATTGGACTTGTCTCAACTGTCCGTTCACTCCAACACACCGCCCTCATCTAGACAAATTTGGTTTCTAATTGGACTTGTCTGAACTGTCCGTTCACTCTATCTCCAACATACCGCTCTCATATGGACAAATTTGTTTCTAATTGTACTTGTCTCAACTGTCCGTTCACTCTATTTCCAACACACCGCTCTCATCTGGTAAGTTTGGTTTCTAATTGTACTTGTCTCAGTTACCCGTTCACTCTATTTCCAACACACCGCTCTCATCTGGTAAGTTTGGTTTCTAATTGTACTTGTCTCAGTTACCCGTTCACTCTATCTCCAACACACTGCTCTCACCTTGACAAATTTGGTTTCTAATTGTACTTGTCTGAACTGTCCGTTCACTCTATCTCCAACACACTGCTCTCACCTTGACAAATTTGGTTTCCAATTGTACTTGTCTGAACTGTCCGTTCACTCTATCTCCAACACACCTCTCTCATCTCGACAAATTTGGTTTCTAATCGGATTTGTCTCAACTGTCCGTTCACTCTATCTCCAACACACTGCTCTCATCTGGGCAAATTTGGTTTCTAATTGGATTTGTCTCAACTGTCCGTTCACTCTATCTCTAACACACTGCTCTCACCTTGACAAATTTGGTTTCTAATTGGACTTATCTGAACTGTCCGTTCACTCTATCTCCAACACACTGCTCTCACCTTGACAAATTTGGTTTCTAATTGGACTTATCTGAACTGTCCGTTCTTCTCCAATATTTCCAGTTGGGTAAGTAATGAGTGTATTTTCTGCATGATTCTAGTATTGCCCTTCTGAATTGCTTCTAGAGCGGATCTGAAGTCGCTGTATATTATGATTCCTTCTGCTTGATGCAGGGAAGGTTGGTTAAGGCATACATCATGGGCTTTCCAGATAGCTGTCAGTTCACAAGTGAAGTTTGACGAAATCTTTCCTGCTCCTTCTTTGATTTTGATGTGTGTTCCATCTTGGAGTATTATGTTAATTCCGACCCCTCCATTACTCAGGGTAAGGTCTGATGATCCATCTGTGTATGCTGATAAATAATTTTTCTGATCATATAAATCAATTGTGTAAGTCCTTTCTTTTTAAGTATGATTTTGTTCTCTTTTTTTTTCGCAGGGTTCATTCAGGTTGAGATTGATGATTATATTTGATGGTAATGGGGTAGGAAATGTTGGTTCTTCTTGAATTTGAAAGTCATTGTGTTTCATCTTTATGCCCTTTCTAATATTGTTGTTATACTGAAGTGTTGAAGATCTTTTGAGTATTTCTTTTTGTGTCCAGTTTAAATAGGTTCTATGAGATATGTGTTCGTTTTTTTTTTTTTACTTTTTAGGCTATTGGTGAATTTTATTGTTTTTAATTGTCTTCTGCTTTCGAGTAGGTCTAGGCCACATTCTCTTTGAATTTTCTCATTGTTGGTGGATGAAACAGCACCAGTGATTATTTTGGCCGCTTTTGCTTGAACACTTTCTAGTCTTCCTTTTAGTGATGAGCTTGAGGGAGCCCAGACAGGTGTTGCATATTCCATTATTGACCTTATTAAGGTGAACGGAAAAATAAAAGTGTCCAGGGATGGGAATCGAACCCACCGTGTTCCGCTTACCGGGTAGATGCCATGGTATATGTTGTTCTGAGGGTTTTGGGTTTGCTCCCCAAATTGTTCCACATAACCTTCTCAGAATATTTAGTTTTCTGGTAACTCTAAACGAGACATTTACAAGTTTTTTCAACCGCGGTATTCCAAATTATTTTCGCCCTAATTTCCACAACACACAATTTGTAACCAACCATGGTAATTTCGGGAGTTTTCTGGAAAGAATCCGCGCATCGGAGGATCCGGGCTGTTTTTGTGGATGCCGCATTCAAGATTCTACTCACCTTTTACTTAAGTGCCCAGCATTTCAAGACTACAGACTCAATAACGGTATTCTCTGTACCGATCCAAGAGAACTGATATCCAGAAGGGATTCATACATTGTATTCAATAGATTCTGTAAATTTATATCAAAGTTTTTAAATAATCTCAAGTGTTAGGTATAATTAACTATGTGCTGTATATATGATTTTTTTTTCTTTTTTTCTTTATTTTGAGGTGTGTTTAAATTAAATTACCTATGTATATAGTATGCTTGTTTGAAATCAATTTCAAGAATATGGTAAATGCCTTGAGCATATGTTTTTTGGATATATAAATAGATTCTCCCTCTCTCTCTCTCTCTCTTGTATTGCTTTCCTTTGGGCGCCAGTGTCCTTGGCGGGACATCGCGCTTTGTATTTACAGTTGAATAAAGTTGGTAGCTCTATTTGAGGTGATAATTATGTGTTCTGTAAATCGCAATTTCTCATCAAGTATCACACCTAGGTATTTTGGATTTCTAATTTAATAATAATAAAAATTGAATATGGGAAGATATAGGTCATTAATGATAAACTTTTTCTAAATTGGCGAAACCGTTAACCACCTATGAGCTATGTTGTATGTGATGCCCTCCCATTTTTAATTTCTATCATTGCAGTTAAAAACTGTAAAATTATTTTTATTTATTAAAAATTATCTTCAAATATGCAACAAAATAGTCATAAAAACACTTAGGTTTCCTTCTAAAAAAAAAAAGATCTGACGATATATATTTTATAGAAAATTTCTGGTAGATATTATAGAGGATCTGTTATTAAAATTTTATTGTTCTAGTGTGAATTCGAATCATAGAGCACCATCCTTTGGTGCAAACATTCAGTAAAATTTCCATATTATTTTCAGCATGATAATTCGTCAAAACGGACATATTTTGTTTTTGTATGTTTTAAATTTAAAATACATACTCTATATATAATATTTTATTAATTAAACGGCATATTTTGGATCTAAAATAAAACAAACATTTTATTTATTATAAAATGCCAATATTTCAATAGGCTGTACGCCTAACTTCATTAGGGCGTTTCTTGTTTTAAACTGCTTTGGATGATCACGTGATGCCTTCACGCGACGATATATAAAATATTTATAACTCTGGGGCTAAAATTTAAAATATATACAGACAAATATCAATAATAATAGACTATATATACATGATTCATAATGAGTATAAGAAAATAATCTTAAATATAATATTTTTGTTACATAGGTAATCAACGAACAAACATTTATTGTTCACCTTTTTATAGCACTATAAAATCCCTGGTTCGAACACACTTTTCGCTATCTTTTTATTTTCTCAAATTATTTTTGTGATCTCTTCCTCATTTTGTAAATATTGACTAAGTTGTCAATAAATTTGTTTTAATTGTAAAAAAAAAAATGTAACATTGTATGTTTCCTCATTAACCTTTTAAGAAAAAATTGATTTTCCACAGGAACTTTCAAACATGGTGAAGGAGGTACCTATTGCCTATTGACAAATCTGATTAAAATCAAGTTTCTATCTCCATTCTTGCCAAAATTTAAGATTTCTCTTCTGTAGATATTACATAGAAATTTTTTTAGATAATAAAAGGCATATATTGGATTTAATAAAAAATTTATTTTGCCAATATTTCGGCTGGCTGAACGCCAACCTTTATCGAGGCATTACATTTTTGTATCAATTTTTGTATACAAAAATGTAATGCCTCGATAAAGGTTGGCGTTCAGCCAGCCGAAATATTGGTAAAATAAATATTTTATTAAATCCAATATATGCCTTTTTATTATCTAATGAATTAAATATGGATTGCTCTATTTTCAAAATAGAAAATTATAGATGATAAATGAAAGAAGAACTATATTTTTTTTTATACCAACCTAAACCAATACAAAGCAATAACGCGTCTTCTATATATAACAAATAAAAACATTAAGACGCGAATGTTTCTTTTCACAAATAAATCAAACTTCTACTGTCCTTATTGCTAATGCTATTTTAAAAAATACGAAAACTAAACCTGATTCGATTCATGTTTCTTTATATGGATAAAAGTGGGAAAGCTTTCGTGCTAAAATGGCTTACTTTACGGCTCTATATACACTCATGGACAAAACTTAAGGAAGTGGAAACTCTTTGATATCGCTTATTTTTAAGGAGACAGAGTCAATTTTGTTCACAGTTGGTTATCTCGTATGTCTTCAATAATGGTCACTGTAAATATCTTTCAGAGGTATTGTCTGAATCCCGATATACATGTTAAAAGGTACAACTTCCTTAAGTTTTGTCTAAAACTTCGCCTTTGCCGGTCCCAAGCCCGATGGAAAAAGGAGGAGGGGGAGCAGTAACATGCTCACTAAAAATCTGGGCTCAGCTGGCCCGGCTGATAGTACCCTATAAGGGCTCCTAATCCAGGGATACAGGATGAGCAGCGTTTGTACTCCATGTTAGGAGTCGCTGCACATGGCGTCTGTTTCTCATGTCAGAGGCGGCCATTTCTTTTGGAGCTAAGTCGTCCTGCCACTGAGTAGTGCTCCCAGTCTTAATGACAAAGGTAGACGCAATCTACTTCACCCAGTATGGAGTTAAGAAAGAAGAAGTTTTGTCTATGAGTGTAATTTTATCAAGAGGAAACCCTTTTGTTCAACTGTCATGATAGTAAACCCTTGTAAGCTAAGATGATAGTGAACATGAGTTTACTCGCAAAAGGAATCAGACGTAGACTCTCTACTTGACCACATGTTGTGCCGCTATGTTGAATGTCTGGAACATCATATTTCAACAAACACTGACGATCCGTTCTAGGAGAACCCTGAGACAATCGGATTTCTAGCAAGAAGTTCATATTATACAGCAATAACGTCAATGAAGTCCATGAGTGTATTACGAATCTATATAATACTATCTAGCCTAGTGGACATGGCATCTGCCCGGTAAGCGGAACAATGTAGGTTCGATTCCCATCCCTGAACACTTTTATTTTTCCTTTTATCATTACTCTTCATAATTCATCCTTTCATACCTCATCTATAAGGTAAGAAATAATCGTTATTTTTTCCTTTAAAAATAAGTTTTGATTTTTCGTTGAAAAGAAACACATGCGGGATGGTTTTCAAATGCCGTTTTACAATAATACTATCTTTTATATTGTGGTGTCTATTAAACATGTCATGTATAAAGAGCCTCTTCACTATTTCATGTAGTTCTATATTTAGGCCGGAGGTAAAACAATTAACCACGCCGTTAAAATATAATTAGAATATCATTAAGTTACAAAAAAAATCTCCCTCTCTCTCTAGAAGGAGTTTCTAATCGCCCATTGACAAAAAGACCTTGCGGGGTCGCCGTAAAAACCATATATGGAATGGGTTAAAAACTCTTTTTAGGGTGCGCTGAAGCTGCGGCTTTCTCATTATGGAGTCACAGGCAGCTCCTAATGCACAGTCGAAGCTGACAAAGTGTCGATGAATAGAAGAAACAGACCAATTTGAGATTCCCAAACTGGTATTAAATTACAAAATTATAGCAAAAGATTTTTTTTTATGATTAAATTAAGATAAGCTTTTGATCACAAAGATGCTTCGATGGTTCTAATATTATTTAAAATTTAATAAAATTTGAAAAGTTTTAAATACCCGGATAATTGAAAATTTTAAATGAGCGTCTTGCCTCATATTTTTATCTGGCTCTCTAAACAAACTATTATACTTAGAGAATGATTTAGATATTTTTTTTTCTTGCGATATTTCAAGGGGAAAAAACTAGAATATGGGATAACTCTGTAGAATATATATACTCGTATATTTTAAATTTAACGGATAGTTGATATATTTTCCGATAGATGGCACTAATCTATCAGAAATATTCACATAAATTGATGTTTGTTTTTCTCTCTTCTTCGTAGCAAAGCTATTCAATTAATCATTAAGGAATTTCACACATGTAGCTAGCTGAATATTTCTATTAACATATAGGCTATATTTAAACCCTATACAAACTAAGCCTAATAATAAACAAATAATTTATATTTTAGATCTATAAAGATAAAGGTCACCTCTCCCGTCAAAATAGACGTAAAAACTAGACGCCATCTATTGACTGTCGCCGAAAACTAGCAGCCTCGGGTCGATGACAAAGCCACAACACCAGCTTTGGCAAACTGAGAAGCGTTCACCTGGAGACCATGGTTTCGGGCTAATGGCCCTCGTCAGCCTAGGGTGAGCTTTATTCCATGAGATCCACACGGGATCTAATGGAATCTTGACAATCTTCCAAAGAGGTGTTTATCTGGCTAAGTGGCTGAGCCAAATCTATAATGGAGTCTAGCTTTGACGTATATTTTAACGGGAGAGGTGACCTCCATCTTTATAGATTAATATTCTCCCTGCAGAATTTCTATAAAATTTTAGGGTTTTTGATGATAATATGATGATAAAGATAATAATAATGATGATAATGTATTTTTTTAAATTTTTCTATCATGGTTATTGCTACCACTACCGCTCTGCTAATAGTAATAATAATTACCTTTCGTTAAAAAACTATATATTCGTTGGGCCAATTCATTCGAATAGTTTTAAATAGAAAGGCGAGAAAAATATTCTTGTGCGCTACATTTTTAGGTTGTATAAATCATTTGCTGTTTATGAATTTGTTTTAATATAAATACACACTTAGAGTTCTTGAGTTGTTTATTTTCTTTACGTTTCGGTGATTCATTGCCAACTTACTCAGGGGAATGGGAGTTGACACAAGGAGTTACTGAAACGTTCAGAGAAAAAAAAAAAGAATGCGGTTGATATATTAGGTTGTTCCAAAAGTTCGTGTTTTTCTAATTACTTGCCGAATAATATTATTACTGCGAATACATAATACAACAACAACTGCTTTATTAGGACATTTCCGTCCTGTAAGGACTCGCCATACATCATTTTCATGGAGAAAAGGAAAAAAAAAACATAAACAAAGGAGATAAGGGATATTAAAGGAAATCAAAGTATTCAACATAACTATACAAATTAACTATGGATGGAAATTGTTCTGTAATTTTAGTACTTAGAGATTACCTTGTTCTCTAACGCTTTATGAAAATTAAACAATTCTATCGCTATATATTTTTCCTCGGACATTATTCTGCTTAGCTGAACTGGGTTCACGTAGACTTGGTTAATGTTCTTTAAGATCTTATTCCGTTCCTTGTTAACAATAGTGCATTCAGAGATGTATTAGGTCATTTCTTCTATACTTTCAGTTTTTCAGAATTTTCAAATTACATCTTCCTTTTTAATTATTTGAATGTGACTTTCTCTTAGTAAAGTCGAAGTGATTCTTGTTTGGGTAATGTAACCTTTTTTATGTCTAATGATAGGTTCCAGGATAAAAATTGTTCAGGTATTAAATACTTATATATGATAATTTATAATTAGAATATAATCTTGTATGATCCATTTTTGCTAAGGTCGGCTGAATTAATTGTTCAGTTTTTGTACGAAAAATCCCTGGTAATTCGTTTTGAATGGTCTCATAGTCGATAGCATTGTTTGTCCAGGCAAAACCGCATTGGTGATAAATTGCTAAAATAGTCCTGTAGAGTCCAATAGGTATTCCTGTATTTATGGATATTTCTCTTAACCTATTCCAGCATATCTTGGGAAAATCTATGGTTACTCATTCTTTGTAATCTTAAAAGGTATTTCATGGTTAATTTAGTGGCGTTTAGTATAAGTGATATTCTACCCGTTTCCAGTCTAACAATGTAGCCAGCGGTATATCTTGGTAAATTGAGACGACTTTTAATAAAAATATTTTGTAATAGGTCTATAATATTTGCATTGTCAGATGCCCAAATCGGTAAAGCATACATTAATATTGATTTAATTATAGCATCAAATAATTTGAATGAATACATAATAATACAATTACTTTTTACATAATACAAAGACATTATACATAACGGCGAATAATATTGGTATTTAAAGTGTTTACCAACTTTTGGGACAACCTTGTACCTGTATTCATTTTTTGATGGAAAATTTTAAATATTGTTTCTTCTCCGTGTATAAAAATCTTTTAGTTAATTTTGACTATTTACTTTGAAATTATATGGGTGTTTATAGAAGGACTTATTAGACTTATTATAGGATTCTTTATTTCAAATGAACTGAACGAATTTTAAAGCCGAAAGATTTCTCTTCACGCGCTGCCTTAATACGAGATTTAATATAATAATAATAGTAGATCATATTAATGTGTCGTGAAGAGAAACCTTTTGGTTTGAAACCTCGTGGTCCAGTTTTTTCTAAATAAGGAATAAAGCTTAGTTTCCGTGTTTTAATATATTTGATATATTTATTTATCCAATAATGAAAATAATATTCAATGGAAATAACATTGACGTGTTTTTATCCATTAAAACAAATAGGTTCAAGATGATACAAAGTCAAAAGATATTTGAAATTGTTGAAGATATCTGTTGATACATCTCACCTTATCAATATATATAAACCACTATAACAAAAAGTTGCTATATATATCCATACAATCATAAAAATGTGTCATATTTCAAAATGATTTATAGCTGCGAGATTAGACTTTGAGGAAGAGATTCTTGGTTTCTGATAATTTTTACTATTTGTAATATATCTTCCAACATTATTGAATATTAACTAGTATTTCATATATATATATATTGTTGCACCAGGTTGCGGCTTGGCAGACTCTTCAGCCTGGATTCTCTCCTGTACTGGGTCTTGCATCTTACCAGAGCGTGTTTCAACCATCCTGCAAATTTATAAAAGGGAATAACGAGATAAGTCTTCTTTAAGTAGCCACCAGAATCCTTTATTTATTTTCTCACATCAAAGAGAGCAGTGAAGTCACGTGTACCTAAATACAAATGATGACAATCTAAATAATCTGTGTTTTAAATAAATATCATAGAATATTTTATATAAAAATAAATAAATATATAATTTAAATTTCAAATATATTAAAAATAATATAAGAAATACGCCATTAATCATGATGTAACACTTCCCCCTCTCCAGAGGTCGTCACGTCCTCGTGAGTTACCTCATCAATTCTTTCAAAATAGGGTTTGAGTCTTGAGACATGGACAATCAATGGGTCTTGGCCAGGATTATCTTTTGGCTCAATTAAGTAATTTACGTTAGACAGCTTCTTTAATATTCTATATGGGCCAAAATATTTTCTCAGTAGTTTCTCACACTTTCCTATTTTCCTAATTGGTGTCCAAACTGCTACTAATTCTCCTGGTTCGTAGCTTCTTTCCATGTGTTTCTTGTCATAGTTCTTTTTCATTCTTTCTTGAGTCTTTATTGTGTTGTTAATAACTAATTTTCTTGTTCTGTTTATTTTGTCTAAGTGATGTTTTATGTATTCATCATAATCATCTTTGTCAATGTCCACCGAGATATTCCTGTCGTCCAAAAGAGACGTGGGTTCTCTTCCAAACATCAGGAAAAAGGGAGAATATCCTGTGGTTTCCTGAATTGTAGTATTGTAAGCGTGAGTGATGAATGGGAGTATTTCGTCCCAATTTTTCTGATCAGTGTTCACATACATACTGAGCATATTGATCAATGTTCTATTTAACCGCTCTGTCAATCCATTAGTCTGGGGATGATAGCTCGTTGTGAAGCAATGTTTAATCTTGCACGTTTTCATCACCTCTTTCATTAAATTACTGGTAAATTGAGAGCCTCTGTCACTAATAAGATATTGTGGGGCTCCGTGCCGAAGAAAAATATCCTCTACTAGAAATTTAGAAACTTCTTTCACTGTTGCTTCCGAGACTGCTCTTGTTTCTGCATATCTAGTGTAGTAGTCCGTCAGCACGATTATCCATTTTTTCCTGTTTTTCGTAGATGGTAGTGGACCAACAAAGTCAATTCCAATTCTTTCGAAAGGAAAGTTGGCTGGGGGGATGGGCTGTAGTAGTCCAGAAGGTAATTGGTTTGAGCCTTTCCTACTTTGGCAAAGGTGACACGTCTTAACGAATTCTGAGACATCCTTTAGCATGGATGGCCAAAAGTATTTACTCTTTATTCGGTACATGGTTCTGGCGACGCCCAGATGGCCATTCGACATATGATTGTGATATTCTTTCATAATTTCTCTCTTTTTATTCTCTGGAACCACAAGCAACCACGCCCTGCCTTCAGGGTTCGGGTTTTTCTTAAAGAGGCATCCATCTTCTTCTTTAAAGTTTTGCGCAATTGATCGCCTGCTTCCATTAAGGTTTTTCTTAACACTTTCGATAAATTTATCCTCTTCGTCTGTTATTTGATTTAAAAATAGCCTTTCAAAATCCTCATCCCAATCAGTTTCTGGTAAGGGCCCCCTAGATAAGCCATCGGCGTCCAGATGCTTCTTTCCCGATTTATGTATTATATCGAAGTCATATTCTTGAATTTTCAATGCCCATCTTGCCAATCGACCTGTTGGATCCTTCAAGTTTTTGAGCCAGCATAAGGCGTGATGGTCTGTTACTATTTTAAAGTGTCTTCCATAAAGGTAGGGTCGTAATTTTGACATTGACCAGACAACGGCCAGACATTCTTTTTCAGTGGTTGAATAATTTTGCTCCGCTTTACTTAGGGTACGACTCAAATATGAGATCACCTTCTCTTCACCACCGATGTCTTGGACAAGTGTTGCACCTATGCCGATGTTGGACGCATCAGTATGAACATAGGTAGGTGCATTTGGATTGAAGTGACCTAAAATTGGTGGACTTAATAGTGCTGTTTTTAGGGTTTGAAACGCTTCCTCTTGTCTTTCTGTCCAGGTAAATGATACACTTTTTTTTATAAGGTTGGTCAAAGGGTCAGCAATTTTTGAAAAGTCTTTGATAAATTTTCTATAATATGAACACATTCCCAAAAAGGATTGTACTTCTTTGACCTTTTTGGGCCGAGGAAAATTTCTGACAGCTTTGATGTTATCTTCCGCGGGTTTTATACCATGTTTGCTCGTTATATAGCCGAGAATCTCCAATTCTTCAAAAGCAAATCGGCATTTTTTGTCGTTTAACCTTAAATTAGATTCACGAAAACATCTAAAAACAGCTTCAAGTCTTTTGAGGTGCGTTGGAAAATCCGGGCTATATATGATAACATCATCCAGATAACACAAACAAATTTGCCATCTCAGATTTCCAAGCATATTCTCCATATTTCTCTCAAAGGTAGCAGGCGCGTTACAAAGTCCAAAAGGCATCACGTTGAATTCATATAATCCATGCGCTGTAGTGAAAGCTGTTTTCTCTTTGTAGCTTTCTTCGACTTCAACTTGCCAATATCCAGATCTGAGGTCTATTGCTGAGAAGTGTGTAGATCCTTGGAGAGTATCCATAACTTCGTCTATTCTAGGGATCGGATAGACATCTTTTACTGTCACATTATTCAGTTTTCTGTAGTCCACACAAAATCTGTATTTACCATCTCGCTTCTTGACCAATATTACTGGAAAAGACCAGGGGCTAGAAGATGGCCTAATTATGCCTTCTGTAAGCATCTCGTCAATTTGCTCTTTTATAATATCTCGTTCTTTAGCACTTACCCGGTAAGGCTTGTGTTTAATTGGCTTCGCGTCTTCTGTGTCTATCCGATGTTTTGCCAAATTGGTTCTCCCTAATCTCGATGAAAAAAGATCTCCATACCTTTCTAAAACTTGTTTTAACTCCTTCTGTTCCTTTGGTGAAAGATTTTCGTTTATTTGGAATCTAGGTTCTTCGTTCTTTTCTACCTCTCTTTCTCGACTCACATTTATTTTCGCTGGACTACTTCCAAAAGCCAATGTTTGGTTTTCATTATTTTTAACGGTCGAGGATACGGATTAGTTATCCAGATGTGTGTTTCCCTATTTATAACATTGATCAAGCTTCTTGCTAGACGAAGTCCATTTGTTTGAAACATTTTGCTGCTCTCCTCGATAATATATTCTCCATCCTCTGTTTCTACCAATGCCTTGATCAATTTCATGGAACATTCCGGTACAATGGAATCCTTGGCACTCTTTATTTTCAACATTTCAAAATTGATTTCGTCATGATTATTCGTCAAATCATTTTTTATAGTTTCTTGCTTACAATCTATTTTGCGTTCATTTTCTTAAGGAAATCTCTCCCAAGAATTAATGTCCGTAAATGCGTTTTCAATATCACAAAGTTGTGTGATAATGTTTCGTCATCAATTTTTATATTTAAAAATATACTTCCTACCATGTCCAATTTTTTTCCATCGGGTCCTGCACAAATTTTTGCGAGTTTACTTATACCATGGCCTGTATCGAGGGCCGTTCTGAGGTCGACCACTGAGAGGTCAGCACCTGTATCAACCAAAGCTTCAAAAGTCCCTATCTTGTCCACATTAATTTTTAATTTGTATTTAGGGTCCAACTTCTTGATTCCGTTTATGGTCGACTTGCTTTGATTGACAGATTCAGGCGCGACGCTTAGTTTAAATCTTCCAACACGGAATATCTATTCCGGGTAGGAATATTTGTCTGTGTGCTATGACATACATCAGCATAAAGCCGAGGTCCTGATTTCTCTGATATTTCATTCATTTGGCATTTTTCTTCGACCTTCTCTTGGGTATCTGCTGGATCCTCTTCTAGGATTCTTATAAACTTGACCCTACAATAACGGGCCACGTGCCCTGGCTTGTTACATTTAAAGCAGATTGGTCTTCCATCTTCCGTCCTATTTTTGCTCACTTCTTGGCTTTTATTGTAAGTGTTTCTCTGAAGGTTTGGTTTCGGCACAAAGTTAGGATTATAAGGACGTCTAGGGGTAGAGGGCTGGGGAAAGTTGTTTCGATACTGTCTGGGGGTAGGAGGGGAGTCGTTCTTGTAATTATTGGAAACAGGGGCTTGGGGCCTGGAAGTGGTCTGGTAGTTTCGTGCGGCAGTCGGCGGCACGTACCTCGATTGTTGTTGGGGTCTAGAATAGCGTGGACCGTTATATAGGTTTCTGGATTTCTCCACACGTTCCCGATACTTCTTTTCAAAATAATCCATTTTCTTGCACACGACAAGAAGGTCATCGGTCGTTTTAGGAGGGTTCAGGTAGAGCGCGAATGAGTACTCTTTTTTCAGTCCTCCAATAACATGTTCAATTTTTGTTTCTTCTTCCATTGCGGGGTCAACCTTGTTGCACAACACTAGAATGTCTTCCGCGAACCTGATTGCTGGTTCATTCCAGTGTTGCATTCTGTTGAGCTTCATTCTAAGTTCTTCTTTATTCGCGTCCAAAGAAAAATCCTGAATGAGGCGGATTTTAATATTTTCCCAGCTCGTGAAACTAGCCTTGTGTAAATTCAACCAGGTTTTAGCGCTTCCCGTCATGTTCATGGCGGCATAACGAGAGATAATGTAGTCTGCCCAATGGTACAAGAAGCCAATTTCTTCAAGAGATTCAATCCATGGGCGAGGGTCTTCCGTTCCATCATACTTGGGGATGTCGATGTTGGGATTCAGGACAACTGGGTCGGAACTAGCATCTCTACCAATTGTTGCACCAGGTTGCGGCTTGGCAGACTCTTCAGCCTGGATTCTCTCCTGTACTGGGTCTTGCATCTTACCAGAGCGTGTTTCAACCATCCTGCAAATTTATAAAAGGGAATAACGAGATAAGTCTTCTTTAAGTAGCCACCAGAATCCTTTATTTATTTTCTCACATCAAAGAGAGCAGTGAAGTCACGTGTACCTAAATACAAATGATGACAATCTAAATAATCTGTGTTTTAAATAAATATCATAGAATATTTTATATAAAAATAAATAAATATATAATTTAAATTTCAAATATATTAAAAATAATATAAGAAATACGCCATTAATCATGATGTAACAATATATATATATATATATATATATATATATATATATATATATATATATATATATATATATATATATATATATATTATGAAAAACAATAGGAAAAAATATATATTAAAATAAAAAAGGCATATCCTGACCAGGAACACATATGCTTTTAGGAAGGCAGAGCGCCATCTGGTGGAACAGAAATCAACTAAACATTGATTTAGCCTGTTCCCTGATATTTGGCCAACCCAATTTCTTGCTAAATCAAGAAATTATATCTTTTCTTATACACCCACTCACACATACACTTGGATAAAACTTAAAGAAGCTTCATATTTTGATGTCAACGGGTTGTCTTTTTTTGATGGAGGCAGAGGCAATTTTGTTCACACTTGGCTTAGCAAGAGAAGAAACATTGAGAAAAGAGAGCCGTATGTAAATGGATATGTAAATGAGCGATCTCATGGAAATAACTGATCTTTTGTAAGCAACTATGCACTTGGGAGAATCCTGTGTAGGCCATAGGTCCCCAATAAAAGGCTTGTAGGATCATTAATCACCACAGACACGGTTAGCCATTAAGAGTTGTTTTTATTTCAAAAGTCTCTCGACTTATGTAGGCATACAATTTTAGTCAAATGGTATTCTAGCAACAAAGAAATATAACATATTGTTTACAATAAAATATAAAATAATTTAATAAAGAATAATTAAATATTTACATTTACAAAATGTAACTTTTATAAAACACAAAGTTTAACACAGCGCCATCTAGGTGTGGCAATTGGAATTATTTAACCCTACAGACTTGTTGTTGTTAAAACTCCAATTGAATCGAGAGTTAGGAGGGTGTCGTAGTTTCAATTCTAGAACTTTCCTAATAGTTTAATAATAAGCTAATTCACACATCCCACTTATTCCTTCAACCCAAGGGTAGCTGGATAATTTGCATAGCTATTTCTATTAATAAAGTCTCAGTTATAATGGTAACAATGCTATTACTAAATGCCATGAATAGTTAGATGATCAGGTTTTGACATTTTCAAAATAAATGGTTAACATGGATACAAATGAAGGTTTGAAAGAAGGATGTAACAAAAAAAAGCTTTTGTTACCTGACTTTAAAAAGCTGCTTCTCTCCTCCCCACGGAAACAATAGACTCATAAAAAGCAAATTGCTACCAAGAGCTTCAAGCTGTATCAATTTGGCTACAATGTAACGATGTCGGGATTCCAGAATAAGACTTCTTGATAACCCTTGCTCTTTTTTTTTTTTCAAATTTATTTATTACCCCCAACAAGGCGCGATATTGAAGTATTTGCGCCTATTACAAAGGAACCAATTGAAACAAATAAAAACTTAGGATTAAATATTTACAGATTTATATGCATCAAGCTTCAGAATTCATAATATTTGCATAAACAAAGTGGTTAATGTAAGAGAGTTAAATCATTTAGATATGGGAACAATCGATGTCTCACTTCTGTAAAGTTTGAACAGTCATAGATAAGGTGAAGTGAGGTTTGTTTAGCAGTTTGTTAATTTGATTTTTAAATATATTATATGCGTCTATATACAAATGGTTTCTTAAAAGGATATAAAAATTCTACTAAACACATTCTCAATTCATTTTGATATCTACTTCAATTTTCAGTGCCGATATTTTCTATATCCAAATATATGGGGTACTTGCCTCTTTACTCTTCTGGAATATATGATGCTATTATCTTCAGGCAACTGATTGGGCCTTTCAATTATTTTTCTTTTCAATTTATAATTTGAAAGTTCAAATCTTGACTTGTGAATTGCGCGTCTTATGATTTTGAAAAAAAAAATGAAGACTTTTTTTTTTCATGATACTTTCATCAAGAAATGTTGCATCGGAAAGCATCAACTTGAAAGTTTTGAAATAAAATAACCAATAAGAAAAAAACATATGTGATCCGTAATGATATTGGAAAAAGTAAAGTTTTTGAATGATTGATATTATTGGCCATTGTTGTCGTGGTTTCAATAATTTACGAATTATTATTTTTTTTCCAAAGATCTAGATTGAAGCGATAAAAGGTGTCAAACTGCTAATTCAAAAGAAAGATATATATTCATGAAGTCTTACACACCAAACTAATACACACACCTTAATATATATATTTCTGAATAATAATTTCTCTCCTTATGTAATTCTCATGTTCTTGAAATTTTTGCTATATATATCTATATAATATATGAAATAAAATTGGTATAAGAGAAGGAGTATAGATTGTTAAAAAGAAAGTAGATAAGTTTTATATTAAGGTATATATCAAAATGGTTTTGTATTTTTTGTAACAAAGTAGGGTTATAACAAGTTCACGCTGTAGCTTCGGCAGTTACGCGTCATATGAGCGGAACATAAAGATATATATTAAAAACAAAAAAGACCTATCCTGACCGCTCATTAAGCATTTTTCTCAAATTTTCACAAAAAAAAAAAAAAAACACGCATATATATGTTAGTGAAATCCTACATCCTACACGAAATAGTTTACCTAATATATATAATAGAAATTTTTATATAATACTCAATAGCATAATAATTTTCCTATTTCGTATAGGCACTTTGCTATACAGTAGAAAATTTTTATAATGGACAACAACTAGTTGAAAAAAGAAAGTGTCTTTTAAACAGAGGTGTCCTCATACTGGAAAGCATGTAATTGGTTGAAATAATAATTTTGGCGATGAAAACTGTTCTTTGTGAAGAGAGGTATCTTTTAGCAGAGTGTTCGTTCATAGAGATTCTATCGTATTTCATATTTGCATCTTAATGGCTATAGAAGTAGAAAAGTTTATCAATAGAGCGGCCTGGAAAACTGCAGTTGCAATGCCGTTGGGAAGATTGGAAGTGGGTCACATGTAGAAATAGTTCACTTTCACACATACAAGGTGTCAGACTTCAAATTTGTTACCTTTCACGCATTGTTCTGTTGAACTTACACTCACAACACACATCCACTTACAAAACTTAAGCAAGATGTATCTTTTAACATGTAAAAGTATATCGGTTTTTAGACAATACTCTGAAAGATATTAGATGCAGTGACCTTTATTGAAGACACACGAGATAACCAGGTGTGAACAAAATTGTCTCTTTTTTAAATTCCTTTGTTGTTCAAGGATCCTTTTCATTTGAAACGAAAGATTAGAAACTAAGAAGTCGTCAATCATAAATAAGTTTAAAATGATACGATTGATTCTTCAAGGGGATGAGTTACTTTTTAAAAAATAAACTTATCCTGGAAGCCTAATATTTTCACTTTAATATTTATACAAGGGATTATTTTATTGAAAAATAAATAAGTTTGTTAAGTGTATATATCTTATACTAGACGAATGGCCCGGGCAACGCCCGGGTTTTACACGAGTGCGTATATATTTTTAAAACGTTTTAAAATCATATATTAACTTTTTATGAACGGAAAAATATGTCCAGGGTAGCCTAGTGGTCATGGCATCTGCCCGGTAAGCGGAAGGTCGTGGGTTCGATTCCCATCCCTTGACACTTTTTTTATTTTATCCATTCTGACCAAAATCTATCCGTGAACTTCACACAGACAGAATAAGGCAATTATATATCTTATATATATATATATATAAAAGAGATTTTCTGTTTGAATTTAGAATTGTTAAAGATTTTGCTATGGAGTTATTTGTTGGTTCTTTTTAGTACTATATGGTATTGGCGATGCAGTCGTGGTTGAAATAATAATCTTGAAAGTATGAAAATAAAAATTGTTTTGATCAGAGATTTCTTTATTTGAGCTCAGGAATATATATGAATAACATAATTTGGTAAAAGTGCTGCCTAGCTTAAGGCGAGTAAACAAAGGAAAACAAAAGATTATTTACATAATGTACAAAGTTTTGAGCCGGCCATCGGGATAAAACAACAACGAGTTTTTATATGCAAAGCGTGACCTTTGGCGGGCGATTTAACAAAATATTTGTATCTATGAAATTATAATTTAAAATAAAATAATATATTTATATAACATATATATAGTGGCTATCGTCAGAAAAGTACATTATACATGCCTAATGTTTCTGAATATATTGTTCTATTGATATTAAATTTGTGTTATGAAAATTATATTAAGAAAAAAAGGCATTTCCTGATCGTGTAACTGAAAGTTGCTGATGGCTTGCGCCATCTATCGGAATAAATATCAACTAATCGTTGATTTTTAATTATTCCAGAATTGGCCAAATACCGTTTCTTGATTAATCAAGAAAAGTCAACCACGAACGCGTTTCAGGCTGTTGGCCCTCATCAGCGTGGTGCAAGCTGTACCTCAACGACAAAAAAAGGTGATCTTTGGGATATCTTGAAAAACCATGAAAAAGGTATTTAGGCTGGAAGGGCGTAAGAACGTCAATAAATGTGGAAATAGTGAAAAAGTGAATTTGTACTTGGTTCAGGTGGACGATATTTTGTAGAGCACAGAATGATCGTCACAATTCTTTAAAAAGGAAAAAAACCCTCTTGAGTCCAGAATCTCAGCAAAACTGCCTGAAACCCCATTCCTACTATTCTCTCAATGGGAAGTTTCCAAAAGTGGGACAAAAGAAAACATACTTTAACCTAGACCTATTCATTTAAAAAATACAATATTTCAAAGTAAATTTGACCTCAGTAACCTCGAGGGACACTCGTCCGCATTCCGCTCTCAACAAAAAGTTCGGTGTAAACTTGAGTAGGTTTAAGAGACATTTAGATAAAATATTTAGTAGCATAATCTGCTACGTTAGGTGAGGTGAGTGGGTAACCTAGATATGTATATTTGTGGTTGATACTATCAGAAGGTGTATCTTTCCCAAAACCTTTTGTCAGATTGAGCCATGCGACCTCCATTTCGCAAAACCATTAGATTTGTTTTGATTCAATATCATGGAGTTATCCAGCGAATGGCCAATGGTGAAGCCGCTGGGAGGGTTCACCACTGATGAACCAAACCCTCCCAATATTTTTTCATCGCAGTAATGACAGTAGAAGTTTGATTGAAGAAACATTCGTATTAATTTTCTAGAAGATGTATCCTTCTACCCATAAAAATTATCAGAACTTAAAAAAAAAAGTTTATTTTCCTTCTTTTAAAAATATTTACATAGAATCAATTTGACAAAACAAATTTAATCTCAAAATTAAACAAAACTGATTTACATATCTCTCGACAGAATATATTTACTCTAGTCTCTAGTCAAAACCCAATAAATAAATATATTTGAAATGAAGGCGATAAAAACGTGGTGATTTTCTTTTAATAGTAAAACACAAGCTTTCAGGCAAGAATGTCCTTCTTCAGGTTACAACTTGGCAATATTTTAAAATTATGGACATGAAAGATAGCCCAATACAGTAGGTAAATAGTTCAGCTGGGGGATTGGCGAGGTAAAACACGGAGTATTGGGGTGGGAGGTTTTAATTATTTTTATACGTCTGCGTAACTCTAAGTCCATTTACATCAATTCGCGTCTAAATGTTTTCATTTGCCATATATAGATGGCGTGTTATTGCTCAAATGTATTCAGATGGGATATTTTCCAAGGGAATGGAAAACGACAGTTTTAAAAATTCTAATGAAACCAAACAAATCTAACGTCGAATCAATAAAAAGCTATCGACCTATTTCGTTAACATCTAATCTGTCTAAGATCTACGAAAAAGTTATTAAAAAGAAAATCTATGAATATTATATGCAAAACAATTTATTAAGTCCCAAACAGCATGGATTCATCAAGTCAAGATCTACTATTACAGCCTTGAATAATATAATCGATATAATAATGGAACACAAAACCAAAGAACTGACAGCTCTGGTCACAATAGATATTGCGGGAGCCTTTGATAACGCATGGTGGCCTGCGATTTTAAAAATAATAGATGAAGATAATTTGCCGGAAAGTTTAATAAGGACTATTCAATCATATTTCAAATCGAGGAAAACGAAATTTACATATGAGAACTTAACAATGAATAAACAAATTACAAAGGGATGTCCGCAGGGTGGCCCGCTATCTCCACTACTATGGATAATATTACTAAACGATCTTTTGATCAAATATCAAGTTCCTAATAGTGAAGTGGTATGTTATGCGGATGATGTTTCAATTATATGCTGGCACAACAATTGCAAAGACCTGAAATTAGTTATAGAACAGGCATTAAATACGATTGATGTATGGTGTAAGAGTAACAAACTTGAAATAAGTCTAGAAAAAACTAATATACTTTATTTACATAACAAAGAAAAAATCCCAATCAAATTTAATAATGAAATAATCATACCAACTCTGAAGACCAAAATTTTAGGAATAATAATTGCAAATCACAGAAGAAAAAACAAAATAAATTTTACATACCACATAGAAGAAATAGTAAATCGTACAAAACGTTTTAAAAATTATCTCTTCTCAATTTGCGGGAAATCTTGGGGTCTAAGCACCCAGAAAAGGCTAACTTTATATAAATCCATTTTTAGACCAATACTCACATATGGAGCCGAAATTTGGTTCAAATATTTAAATAAAAAATGTTTACAAAAATTAAATTCAACCCAATATCAAATACTGACATGGTGTATACAAGCCTATAAATCCACATCATATAGCTGTGTTCATAGTTTGGCCAACATTCCTCTGATCTCAGACTTTATCGAATCCAGAATCATGATATCTGATCTGAGAAACTTATCCACAGATGATCAACAAATTTATGACCCATTTATTCCAGGAATTATAGATACCTTTCTCAAATCAAGAATGAATGTTCTGAAAAACGAAGCAAATAATACTTTCTTAAGCTTTTTTCCCCAAGAAATCCCTAAATACTTTCGTCCAAATTTTTATAATACTCAATTTGTTACAAACCACGGAAATTTCAAAAGTTTTTTAAATAGAATAAAGGCAGTGGAGGATTCAAGTTGCTTTTGTGGTATGGAGGAACAAACCTCAAGACATCTACTGATCGACTGCCCAGCATTTCAAGATTATAGAATGAAGAATGAACTAGTTGTTTATGAATTAAACGATTTGATTTCCAATAAAAATTCATATCTAAAGTTCAATTCATTTTGTAAATACATTCTAAAATTTCTACAAAATCTGGATCTCTAATGTTTTTATTCGTTGAATAATGTAAATAACTCATGTTAATAGACTTTTCTCCTTGTTTGGCGCAAGTATCCCTTGCGGGATATAGCGCTTTGGAAATAAAATAATTGTAATAATTGTAACATATATCTTATTTTTCTAAAAATATCGAAATCCATTAGATTCAACATTCAAATAAAATACGGTACATCTCTCTCTCTCTTGGATCGAAAAAATTGAATTTTTATTACATGATATTTCGACGCTCAGAACGCTCATCTTTTTCAAAAGCTTCCAGATGTTGCAATATAATGTAATAAAAACGCAGTATATTTTATATTCAAAATATATGCCGTTTTTTTTATTGAATATTAATATATACAGTTATCAGCGTCATATTCAATTCTTTCTCAATCAATTCTGTCACCGTTTGTTTTTGTGAATGGAATAAATACCCAAATATGGCCATTTCTCATAACCATCGGTGGTTCAGTGGTAGAATGCTCGCCTGCCACGCGGGCGGCCCAGGTTCGATTCCCGGCCGATACATTTTTTTTTTTTACAATTTTTAAAACTCATTTATATATTATACAAGAATGACATCCACGGCGCCAATTTATATTTGTAACGAATAGTATTTGAATAAAAGCATTTAATCGGGTAAAACCAGGGCGTTGCCCGGGCCATTCGGCTAGTATCTTATAAGGCTAATTTGTCCAATTCTGGAATAATTAAAAATCAACGAGAATAGTTGATATTTATTCCGATAGATGGCGCAAGCCATCAGAAACTTTCAGTTGCACGATAAGCAGATGCCTTTTTCATAATATCTTACAAGGTTGTCCAAAAAGTTCATAAACACATTATATTATTAAGATTTATATTTAACAAGTGTTTACGAACTTTTGGAACAACCTTAGTAATATTGGTAACCTTGGTAAAATTATAACAGAATTCTTATAGAAGAATGATTTAATCTCGGATGTTCTATATCAAAGGTGACCAATCAGCAGGTTGGCCAAGTTTCAGAATTACAAGGTTGTCCTAAAAGTTCATAAACATATTAAGATTTATATTTAACAAGTGTTTACGAACTTTTGGAACAACCTTAGTAATATTGGTAACCTTGGTAAAACTATAACAGAATTCTTATAGAAGAATGATTTAATCTCTGATATTCTATATCAAGGATGGCCAATCAGTAGGTTGGCCAAGTTTCAGAATTACAAGGTTGTCCCAAAAGTTCTTAAACACTTGCAAAATATAAATCATAATATGTTCACGAACTTTTGGGAACAACCTTACATTTGTGTTTGAGAATTGATACTTTTAGTTTATGCGAATTTTATCAAAGCAACAGTCTAAAATTAAAATGGTTAAATATATTTTAATTATTTTTAAAATAGAGCAATCCATACTTAAATCGTTAGATAATAAAAAGGATCATATATTGGATTGAATAAAATTAGATATTTATAAATGACTGCGGCGTATAATTATAAAGCTATACAACCAGTTTAACTGCATAAGTTTCTTTTTTATTTATGAAAAAATCATTTTTAATTTCAAAGAGAAATAATTTAATACTTCTAACTTTTGGATGACGTATGAAAAGGTTGAATATATGAAGAGTGATAGTCTATATATGAATGGATGACGTATGGAGGGTGAAAAATATGAAGAGTAATGGTGAACGGAAAAATAAAAGTGTCCAGGAGCGGGAACTGGACACTTTTATTTTTCCGTTCGCCATTACTCTTCATATTTTTCACCCTCCATACGTCATCCATTCATATATAGACTATCACTCTTCATATATTCAACCTTTTCATACGTCATCCAAAAGTTAGAAGTATTAAATTATTTCTCTTTGAAATTAAAAATGATTTTTCATAAATAAAAAAGAAACTTATGCGGTTAAACTGGTTGTATAGCTTTAAAATTAGATATAATAAATAAAATAAAGATAATAAAAAAAGCATATACAGTTAAACCTGTCTATAGCGCCCCCTCTTGGGACTTACCAAAATAGGGTGCTATAGAGAGGGGGTGCTATAGACAGGTCACTTTTAATGTAAATCGCGTCGTACTACGTGTTTAAAATCGGGCGCTATAGAGAGGAAGGCGCTATTTAGAGGGGGTGCTATAGACAGGTTTAACTGTACTACGTATTTAAAATCGGGCGCTATAGAGAGTGAGGCGCTATTTAGAGGGGGGCACTATAGACAGGTTTAACTGTATTAAAATCCAATATATGTCTTTTTATTATCTAACATATTTCAATGTTAACAAAAAGTACAAAAGAGTGTGAAAGTGTACTTGTATCACGTGGCTTTACACATTAAGAAGAGAAAACATTTCCTCTGATCATTGTAATCATGATCTGCGCCATCTGTCGGAATAAGTATTAATTATTGCTTGATTTTATATTATTTTCCAGAAAATTGGTATAATTCCCTTTATAGATAAACAAGTGATTTTGGCTTTTCTTGATTTATAAAGAAGGAGTACTTGGTCAATTATCAGAAATAAATATAAGAAATCAACAATTAGCTTATATTTATTCCGATAGATGGCACAAGCCATCATTAAATATAAATATTTTAATATTCTAATCGCAAATTGGACAAATGAAGAGAGATTTCAGTCTTGACTGGAAAGGATGTGTCTCAAAGGTAAATGCGCCGTATAATATGTAAATATATTCTTTATTTGGTTCCCGGGTAGAGAAATATCTAGGAAAATCTTGAGATCAAATCTGTAGTAAGTTATCTTCATGATTAGGTTGCAATTTTCTGGTTTTCCAATAGGATGCGTCAAAGGCTGGTCCATTCGTATATAAAAATATTCACTTTTTATTCGTTTAATTACACTCATGGACAAATTTTAAGGAATTGGAAAGTCTTTAATGTGGCCGGTCATCTATTTTTTTTTTTTTAGAAAACAGAGACAATTTTGTTCACACTTGGTTATTTGGTGTGTCTTCAATAAAGGTCACTGTAATATCTTTCATAGTTATTGTCTGAATCCCAAAGTTACAAATTAAAAGTTACCATTTGCTTAAGTTTTGTCCATGAGTGTATATATATAATCAATAGTCAGTTGCTATTTCTTCCAATAGATGGCGCTGGGACCTCAGCAACATTCTGTTGCACCATCAAGAAATGCCCTTTCATTATATCTCACAATGTTCTTCCTATCTATTTTAAAATTCTCTTTTAAAACAATAAATATAATTCCGCTTTTTAATTTTGTAAAAATAATTACTGGTTCCGAGCTTGTTTTAAATACACCTATCCCCCGATTTACACGGTACTTGTTTTACACGTTTTCGCTTTTACACGGTTTTCCAAATAAGTTTTTTTGTTTTGTTTTTTATCGCACTATACTAAAATGCGATATTCTACTCTATACTACCTATGTTGAAAATAATATTGGGAGGCTCTGATTCATGAGGGGGCGAACACCTATTCAGATTTGACAGTTTAATATACACCTATCCCTCGATTTACACGTTTTTCTCAGGAACGTATCTACCGTGTAAATCGGGGTATGGGTGTACACGAATATAGATAGATACAGGTCAACCAATTCTTTAATCCGCTTTAATGACTCACATTTCCATTCTCCTTAGGAGGATGAGGTTTTGAAAGCTTAAGTTCTTGATTTCAAGAAATCATTTCCTTTGAAGCAGATTCTCAGTAAATCACCAAAACATCGGTAAATAAAGAAATTCAATAACGTGATTTATTTTCCTGAAGATAGAGAATGTCTGACCAGCATTCATATTTCTGTGAAAAATAGACACTTCGGCCAGTTAGAGTTTTTTATTTGCTCAACATTTCAACAAAAATCTTTTGACTTCGTCAGGAGAAATTTAAAAAAATAAAGCATTTGGCAAGGGGTTAAAAATTGTTATGAGGTTGCAAGGGCGTTCTCACGCGATTTTTCGAATTTTGATTGATTTTGATATCAAATATATAAATAATAAACCAAACGGCTTCATAGGATGTTTATTGCTTTATTTGATATTATCTCAAGCTTTCAGGTATCACAAACCCTTCTACAGGATGGTAAAAAGGAGAATACCCTTCTGTAGAAAGGGTTTGTGATACCTGAAAGCTTGAGATAATATCAAATAAAGCAAGAAAATAATCCTCTGAAGCCGTTTGGTTTATTATTTCTATATTCTGAAGAGAATTTTTCGAATATCAAATATTGTTCAGATTGGGAGTTAATTCTACTTTTTTTTTCTGTAAAATCCTTTTTATTCTGTTTTTTTTTTAAATTCATTTGACCACGTGCCAAAGTTTGTATAAATAGATAGTTTTGTTGAATAAAGTCAGTGTGTTTGTGTGAAATACGCCTGTGTGTGAGATTCCATCCTTTATAGAGTAGATCTTCCTTTGGAAGTCAACGAGTGATCGCCAGCAATCGGACCTTCCCTCAACGCAAATCAACTACAGTCCTCAGAAGGTGGCGGAGGGTTGGTACTTGGAAGTAGAACATCTCCTTCAGCCAAGGTTAAACATATATATATCAAAAAAGGCATATCTGACTACGAACACATGAACCTTTTAGATGACAGAACGCCATATAGTGGAACAGAATTTCTTTCTTTTTTCCCACATATACATATATAAGAAATATGGATGGGAGAAGTGGAGAGCGAAAAGAGGAAAGAAAACAGGTATTTACATATGGAACAAGTCAATTCAAGCTCTTCTGCTCACACAGCACAGGTGGGCCAAAATCTTTAAGAGATTTTCCAGGAAAATCCAAGTGTTCAGGGTTGTAAGGTAAACACCGTTTTATCAGTGTGGGGGTTGACTTATCGTACCTGCCTAAACAAATAATTGGATATTGGCTCTGTCCTTCTCATCAAGCTAATCCTCTGATTTGGATTTTCGTGGAAAATCTCTTAAAGATTTTGGCCCACCTGTGCTGTGTGAGCAGAAGAGCTTGACACGTACAATTGTTTTTTAATTAAAATAATTTTCTACTGCCCTTACTGCAATAATAAGTGGTGAACCCTCCCAGCGATTTTAGTCTAGAAGCAGTTTAATCTACCATACCGCTGTATTATTGTATTTGGCTGTTTTCCTTTTATATTAATACTGAAGCTAGATTATTGGAAAGGGTATTATAGTAGTAAAGACAGTAGAAAATTGTTCTAATTAAAAAAAAAGAATCATACGCTTCAAAAATAGTTTATATTTCGTATAAAAGATAGGGGCGCGCGTTAATGCATCATATATATGTATATATATATATATATATGCATATATGTATTATAATGTAGTTTTTAGATATTGATTTAAAGAATTCTTCAAATACTTTAAGCCATGGAATGCTGGAAATCGTGTAATAAAAGATTTTTGAGAGGTGTCCAATAAATCTGGCGCCAACTTCTATTGCGCACGTCTCTGTCAATTTTGATTGCTGAAAAAAGCTCCACGTGCTTGGTGTTATCAATGTTCCAAGTTGGGAAATAGAACAGAATGGTAAACAAATTGTTGGTGTTTACAGAATGGACACATATACGAAAATTCCAACCAGATTCCAAGAATTTACATATACATGCTTTACTAAGTTAAAGAAATAGGTTCTGAACACAGATTTGTAGATTCAACTTTCAATCATACAATCATAAATAGGATGAGAATGGATCCAGGATAAATAAGTTCAGAATGGATTCAGAAGAAATAAGTTCAGAATGGATTCAGAAGAAATAAGTTCAGAATGGATTCAGAAGAAATAAGTTCAGAATGGATTCAGAAGAAATAAATTCAGATCTGATTTAGGATAAGTAAGTTTAGAATAGTGAAACGAAGGTTTTTATAAGTTTAGAATAGATTTAGAATAAATAATTTCAGAATGGATTCAGAAGAAATAAGTTAAGAATTGATTCAGGATGAATACGCTCAGAATGGATTCAGAAGAAATAAGTTCAGAATGGATTCAAAAGAAATAAGTTCAGAATTGAATTGTTTCCGTCACTGAGTTAAAAATATGCAACGCTATTGAAATGAATTTTTTGAAAGAATTTTATCGTCAAGTTATAATATTTAAATTCACCAGAGGTTTTAAAATATGTTCAAAAACATAATGAAATGTAGGTCGTAAAAGTTCGAGAGGATATTTTTACAAGTTCAAAAAGTCAATTTTTACCTTTTAATAAAATCATAAAAATGTATTGAAATATTTCAACAATAATTGCACCAAAACATAATGAAATATTGCAAAAAAAATGCGCTAAAACATATTGAAATATTGCAAAAATAAATGCACCAAAAATATTGAAATATTGCAAAAAAAGGTGCACCAAAATATATTTAAATATTGCAACAAAATGTGTACCAAAATATATTGAAATATTTTAACAATAAATGTACTAAAACATATTGGAATATTGCAACAATAAATGCTTCAAAACATATGGAAATATTGCGATAAAAGGTGCATCAAAATAGATTTAAATGTTGCAAGATCAAATGTACCCCAAACATATTAAAATATTTTAACAATAAATGCACAAAACCTATTGAAATATTGAAACAAAAAATTGCACAAAAGTAATGCATTTCTTTGATCTTTTCTACCAAAAATACAAGGGCCGGTCTATATGTAATGCACACGCAATGTACAATAGAAAAATATTTAAATAATTTATTTGTTCATAGAAATAATGCATTGTTCTAATGCATAATTCAAGGGAGAGGTGCTTTCTTTGGTACATATACGGTATATGTGTGTATAAGCGCTGCAATACAATCCAAACGTGCAATTAAAGTTTTGAGTTGATTAAAACCACAGTTTATAAGTGACAACGCACTAATTATACACTCATAAGGACAAAACTAAATAAATCTGTACCTTTTAGCATGTATATCGGTATTCAGACATTAACTCTGAAAGATATTACAATGACCTTAATTGAAGACACACGAGATAACCAAGTGTGAACAAAATTACTTCTGTCTCCTTCAAAAAAAAAAAAGATAACCGGCGATATCAAAGACATTCTACTTCCCTAAGTTTTGTTCATGAGTATATTCAAGTAAAGAATCTACCTTAATACAACATTATAATTGATAGATATTTCATATTGACTGGTCAATTTTATATAATGACCGGTCAATATAATTATTCTTTTTTATCATCATTTTTCTGCATCTTTGTTTTCTGGCTTCTGTAAATAACGACCATCCGCGTCGTTAGTTAGACTTTATATCTAATCTAAATTACTCTATTATAAATATATTGTATAATCCTATTGTCTAAATAAATACATATAGAAAAGGATAAGTACGAGTTAAAATAATTTGTTTACAACTACGCGCTGTAACCCTAAATACACAACAATAATAATAGAAAAAATGAACTATTAAGTGCAATTTCATTTTTTTTTTAAATCAAATAACTTCCTACTGTCCTTACCACGACAGAATAATATTGAGAGATCCATCAGTGGTAAACAGAGATTAGCAATACAGGTGAATCACCCGTTTAATGCTGGTTATTCTGTTTATAAAGTCATCAATTATGTGGAATATTCTTCTATTGGTTAGAATATTTAATCAAAATAAATGAATAATATTAGGATTGATCTATAGAAATGGTATAGGACTTCGATTTTTGACATCCACGATAAGGTATCGAATCCCGCTTTTACCTATATATATATTTTAAAAAACTTGTTTCAATGGCCTCCGATTCTTGGACAAGTCCAACTTCACAAGTAAGTGCAAGTAATCAAAAGGAACTCTGGCAAATATGTAAATTAGAAGATTTGAAATTCTTTCTACGAGTGTAGACATGTCGTTCGTATACAGTAAAAGAAGTAGCTAACTATCTACTATAGTCATCATGCTCTTTACCATGTGTGTTCTTTCTTATCCCCTTGTGCGAAGATAACATAAATTCCATGAGTTCATACTCCTCGAGTTGTTTGATGAGAAGCAACGGTCTCTCCCATTATCTTTATTTATTATTATTTATCTAATTTCATCATTGTGTCCCTTTCTAGTACTATTCTTATTTTTACTTCTTCTGTTGTTATTTCTTATCCCCTTGTGTAAAGATTACACGAATTCCATGAGTTCATGCTCCTCGAACTGTTTTATGATGAGCAGCGGCCTCTCCCAAAGGTCCTGTTTAGTGCAAGCCAAAATGTGTTCTGGAGCTGCAGGTGACAAGCTACATTTTAGGCAAGTGGGGTAGATTTTGTTATTATTTACTATCTTTAATTGCTTATGATGACCTGTTCTAAATCTTGTTAATGTTGTTTGGTGCTGTCTATTTCTGAAGTTTAGATTTCCTCCTGGGGTACCCTGTATTTGGAATAAGTAAAAAAATAAAATTATTTAAACTATCAGTAAAAAAAGACATCAGTAAATTGTTTAATTTGTGAGAATTTAAATAAAATCGCATTAAATAGTTTCTTTTCTAATATATAGAGGGCGCGGTTATACATTTCTAATTAATAATGATATCAGAAGATATTTCACGCTCTCAAGTCCCATTGGTCAACTCGAACAGTTGAAAGAATGCGGTCTAAGTATCGTGTCATATTTCACATGCTAAGTTAACCGGTTCCAAACTACCTTATCTTTGACAGGTCCATTGCATGGGTAGCCCATTAAATACACCGGATTCCTTTTCTAAACTTTATCAAGGAATGCCAGCTATGTGCAGGATTAGTTAAACCTACTTGCATAATGGCTTGGAATGGTTAATGTTGGATTGAATGGATTGAGAAAGCCTAATAAATCCCTGTTGAGATAACCCGATGGTTTTTATTCTAAATTCTTATTTTATAGTCTTTGTGACCCTCAATATCTTTACCTAATATCCTTCTTTGTTTCTCCATAGAATCCATTTTATCATTTGAAATTTATTTATAGGACGCTGGTGAAGAAATGGCATAAAAACCATCGATTTCCCGATAGCAAAGATCCGGGATTGAATTATGTACATTTGGTACTTTTTCCTGAAGAAAAATATATATACATTCATGGACAAAACTTAAGGAAGTTGTACCTTTTAGCATGTATATCGGTATTCAGACCTTAACTCTGAGATATACAAGGTTATCTCAAAAGTTCATAAATACTTGCAAAAAATTGAAATACCATTATTATTCGTTATAATATTATTCGCCGTTATGTATAATGTCTTTGTATTATGTATAAAGTAATTGTGTTATGTATTATTATGTGGTGGTGGTGTCTTGTCCATGGAGCAGATCAGATCAGTCCATGCACCCTGATCAAGATACAGGCCAACTGAGGTGCATTGTCCTTATGGATGTCCTTTTATGGATTGATTTCTGCCATATAGAGGGCTGAAAGTATTATTATGTATTCGCCTTAATAATATTAATCACCAATTAATAAGAAAAACAACTTTTTAAGAAAAGCACGAACTTTTGGGAAAGCCTTATATTTGAAACATAGTGACCATTATTGAAGTCACACCATGGGATTGCTGATCAATCTCTTTCATAACATCCTACGAGAGAAGTTATAGAATTGGCCGAATAAAGTGGAAAGAGATTTCACAGCTGGAGTAAGGCGGATATTAGGCCAGAATTCCTTGTAAAGGTACGGGAGAATGATGTCCATTTGCAAAAGGAATAAGTGCCTTCTGATAGGAAAATATCGAAGGCATACTTTATTTTAATTTATTCAATAAATGCATTACTTTAATGCATTCAATAAATACATTGTTTTAACACGTTCATTAAATACGCTGTTTTAACGCATTCAATTATACATTGTTTCAATGCATTCAATTATACATTGTTTCAATGCATTCAATTATACATTGTTTCAATGCATTCAATTATACATTGTTTCAATTCATTCAATTATACATTGTTTGAATGCATTCAATAAATACATTGTTTCAATTCATTCAATTATACATTGTTTCAATGAATTCAGTTATACATTGTTTCAATGCATTCAATTAATACATTGTTTGAATGCATTCAATAAATACATTGTTTAATGCATTCAATAAATACGCTGTTTGAATGCATTCAATAAATACATTGTTTTAATGCATTCAATAAATACATTGTTTTAATGCATTCAATTATACACTGTTTTAATGCATTCAATAAATACATTGTTTAGTGCATTCAATAAATACATTGTTTTAAGCATTCAATAAATACATTGTTTAGTGCATTCAATAAATACATTGTTTTAATGCATTCAATAAATACGCTGTTTTAATGCATTCAATAAATACGCTGTTTTAATGCATTCAATAAATACGTTGTTTTAATGCATTCAATAAATACGCTGTTTTAATGCATTCAATAAATACGCTGTTTTAATGCATTCAATAAATTCATTGTTTTAATGCATTCAATAAATACATTGTTTAATGCATTCAATAAATACATTGTTTTAATGCATTCAATAAATACATTCTTTTAATGCATTCAATGAATACATTGTTTTAATGCATTCAATGAATACATTGTTTTAATGCATTCAATAAATACATTGTTTCAATGCATTCAATAAATACATTGTTTAGTGCCTTCAATAAATACAATGTTTAAACGCATTCAATAAATACATTGTTTAATGTGCATTTAATAAATACATTGTTTTAATGCACATTCACACAACAAATACATTTTAATGCATTCAAACAACACACTTTTTGTGCATTCAATAAAAAAATACATTACTTTAATTCATTCTAAAGCAATACATTTAGTGCATTCAACAAATACGCTGTTTTAATGAATTTAATAAATAGATTGTTTTAGTGCATTCAATAAATACATTGTGTTTTAATGCATTTATTAAAAAGGAAAAGATTCCTTTTTGCATATAAATACCATTCTTCTGATATTTTACAAAGTATTTCGTCTAAAGATCAGCCCTATCATTTCACCAACTCTCTATTTTGCCAGATTCAGACAGTTCTTCTCGTAGGATGTTAGAAGATCGAAGCTCTACTGATGAGGGCTATTGATCGAAACTATGGTATGCAGGTTGGCTTTTTTTTCGAGTTTTTTAAAGCTGGTGTTCTATGAATTATTCACTTATTTGAGCGTTCTCTGCTCAGAGAATATCAAAAGATGAATTGCTTAAGTGCATTTTATGTACTTATTAGAAGGAAATAATCTCTTTTTTTTTTCGTGTATATTTATTATGAAAAATATCCAGGCAAGTACAAATCTTTGAGTAAAATACATTATATACTCTTATATTAAGTATAGTAGTACTTTCTATCTATGATAGTATTATCGCGAATAGAGTCTGAGTACTATAAAAGAGTCTTCCTACATTTCCACCAAACTCTGCAGCGGTGGCAGAGGCGCTATATTCTTTGTACATATAGTTGTGTATTTATGTAATTATCAATTTAAAACTATAGTGTAGACTGTGTAGTTTAGCATGTATTGACAAGATTTCAATAAAAAATTATGTTAATTATCAAATTGTCTACACCTCTTAACCCTTTAGGTGCCGGCCGTTTTCAAGGTCATTCCTGATTATTGTTAGCCTTCAAAAGACATCAAACTATTCTTTAAATTATTTTTAAAATAAACTCTTTTATGATTCATACAAACATATGAAACACAATGCAACAGAATATGCGCTTTAAACTACGATTAATTAATTTTCATTAGATTTTTTTTAAGGAGAAAAGAGCATCAAGTGACATCAAACCGATACATCGGCATGCATGGTGCTTAAAGGGTTAAAGCATTGTGAATTTGTACTTATAAGAAAATTGACTAATTTTATTGATAATTTTCCAAATAAACAAATAATCCATATTATTCTCACTACGATGAGAAAATATTGAGTGGCTCATCAATTGGTGACCTTCCCTAAGAGATTAATCCAGTTTAATCTATCGCACACATGCTCTAACGTTGTACTGGGCTGTTCGGGCTATATGGACGGCACAAATTCTTGGTGCGAAGGTATTTATTAAAACTATGAATATATAGGAATTTAAGAACAACTGAAGTATACATACATACAAAACCCTTTTTTAAAGACATATAAGTCTTACATACGGATTTGCCAAGGAGTCTCTGCAAATAAAATTAATTTTAAAAAGTAAAATCTAATCACATTTAATGAAAATAATGAAATGTATATACAGGACAACAATTAAATGCATATACAGATTGTTCTGGGTGAAGGCGAGGAAAATAAATAGATGAAGTATATGCAAATACATGCATCGAGTATTTCTCTTCAGCCAACGATCCATAAAAGCGGCAACCATTAAATCTAAGTTACTAGCAAAACATGATCCGAGGTCTGCCTGTGTGAATGTTTATCCAACCTATATTGGTTTGCTAAAAATGTATTATAATTGTTTGTATTAGTACAGTTTGAAATTACAATTTCAAACGCCATCTATAGCTCTTATAGCAATTATTTTAGCAGTATTATCAGTATTATAGTTTTTGTAGTTGTTATAGGAATATGAAATTTGTTCATATAAATTCATGGACAAAACTTAACGAAGTGGAAAGATTTTAATATAGCCGATCGTCTTTTCTTCATACTTGGTTATCTCGTATGTCTTAAATAAAGGTCACTGTAATATCTTTCAGAGTTATGGTGTGAATCCCGATATGCATGCTAAAAGGTACAAGTTTTGTCCATTTTATTATTAGCATTTTTGACTCTAGAATATGCAAATAAGCTTTTTTACCATATTTATTTGCATATACCAGGTTATAAACTATGATACACTGACTCCATCAAGAGCTATTCTATAGACTGTCACAGTGTCATCCGGCCAATTGGTTCTGTTTAAAAACTCACTCAGGACGTGAGTAAAAGCGCTTAGTACCTGTCCATACAAGTGAGTTGGACTTCCCGTGTAGTTGACGTTCTGTGCTCCCCTTGGGTTATAAATATATCATTCTCTGGGTAAGTTCATGCGAAATATGTATATAACTATATTGTCAAGTAGCTCCATCCAGATGGGACAACTGTCAATCATCCCTGGACCCCGGGGGGGACCACAGGTGTGGGGGCTTCTGGGAAGCTGATCTGTAAATAAGGAAAACGGGGACGGTGGCTAACGCCGGACATTCAGGATAATCTTCAACTTGGGGTAAGTTGTACAAAACTCTCTCTCCCCCTATAAATACCCCTTATAATAAATTATTTATTCCCAAATTTGCCCTTGCTTTATTTATCTCCGCGACAATATTAATATGAAGCATTAGCGCGCAATCTGTTATTAGAATTTTAAACTACTTTTGATGCCCATGATTATTAAAAAAATAAAATACCTTTATGTGTATTCAAATGTATATAACTGTTATATGGCTAATTTGTATTTGTAATATGGCGTCGAAAGCAACGATATCAAAAGTGTTCACTCAGATTGGTCAAATATTGTAGAAAGATATGCAATGGAATATGCAAATAGGTTTTAATCGGAGGTCGAGATTATTACAACGAGGTCTTACAGACCTATCATCCTATAGTGTCGAAATTGTATGCAGATATTGTCGGGAAAATATGTAACACGAGCATTTATTTTTTTTATTCAAATAAATTAGCGCCTATATATGTAGAAATTATTTAGAGGTATTCAAAAATAATAAAAACTCAATCTTCCATTCCTACCCATTTCACGGAATTTTCAAAATACCAAAAATACCCCCTCTTGTGGTTCTATCATTTTAAAATGAAGAGAAATAATCAGACATTATTGAATGCTGTGTTATTGAAAAGTTGGTTTATGATTTATTTTTTTTTAATATAGTTTTGTAGTATTGATAAATACTCGTTTACTTGTAGTGTTGAATTGTAAAGAATTTTAAAGAAAGAATTTAACGTAAATTTTCAGACAAAAAAAATGATAATTAACATAATGTTATTGATATCTTACCAATACGTGCAAAAGTACACAGTCTGCACTGTTGTTTTAAAAATGATATATATAACACTATGTACTATGTACACGGCGCCTTTGCCAACGCTGCAGAGTTTGGTGGAGAATCGTCAGCGGGTCTCCAGCGACACCACGTATTTCGCGATCTAGGAAGAAAACGTGGATCGCATCTTCGCCGCTGAGGTAGATTTTAGAGTATTTAAGGTAGTCTCCAGCGACACCACGTATTTCGCGATCTAGGAAGAAAACGTGGATCGTATCTTCGCCGCTGAGGTAGATTTTAGAGTATTTAAGGTAGTCTCCAGCGACACCACGTATTTCGCGATCTAGGAAGAAAACGTGGATCGTATCTTCGCCGCTGAGGTAGATTTTAGAGTATTTAAGGTAGTCTCCAGCGACACCACGTATTTCGCGATCTAGGAAGAAAACGTGGATCGCATCTTCGCCGCTGAGGTAGATTTTAGAGTATTTAAGGTAGTCTCCAGCGACACCACGTATTTCGCGATCTAGGAAGAAAACGTGGATCGTATCTTCGCCGCTGAGGTAGATTTTAGAGTATTTAAGGTAGTCTCCAGCGACACCACGTATTTCGCGATCTAGGAAGAAAACGTAGATCGCATCTTCGCCGCTGAGGTAGATTTTAGAGCATTTAAGGTAGTCTCCAGCGACACCACGTATTTCGCGATCTAGGAAGAAAACGTAGATCGCATCTTCGCCGCTGAGGTAGATTTTAGAGCATTTAAGGTAGTCTCCAGCGACACCACGTATTTCGCGATCTAGGAAGAAAACGTGGATCGTATCTTCGCCGCTGAGGTAGATTTTAGAGCATTTAAGGTAGTCTCCAGCGACACCACGTATTTCGCGATCTAGGAAGAAAACGTGGATCGCATCTTCGCCGCTGAGGTAGATTTTAGAGTATTTAAGGTAGTCTCCAGCGACACCACGTATTTCGCGATCTAGGAAGAAAACGTGGATCGCATCTTCGCCGCTGAGGTAGATTTTAGAGTATTTAAGGTAGTCTCCAGCGACACCACGTATTTCGCGATCTAGGAAGAAAACGTGGATCGCATCTTCGCCGCTGAGGTAGATTTTAGAGCATTCAATGTAGATTTCATACAATAGTTTTCTATGCGGACAATAGTTACCCAGAAATATTCCAATAAGGAAAACTAGATCTTTAGGCAAAGAGTTTCTTCATTTTGAGGTGTTGTAAGCTTTCGAGCAAATTTTACTCTTCAACGGGCAAATCCAAACACAAATGGAGAGCGATGTTATCGGGCGTGGATCAAGATGGATTATTATAAAATAAATAAAGCCTCCAGGGTTAAGTTTCATGTGCAAACTTTTTATTTTCAAGTTTTCGGATTTGTCGGTTCTTCAACAGGAGTATCACGTTAACAAATTTAATAATAAATACTATTTTTATACATACATTTTTATTTACATATTTTAAATACTTATGATATATTGATGGAGTAAAGTAATTTTTGAAGTTGGTCCATAAATGAACAAGAAAGCGATTTGTTTCAAACTTGTTTCAATCTTCCTTTCTGAAACTTATTTGAAATGAAGGCGATAAAAACGTGGTGATTTTCTTTTAATGGTAAAAAAACAAGCTTTCAGGCAAGAATGCCCTTCTTCAGGTTATATTTCCAAGTTGTAACCTGAAGAAGGGCATTCTTGCCTGAAAGCTTGTGTTTTTACCATTAAAAGAAAATCACCACGTTTTTTTATCGCCTTCATTTCAAATATTATTGCGTGGCTAAGTCATGTCTGAAACTTATTTGTTCAGAAACCTGAGGTCAGAAAGGACAGAATAACTTAGAGAGTCACCAAACTGAAACATTTATTCCTATACACCCCATATTCCGAGCCTATTGTTTCCCTATATAATATGCAATTATATATGTAAATATAATAAAAAGGCATCTCCTGATCGTGCTACTAAACGTTGCTAATGGTAATCTTATAATGGCTAATAGAATTTGTTATATTCTATCAATCAAGAATCTAGCCAAATATCCGTTTATTTTTATAAATTCCTCGCCCTTTCCTTTAGATTTTAATGAAGATAAGTATTTTTTTACTAGTAATAGTTGTATTATTGTGATTGTTAATGTCCATCAAGTGTATATATCGAGTTCAACTTTTGGTTACTATATGGACAAATCGATTAAATTAAACTCTTCGAATAAAACAAGCAAAATATAACGATGATTGAAGAGGAGTGTCTTATAAGAATTTTATTCGCAAGTTTTCAGACGTTCTTCTACAGGCTTTACAATGACAATGACTCTTTTTGTCATTGTCATTGTAAAGCCTGTAGAAGGACGTCCGAAAGCTTGCAAATAAAGTTCCTATAAGACACTCCTCTTCAATGATCGTTATAATCTGCTAGTCGAATGACCCGGGCAACGCCCGTGTTTTACCCGATTGAATGTTTTGATTCAAATACTATTTGTTACAATTATAAATTGGCGCCTTATATAAATGCATATATTAGTTAATAACTATAGCCTATGTGCTTTATCTGTCTATGTACTGTTGGCTTCCGTAGGCGTCTCTTACTGGGAAAAAAGAAAGAGAGGATTCCATTTAGTTATTAACTAATATATGCATTTATTTAAGGAGCGACCCGCTCCAACACAATAGTTACAAAAACCAAAAAGCGTTTGGGGGGGGCAAAGTGTCTCGCGCAGTGGCGGCGCCATCGTAGCGAACCAATAGGAGAGCGCCATTCCAAAAAAAAAAAAAAAAAAGCAAACGGTGACAGAGATGAAGAACGCATGACGCTCGTAACTGTATATTCTATATACAGTTACGAGCGTCATTCCTCATCTCCTAATCAATCAGTCATCAGTTTTCATCTCTGTCACCGTTTGCTTTTTTTTTTTTTGGAATGGCGTCCTCCTATTGGTTGGCTACGGTCACGCCACCTTTGCCCCCCCCACTCGCTATTTCAAAAACATTCAATCGGGTAAAACACGGGCGTTAATGATCCAACAGGTCCACGTGTCTAAATTAAAACACGGGCGTTGCCCGGGTCATTCGGCTAGTTATGCTATATGGACTAATATTCTTTAATTTGATTTGGTCCATATAGTTTTCTCAGCATTGCTTGATACAGAGGTAGTTTGCCAGTACCTTCTTCCATCTATACCAGGGATCGGTAAACTGCGGATCACAAGCTACATGCGGCTCTTTGAATGTGAAACTGAGGCTCTTTAGTTCCATACGCAAATATTATTTTATATTAAAAACATTTTTAAATCTTTCTGAATTGATTAACGAGGACTAGGCACTGATTCTATCTCCCAGCAACTTGTACTCACTTTTCACCGCAAACTTTATTTCACCCAAAACTTTATTTATGCGAGTACTATTTATTGTTGGCAAGAAAAAATGTTATGGCTCTTTAAAAACTTTGAAATGTTTGTAAATTGTAATTTTTGGCTCTTCCGATTCAAAATGTTGCCAACCCCTGGTCTATGCTGTCGGTCAAATAAATTTGGTTCTTTCTTCTTTCGGGGCGATTTATCCTCCCTAAGGACAGGAGAGTGTCCTTCTTCATTACAAGAATGAAGTCGAAAACTTATCGTAACTTTCATTTGGTGTCCTTTCTGTGTTAGCCATCCCATTAGGATGTTACCCGCCTCTACCAGAGTTGTACTTACACTGGAAGTTACAAATAGAGGTTTTCCAATTATTGGGATTGAGACCAAATGACATTACTCAAAACTCTCCTGTTGTGATATTAATAATTTATAATTTTTTATCATTTATCAATCACGTATATGGTGTCCATTTTCAAAATTCGAAACTATTTTAAAGTCGTAAGATTCTTTTTGAAATTAAACAATTTCTACTGCCCTTACTGCAATGGAAAAATTAATGGGAGGGCCTGGCTCATCAGTGGTGAACCCTCTCAGAGGTTTCGCCAGTTTAATCTACCATACCGCTGTTATATTGCATTTTTGGAACTTCCTTTTATAGTGATACTGTTGGTAGACTCATGGAATGGGTATTTTATAAGAACTATGGACATAAGCTTTGAGGACAGTAGAATTACATACAATTATAAATATATATATATAATATGCTTCGAGCAATCGCTCTTCCGCAAATATCATTTTGTGTCTTTTATTAGAACATGTGTCCGTTTTATTCGCCCACTGATTGGTTCTCTAGTATCACGTGACTGTAATTAGCCAATTAGCTTTGAGTTCACTAGTCACTTAGCTTGCAATATTTTTTTAGTTCACTGGTTGCTTTGAACAACGGAGTACTATTAACAAAGATTGTGGGTTGGATTCTCGAAATTTTTCTTCTTTTTTTTTTAATAGCACCAAAACGCTCTTGCCATTTTTTATTTGTATTTATCAAAACAAATTAACTCATGGACAAAACTTAAATGTATCCAAATCAAAACCATTCTTTCCAACAAGATTTTAACACATAGGATTGTCATTTAGAATAAATTTTATTTGCTTCTTTATGCAGCACTTTTGCTTAATATTTATAGATAATCAAAAACTTTCTTAATTCACTGTAGGTAACCTTTTATGAAGAAGATAACTTTTCAGGAATTTTTAGCACCACCTAATTTTACGCTTCATATGGGAGACCTTTAAAAGTAGCTTAACCTTTGAAGTGAAGGAGATGAATATTTCATTACTTTCATGAATTGTTGATCTGTTGGCAGTTAGCCCACGTTCTTCAAACTTTGATGTAACCTTTTGATAGAATTTTCAATTCACGTTCTTTAAATATATACAAGTAACGTTCTTAGTTTGTGGTTAAAGCTCATTTTATTATTCATCAAAATGTTTCAATTTTTTCAACAATTCACAAATTAATCTAAATGCATCCAAATCAATACCATTCTTTACAACGAGATTTTTAAGCATAGGATTGTCATTTATAGTAAATTTTCTTGATTTTTTTTATGCAACACACACACAAACAAACACACACTTTTGCTTAATAACTTATTGATTCAGCACTTTCAACTTTCTGTAAACTGATCGATTGCCCAGAATTTCAAGATTATAGAATGAAGAATGAACTAGTTGTTTGTGAACTTAACGATTTGATTTCCGATAAAATATCATATTTAAAGTTCAATTCATTTTGTAAATACATTCTAAACTTTCTGCAAAATCTGGATCTCTAATGTTTTCATGCGTTGAATAATGTAAATAACTTATGTAAATAAACTTTTCTCCTTGTTTGGCGCAAGTTATCCCTTGCGGGATATAGCGCTTTGGAAATAAAATAATTGTAATTTTAACTTTCTGTAACACGTATGTAAAAATAGTATAAAAGTGGAAGCATACTGGTACCAAGTGAAATATAAGGAAAACGACGTCTAATCGTACAACTGAAAGCTACTGATGACTCTCTCTCTCTCTGATTAAAATATAATATTTAATTTTACTTTTTTTCTCCTATTAACCTTTTATAATTTTATATGGACATTGTAATAAAGTAGTCTTAAAATCTCTCTCTCTCTCTCTTATATATATATGTTATATTAAAATATTATTCTATTTAAAATTATATTTCATAGATCCAAATACTCTGTTAAATCGACCGCGAGAGGTCATGCTTCCCCTATAAAAACTCGTTGTTGTTCTTTCCCGATGGCCGGCTCAACCTTTTGTACATTATGTAAATAAGTATTTCATTTTGTATTCTTACGCCTTAATCCAGGCAGTACTTTTATCAAACCATGTTTTTCATATATTCTTTTAGCGCAATTAAAGCTATTTTTGATAACTAATTTTATTATAATCTCTTCCACGACTGCATACCAAAATCAAGCAAATGACCAATAATTCCTCTACAAGTAATTAATCTCAAAACAGCAGAAAATATTTATTAAATATAATATATATATGTATATTTATCAATTATTTTAATCTATTTATATCTATTTATTCGTATATTTATATCATTATATAATTTATTCATATTTATATTTATTCTGTATTTAACCATATATAATCTTATATGGACATTGAAAAAAAGTAGTTCCAATCTCAATATCTCTTTCTCTTGATAGGTAATAATAAAAATTACAAATATTTTTCACAATGAGGTTCTTTTTTTAATGATAGTTTTCAAGTGATAATCGCCCTTCAACAGGCTTTATTAAAAACATCGACTTTTTCTTGCAAGAAGTGTTTACAAGAGCCGGCTGAAGAGCGATCACTGAAGTTTACATTTTAAAATTTTTAAAAACTCATTGTTAGAAATATTTATAGTTTTAAACGCTTTTCACACACGAAATACATCACAACCTTTTATCTTATATTAATAAAATGGTTACAAAATATTTAAATTTAAAGCCTTTTTCAAAATTCATATATATTTTTTTATTCTTTGAAAATTAAGACAAAATGTCAACCTGTGTACCATGGTCCGTGCTATAGCCTTCATCAGTACAGGGGTGGACTTTATTTCTTAACATCCTACGAGGGGAATTTATATATTAACATAATATAACAAATAAATGAGATATTTATTTATTTGATCATGATCTTGAGTAAGAATACATTGTAAAAGGGCGGTAATATAGTATTGATATGTGAAAATACATTATAAGAATGCATTTTTTGAGACCAAAAGATTCGCGGTTTCTGCGCAAATCAATACGCAGATTCAAATCAAGAGAATCACAAATGTGTTTTATAAGGTTGTCCCAAATGTTCATGTTTTTCTTTAAAACTTTGTTTGTTTTTTTATTACTTGGCGAATATAATTATTACGGCGAATACATAATACAAAGACATTAGACATAACTGCGAATAATATTAGTATTTCAATTTTTTTGCAAGTGTTTACCAACTTTTGGAACAACCTTGTAGTTTGAATTGACAATACACCACCATCTTTTGGGTAGTTTGTATCGAATGTTTGACTCTTTAAATAAAATAAGAATGAATTGATACATGTTGATGTGATTAATGTCAATAAGTATGAGGTAGAGAAGAAAGTGATTCCAACAATGCGTAAATTAGAGAAATTTGTATGTCCCCCCCCTCGTCTGATAAAGTGAGAAGATTTATTGAAATATTCTCTGTCTATTGCGCTGAAGTGACCTTTATGTTGTATAATTGAACTCTTTCATGCAATCTGTTTGAATTAAATAAGGCAACATGTTTATATAAATAGGAGTTTCTTTTTATTTTTACTTTTTTTTTTGCTTATCCCTAGTACACGTTGTACAGGCCATGATAATCATGGTGGGTAGTTAGCGACTTCTTTTACTGTAAGCGCACCACATGTCTACACATGTGAAAAGCAGTTCGACTTTGCACTTACAAATCTGCCAGAGCCCCGTTTGGTTACTTGCACTCGCTGGTGGGGTTGGACTTTTGCAAGAATCGGGGGGCCATTGGAGCATTTTTTTTTTTAACAGAAAAAAAGTGTCCAATGCGGGAATCGAACACGGGTCAATATTATTGTAATCTAAAGTTTTCCTGCATCAACACCCTTCTACAGGAGTATAAAAAAGAACAATAATGAAACCTCTTTGAACAATTATAACTATAATGAAAAACCGCTTTGAACAATTATAACTATAATGAAACCGCTTTGAACAATTATAACTGTAATGAAACCTCTCTGAACAATTATAACTATAATGAAACCTCTTTGAACAATTATAACTATAATGAAACCTCTTTGAACAATTATAACTATAATGAAACCGCTTTGAACAATTATAACTGTAATGAAACCTCTTTGAACTATTATAACTATAATGAAACCTCTTTGAACAATTATAACTATAATGAAACCTCTTTGAACAATTATAACTATAATGAAACCTCTTTGAACAATTATAACTATAATGAAACCGCTTTGAACAATTATAACTATAATGAAACCGCTTTGAACAATTATAACTATAATGAAACCGCTTTGAACAATTATAACAATAATGAAACCTCTTTGAACAATTATAACTATAATTAAACCGCTTTGAACAATTATAACTATAATGAAACGCTTTGAACGAATATAACTATAATGAAACCGCTTTGAACAATTATAACTATAATGAAACCGCTTTGAACAATTATAACTATAATGAAACGGCTTTGAACAATTATATCTATAATGAAACCGCTTTGAACAATTATAACGATAATGAAACCGCTTTGAACAATTATAACTATGATATAATGACTGTTTACTTATTGAAAATATAAATAAATAATGATAGTTGAACATTTATAAGCCCTTTTTTTTTGTAGATGACAATTAAACAACTTTATTGACATCTCGTCAATCTTTACACTCAAAGGGAGTTATAAGGTAATAATAATGGTAGGAATGAGGAGAGATATTTACAATCGACGTAGCCCTCTCCATTTTTAATATTGAGATGAACATCATGACAAATTGGGCCTTTTGACTAAACCCTCTCAATCCATATAGGAGAATAGTTCTTTAAAAAAAAATAAGCCTGAAATTTAGATTGCTCTTTCTCAATCCATTTTATATAGGGTGGTATCTCAAAATACTTTTATTACAAATAAATAAATTATTCTTTAATTACCCATTATTTATATTAGTTCATCCTGTAAGAAATGTAGAAATGTGAAGGAATTGTAATATGTTTCTTCAATAATTTATTAAAATTCGCAAGCTTTGGAATTTAGTGTTTATCCATAGAGAAAGCTGAAGGAAAACGCCTGTGGAAGAGGTTTAACTAGAAATCTGGCGAATTTTAATAAATTATTGAAGAAAATGTTTGCAGAGTACGTTAATAATTACACTCACGGACAAAACTTAAGGAAGTGTTATCTTTTAGCATGTGTATCGGGATTCAGACAATAACTCTGAAATATATTACAGTGACCTTTATCGAAGACACACGAGATAGCCAAGTGTGCACAAAATTGCCTCTGTCTCCTTCAAAAAAAAAAAAGAAGAAGAAGAAAAAGAACGGGCACATCTTTTTTTGTTTAAGGAAAAAGGGGTAATTTTATTCACACTTGGTTATCTCGTGTGTCTTCAATAAAGATCACTATGTATCAAATATCTTTCAGAGTTATTGTCTGAATCCCGATATACATGATAAATAGTACAACTTCCTTAAGTTATGACTCCATGAATGTATTATACCATATAATGTTATTGTGTTTGATGGTTATAGCATTGATTTAGTCTCTTTTAAGACCCCAAGATATACAACAAGAGACATCTATTAAGACATTTCGTCTTATATAGAATCAGTTTAAATTAAGAAGGCAAAATGCTAACAATGGGAGAAAGCATCAAATAAAGCTACTGGGGGTTAATAAAGCTACTGGAAGGATGTGCTGTGAATAATGGTACTTGACCTATATAAAATTGGAGAATAATTTCTTTTATAGTCAAAGAACTTGATGGACGCTAATAACAACAATGTGAAAATATAATGTGAATGCGTTATAATTTAAAGAGAATATTTTACATAAAGGAGCAATTAAATATGAATGGTATTTAGGCAGTGCAAAAATTATTACGTTTAAAGAAATTAGTGAAGTAAAAAACTACATAGAATGTATGAATTTTACATAAAGAAAAATTTACATGCTCTGCTTACATAGAGGGGCAATGAAATATAAATGACATGTAGCTAGTGAAAACATTATTACGTCTAAAGAAACTATTTAAGTAAAAATCAAATATAGAATGTGTGTATGAATTTTACATAAAGAAAAATTTACATGCTATGTTTACATAGAGGGGCGATGAAATATAAATGACATGTAGCTAGTGAAAATATTATTACGTCTAAAGAAACTATTAAAGTAAAAATCAAATATAGAATGTATATGAATTTTACATAAAGAAAAATTTACATGCTATGTTTACATAGAGGGGCGATTAAATATAAATGACATGTAGCTAGTGAAAATATTATTACGTCTAAAGAAACTAGTGAAATAAAAAACCACATAGAATGTATGAATTTTACATAAAGAAAAATGTGCATGCTATGTTTACATAGAGGGGCGATGAAATATAAATGACATGTAGCTAGTGAAAATATTATTACGTCTAAAGAAACTAGTGAAGTAAAAAACCACATAGAATGTATGAATTTTACATAAAGAAAAATTTACATGCTATGTTTACATAGAGGGGCGATGAAATATAAATGACATGTAGCTAGTGAAAATATTATTACGTCTAAAGAAACTATTAAAGTAAAAATCAAATATAGAATGTATGAATTTTACATAAAGAAAATTTTACATGCTCTGCTTACATAGAGGGGCAATGAAATATAAATGATATGTAGCTAGTGAAAATATTATTACGTCTAAAGAAACTAGTGAAGTAAAAATCAAATATAGAATGTGCCACAGGAATTTTAAAGAACACGCACATCATTTTATATATAATCTTTACGTAGAGGCGCAATGAAATATAAACATATGTATATATGTAGTATAAAATGAAAGGATTTAAAAGCACGAATGCTTATTTTATACATAATACAAGCTTCTACTGTCCTTACTGTAATTAAAAAATATATTGGGAGGGCTTGGTTCATCAATGGTGAACCCTTTCAGCGGTTTCGCTAATTTAATTCACCAGACCGCTTTTTAGAGCTCTAATACTGTATTGGACGATTCTGCTTATATACGCAACACTGAAGGGTGGAATCTCAGAAATGGTTTACAAGAGGGTTCACCACTGATGAGCCAAGCCCTCCCAATATATTTTTTCATCGCAGTAAGGACAGAAGAAGTTTGTATTATGTATAAAAGAAACACTCGTGCTTTTAAATCCTTTCATTTTATATGTATAGATGGCGCGTTATTGTTTTGTGTTAATTTATATGTAGTGTAAAACTGTGGTTAAATCTAAAATAAAATTTTAAAGTAAAAAATTCTAAATATAGAGAAATCACGAATTTAATGAAAAATTGACATATATTCTTACATAGAAACGCAATACATATATTACATACCCTATTTACATATGGGTCCAATGAAATATAAATAACATATAGTCAATGAAAAAATTATGAAAAAAATTAAGTAAAAAACTACATAAAATGCGCGAATTTGAAGAAAATTTCACATGTCCTATTTACATAGATGTACAATGAAATACAAACATGAATTACAAAAATATGAAATTATAAAAAGATTAAGTCTGAAGAAAACTTATCGTGAAAAAAAAAAAGTTTAGTTAGTTTGTAAAAGCTAAAAATAATTTAGATAGGTTAGAGGGAATCTTGGCCCACGTCGTGATAAACGAATTCAAATTTTATACAATTAAAGGTGACATTTACATGTACGACATAATTGTGTCGTTTATAAGCCGAGTTACGTCATGCCCTGGCTAAGTTAGTTTGGTTACCCCGCAAGTCCAGTCTTTTAGGGTGGGGACAAATATTTTACTTTCTTTGCATTTTAATGAAGACTGTGTCAACACATGTTCTTAAGGTCGTCGTCTGAAACCTTTTGATTTGTTCTTTAACCTTTTGCTGACACTCTTTTTTATTACTTTGTTCTTTGTCTTAACTACTTTGAATTTTAGATAGGTGAAATTTCACAGAGTTACTCAATTATGTTCCTAATACATATTAAATAGTATACATTAACTCGCCTAGGGTATTGCTTTTGCATATTAAATGTATTTAAAAATTCGGGGATTTTAATACTCTTTGAGTTTATTCATATGAAGAGGTGCCTTCAGAGGTTTGGTTACATACCTTATATATAAATATAGAATGTTTTTTATGTTTATTTGTTCCTTATATGTGTTTCTATAATATTTAAACTATTCCGATGAAATTTTGATGCTATATCAATTTAGGTCTGAAAAGAGTTAGTGTAATAGTTTATACAATTTATTCAAAACAAACTGAATGTATAAATATGCTTTTTATCGAGAAATATTTTCTATGTCATGTTTTAAACTATTTATGACACATTACTCCTACAGAGATAATATAATAAAGTTTTATTTTGATAGGTTCACTTTTGTGGACACCCGGTTTTGTAGTCTGATAACGCGCTAATAAGCATATTTCGTATTTTTCTTATACGTTTTCCCAATAGTTAACCTATGCGAATATGACTTTGATATTTTATTCAGTTATATCAGAAAGAATCACTGTCATATATATAGTTTCAAGTCTTGTATGTGCAAATTAGCTCGATTAAATTCTGATTTGCATATTCCCATCGCGTATGCCTTCACAATGCCTTTGGTTTGCAGAAAATGTTTTATTTGAGGTAAGACATCCTAATATTCTTTAGTCTCCTTAGTGATGCCTACACTTTCAGAACTCCTGCCATTATGCAACGGTTCTTTTGGAGGAGAGAACAGCTATGAATTCCTTATATTGTATTTTGACTCATTTCAGATTTCTTTCAGCGACATTTTCAATTTGATAAATCACTAAAATTCGCCAGGAGCCATGATGGAGTAATAGGGATCCTGAGGAACCACAAGAAATATTTGTGTTTGGTGAAAAAATCTCTTAATTAGACAGTGTTGTTTCTGCTCCATTTTTAGCAGTTTCGGTACCGATTTGACGGACACTCATGCCTAAATCATTCGTCAAAACTGAATGTACCGATCCGATGCTTATTCATGTCTTGTTCGCAGGATCTTGGACTGTGATACGAAATCCACATTGTTGAATGACATCTTCATTTTGGCTTGTTGAATGAGGATCTGCTTGAAAGTGGTGCGCTGTCCACTAATATGAGCCATCTCTGACCGAAGCCGCTAAGTTTGCGGCGACGGACAATAGATGGCGTTTATTTTTTACGTTTATTTTGACGGGAGAGGTTTCTTTTGCTTTTATCGATCAATTTCCTCCCGGAAAAATTTCCATCTATAATAGTGTCGGAATATTTATACATGAAATCTACCCTGGTTGATTTTACCCCCAAATAATATGCGTCCAATAATTGGCACTTATTGTATTTTTCGCGCTTATTCTATATATCCTCGTGAAACCGGGTCAAAGATTTATATTTTGGACTAGTTAAAAGAAGCCAAAAAGTAAAATTTAAATAAAATATAATTTAAAAGAAAAAGTAATGTACATTCAAATTATATTCGTACAAGATTGGGGGAAACCTTTTCCAATCCTTCCCCGACCTTCACCTTAAAAAAAAAAAAAAAAAAGAGTACAGTTAAACCTGTCTATAGTGCCCCCACTAAATAGCGCCTTTCTCTCTATAGCGCCCGATTTTAAACATTAAAATGTGAACATTTTACATTAAAAGTGACCTGTCTCTAGCACCTCCTCTCTATATCACCCTATTTTGGTGAGTCCCAAGAGGGGGCGCTATAGACAGGTTTAACTGTATATTGAAAGTGGTTTATCGATTGAAATAAACAAACCATCATAATCAGATGGATCAGTATCAGGACTGTAAGAAGGATGAGGTAGATTCTAACTTTCCATCCAGTTCTTCAAATGTCTGGCTAATTATTCTAGCAATGTAGGTTGTTGTTGTCGTATCCATGGAAGAGCCTCAGATGTTTCCATGCATCTCTTTAACAGCAGTCGCAAAGCAATATAGGTCTTATGATTTTAACAATACGACTAAAAGGTTTTTCCCAACAATCAAATCACAGATTTATTTTGGTGATTCAAATGATTCAATTGATATCAGAAAAATAGTACAAAATTGTAGGAGATCAGATGGTTGAATTAAGAGAAATAATCTAATCGTATTTTACTGAAAGTTGCTGATAGATTGCGCCATCTATCAAAATGAATAGAAACTAATCGTGAATATTAGCACAAAAATTCTATTTCTTGATAAATCAATGAAAAACCCACCCATGAAATAGCATTGATATTTATCGAAATTCATTTTTCCACAAATACATAGCGCACTAAATGTCATTTTCAAATACACTCATGGACAAAAGGAAGTTGTAACTTTTAGCATGTATATTAGAATTCAGACAATAACTCTGAAGATATTTAATACACAGTGACCTCTTTTGAAGATACACGAGATAACCAAATGTGAACAAAATTTACTGTGTCCTCCTAAAAAAAAAAAAGAAAACTGGTGACATCAGACTTTCCACTTTCTTAAGTATTGTCCATGAGTGTATATTGCGAAGTGTTATGAGCTCCTAACCTATATCCATCTATCCTTCGTTCCCGTTGGTGTTCACTTTTCTTCATTATTAAGATTTGAAAAATTCATAAAATAATTCTCAAAATGATAACCCATCCTTTAATAATGCCTTGACTCAAGAGTAATATTATTCTTCTAAAATGTCCCTCACAATATTTGACATTATAAACTTTTAATGTTCACAAATGTGACACTTTCTATAATCAATTTACATAGTATTATAATTGCATATATATATTTCAAACTTTTTTTACAATACTCTTATGTGTTTTAATGCATACTTAATGTAGGTATGAAAGTATAAAACGAATAATTTTTTTTTTCAACTTTAAAACTTTACCATCGCATTTTTTGTAATGAAAAATTACACTCATGGACAAAACTTAAGGAAGTCGTTGAAGAATTTTGTTTACACTTGATTATCTCTTTGGTTTTCAATAAAGGTAACTGTGTATCAAATATCTTTCAGAGTTATTGTTTGAATCCCGATATATATGCTAAAAGGTACAACTTCCTTTTGTCATGAGTGTATTTCAAATATATATTAGGATTTCGAACTGCACACTCTTCTTCAGGGGTTGGTGGCTTAATGGTACATACCATTGATATACGCCAACTGTGACCTGGGATCTAATCCCGCATTGGACACTTTTTTTTTTCAATAAATACAAGTTTCGACTGTCCACAAGATAGAGAGAATCTTAAACGAATTCAACTCAACCAGTTAAAACAAGAACTCAAACAAGTCACTGGTATTTTGTAATCACAAAATTCTCACAGCTTTCTATGTGTCTAGACATCTGTAGTCGGGTAGACATGTGGTGGGCATAGAGTTAAAGGCAGTCACTATCTATCTACAATGATAATCATAATCAATATACCATATGTATATATGGGATAAGTAAAATATAACTCTTTCTTAATAACATAAATCGTAATCTTGTAAAAATCTGTTAACCACAGAAGAAAGAGTTTATACAAAAATCTCTACTCTCAGCTAATTCCCGACAATGTCCCAGACATCATTCTAGTTAATATGAGTACATGGTTCTATGTGCGTGCAGACAGTCTAGTGAGACTGAAAAGAGTAAAAATGTAATAGTTAATTTTTCTAATTATTATTAATATATTCTCGTGTGATTAATCAAGCTTTAATAGAGACAGTCTGTCTCTTGTTGTGAATACGTACAGCGCGCGCGCGGTCTAGTCGATGCTTGTGCAGCGAGCGACCCTGGACTTATTAATAGTGGAGATACCAAGGATATCACGCACATCCCTGGTTAAAATAGACCGTCGGTCACTAACCCACTGGACACTCTCGGATCATCATATTTTATAAATCTGGAACCATTACCCATCCTATATTCCCCGTCTTTAACGTTCACTCACACCATTACCCTCCTATATTCCCCGTCTTTAACGTTCACTTACACCATTACCCATTCTATATTCCCCGTCTTTGACGTTCACTTACTCCATTACCCATCCTATATTCCTCGTCTTTAACGTCCACTCACACCATTACCTATCCTATATTCCCCGTCTTTAACGTTCACTTACCCCATTACCCATCCTATATTTCCCGTCTTTGAAGTTCACTCACACTATTACCCATTTTATATTCCTCGTCTTCAACGTTCACTTACACCATTACCCATCCTATATTCCCTGTCTTTAACGTTCACTTACACCATTACCCATCCTATATTTCCCGTCTTTAACGTTCACTTACTCCATTACCCATCCTATATTCCCCGTCTTTAACGTTCACTCACACCATTACCCATTCTATATTCTCCGTCTTTAACGTTCACTTACTCCATTACCCATCTTATATTCCCCGTCTTTAACGTTCACTCACACCATTACCCATCCTATATTCCCCGTCTTTAACGTTCACTTACCCCATTACCTATCCTATATTCCCCGTCTTTAACGTTAACTTACACCATTACCTATCCTATATTCCCTGCCTTTAACTTTCACTTACCCCATTACCCATCCTATATTCCCCGTCTTTAACGTTCACATATTCCATTACCCATCCTATATTCCCCGTCTTTAACGTTCACATATTCCATTACCCATCCTATATTTCCCGTCTTTAACGTTCACTTACCCCATTACCTATCCTATATTCCCTGTCTTTAACGTTCACTTACCCCATTACCCATCCTATATTCCCCGTCTTTAACGTTCACATATTCCATTACCCATCCTATATTCCCCGTCTTTAACGTTCACATATTCCATTACCCATCCTATATTCCCCGTCTTTAACGTAACTTACACCATTACCTATCCTATATTCCCGAACTTTGACGTTCACTTACACCATTACCCATTCTATATTCCCTGTATTTAACGTTCACTTACCCCATTACCCATTCTATATTCCCTGTCTTTAACGTTCACTTACACCATTACCCATCCTATATTCCCCGTCTTTAACGTTCACTTACACCATTACCCATCCTATATTCCCCGTCTTTAACGTTCACTTACCCCATTACCTATCCTATATTCCCCGTCTTTAACGTTAACTTACACCATTACCTATCCTATATTCCCTGCCTTTAACTTTCACTTACCCCATTACCCATCCTATATTCCCCGTCTTTAACGTTCACATATTCCATTACCCATCCTATATTCCCCGTCTTTAACGTTCACATATTCCATTACCCATCCTATATTCCCCGTCTTTAACGTTCACTTACCCCATTACCTATCCTATATTCCCTGTCTTTAACGTTCACTTACCCCATTACCCATCCTATATTCCCCGTCTTTAACGTTCACATATTCCATTACCCATCCTATATTCCCCGTCTTTAACGTTCACATATTCCATTACCCATCCTATATTCCCCGTCTTTAACGTAACTTACACCATTACCTATCCTATATTCCCGAACTTTAACGTTCACTTACACCATTACCCATCCTATATTCCTCGTCTTTAACGTTCACTTACACCATTACCCATCCTATATTCTCCTTCTTTAACGTTCACTTACTCCATTACCCATCCTATATTCTCCTTCTTTAACGTTCACACATCCCATTACCCATCCTATATTCCCCGTCTTTAACGTTCACTTACACCATTACCCATCCTATATTCCCCGTCTTTAACGTTCACTTACCCCATTACCTATCCTATATTCCCTGTCTTTAACGTTCACTTACCCCATTACCCATCCTATATTCCCCGTCTTTAACGTTCACACATCCCATTACCCATCTTGTATTCCTCGTCTTTAACCTTCACTTACTCCATTACCCATCCTATATTCTCCTTCTTTAACGTTCACACTTCCCATTACCCATCCTATATTCCCCGTCTTTAACGTTCACTTACCCCATTACCTATCCTATATTCCCTGTCTTTAACGTTCACTTACCCCATTACCCATCCTATATTCCCCGTCTTTAACGTTCACATATTCCATTACCCATCCTATATTCCCCGTCTTTAACGTAACTTACACCATTACCTATCCTATATTCCCGAACTTTAACGTTCATTTACCCCATTACCCATCCTATATTCCGCGTCTTTAACGTTCACATATTCCATTACCCATCTTATATTACCCGTCTCTAACGTTCACTTACACCATTACCCATCCTATATTCCCCGTCTTTAACGTTCACTTACACCATTACCCATCCTATATTCCCCGTCCTTTAACGTTCACTTACACCATTACCCATCCTATATTTCCCGTCTTTAACGTTCACATATTCCATTACCCATCCTATATTCCCCGTCTTTAACGTTCACATATTCCATTACCCATCCTATATTACCCGTCTTTAACGTAACTTACACCATTACCTATCCTATATTCCCGAACTTTAACGTTCACTTACACCATTACCCATCCTATATTCCCCGTCTTTAACGTTCACTTACACCATTACCCATCTTATATTCCCCGTCTTTAACGTTCACTTACACCATTACCCATCCTATATTTCCCGTCTTTAACGTAAACTTATACCATTACCCATCCTATATTCCCCGTCTTTACGTTCATTTACACCATTACCCATCCTATATTCCCCGTCTTTAACGTAAACTTACACCCTTACCCATTCTCTATTCCCCGTATTTAACGTTCACTTACACCATTACCCATCCTATATTCCCCGTCTTTAACGTAAACTTACACCATCACCCATCCTATATTCCCCGTCTTTAACGTTCACTTACACCATTACCCATCCTATATTCCCCGTCTTTAACGTTCACTTACACCATTACCCATCTTATATTCCCCGTCTTTAACGTTCACTTACACCATTACCCATCCTATATTTCCCGTCTTTAACGTAAACTTATACCATTACCCATCCTATATTCCCCGTCTTTAACGTTCATTTACACCATTACCCATCCTATATTCCCCGTTTTTAACGTAAACTTACACCCTTACCCATTCTCTATTCCCGTATTTAACGTTCACTTACACCATTACCCATCCTATATTCCCCGTCTTTACGTAAACTTACACCATCACCCATCCTATATTCCCCGTCTTTAACGTTCACTTACACCATTACCCATCCTATATTCCCCGTCTTCAATGTTCACTTACACCATTACCCATCCTATATTCCTCGTCTTTAACGTTCACTTACTCCATTACCCATCCTATATTCCCCGTCTTTAACGTTCACTCACCCCATTACCCATCCTATATTTCCCGTCTTTAACGTTCACTTACCCCATTGCCCATCCCTTTATTCCCCGTCTTTAACGTAACTTATACCATTACCCATCCTATATTCCCCGTCTTTAACGTTCACTTACACCATTACCCATCCTATATTCCCCGTCTTTAACGTTCACTTACACCAATACCCATCCTATATTCCCGTCTTTAACGTTCACTTACACCATTACCCATCCTATATTCCCCGTCTTTAACGTTCACTTACACCATTACCCATCCTATATTCCCCGTCTTTAACGTTCACTTACACCATTACCCATCCTATATTCCCCGTCTTTAACGTTCACTTACCCATTACTCATCCTATATTCCCCGTATTCAACGTTCACTTACCCCATTATCGATCCTATATTCCCCGTCTTTTAACGTACTTTTACCTCATTACCTATTTACACGTTCCTACCTAGTTTTCCGCTTAGTTTTACACCTAGTCTCCATTTTCTGAAGAAAGTTTCTCCTGAAAATTTGCCAAGAGTTAGTTCAAATAAAGAAAGTACACGAGGAGATGTTTGTTCATACTGTGTTTGTTAATGTTGACTAGGTCCAATATATAGTGCGGAAATAACCAATCTCTCCAACTTCCAGTAACCCAACAACTGGAACAGCCACGTTTATCCCTACTGCGAGCGTGTATAGTGCAAGGCGGAACTAAAAACTAGGCTATGATATGATCCAGTGACCAACTTCTGAAGCAGCCACGCCTAGTATAATTATACTCTACCCTAACTATATTTAGTATAGAAGAGAAATATCACAAAAAAGATAAAGAGATACAGGAAGAAATGTTTACTTAATTTATAAACTGTTGTACTACCTTTCGGGCTAATCGCACCTCAACGGGCACAACATAAATATACAAGACACTTCGGCAAGTAAATCTTTTTATTGTCTCGAGGTTTCGACAAAAATCTTTTGTCCTCGTCAGGAGCGAACAAAAATTGAAATATTTGGCAAAGGGTTAGAAATTATTTTCTAAGGCTCATAATATCTAACGCTTTGCCAAATTTGTTTTAATTTTTGTTCGTTCCTGACGAGGACAAAAGATTTTTGTCGAAACGTCGCGACAATAAAAAAGATTTACTAGCGCAAATGTATTTTATTTGAAGAACAATGAATGCCGGCCAGGCAGCCTCTATCATTACGATAAATATACAAGGATACATATATTGTACCCATGATTTATACAAACGTTTGTTAATTATTTTTAATAAAGCACTAAAATTGTTTCTTCAAAAATGGAGCGCTCTCTATACTATAGCGCTGTGCTAAAAAAATTGGATTATGTTTTAGATGCTCTTTTGAAATAACCAACTACAATATCATAAAATTGTGGAAAACCTAAGCAACTTAAATGACACCAAGTTTGGGGGAAATATTTTAAAATCTCAACCAATAGAATATAAGAACTAAAACTATGCTATTTAGAGAGTTTTTATATTTAAATATAAAAAAAGTTCTCTTATCCATACTAAGATGGAAAAATATTGGAAAGGCCTCTTGGTTAAAGTACTTACGGAGTTTATGAGCAGTTAAACTATTGTCCTTAATGTTCATAGTTTCTTTAATTAACTTAACCAAGAAATATTCTATAAAATATGGCGGGTATATAAGGAGAATAACCCGAAATGATATTAGAACCTGCATTAAACTGATGAAACTGCTGGTAAGTTTCACCACTGAATAACTTGGCTAATTCAATTCATCCTTCAATGGAAAAATATTGGGAGTACTTGGCTAATCAGTGGCGAACTCTCCCGATGGTTTCGCCAGTTTAATATTTAAATACCATTCTAATATTCTATAGGGATATTTTGCATATACATCCGGTACTGAAAATAAATCAATAAAAAGTCGGTGGACGAGTGGGTAACACCCTCGATTCCCGAGAGTCATGAACCGGGATTGAATCCCGTGTTAAAACTTTGTTTAATATGTGAATAACCTTCACATATTTTTCACTGTTTCAATTATCATGAACTAGGTTGCTCTTGCTGAGCGATACCTATTAATGTGATTTGAACAGGAAAAAAAAGTCTTGATAAAGTTTTCAAGGAAACTATGAATAAAAGCTTTAAGGATTAATTCTTATAGTTTTCTTTTAAAACTTAACCAAGAGGCTCTCCCACAATTTTTTACAATCGCAGTATGAATGGAAAATGATTTTATTGACACACTATTCTATTTTGTTAAGAGATAAATATACAAGTTTGCGTGTTGAAGACAATAGGAAGTTGTGTTATTTTTTAAAGTAAAAATATGCGCTGAATAGTTTTATTTATTACACCACAGAAGGCGCTTTATTTCAATATAGCAACTATTCAAATCAATATAGGATTTCAATGTATAAATACCTTTCCTAGCGTTCGATCATTTTCTTGTATACACCAGCAACAAGGAGAGTGTACACAGAAGTATAAGGTTGCCCCAAAAGTTCGTAAACATATTATGATTTATATTTTGCAAGTGTTTACGAACTTTTGAGACAACCTTGGTAATATTGGTAACCTTGGTAAAATTATAACAGAATTCTTATAGAAGAATGATTTAATCCCTGATGTTCTATATCAAGGGAAGGAAACGTACGAGGAGTACGCGATCTACGTATTCTTCGTAGATCGCGAAATTCGTGGTGTCGCTGGAGACCCACTGGCGATTCTCCACCAAACTCTATATCAAGGGTGGTCAATCAGCAGGTGGGACAAGTTTCAGAATTACAAGGTTGTCCCAAAAGTTCGTAAACACTTGCAGAATATAAATCATAATATGTTTATGAATTTTGAGACAACCTTATCGCACAACTCTTGCAAGGTTCCCTGCATCAACTATGTACTTCAGAGGGTCCTGACTCGTTGACAGATTCAGGGAAAGGGCACAAGGACTAAGAGAGAGGTGGAGTCTTATAGGAGCGTAGGACGGGTTTACCCAACTACAAGCAGGATGGCCCGGACTGCGACCATGATCGACTCCTGTAGACGCCTGTATACTGACTGATCTACCTCACAGAGCTAGATCTTAAGAGTGGGTGCGAGGGTCCATACCAAATTGTCGCTCGGTGCACGAGCGTGTACCATTCCTATTTGCTGGAAACTAGGATAGGAATGTAGTTTCGTCTGCAGGCGTAAAACCTTCGTTTAGGTTAGGTAACCACAAAATCCATCGGAGTATACCACAGCACTGGTGTACAGACTGACTTTGGTCTAGGCAGTCTACTATCCATATACTTTCAATTTCTTCTACAATTTCTTCAATCTCGTATGTTAGAGAGACTTGGGTGTTAATTTATGACTGTAATTATAATTCGTTATAAAGGCAGTTCGCCATATGTTTTTATTAGAAAAGTAGTGAAAAGTAAGACCAATACATCGGATTTTCACAAATTCTCGAGAACAGCACAGTCAAAAAGCGTAATACAGGAGAGGGACCCAACTTGAAAAAAAAAGATTAATGTTGTACTCCACTTTCTGTAGATAAATGTCGCTTCTGTTTAGCCCTCTAGAAGAATTCTGTATGGGACGAGTATCCCTAATAAAAGCTTTGTTGTTGTATATATTATTAAGAGAAACATCAGAAGGATGGTGGAGGAAGAACTTAAACTGCGAGTTTTCAGCAGCCACGACCTAAGATAAAATCCCGCAAAGAGCCCTTGTTTCTGTAGAAAAAAAAATGGCTTTAATTGCCTCCATTTTTTACAAGTCCAATACCACCAGTGAGTGCAAGTATAACCAAACGAATCTCTGACATACTTGTGAATTCAAAAGTCGAACTGCGCTTTCTACATGTTTAGACATGTGTGTATTGCACTTACAGTTAAAGTATTTGCAAACTATATATACCCACCATAATTATCATGCTCTATACCATGTATACTTTAGGTAAGGGCAGTAGAAATTGTTTGATTTCAAAAAAGAATCCTACGTGTCTAAAATAGTTTCTAATTTTCATGTATACTTTGGATAAGAGTGAGAAAAAAATAACATTATAAATGTTTGCGGAAATAACTTTTCATTTGAAATCAAATCCTAGATGTCATTAATATTTGGGCTTCTATTCTAGGTTTGTGTGATTTCTGGATGTAAAATTAGTTTTATGCTTAAATATCATATTGATGTAAGCCAGCAGCTTCAAAATGCCCAAAACCTTCTAGTAATTCTTCGAGAATTTACTTTGCTGATCAGTTTCCTAAATGGATTGACCATCCCCATAGAATTACAGAAAGAAAAAAAGGGTCGCCAACTTCTGTACCATTTCCGTGTCCTGGAACAGGTGGGTATTCAGAAATATTTCAACTTCCTCTGCAATTCTCTCTCCTTAACTAATCTTCCAAGCTACTTCTTCTTTTTTCCTGAAGAACTTGTTCTCGGAGTAATGACAAAGGCCTTGGGCCATGGAGGATTGTAGTGGATAGATTTGGAAGACATCTGGCCCATGTATTTGGTGTAGAGATGAAGCAATAGTTTGTTAAAAAGGAGATATGGTATATAAATAATTTATAATACAATATATAATTATCCCGCATGTGTTTCTCACATGCGGGATAATTTTCAAATGTCGTTCTACAATCATAAGCCGCATTATATTGTATTATAAATTACTTTATATAATATTTACGAACGGAGAAATATGTCCAGGGTAGCCTAGTGGACATGGCATCTTCCCATTAAGCGGAACACTGTGGGTTCGATTCTCATCACTGTACACTTTTATTTTTCCGTTTATAATTACTCTTCACAATTCATCCTTTCATACTTCATCTCTAAGGTTAGAAATAATCGTTATTGCTCTATTAAAATAAATTTCGATTTTTCGTTCAAAAGAAACACATGCGGGATAAATGTCATTCTACATATAAATAATTGTATGTTCTCTATTTTAGAAAATCCTTTTGATTCAGATAGTAATATGCAAATAAGAACCCCCTTCACACTATATGTAAATTTTATTCCAATAAGCTTATAAGAATTAATTTTACCAATTAAGAAGGTTTGTCACTTGCTAAGTGTCGCTAATATTTTTCATTGAGATAATGAAAGCAGATTTTCGTTTAAAATTATATATAAATGGGAATATATAGAATTTTCTTAAATATGAATAAAGATCCAAATATAAAAATAAGGCTTAAATACTATCAGTTTGTTCTTAACAACTATTAAAAAACGATCAAAATTATAATCTGTCAGAACTTTTATTATGTTTTGGTCTCATAAATATATGCAAAGTTCTTATCTCAATATACATATTGTTTAACTATGAAATTTTCATCTTTAAAAGCGCCCATATAAAAACATATATAGGCATTTTTGTAACTATGTTCGAATAGAGAGTAATAGTATATAGCAATAACTAGACTACCACTAGTGACTAGAATGTTATTAATGCGACCTAAAATACTTTACTCTATATGTGTTTGTGATATTTCAAACTACTATCTCTTTAGTAACAAATCTAAAAACAAAGAAAAAAATATGAAAAATCTACAAAAATTGTAGAGAATGAACCAGTTTTAAAAGTCATCTAATTGAGAAAAGTAAAATGTGTTAACTATGTTTAGAATAGAAAGGATGTTTGTAGAGAAAAGTGTATTCGCTTGGTATCAAAGAATGACGATCTGATATATAGTTATGGAGATCTTTACAACGTTCTTTGCAATACTGTATAAAAATTGCATGTCCTTCAATCTATTCAGCCATACCGCAGAACAAGGGGATGCTGACAAACAAAGAGAGAATGCCATAACGCTCAGTAAGAAGAGAAGTTGAAGAAGACGATGCCTTTGTCTTAGGCCCCTGGCCGTGGAGCGTGACGCCCGCCGGTCAGCTGAGGGGCCCCGGGCGGAAGGGGCCACGTGCAGGAAGAGACACCATACGGCGGGGAGGGGGCCTCGGGTGGGAGGGAGAGGCTCGACTGGACAAGAAGCCTGGATTCTGCTGGACTGGTTGCAGCTGCTTCTTCCAGGCTTCGGTTTTGTATTGACGTTGGTCAGTGCTTCTAGATTGGTTCTAGGATATATTTACATCGTAGCAAGTATTGATATGAAGACCAAGCCTGGATTCTAGACTGTTTGTAACAATCATTACCTAAAAGGTCCGGCTTGAATTGTGGGTTGATTCTAGTCAATGCTCCTAAATAGGTTCAAGTTCAAGAGGACTAATCGTAAAGTGTTCTGCCCGGATTCTGGACTGTTTCCACCAACAATTTTTAGAGGACCAAGCCTGTGGTATATCGTTTGAATATAATCAGTACTTCCAGTAGGTTCCAAGCCGGATTCACTAAACGTAGTAACCAGTATTCTATAGAAGTGCCGGCTGATTGTATAGATTGTTATAGTCTGTACGGGCTATACAGGGAGGGTTCTAGATATTTAAATATATTTCATTCTCATTATTTTCAAAATGAAAAAAAAATGCTGGATTCCCGGAATATGTTGCAGCCTTTGTTATCAAAGCCAGACATTTTTGGATTCTATAATAGGTTACACCCATTGTTAACAAAGACAGAAATTGCTGAATTCTATATTATGTTGGAAAACCATTGTTAAAAAAGGGAGTAATGGCCCAATTCTGTACAATTTTGCAACTATTTTTATCAGAGCCAGAAATTTCTGAATTCGTTAATACGTTGCAAACATTGTTAACAAATCCAGAAATTGATGGATTCTGAACTATGTTGCAGACATTGTTATCAAATCCAGAAATTGCTTAATTCTGTAAAATGTTGCAGCCATTGTTGACAAAGCCAAAAATTTATGGATTCTGTAATACGTTGAAACCATTTTTATCAAAGCCAGAAATTACTAGATTCTTTGATATGTTGCCATCATTGTTAGCAAAGCCATAAATTTTTGGATTCTGGAATACGTTGATATCATTGTTATCAAAGCCAGGATTGTTGTATTCTGTAATACGTTGTAACCATTGCTATCAAAGTTATGAATTGTTGTATTCTAGAATACGTTGCAACCATTGTTAACAAAGTCATAAATTGTTGTATTCTGGAATACGTTGCAAAAATTGTTATCAAAGAAAGAATTCGCATCATGAGGAAGAGAGAAATTTCAGTAATTACAACTATAGAGGAATGAAGCTAGAATAAAGTGAAAAAAAAAGAATGTTCTAAACTCAACACAAAGAATAAATATCGTAGTTTTATTATCACACAACCCCGTATACACAAAATATAAAACTTAAGTCGTTAAAATATGCAAATAGTTCCTATTTACATAATCAAACTATAGCCCTGGTTATAAATAAAGATATAGTAAGATGAAACTATCACATCAATCACTAAATAATCACTTAATTTATCTAACGTTGCGCAAGACTCCCTGTCGCTTTACCCTCAATTCAACCCAAATTTCTTAATTCTCAATGAGTAGCATCCATTTTTTCAAAGGTATCTATTTCTCTCTAATATGATTTTATCTATGTCTTATTCCCTCAATATTAATAGATTTTTAACTAGTTTTCTTTTCTGCAAACATGTAAATTAACTAAAATAAACGTTTGGAAAAAATATAACTACATCAACCAATAATTTGTTCAATTCACCACGTTTCAATGACTCGCTGTAAAAAATGATCGTTAAAATAAACGTTATACTCAACAATCTTATATGTAAGTTGAGAACCTCTTTTATAATATCCTTTAAACTTAATCTTGTTAGCGTTTTTTTCTCTGTAGTCAGTATAATTTTTATCTATTTCTTATTTTCAATGAAAATATTTTCAACTATAGTTGTTTTTCATTCTATAAGCATGTTAATTAACGAAAAGAAACGTTGTATTCATCCTCTTGTATCCTTTAAACTCAATCTTGTTAGCGTTTTTTCTCTGTAGCCAGTATAATTTTATCTAGTTCTTATTTTTAATTACTAGATTTGCAACTATAGTAGTTTTTCTATTCTTTAGGCAATTTAATTACCCATAATAAACGTTATACTCAGAAATCTTTATGATATGTGAGTTGAGAACCTCTTTTATAATATCCTTTAAACTCAATCTTGTTAGCGTTTTTTTCCCTGTAGTCAGTATACTTTTTATCTATTTCTTATTTACAATTACTATATTTCAACTATAGTAGTTTTTCTATTCTATAAACATGTTAAATAGCCACAATAAACGTCATTTTCAGCAATCTTTATTATATGTAAATTGAGAGCCTCTTTTATATTCTTTAAACTCAATCTTGTTAATGTTTTTTCCCTGTAGCTACTGTAATTTTTATCTATTTCTAATCATTAATTACTAGATTTTCAACTAGTTTTTCTATTCTATAAACATGTTAACTATAATAACCTTTATATCCAGCAATCTCCATGATATGTAAATTGAGAGCCTCCATATCCTTTAGCGTTTAAACTCAAACTTGTCAGCGTTTTTCCCTGTAGTCAACTATAGTTGTTTTTCATTCTATAAGCATGTTAATTAACTAAAATAAACGTTGTATTCATCTTCTTGTATCCTTTAAACTCAATCTTGTTAGCGTTTTTTTCTCTGTAGCCAGTATAATTTTAACAATTTATTATTTTTAATTACTAGATTTGCAACTAGAGTAGTTTTTCTATTCTTTAGACAATTTAATTACCCATAATAAACTTTATATTCAGCAATCTATATGAAATATGAATTGAGAACCTCTTTTATAATATCCTTTAAACTTAATCTTGTTAGCGTTTTTTTTCTCTGTAGTCAGTATAATTTTTATCTAGTTCTTATTTTCAATGAATAGATTTTCAACTATAGTTGTTTTTTTTCTATTCAATAAACATGAAAACTATTTATAATAAACGCTATATTTATCAATCTTTATATTATGTAAATTGAAAGCCTCTTTTATATTCTTTAAACTCAATCTTGTTAGCGTTTTTTCTCTATAGCCAGTATATTTTATCTATTTCTTATTTTCAATGAATATATTTTCAACTATAGTTGTTTTTCTATTCTTTTAAACATTTTAATTACCCATGACAAACTTTATATTCAGCAATCTTCATATGTACAAGTAAATGTAAATTGAGAGCCTCTTATATCCTTTAAACTCAATCTTGTTAGTGTTTTTTTCCCCTATAGCCAGTATATTTTATCTATTTCTTTTTTTCAATGAATATATTTTCAACTATAGTAATTTTCTATTCTATAAACATGTTAAATAATTATAATAACCTTTATATTCAGCAATCTTTATGATATGTGTGTGTGTGTGTGTAAATTGAGAACCTCTTTTATATCTTTTAAACTCAATCTTGTTAGTGCTTTTTCCCTGTAGTCAGTATAATTTTCATCTATTTCTTATTTACAATTACTAGATTTTCAACTATAGTAGTTTTTATATTCTATAAACATGTAAATAAACTATAATAGCCTTTATATTCATAGCAATTTTATAATATGTAAATTGAGAGTCTCTTTTATATCCTTTAAACTCAATCTTGTTAGTGTTTTTTCCCTGTGGTCAGTATAATTTTATCTAATGTTTATTTAATAGAAAATTACTATAAGTGAAAAAAAATCTAGTAATTGTTAATAATAAAGTTAATTAACTATAATAAACATTATATTCAGCAATCTTTATGATATTTGAATTGAGAGAGCCTCTTTTATGAATCCTTTAAACTCAATCTTGTTAGCGTTATTTCTCTGTAGCCAGTAGAAGAGGATTGTTCTAGAAAACTTGAGATTTATCTTCCAATAATAGACATACTACGATCTACTATTTTTGATTTTTTAATAGAAAATCTTATTTTTAAAACTGTCTTTGAATACTTCTTAGGTTTAAAGTGATGTCTATTTATTCTATGAATCCGAATCTGTTAATAAACTTGTAATAGGTAATAAGCTTTCTGTAGTCCTTTTTGTTTTGTTAATTTCAAATATCTTTGTTTCTGGATAGCGTTAGATTCAATTATAATTTCAATTGCTATCTATCTATAAATATATATAAGATGGAAAATAAATTGGAAAGCTTGTTTCATCAGTCTTACCAACGATTTCACAAATTTAAATCTCCAATTGGCATTTGACAAAATCGCTTGAAAGGTTCATCAATGGAGCCAATTATTTTTAATTCTTTTTCTTCTAGTCATATATCGAAGAAAATATCTATATGCCAGTAGAGAAGGATAATAAATATATGCGTGAAATTCATTTCTATTAAAATAAAGGAACCTAGGCATATATCATTCAATCTAGAGACATTTTAAACATTACTAAGTGCAAAAATGATCGTATTACTCCCTAGTTGCATACAAACCACAGAAATTGACATTTAGGGCAATCCAGTATAAAGGTTCTGAGCCAATTTGGATCAAAAACGTACAAGCTTCACCACGTCAGCCCCTAGTTGCATAGAAACCACAGAAATTGATATTTTGGACAACCCAGTATAAAACTGCTGAGCCAAGTTGGATCAAAAACGTACAAGCTTCACCACGTCAGCCCCTAGTTGTATACAAGTCACAGAAATTGATATTTAGGACAATCCAGAACTGCTGATCCAAGTTGGATCAAAAACGTACAAGCTTCACCACGTCAGCCCCTATCAGCCCCTAGTTGCATACAAGCCACATAAATTGATATTTAGGACAATCCAGAATAAAACTGCTGAGCCAAGTTGGATCAAAAACGTACAAGCTTCACCACGTTAGCCCCTAGTTGCATACAAGTAACAGAAATTGATATTTAGGACAATCCAGAACTGCTGAGCCAAGTTGGATCAAAAACGTACAAGCTTCACCACGTCAGCCCCTAGTTGCATACAAGCCACAGAAATTGATATTTAGGCAATCCAGAACTTCTGAGCCAAGTTGGATCAAAAACGTACAAGCTTCACCAGGTTGACAAGGACAAACCACTTGAACAACGACATACCTGATTGACTTCCCATATTAATTTAAAACAGGTATATTGGTCAATTAACATATACAAAAAATAAAATATTAGTTATATGCATAGTTATTTATATAATGATAGACTTCAATGTGACAAAGAGTTTTAAAATGGTATTTTTTTAAAACTATAATTGCACCTTCTAGAAGTTTCATCATGCATTGTGCTTATCCCTGGTTTTAGTATACCATGATATTACTTTGAAAACTAAAATTAATGGATGTTCTAATGAATTTAAGATCCAATTTAAACAAATAAGAACACATTACAAGATTAATTCAAGTTAAGGACTCTTCATACACCTTTTCATAAAGGTTTATCGTCCTTCGAGATTTCGGCGATCATTGTCGTCCTTTAAAGAAAAGGTGGAAAGTTTGTTAGTGAAGTTTCTTAGGTCAATACTTCATTTATAAGCTTTCCATCTCTTTTTGAAAAGTGTGACAGTAGGTCGTAGAAACATCAAATGACAAAGATTTATAAAAAGGTTGATGAAGTATTCAAGTCTATTATTTTTAAACCAAAATGGTCCTGCTATAATCAGAGCGCTACAAGATGCCCTGTAGAAGATAATTTTCGGAAGCTTGCGTCTTTTCCATCAATAAAAAACACGCGTTTCCCAACAATCTTCATTCTTTTATTTAAATTGATTTATAGTAAAATGTGAAGGAATTAGGAATCAAATCTGAATACCAAACTGTGAATGGCATCGCATCCAGTTTCGGTAGGCAGACAGAAATGGTATTCTCTATTATGAGAATAATAAATATGGAAATTGTGGTTAAATTAATTTCATTTTGCTTTAATAAAGTGACAAAGAAACCTCTGCATGCGCTAACGTTTATCAATAATACCAAGGCTTCGAAAAATATGACAGGAAAGTTTTAAGAACGATATGCGCCCAGAAGTCAAAACTAGAAAGTTTTTAGTTTGCTGAAAAAGAGCTTGCCCAAAAGCTACTTCATAATGCTTTAATAAAGTGACAAAGAAACATCTGTGCATGCACTAACGTTTATCAATAGTACCAAGGCTTCGAAAAAAATATGACAGGAAAGTTTTAAGAACGACATGCGCCCAGAAGTCAAAACTAGAAAGTTTTTAGTTTGCTGAAAAAGAGCTTGCCCGAAATCTACTTTAACCAAGTAAATAAAAAGAGTTGTGATTTCTTATGTCTTTTATTTGTAATTTGTCGAAATATGAAAATCTGTGATAATGGATATATAGAGAGTTAAATATTTTCTCAATAAATTTATTTTATTCACTTCAACCTTAGAAGTAGTTAAAGCTAATAAAAGAAACTAATTGTGAAAGCGTTCTCAAATTTATAAAAAAAAATTTTGTCAAATTTCTTCAAATTTTATATAAAATTACTTGTCAAAAGATTCTAACCTTACTCCTGTAGAAGGACTCCAAGACCTGAAAGCTCGAGTTAATAACATTTTTTGTAAGAAACTCTTCCCCGGATGAAATTACTTATCAAAAGATTTCTTTATTCTTTTTAAAACGGACCAGCACTCGAGCCATGTGCTATTCCACTGGTTAATCCTTATTGTGAGACGGACAAGGTAGCAGAGAGAGGATGTATGCAACTTGTAACTGTCGTATATTTATATTTTAATTATATAATATAACTAGCCGAATGACCCGGGCAACGCCCGGGTTTTACCCGATTAAATGTTTTTATTCAAATACTATTCGTTACAATTATAAATTGGCGCCGTGGATGTCACTCTTGTGAAACTTCCCGCTCCAAATTTTGTGTCTGAGAAGCGATATTTTTATAGAAAGATGATCTGGCTTTTGTTTTCTGCTCGAATGAATGTTTTTCTGTTAGAATTTTATTCCTGCGTACAAAATAATGAACTGGTTTCACCCGTGGTCTCTGCTTTTTGGAATTTTTCCCGATATAATTTTGTATCTGATAATCAAACATTTTCTGACAAAAAATAAATAGTTTTAATAATTGATTTATATATATTTTTTTAATAGCCTATCGTCTTCCCCGTATTTTTTACCTATGTATGGAAATTTTGGTTTGAATTAGTGAACTACTGCGAATTTGTATACCGGACATACAATACGGTGTAATATAATAAAAGGCATTTAAATAAATAAAGCCTAAAATATATTTCTAGTTTTAAATCAACCTAAATACACCACAGTAACCTAATTTTAAAAAAAATATATACAAATAAATATTCTTTATTCCTAATTTATGTCGGACCTGGAGGTTGTTGGGCTCTGCGCTGCCTGGAGTATAGGAACTCCATCTATGCTTCTTTCCTGAGGGGAATCTGTATAAGACCGGTGGTCTTAATAAAGCTGTATGTGTTTATTCATAATTTATGTAATTTTTTGCGTTATATTCTATTACCTTAGAAAGTTAATTGTTGTTGAAAAGTGATTTAATTACTTTGATGAGAATATATCGATCTATAAAACAAAAGAGAGGAAAAAATCACTTGCTCTCGTTGAAATAGAATGCAGAAATTGTGCGCCATCATTATTTTGACGGGAGAAGTGACCTCCTGTCTTTTTAAATCCCTTTATTTTAGAAGGAGGCATCATGCTTGGAAGTTTGTAAATTATCCATCAATAAAATATGTTCTTCTTCCAACAATCCCCACTGCTTTTATTTAAGAAATAAGGAGGGGGTGGGAGGGTCGGTGGAAGGATGGTCTAAACTGTTGGTTCTCGACCGCTACTACCCGGGATCGAATCCCGCATTGGGCATTTTTTCTAATTAAAAAAATGTTCCAATGGCCCCCAATTCTTGCTAAAGTCCTACCCCACCAACGAATGCAAGTAACCAAACGGGGGCACACTTGTAAATGCAAAAGTTGAACTACTTTTCACATGTGTAGAGATGTGGTGCATTTAGAGTAAAATCAGTCGCTAACTTTTACTCACCAGAATTATCATGGTCTGTACCACGTGTATTATGGATATTACTAATAATAAAAGAAATAAGTGATGATTATTTTTCGTACAAAATCATTCTGCTATTTACCAATCAGAGCGTTACAAATAAATATTTAAAAAATTGAAAAAAATATCTTGTAGAAGATAGCGTTCGGAAGTTTGCGTCCTTTTCACCAATAAAAAACACGCGTTTCCCAACGACTTTCTGTCTTTTATTTAAATGACTTGATAGTAGAATGTGAAGGAATTAGGGATAAAATCTGAATATCAAAGTGTGAGTGGCATCGCATTCAGTCTCGGTGGGCAGACAGAAAAGTTCCCTAATTAGGGACCATACTCGGCTGGGGAGACTTTCTATATTTGGAGGGAGCCTTGATTGCTTCGTCTGTGCACAGACGGCAATAGTTTTAGCACGACACTGGAAGCCAGCAGACAGTCAATTCACCGAAATGTCTTGTGACAACCAGGCACTTCAATCATGATGTTTGTCAAGCAATTCACCGAATTGACACTTGTATATGATTGAGATAAGGTAGCAAAGACAGAAAGTATACTTAATATTTTATAAGGCTCAAGTTATAGGTACATGTACCTTGACCTAATTTATAATCAAGGTAATCGTCTTTTAGATAGAAATATTTTATTCTCTAAACGTGGCTATTCGAATAACCTATAAATAGTTTGTGGGAATTTTCTTAATATGACTCCATGTTCTTTGCTGGAAGAATTTTTTTTTATTTCAATTAAATAAGCTAATGGAAGTGGAAAGTGTGTTAAGTCCAGATGGAGATAAAGAAAATTCATAAAATTTGACTCAGAATATCTTCATATAGCTTGAAGATAGGAGGTTGCCTGGCCGGCATTCAGTTATTGAAATTACAGACATTTCGGTAAAAATAGTTTTTTTTTTCGAAGTTTCGACAAAAATCTTTGCCTTCGTCAGGAAATGTCCTGACGAGGACAAAATATTTTTGTCGAAACGTCGAAAATAAACCTCCTGGTCGTCTCTTATTTCATTTATCGTATAATGTATTTTTAAATTCTGGATGCAAAACGTCTGAAAAATATTTATAAATGCGGTAACATTTTCATTTTAAAAATCATTTATATACTAAATTGTATTGGAAAGGACAAAGGATCCCTGTACAGAGAACCAAGAAGAGTTCTTGAACTTCTTTATGAGCACGACCTCCAAGATCCTGTCTAATTTAGACTAATAAAAGGATAAGAAAAAAATTCATTTAGTCTATGCAATACCATTTTTACATTGATTTAAGTTTCATATTTCACATGTTCCGTTTGAGCACATAACATTTTTCCGCTAGTATATTACGCTTTTAAAATAAATTTTGGTGATTTATAAAGAGGTATAGCATCAGATAATATTTTGAATCTACAGTGGTGATATTTTAAAAAAGTAAGTCTGTGAATCAATCTCATAAGATCACAGAAAGCAGCTACATTTGATCAATGATATACCAGATTCAGGTAAAAATGTTTTATTCACCAACAGTGACTTTTTATGAGGATCACACACCTGTCATTTATCTCCCTCTTTTATTTCTATTTACGATTTATTACCCTACGCCATTTTGACGATGTAACGATAAGGACAAAAATGACCAGTTCGAAAGTTAAGTAGGTCACTATTGCTGAAGACAGTAAAAGGAAGGAGTTCTATGTTGAATATTGATTTGCATAGCTCTTTTTCTTTAGTATCTGTTCTCTTAAGTAGGTTCTTTAATCTACAGTGACGCTATCCTACTCTTATCTTGAGAGATTTTTAATCTTTATTTTTCCAGAACTTCCCATCCAATCCATCAGCCCAATTCTTCTTATTTAAATCGTTCTCTTTCCATTTATGTTTATCCTTCTGAAGGTTTTTCATCTATTTCTTCTTAATATATGTCTTACATCTATTTCTTTTGTCTATGTCTGATGATCTTCAACAGGTCTCATTCCTTTTTCGAATCATCTTGAGACTTCTTCTCATTTCTGATCCTCTCAACCATTTTATTCTAGCTGCGCCCAAACACTACCGAATAAATCATGAAGAAATTCCACATGTAGATAGCTGAAGATAAGCTATTTAAAGCATGTGCCAATTATTCTAATAACAAACTAATAACATATTTAAGAGTTTAAAAGATGATAATGGTGATATATTAATGATATATTATCACCACTATTGATTTTTTAAACAATTTTAACGCCTTACCAAATGTTTTATTTATTTCTCCTGACGAAGACAAAAGATTTTTGTCAAAACGTTGAGAAAACTTCAACTGGCCGAAGTGTCTATTTTAAAAGAACTATGAATGCCGGCCAAGCAACCTCCATCTTTACTATCAGTATTGCTGTTACTACTTGTAGTGTAATAATAATAATAATAATAGTTTTAATATATATAATTAGTATATCGTGTTTACAATATTTCACATTTAAAACAATGTATGTTCACTGGTGAAACTCCCAAGCGAAGCCTCTAAGTCATTCGTCTAGGAAAATATATTTCCGGAACAAATTTTTGTGCGTTGTAATCTATATAAGAGAGAATTTAATGATACTTTTATTTCAAATAAAGCCAAAAGGATTTGTAAATAAATAGAAGTTAATGAATTTGTTATATACACTACACAAGGTGTTCTCCTAATACTCAATGACAATTGCCAATACGCTGAATGATTCCAAATAATTCTGTATGAAGGTCTTAGTAGAACATTGAGGACAATTGCCAACTGTTTCCATGTGTGTAAATCCCGCCCAGCGAATGTTTAAACAGTTTTCAAACTAATCAGCTAAGTTGTTGTCTTTCTCCCTATGTAGTATTACCCTGTTTCTCAAAGGTGTAAGATTTGGGAGAAAGTGAGTGAAATTGTGCATTTTCAATACACTTGCGTAATGATTGGGATTTCAAAGCGAGCATATATAAAATCTAAAAGATCGTTTTGGAGAGATAAGTATATTTTTTTCTACACTTTAAAAAAGGCGATCTTTCAAGACAAGACGCTTCTACAGGCCTCTTGCCTAATTACAAGACTACAAACTGGTACATATCAGCATATAACATGTATACAATACAACATATATATACATATGTATATATATATATGTCGTGTTATATTGTATTATATACTTGTTATATATGC
>CP092866.1:25671326-25741368 GCA_030710605.1 Cordylochernes scorpioides | reverse complement strand
CTAAAATAAAGGGATTAAAAAGACAGGTCACTTCTACCGTAAAAAACAGTGATGACGCACAATTTCTGCATTCTATTTCAACGAGAGCAAGTTACTTTTTTCTCTCTTTTGTTTTATAAATCATTGTATTCTCATCAGAGTAATTAAAATCACTTTTCAACAACAATTAACTTTCTAAGGTAATAGAAAATATAACACAAAAAAAATACCTAAATTATGAATAAAAACACAAACACATACAGCTTTATTAAGACCACCGGTCTTATACAGAATCACCACAGGAAAGAAGCATAGATAGAGCTCCTATACTCCAGGCAGCGCAGAGCCCATCAGCCTCCAGGTCCGACATAAATTAGGAATAAAGAATATTTATTTGTATATATATTTTTAAAATTATAGGTTACTGTGGTGTATTTAGGTTGATTTAAAAGTAGAAATATATTTTAGGCTTTATTTATTTAAATGGCTTTTATTATATTACACCGTATTAAATGCAAGCTTAAGAATTACAAGTTAACAATCGAATTATATGATGATAAATTATATGTTATGATATATGCAATATATCGCAGAATAATAATCTGTGGATTTAATATTATTATTGTATTAATATATTATATACAATAATATATTATATAATTAAAATATAAATATACGACAGTTACAAGTTGCATACATCCTCTCTTTGCTACCTTGTCCGTCTCACAATAAGGATTAACTAGTGGAAATGCACATGGCTCGAGTGCTGATCTGTTTTAAAAAAGAATAAAGAAATCTTCAGATAAGTAATTTCATCCGGAGAAGAGTTTCTTACAAAAAATTTAATTGACTCGTGCTTTCAGGCCTTGGAGTCCTTCTTCAAGAGTAAGGTTAGAATCTTTTGACAAGTAATTTTATATAAAATTTGAAGAAATTTGGCAAAAAAATTTTTTTTTATAAATTTGAACGCTTTCACAATTAGTTTCTTTTATTAGCTTTAACTACTTCTAAGGTTAAAGTGAATAAAAGAAATTTATTGAGAAAATATTTAACTCTCTATATATCCATTATCACAGATTTTCAGATTTCGACAAATTAGAAATAAAAGACATAAGAAATCACAACTCTTTTTATTTACTTGGTTAAAGTAGATTTCGGGCAAGCTCTTTTTCAGCAAACTAAAAACTTTCTAGTTTTGACTTCTGGGCGCATGTCGTTCTTGAAACTTTCCTGTCATATTTTTTCGAAGCCTTGGTACTATTGATAAACGTTAGCGCATGCAGAGGTTTCTTTGTCACTTTATTAAAACAGTATGAAGTAGCTTTTGGGTAAGCTCTTTTTCAGCAAACTAAAAACTTTCTAGTTTTGACTTCAGGGCGTATGTCTTTCTTAAAACTTTCCTGCCATATTTTTTCGAAGCCTTGGTACTATTGATAAACGTTAGCGCATGCAGAGGTTTCTTTGTCACTTTATTAAAGCCGTATGAAGTAGATTTCGGGCAAGCTCTTATTCAGTAAACTAAAAACTTTCTAGTTTTGACTTCTGGGCGCATGTCGTTCTTAAAACTTTCCTGCCATATTTTTCGAAGCCTTGGTATTATTGATAAACGTTAGCGCATGCAGAGGTTTCTTTGTCACTTTATTAAAACAGTATGAAATTAATTTAACCACAATTTTCCTTATTTATTATTCTCATAATAGATAATACCATTTCTGTCTGCCTACCGAAGCTGGATGCGATGCCATTCACAGTTTGGTATTCAGATTTGATTCCTAATTCCTTCACATTTTACTATAAATCAATTTAAATAAAAGAATGAAGATCGTTGGGAAACGCTTTTTTTATTGGCGTAAAAGACGCAAGCTTCCGAAAATTATCTTCTACAGGGCATCTTGTAGCGCTCTGATTATAGCAGGACCATTTTGGTTTAAAAATAATAGACTTGAAGACTTCATCAACCTTTTTATAAATCTTTGTCATTTGATGTTTCTACGAGCTACTGTCACACTTTTCAAAAAGAGATGGAAAGCTTATAAATGAAGTATTGTCCTAAGAAACTTCATTAACAAACTTTCCACCCTTTTTTTAAAGGGCGACAATGATCGCCGAAATCTCGAAGGACGATAAACGTTTATGAAAAGGTGTATGAAGAGTCCTTAACTTGAATTAATCTTGTAATGTGTTCTTATTTGTTTAAATTGTATCTTAAATTGATTGGAACATCCATTAATTTTAGTTTTCAAAGTAATACCATGGTGTACTAAAACCAGGGATAAGCACAATGCATGATGAAACTTCTAGAAGGTGCAATTATAGTTTAAAAAATACCATTTTAAAATTCTTTGTCACATTGAAGTCTATTATTATATAAATAACTATGCATATAACTAATATTTTATTTTTTGTATATGGTAATTGACCAATATACCTGTTTTAAATTAATATGGGAAGTCAATCAGGTATGTCGTTGTTCAAGTGGTTTGTCCTTGTCAACGTGGTGAAGCTTGTACGTTTTGATCCAAATTGGCTCAGCAGTTCTGGATTGTCCTAAATATCAATTTCTGTGGCTTGTATGCAACTAAGGGCTGACGTGGTGAAGCTTGTACGTTTTTGATTCAACTTGGCTCAGCAGTTTTATTCTGGATTTCCCTAAATATCAATTTCTGTGGCTTGTATGCAACTAGGGGCTCACGTGGTGAAGCTTGTACGTTTTTGATCCAACTTGGCTCAGCAGTTCTGGATTGTCATAAATATCAATTTCTGTGGCTTGTATGCAACTAAGGGCTTACGTGGTGAAGCTTGTATGTTTTTGATCCAAATTGGCTCAGAATATTTATACTGGATTGTCCTAAATATCAATCTGTGGGTTGCATGCAACTATGGGCTGATAAGATCATTTTTGCACTTAGTCTATGTTGAAAATGTCTTTATATTAAATTATATAAGCCTAGGTTCCTTCATTTTAATAGAAATGAATTTCACGCATATATTTATTATCCTTCTCTACTGGCATATAGATATTTTCTTCAATATATGAATAGAAGAAAGAGAATTTAAAAAGACTTGGCTCTATTGATGAAACTTTCAAGCGATTTTGTCAAATGCCAATTGGCGATTTAAATTTGTCAAATCGTTGGTAAGACTGATAAAACAAGCTCTCCAAATTCTTTTCCATCCTATACATTTTTTATAGATAGATAGCAATTGAAATTAAAATTGAATCTCTTTAATGATATCCAGAAACAAATATATTTGAAATTAACAAAACAAAAAGGACTACAGAAAGCTTATTGCCTATTACAAGTTTATAAACAGATTCGGATTCATAGAATAAATAGACATCACTTTAAACCTAAGAGAAGTATTCAAAGACAGTTTTAAAAATAAGATTTTCTATTGAAAAATCAAATATAGTAGATCGTAGTATGTCTATTATTGGAAGATAAATCTAAAGTTTTCGAGTATAATCCTCTTCTACTGGCTACAGAGAAATAACGCTAACAAGATTGAGTTTAAAGGATTCATAAAAGAGGCTCTCTCAATTCAAATATCATAAAGATTGCTGAATATAACGTTTATTATAGTTAATTAACTTTATTATTAACAATTACTAGATTTTTTTCACTTATAGTAATTTTCTATTGAATAAACATTAGATAAAATTATACTGACCACAGGGAAAAAACACTAACAAGATTGAGTTTAAAGGATATAAAAGAGACTCTCAATTTACATATTATAAAATTGATATGAATATAAAGGCTATTATAGTTTATTTACATGTTTATAGAATATAAAAACTACTATAGTTGAAAATCTAGTAATTGTAAATAAGAAATAGATAAAAATTATACTGACTACAGGGGGAAAAAAAAAACGCTAACAAGATTGAGTTTAAAGGATATAAAAGAGGTTCCCAATTTACATATAATAAATATTGCTGAGTATAAAGGTTATTATAATCATTTAACATGTTTATAGAATAGAAAAACTACTATAGTTGAAAATATATTCATTGAAAATAAGAAATAGATAAAATATACTGGCTACAGAGAAAAAACGCTAACAAGATTGAGTTTAAAGAAAATAAAAGAGGTTTTCAATTTACATAATATAAAGATTGATAAATATATCGTTTATTATAAATAGTTTTCATGTTTATTGAATAGAAAAACAACTATAGTTGAAAATCTATTCATTGAAAATAAGAACTAGATAAAAATTATCCTGACTACAGAGAAAAAAAAACGCTAACAAGAATAAGTTTAAAGGATATTATAAAAGAGGTTCTCAATTTACATTTCATATAGATTGCTGAATATAACGTTTATTATGGGTAATTAAATTGTCTAAAGAATAGAAAAACTACTATAGTTGCAAATCTAGTAATTAAAAATAATAAATAGATAAAATTATACTGGCTACAGGGAAAAAAAACGCTAACAAGATTGAGTTTAAAGGATACAAGAGGATGAATACAACGTTTCTTTTCGTTAATTAACATGTTTATAGAATGAAAAACAACTACAGTTGAAAATAGAGTATAATTTAAAATAAGAAATAGATAAAAATTATACTGACTACAGGGAAAAAACGTTAACAAGATTGAGTTTAAAGGATACAAGAGGATGAATACAACGTTTCTTTTCGTTAATTAACATGTTTATTGAATAGAAAAAACAACTATAGTTGAAAATAGAGTATAATTGAAAATAAGAAATAGATAAAAATTATACTGACTACAGAGAAAAAAACGCTTACAATATTGAGTTTAAAGGATATTATAAAAGAGGTTCTCAATTTACATATCATAAAGATTGCTGTGTATAACGTTTATTTTAACGATCATTTTTGACAGCGAGTCATTGAAACTTCGCGAATTAAACAAATTATTGGTTGATGTAGTTATATTTTTCCAAACGTTTATTTTAGTTAATTTACATGCTTAGAGAAAAGAAAACTAGTTGAAATTCTAATAATATTGAGGGAATAAGAAATAGATAAAATCTATATCAGAGAGAAATAGATACCTTTGAAAAAATGGATGCTACTCATTGAGAATTAAGAAATTTGGGTTGAATTGAGAGTTAGGCGACAGGAAGTCTTGCGCAACGTTAGATAAATTAAGTGATTAGTTAGTGATTGATGTGATAGTTTCATCTTACTACATCTCTATTTATAACCAGGGCTATAGTTTGATTATGTAAATAGGAACTATTTGCATATTTTAACGACTTAAGTTTTATATTTGTGTATAAGGGGTTGTGTGATAATAAAACTACGATATTAATTCTTTGTGTTGAGTTTAGAACATTCTTTTTTTCACTTTATTCTAGCTTCATTCCTCTTTCGTTGTAATTACTGCAATCTCTCTCTTCTGAATGCTGTGAATTCTTTCTTTTATAACAATTTTTGCAACGTATTCCAGAATACAACAATTTACAACTTTGTTAACAATGGTTGCAACGTATTGCAGAATCCAATAATGGCTGGTTTTGATAACGATATTTGACACCGTTCTCAGAATCCAGTAATTTCTGGCTTTGATAACGATATTTGACACTGTTCTTAGAATCCAGCAATTTCTGGCTTTGATAGAAATAGTCCGAACGTATCAAAGAATCCAGTAATTTCTGGCTTTGATAGAAATAGTCCGAACGTATCAAAGAATCAATTAATTTCTGGCTTTGACAGAAATAGTCCGAACGTATCAAAGAATCCAATAATTTCTGGCTTTGATAGAAATAGTCCGAACGTATCAAAGAATCCAGTAATTTCTGGCTTTGATAGAAATAGTCCGAACGTATCAAAGAATCCAGTAATTTCTGGCTTTGATAACAATGATGGCAACATAGTCCAGAGTTCGGCCATTACTTTCTTTGTTAACAATGGTTGCAACATAATATAGAATTCAGCAATTTATGAATTTGTTAACAATGGTTGCAACATAATATAGAATTCAGCAATTTATGAATTTGTTAACAATGGTTGCAACATAATATAGAATTCAGCAATTTATGAATTTGTTAACAATGGTTTTGCAACATAATATAGAATTCAGCAATTTACGAATTTGTTAACAATGGTTGCAACATAATATAGAATTCAGCAATTTATGAATTTGTTAACAATGGTTGCAACATAATATAGAATTCGGCCATTACTCTCTTTGTTAACAATGGTTGCAACATAATATAGAATTCAGCAATTTATGAATTTGTTAACAATGGTTGCAGCGTATTACAGAATACAGAAATTTCTGGCCTTGATAACAATGGTTGTAACATATTAAAGAATCCAGGAATTTCGTGCTTTTATAACAATGTCTGCAACATAGTACAGAATTCGACCATTACTCTCTTTCTTAACAATGGATGCAACATAATCTAGAATTCAGCAAGTTCTGTCTTTGTTAACAATGGATGCAACGTATTACAGAACCACTTAATTTCTATCTTTGAAACAAAGGCTGCAACATATTCCGGAAATCAGCACTTTCTATTTTTGATAACAATGGATGCAACATATTCCAAAAAAAAAACATATTTTTTTTCACTTTGATTACAATGAGAATTAAATATATTTAAAAATCTAGAACCCTTCCTGTATAGCCCGTACAGACTATAACAATCTATACAATTAGCTGACACTTCTATAGAATACTGGTTGCTACGTTTAGTGAATCCGGCTTGGAACCTACTGGAAGTACTGATTATATTCAAACGATATACCACAGGCTTGGTCCTCTAAAAATTGTTGGTGAAAACAGTCCAGAATCCGGGCAGAACACTTTACAATTAGTCCTCTTGAACTTGAACCTATTTAGGAGCATTGACTAGAGTCAACCCACAATTCAAGCCGGACCTTTTAGGTAATGATTGCTTAAAACAATATAAAATCCAGGCTTGGTCGTTATATCAATACTTGCTACGATGTAAATATGGACTAGAACCAATCTAGAAGCACTGACCAACGTCAATACAAAACCGAAGCCTGGAAGAAGCAGCTGCAACCAGTCCAGCAGAATCCAGGCTTCTTGTCCAGTCGAGCCTCTCCCTCCCACCCGAGGCCCCCTCCCCGCCGTATGGTGTCTCTTCCTGCACGTGGCCCCTTCCGCCCGGGGCCCCTCAGCTGACCGGCGGGCGTCACGCTCCACGGCCAGGGGCCTAAGACAAAGGCATCGTCTTCTTCAACATCTCTTCTTACTGAGCGTTATGGCATTCTCTCTTTGTTTATCAGCATCCCCTTGTTCTGCGGTATGGCTGAGTAGATTGAGGACGTGCAATTTTTGTACAGTATTGCAAAGAACGTTGTGAAGATCTCCATAACTATATATCAGATCGTCATTCTTTGATACCAAGCGAATACACTTTTCTCTACAAACATCCTTTCTATTCTAAGCATAGTTAACACATTTCACTTTTCTCAATTAGATGACTTTTAAAACTGGTTCATTCTCTACAATTTTTGTAGATTTTTCATATTTTTTCTTTGTTTTTAGATTTTTTACTAAAGAGATAGTAGTTTGAAATATCACAAACACACATATAAGAGTAAAGTATTTTTGGTCGCATTAATAACATTCTAGTCACTAGTAGTAGTCTAGTTATTGCTATATACTATTACTCTCTATTTGAACATAGTTACAAAAATGCCTATATATGTTTTTATATGAGCGCTTTTAAAGATGAAAATTTCATAGTTAAACAATATGTATATTGAGATAAGAACTTTGCATATATTTATGAGACCAAAATATAATAAAAGTTCTGACAGATTATAATATTTGATAGTTTTTTAATAGTTGTTAAGAACAAACTGATAGTATTTAAGCCTTATTTTTATATTTGGATCTTTATTCCGATTTAAGAAAATTCTATATATTCCCATTTATATATAATTTTAAACGAAAATCTGCTTTCATTATCTCAATGAAAAATATTAGCGACACTTAGCAAGTGATAAACCTCCTTAATTGATTACTAATTCTTACAAGCTTATTGGAATATAATTTACATAGAGTGTGAAGGGGGTTCTTATTTGCATATTTCTCTCTGATTCAGAGGGATTTTCTAAAATGGAGAACATACAATTATTTATAGATGGAAAATTTTCCGGGAGGAAATTAATCCATGGAAGCAATGGTCGCCTCTCCCGTCAAAATAAACGTCAGAATCTGACGCCATCTATTGACCGTCGCCGCAACTAGCGGCATCGGGTCGGTGACAAAGCCACAACACCAACTTTGGCAAACTGATAAGCGTCCACCTAGAGACGGGAGAGGCGACCATTGCTTCCATGGATTAATTTCCTCCCGGCAAATTTTCCATCTATGTTTTGCCAATAGATTTGGCCCAGCCACATTGCCAGCAAAACACCTCTTTGGTAGATTGTGAGAATTCCATTAGATCCCGTGTGGATCTCATGGAATAAAGTCCGCCCTAGACTGACGAGGGCCATTAGCCCGAAACTATGGTCTCTAGGTAGACGCTTATCAGTTTGCCAAAGTTGGTGTTGTGGCTTTGTCACCGACCCGATGCCGCTAGTTGCGGCGACGGTCAATAGATGGCGTCAGATTCTGACGTTTATTTTGACGGGAGAGGCGACCATTGCTTCCAACAATTGTTTATATGTAGAACGACATTTGAAAATTATCCCGCATGTGTTTCTTTTGAACGAAAAATCGAAATTTATTTTAATGGAGAAATAACGATTATTTCTAACCTTAGGGATGAAGTATGAAAGGATGAATTGTGAAGAGTAATGATAAACAGAAATATAAAAGTGTCCAGGGATGGGAATCGAACCCACAGTGTTCCACTTACTGGGAAGATGCCATGTCCACTAGGCTACCCTGGACATATTTCTCCGTCCGTAAATATTATATAAAGTAATTTATAATACAATATAATGCGGCTTATGATTGTAGAACGACATTTTAAAATTGTATTATAAATTATTTATATATACCATATCTCCTTTTCAACAAACTATTGCCTCATCGACACCAAATACATGAGCCAGATGTCTTCCAAATCTACCCACTACAATCCTCCATGCCCCAAGGCCTTTGTCATTATTCCGAGAACAAGTTCTTCAGAAAAAAAGAAGAAGTAGCTTGGAAGATTAGTTAAGGAGAGAATTGCAGAGGAAGTTGAAATATTTCTGAATACCCACCTGTTCCAGGACACGGAAATGGTACAGAAGTTGGCGACCCTTTTTTTTTCTTTCTGTAATTCTATGGGGATGGTCAATCCATTTAGGAAACTGATCAGCAAAGTAAATTCTCGAAGAATTACTGGAAGATTTTGGACATTTTGAATCTTCTGGCTTACATCAATATGATATTTAAAGCATAAAACTAATTTAGCATCCAGAAATCGCACAAACCTAGAGTAGAAGCCCAAATATTAATGACATCTAGGATTTGATTTCAAATGAAAAGTTTATTTCCGCAAACATTTTATAATGTTTATTTTTTCTCACTCTTATCCAAAGTATACATGAAAATTAGAAACTATTTTAGACACGTAGGATTCTTTTTGAAATCAAACAATTTCTACTGCCCTTACCTAAAGTATACATGGTATAGAGCATGATAATTATGGTGGGTATATATAGTTTGCAAATACTTTAACTGTAAGTGCAATACATGTCTAAACATGTAGAAAATAGTTCGACTTTTGGATTTACAAGTATGTCAGAGATCCGTTTGGTTACTTGCACTCACTGGTGGTATTGAACTTGAAAAAAGGGGAATATTGAAGTAATTTTTTTTCTACACAGAAACAAGGGCTCTTTGCGGGATTTTATCTTAGGTCGTGGCTGCTGAAAACTGGAAGTTTAAGTTCTTCCTCCACCATCCTTCTGATGTATCTCCTAATAATATATACAACAACAAAGTCTTTATTAGGGATACTCGCTTCATAAATAATTCTCCTAGATGGCTAAACAGAAGCAAAATTTATATATAGAAAGTGGAGAACAACATCAATCTTTTTAAAAGTTGGGTTGCTCTTCTGTGTTACGCTTTTTGACTGTGCTGTTCTCCAGAATTTGTGAAAATCCGATGTATTGGTCTTACTTTTCACTACTTTTCTAATAAAAACATATGGCGAACTGCCTTTATAACGAATTATAATTACAGTTACAAATTTACACCAAAGTCTCGCTAACATACGAGATTGAAGAAATTGTAGAAGAAATTGAAAGTATATGGATAGTGGACTGCCTAGATCAAAGTCTGTCTGTACACCAGTGCTGTGGTATACTCCGATGGATTTTGTGGTTACCTAACCTAAACGAAGCTTGTACTCCTGCAAACGAAGCTGCATCCCTATCCTAGTTTTCTAATCAATAGGAATGGTGCATGTTCATGTACCAAGCGACCATTTGGTATGGACCCTCGCACCCACTCTTAAGATCTAGCTCTGTGAGGTAGATCAGTCAGTCTACAGGCGTCTACAGGAGTCGATCTCACCATGGTCGCAGTCCGGGCTCTTCTGCTTGGATTTGGGTAAACCGCTCCTACGCTCCTATAGGAATCCCCCTTCCTTTTAGCTCTCTTGCCCTTATCCTGAATCTGTCAATGAGTCAGGACCCTCTGAAGTACTTAGTTGATGCAGGGAACCTCGCAAGGGTTGTGCGATAAAGTTGTCTCAAAATTCGTAAACATATTATGATTTATTTAAAAAAGATGCATATATTGGATTTCTAATTATTTTATTGTTCCAATATTTCGAGGGGCAACTCGCCTCTCTTTATCGAGGATGTTTGTGTTTTCACTAGAATATGCGTGCACGCGTACACCACTCTCGTTCTACAAGGCCAATGAAATAATTGTATCTCTGATTTAACTATTGAATTCAGTTTATATACAGCGAATAATTATATTTAATATTATATATTATTATTTTATCTATGAAAGATAGAGAAATTTATATACAACAGTGTAATTGTAAATAATTGTGTGTATACGTATTAATTCTAAATTAATAAAAATTTTGAAAGATCAATATTCTGCAAGTGTTTACAAACTTTTAGGACAACCTTTTAATTCTGAAACCTAGCCCACCTGCTGATTGACCACCCTTGATATAGAGCATCAGAGATTAAATCATTCTTCTATAAGAATTCTGTTATAATTTTACCAAGGTTACCAATATTACCAAGGTTGTCTCAAAAGTTCGTAAACACTTGCAAAATATAAATCATGATATGTTTACGAACTTTTAGGGCAACCTTGTAATTCTGTGTACACATTCCTTGTTGCTGGTGTATACAAGAAACTGATCGAACGCTAGGAAAGGTATTTATACATTGAAATCCTATATTGATTTAAATAGTTGCTATATTGAAATAGAGCGCCATCTGTGTGTGAGAAATAAAACTATTCAGCGCATATTTTTACTTTAAAAAAGAACACATGTCCTTAACCCGCAAAATTGTTTATTTATTATATATTTATCTTTTAACAAAATAGAATAGTGTGTCAATAAAATCATTTTCCATTCATACTGCGATGGTAAAAAATTGTGGGAGAGCCTCTTGGTTAAAGTTTTAAAAGAAAACTATAAGAATTAATCCTTAAAGCTTTTATTCATAGTTTCCTTGAAAAATTTCTCAATAATTTTTTTCGGTTCAAAATCACATTAATAGGTACCGCTCAGCAAGAGCAACCTAGTTCATGATAATTGAAACAGTGAATAATATTAGATAATAAAAGGCATATATTGGATTTAATAAAATAAATATTTTATTAAATCCAATATATGCCTTTTATTATCTAATGAATTAAGTATGGATTGCTCTATTTTCAAAGTGAATAATATGTGAAGGTTATTCACATATTAAACAAAGTTTTAACACGGGATTCAATCCCGGTTCATGACTCTCGGGAATCGAGGGTGTTACCCACTCGTCCACCGACTTTTTATTGATTTTTTTTTCAGTACCGGATGTATATGCAAAATATCCCTATAGAATATTAGAATGGTATTTAAATATTAAACTGGCGAAACCATCGGGAGAGTTTGCCACTGATTAGCCAAGTCCTCCCAATATTTTTCCATTGAAGGATGAATTGAATTAGCCAAGTTATTCAGTGGTGAAACTTACCAGCAGTTTCATCAGTTTAATGCAGGTTCTAATATCATTTCGGGTTATTCTCCATATATACCCGCCATATTTTATAGAATATTTCTTGGTTGAGTTAATTAAAGAAATTATGAACATTAAGGACAATAGTTTAACTGCTCAGAGACTCCGTAAATACTTTAACCAAGAGCCCTTCCCAATATTTTTAGATCTTAGTAAGGATAAGAGAACTTTTTTTATATTTAAAAATAAAAACTCTCTAAATAGTATAGTAAATTAAATTTTATTGCCATCTATCGTTAAAATTTTACACAAATAAATTTACTGGCAATGCGTTTCTTTTAAATATCATCAAATATTATCTCTACAGACCTTACTGCAATGATATGAGTTATTGAATGAGAGGGCTTGGCTCATCAGTAGTGAACCCTCTCAGCGGTTAATTTGGCGAAACCGCTGAGAGGGTTCACTACTGATGAGCCAAGCCCTCTCATTCAATAACTCATATCATTGCAGTAAGGTCTGTAGAGATAATATTTGATGATATTTAAAAGAAACGCATTGCCAGTAAATTTATTTGTGTAAAATTTTAAATAGTATAGTGTTAGTTCTTATATTCTATTGGTTGAGATATCAATATATTTCCCCCTAACTTGGTGCCATTTAAGTAGCTTAGGTTTTCCAAAATAGTATGATATTGTAGTTGGTTCTTTCAAAAGAGCATCTAAAACATTCAGAATTATTGAACACGGTGATATACTATAGAAGGTGTTACACAAAAAAAAAAAAAAAACAAATTTGGTGCTCTATTGAAAATAATTGACAAATGTTTGTTTAAATCATTTGTACAATATATAGTGCAATAAAGTGCAATTTGCTTGGAAGCTTGTACAACAGTTTATAAATTAAGTAAACACTTCTTCCTGTATCTGTCTCTATCTTTTTGTGATAATTCTCTTCTATACTAAATATAGTTAGGTTAGTATAATTAAACTAGGCGTGGCTCTCCAAATGTTGGTCACTGGATCATATCTAAGCCTAGTTTTTTAGTTCCGCCTTGCACTATACACGCTCGCAGTAGGGATAAACGTGTCTGTTCCAGTTGGTGGGTTACTGGAAGTTGGAGAGATTGGTTTATATTTCCGCACTATATATTGGACCTAGTCAACATTAACAAACACAGTATGAACAAACATCTCCTCGTGTACTTTCTTTATTTGAACTAACTCTTGGCAAATTTTCAGGAGAAATTTTCTTTAGAAAATGGAGACTAAGTGTAAAACTAAGCGGAAAACTAGGTAGGAACGTGTAAATAGGTAATGAGGTAAAAGAATGTTAAAAGACGAGGAATATAGGATGGGTAATGGTGTAAGTGAACGTTGAAGACGGGGAATATAGGATGGGTAATGGTGTAAGTGAACGTTAAAGACGGGGAATATAGGATGGGTAATGGGGTAAGTGAACGTTAAAGACGGGGAATATAGGATGGGTAATGGTGTAAGTGAACGTTAAAGACGGGGAATATAGGATGGGTAATGGTGTAAGTGAACGTTAAAGACGGGGAATATTGGATGGGTAATGGTGTGAGTGAACGTTAAAGACGGGGAATATAGGATGGGTAATGGTGTAAGTGAACGTTAAAGTCGGGAATATAGGATGGGTAATGGTGTAAGTGAACGCTAAAGACGGGGAATATAGGATGGGTAATGGTGTAAGTGAACGTTAAAGTCGGGAATATAGGATGGGTAATGGTGTAAGTGAACGCTAAAGACGGGGAATATAAGATGGGTATTGGTGTAAGTGAACGTTAAAGACGGGGAATATAGGATGGGTAATGGTGTAAGTGAACGTTAAAGACGAGGAATATAGGATGGGTAATGGTGTAAGTGAACGTTAAAGACGGGGAATATAAGATGGGTAATGGTGTAAGTGAACGTTAAAGACGGGGAATATAGGATGGGTAATGGTGTAAGTGAACGTTAAAGTCGGGAATATAGGATGGGTAATGGTGTAAGTTACGTTAAAGACGGAGCATATAGGATGGGTAATGGTGTAAGTGAATGTTAAAGACGGGGAATATAGGATGGGTAATGGTGTAAGTGAACGTTATTAAAGACGGGGAATATAGGATGGGTAATGGTGTAAGTGAACGTTAAAAAGGGGAATATAGGATGGGTAATGGTGTAAGTGAACGTTAAAGACGGGGAATATAGGATGGGTAAGGGTGTAAGTTACGTTAAAGACGGGGAATATAGGATGGGTAATGGTGTAAGTGAACGTTAAAGACGGGGAATATAGGATAGGTAATGGTGTAAGTGAACGTTAAAGTTCGGGAATATAGGATGGGTAATGGTGTAAGTTACGTTAAAGACGGAGAATATAGGATGGGTAATGGTGTAAGTGAATGTTAAAGACGGGGAATATTGGATGGGTAATGGTGTAAGTGAACGTTAAAGAAGGGGAATATAGGATGGGTAATGGTGTAAGTGAACGTTAAAGACGGGGAATATAGGATGGATAATGGGGTAAGTAAACGTTAAATAACGGGAATATAGGAAGGGTAATGGTGTAAGTGAACTTTAAAGACGGGGAATATAGAATGGGTAATGGGGTATGTGAACTTTAAAGACGGGGAATATAGAATGGGTAATGGGGTATGTGAACGTTAAAGACGGGGAATATAGGATGGGTAATGGTGTAAGTGAACGTTAAAGTTAGGGAATATAGGATGGGTAATGGTGTAAGTGAACGTTAAAGACGGGGAATATAGGATGGGTAATGGTGTAAGTGAACGTTAAAGACGGGGAATATAAGATGGGTAATGGTGTAAGTGAACGTTAAAGACGGGGAATATAGGATAGGTAATGGTGTAAGTGAACGTTAAAGACGGGTAATATAAGATGGGTAATGGTGTAAGTGAACGTTAAATACGGGGAATATAGGATAGGTAATGGTGTAAGTGAACGTTAAAGACGGGGAATATAGGATGGATAATGGGGTAAGTGAACGTTAAAGACGGGGAATATAGGATAGGTAATGGTGTAAGTGAACGTTAAAGTTCGGGAATATAGAATGGATAATGGTGTAAGTGAACGTTAAAGACGGGGAATATAAGATAGGTATTGGTGTAAGTGAACGTTAAATACGGGGAATATAGGATGGGTAATGGTGTAAGTTAACGTTGAAGACGGGGTAAATAGGATGGGTAATGGGGTAAGTGAACGTTAAAGACGGGTAATATAGGATGGGTAATGGTGTAAGTGAACGTTAAAGAAGGGGAATATAGAATGGGTAATGGTGTAAGTGAACGTTAAATACGGGGAATATAGGATGGGTAATGGTGTAAGTGAACGTTAAATACGGGGAATATAGGATGGGTAATGGTGTAAGTGAATGTTAAATACGGGGAATATAGGATGGGTAATGGTGTTAGTTACGTTGAAGACGGGGTAAATAGGATGGGTAATGGTGTAAGTGAACGTTAAAGACGGGGAATATAGGATGGGTAATGGTGTAAGTGAACGTTAAATACGGGGAATATAGGATGGGTAATGGTGTAAGTGAACGTTAAAGACGGGGAATATAGGATGGGTAATGGTGTAAGTGAACGTTAAATACGGGGAATATAGGATGGGTAATGGTGTAAGTGAACGTTAAATACGGGGAATATAGGATGGTATAGGGCTAAGTGTTCTTTCGAAATAAGGAATATAGAGTGGATGTTGGTGTAAGGGATCGTTGTAAATGGAGTATATAGGATTGTTTATGGTATAAGAGAGTTAGCGCTTAGGACGGGGAATATAGGATGGTAATAGTGCTAAATGATTATTCGGGGATATAGAATGGGCATTGTGATGTTTAAATGGGAATATAGGATGGGTAATGGTGTAAGCGAACGTTAAAGTTCGGGAATATAGGATGGGTAATGGTTCCAGATTTAAAGAATATGATGATCCGAGAGTGTCCAGTGGGTTAGTGACCGACGGTCTATTTTAACCAGGGATGTGCGTGATATCCTTGGTATCTCCACTATTAATAAGTCCAGGGTCGCTCGCTGCACAAGCATCGACTAGACCGCGCGCGCGCTGTACGTATTCACAACAAGAGACAGACTGTCTCTATTAAAGCTTGATTAATCACACGAGAATATATTAATAATAATTAGAAAAATTAACTATTACATTTTTACTCTTTTCAGTCTCACTAGACTGTCTGCACGCACATAGAACCATGTACTCATATTAACTAGAATGATGTCTGGGACATTGTCGGGAATTAGCTGAGAGTAGAGATTTTCTGTATGAACTCTTTCTTCTGTGGTTAATAGATTTTTTACAACATTACGATTTATGTTATTAAGAAAGAGTCATTTTTTACTTATCCCATATATACATATGGTATATTGACTATAATTATCATTGTAGATAGATAGTGACTGCCTTTAACTCTATGCCCACCACATGTCTACACGACTATAGATGTCTAGACACATAGAAAGCTGTGAGAATTTTGTGATTACAAAATACCAGTGACTTGTTTGAGTTCTTGTTCTAACTGATTGAGTTAACCTGTTTAAGATTCTTTCTCATGGACAGTCGAAACTTGTATTTATTTTTAAAAAAGTGTCCAATACGGGATTAGATCCCAGGTCACAGTTGGCGTATATCAATGGTATGTACCATTAAGCCACAAACCCCTGAAGAAGAGTGCAGTACGAAATCCTAATATATATTTAAAATACACTCATGGACAAACGGAAGTTGTACCTTTTAGCATATATATCGGGATTCAAACAATAACTCTGAAAGATATTTGATACACAGTTACCTTTATTGAAAACCCAAGAGATAATCAAGTGTAAACAAAATTCTTCAACGACTTCCTTAAGTTTTGTCCATGAGTGTAATTTTTCATTACAAAAAATATGATGGTAAAGTTTTAAAGTTGAAAAAAAAATTATTCGTTTTATTCTTTCATACCTACATTGAGTATCCAATAAAACACACAAGAGTATTGTAAAAAAGGTTTGAAATACATGCTCGTATATATGCAAATATAATATTATGTAAATAGATTATAGAAAGTGTCACATTTGTGAACATTAAAAGTTTATGATGTCAAATATTGTGAGGGACATTTTAGAAGAATAATATTACTCTTGAGTCAATGCGTTATTATTAGAGGATGGGTTATCATTTTGAGAATTATTTTATGAATTTTTCAAATCTTAATAATGAAGAAAAGTGAACACCAACGGTAATGAAGGATAGATGGATATAGGTTTGGAGCTCTTAACACTCCGCAATATACACTCATGGACAATACTTAAGGAAGTGGAAAGTCTGATGTCGCCAGTTTTCTGTTTTTTTTTTTTTAAAGAGGACACAGGAAATTTTGTTCACATTTGGTTATCTCGTGTATCTTCAAAAGAGGTCACTGTGTATTAAATATCTTCAGAGTTATTGTCTGAATTCTAATATACATGCTAAAAGTTACAACTTCCTTTTGTCCACGAGTGTATTTGAAAATGACATTTAGTGCGCTATGTATTTGTGGGAAAATGAATTTCGGTAATTATCAACGCTATTCCATGGGTGGGTTTTTCGATTTATCAAGAAATAGAATTTTGGTGCTAATATTCACGATTAGTTTCTATTCATTTCTATAGATGGCGCAATCTATCAGCAACTTTCAGTTGTACGATTAGATTATTTCTCTTAATTCAACCATCTGATCTCCTACAATTTTGTACTATTTTTCTGATATCAATTGAAACCATTAAATCACCAAAATAAATCTGTGATTTGATTGTTGGGAAAAACCTTTCAGTCGTATTGTTAAAATCATAAGACCTATATTGCTTTGCGACTGCTGTGAAAGAGATGTGTGGTGGTTAAGCAATGACACTCACATAAATAATTTCTTGCAAAATCAAGCCTTTTATTAGAATCACTATGGCTGTACCTCGCTATGGCTATTTTGTTCAGGCAACCAAAAGAATGAGAGGAAGAATAACAATAATAATAATTCAATCAAATAGGAAAATATATATATAAATTAGACAATAAAAATTTTGCATATTTGCAACAAACAAATATGGTTTTTTTAAAAACAATTAAAATTCACACAACACAGAAATACCAAAGAACAATTTACATGTCCCCTACAGATGCATGGAAACATCTGAGGCTCTTCCTTGGACACATAATAACAACAACCTACATTGCTAGAATGATTAGCCAGACATTTGAAGAACTGGATGGAAAGTTAGAATCTACCTCATCCTCCTTACAATCCTGACACTGCTCCATCTGATTATGATGGTTTGTTTATTTCAATCGATAAACCACTTTCTATATACAGTTAAACCTGTCTATAGCGCCCCTCTCTTGGGACTCACCAAAATAGGGTGCTATAGAGAGAGCGTGCTATAGACAGTTCACTTTTAATGTAAAATGTTTACTTTTTATTGTTTGAAATCGGGCGCTATAGAGAGGAAGGCGCTATTTAGAGGGGGCACTATAGACAGGTTTAATATATATATATATATTTTAAGGTGAAGGTCGGGGAAGGATTGGAAAAGGTTTTCCCCCAATCTTGTACGAATATAATTAGAATGTACATTACTTTTTCTTTTAAATTATTTTTATTTAAATTTTACTTTTTGGCTTCTTTTAGCTAGTCCAAAATATAAATCATTGACCCGGTTTCACGAGGATATATAGAATAAGCGAAAAATACAATAAGTTCCAATTATTGGACGCATATTATTTGGGGTAAATCAACCAGGGATAGATTTCATGTATAAATATTCCGACACTATTATAGATGGATTTTTTTTCAGGAGGAAATTGATCTATAAAAGCAAAGGAGACCTCTCCCGTCAAAAATAAACGCCATCTATTGTCCGTCGCCGCAAACTTAGCAGCCTCGGTCAAAGATGGCTCATATCAGTGGGCAGCGCATCACTTTCAAGCAGATTCTCACTCAACAAGTAGAAATGAGGATGTCATTCAACAATGAGGATTTCGTATCACAGTCCAAGATCCTGCGAACAAGACATGAATAAGCATTAGATCGACACATTCAGTTTTGACGAAGGATTTAGGCATGAAGATAGTGTCCATCAAATCGGTACCGAAACTGCTAACAATGGAGTAGAAATAACAGCATCTAATTAAGATATTTTTCACCAAACACAAATATTTCTTGTGGTTCCTCAGGATTCCTATTACTCCATCATGGCTCCTGGCGAATTTTAGCGATTTATCAAATTGAAAATGTCGCTGAAAGAAATCTGGAATGAGTCAAAATACAATATAAGGAATTCACAGCTGTTCTCTCGTCCAAAAGAACCGTTGCAGAGATCTCTCCATAATGGCAGGAGTGCTGAAAGTGTATGCATTTCTAAGGAGACTAAAGAATAATAGGATGTCTTACCTCAAATAAAACATTTTCTGCAAACCAAAGACATTGTGAACGCGTACGCGATGGGAATATGCAAATCAGAATTTATTCGAGCTAATTTGCACATACAAGGCTTGAAACTATATATATGACAGTGATTCTTCTGATCTAACTGAATAAAATATCAAAGTCATATTTGAATATGTTAACTATTGGGAAAACGTATAAGAAAAATACGAAATATGCTTATTAGCGCGTTATCAGACTATAAAGCCGGGTGTCCACAAAAGTGAACCTATCAAAATAAAACTTTATTATAATATCTCTGTAGGAGTAATGTGTCATAAATAGCTTAAAACATGGAATAGAAAAATTATCTCGATAAAAACATATTTATACATTCAGTTTGTTTCGCATATATTTAATAAACTATTACAGTGTGTAACTCTTTTCAGACCTAAATTGATATAACATCAAAATTTCATCGGAATAGGTTAAATATTATAGAAACACATATAAGGAACAAATAAACATAAAAACATTCTATATTTATATATATTGTATGTAACCAAACATCTGAAAAGGCACCTCTTCATATGAATAAACTCAAAGAGTATTAAAATCCCCGAATTTTTAAATACATTTAATATGCAAAAGCAATACCCTAGGCTCGCTAATGTATACTATTTAATATGTATTAGGAACATAATTGAGTAACTCTGTGAAATTTCACCCATCTAAAATTCAAAGTAGTTAAGACAAAGAACAAAGTAATAAAAAAAGAGTGTCAGCAAAAGGTTAAAGAACAAATCAAAAGGTTTCAGACGACGACCTTAAGAACATGTGTTGACACAGTCTTCATTAAAATGCAAAGAAAGTAAAATATTTGTCCCCACCCTAAAAGACTGGACTTGCGGGGTAACCAAACTAACTTAGCCAGGGCATGACGTAACTCGGCTTATAAACGACACAATTATGTCGTACATGTAAATGTCACCTTTAATTGTATAAAATTTGAATTCGCTTATCATGACGTGGGCCAAGATTCCCTCTAACCTATCTAAATTATTTTTAGCTTTTCCAAACTAACTAAACTTTTTTTTTCACGATAAGTTTTCTTCAAACACACTTAATCTTTTTTCTAATTTCTTATATAGTGTAATTCATGTTTGTATTTCATTGTACATCTATGTATATAGGACATGTGAAATTTTCTTTAAATTCGCTTTTTATGTAGTTTTTTACTTAATTTTTTTTCATAATTTTTTCATTGACTATATGTTATTTATATTTCATTGGACCCATATGTAAATAGGGTATGTAATATATGTATTGCGTTTCTATGTAAGAATATATGTCAATTTTTCATTAAATTCGTGATTTCTCTATATTTAGAATTTTTCACTTTAAAATTTTATTTTAGATTTAACCCCAGTTTTACACTACATATATATTAACACAAAACAATAACGCGCCATCTATATATATAAAATGAAAGGATTTAGAAGCACGAGTGTTTCTTTTATACATAATACAAACTTCTACTGTCCTTACTGCGATGAAAAAATATATTGGGAGGGCTCTCTCTTGGCTCATCAGTGGTGAACCCTCTTGTAAACTGAGATCCCCCCCCCCCTTCAGTGCTGCGTATATAAGCAGAATCGTCCAATACAGTATTAGAGCTCTGAGAAGCGGTCTGGTGGATTGAATTGGCGAAACCGCTGGGAGGGTTCACCACTGATGAGCCAAGCCCTCCCAATATATTTTTTCATCACAGTAAGGACAGTAGAAGCTTGTATTATGTATAAAATAAACACTCGTGCTTTTAAATCCTTTCATTTTATACTACATATATACATGTGCTTATATTTCATTGCGCCTCTAAGTAAAGAGTTTATATAAAATGATGTGTGCGTGTTCTTTAAAAATCCTGTGGCACAACACATTCTATATTTGATTTTTACTTTAATAGTTTCTTTAGACGTAATAATATTTTCACTAGCTACATGTCATTTATATTTCATTACCCCTCTATGTAAGCAGAGCATGTAAATTTTTCTTTATGTAAAATTCATACACATTCTATAATTGATTTTTACTTTAATAGTTTCTTTAGACGTAATAATATTTTCACTAGCTACATGTCATTTATATTTCATCGCCTCTCTATGTAAACATAGCATGTAAATTTTTCTTTATGTAAAATTCATACACATTCTATATTTGATTTTTACTTCAATAGTTTCTTTAGACGCAATAATATTTTCACTAGCTACATGTCATTTATATTTCATTGCCCCTCTATGTAAGCAGAGCATGTAAATTTTTCTTTATGTAAAATTCATAGATTCTATGTAGTTTTTTACTTCACCAGTTTCTTTAGACGTAATAATTTTTGGACTGCCTAAATACCATTCATATTTTTATTGCGCCTCTATGTAAAATATTCTCTTTAAATTAGCGCATTCACTTTATATTTTCACATTGTTGTTATTAACGTCCATCAAGTTCTTTGACCATATGAGCAAATATTCTCCAATTTTATAAATGTCAATTACCATTATTCTCTCTCTCTCTCTCTCTCTCTCTCTCTCTCTCTCTCTCTCACAGCACATCTAGTGACCTTCCATTAGCTTTATTAACCCCAGTAGCTTTATTTGATACTTTCTCCCATTGTTAGCGCGCATTTTGCCTTCTTAGATTTATAGCTGAGACTATATAAGACGAAATGTCTTAATAGATGTCTCTTGTTGTATATCTTGGGGTCTTAAGAGAGATTAAATCAATGTGTGCTATAACCATCAAACAATAACATTATATAGTATAATACATTCATGGAGTCAAAACTTGAGGAAGTGGTAAGCATGTATATCATGATTCATGCAAAAGTTCTGAAAGATATTTGATACACAGTGACCTTTATTGAAGGCACAAGAGATAACCAAGTGTGAATAAAATTGCCCCTTTTCCCTTCAAAAAAAAAAAAAAAAGATGTGTCCGTTCTTCTTCTTCTTTTTTTTTTTCGAAGGAAACAGAGTCAATAATGTACACACTTGGCTATCTCGTTTGTCTTCAATAAAGGTCCCTGTTTATAAAATATCTTTCAGAACTTTTGCATGAATCACTATATACATTTTAAAAGGTACAACTTCCTTAAGTTTTGTCCATGTGTGTAATTATTAACGTACCCTGGAAACATTTTTTCTTCAATAATTTATTAAAATTCGTCAGATTTCTAGTTAAACCTCTTCCACAGGCGTTTTCCTTCAGCTCTATCTATGGATAAACACTAAATTCCAAAGCTTGCGAATTTTAATAAATTATTGAAGAAACATATTACAATTCCTACACATTTATACGTTTCCTACGCGATGAAATAAACAATATAATGGATATAAAGAGACATGGGTCGCCTCCCCCGTCAAAATAGACGACTAAAAACAGACGCCATCTATTGACCGTCGCCGCAACTAGCGGCCTCGGGTCGGTGACAAAGCCACAACACCAGAGATGGAGTCTGTTTTTAGACGTCTATTTTGACGGGAGAGGCGACCCTTGTCTCTTTAGATCAATTTCCTCCCTGCAAAATTTCCATCTATATTTTAGCCATAGATATGGCCCAGCCACTTTGCCAGCTTTGGCAGATTGTCAAGATTCCATTAGATCCCGTGTGGATCTCATGGAATAAAGTGCGCCCTAGACTGACGAGGGCCATTAGCCCGAAACCATGGTTTCTAGGTGGACGCTTTTCAGTTTGCCAAAGCTGGTGTTGTGGTTTTGTCATCGACCCGAGGTTGCTAGTTGCGGCGACGGTCAATAGATGGCGTCTGTTTTTAGACGTCTATTTTGACGGGAGAGGCGACCCTTGTCTCTTTAGATCAATTTCCTCCCGGCAAAAATTCCATCTATATATAATGGATAATTAAACACACACACAATTATTTAGTTACTTGTAATAAAAGTATTTTGAGAGACCACCCTATAAAATGGATTGAGAAAGAGCAATCTAAATTTCAGGCTTATTTTTTTTAAAGAGCTATTCTCCCATATAGATTAAGAGGGTTTGGTCAAAAGTACCAATTTGTCATGATGTCCACCTCAATATTAAAAATGGGATTAGAAATGTTAAACTATAATTATAATTATTTTATTTCCAAAGCGCTATATCCTACAAGGGATACTTGCGCCAATCAAGGAGAAAGGTTTATTTACATAAGGTATTTACATTATTCAACGTATGAAAACATTAGAGATCCAGATTTTGTATAAAGTTTAGAATGTATTTACAAAATGAATTGAACTTTAAATATGATTTTTTATCGGAAATCAAATCGTTAAATCGAATGTTAAACTATCATTATTTCTTTAGATTTTCAATAAGTAAACAGTCATTATATCATAGTTATAATTGTTCAAAGCGGTTTCATTATTGTTCATTTTTATACACCTGTAGAAGGGCGGTAATTCAGGAAAGCTTGAGATTGCAATAAGAATTAAAAGAAACTCACATATTCAGAAACCTGTTTCCCTATTTAATTCAAACAGATTGCTTGAAAGTTACGATTACACAACATAAAGGTTACTTCAGAGCAATAGACAGAGAATATTTCAATTAATTCTTTTATTTTATCAGACATGGAGAAAACATTCACATAACTCTAACTTACGCATTGTTGAAATCACTTTCTTCACTACCTCATACTTATTGGCATGAATGTATTAATCCCATCTACAGGGTGTACCAGGTAAATTGGGAATTTCAACAATGGTATTTTAAACTGAAATTTTTTGCAAGTAAAAATTAAAATATCCGAATGAAATTTGACACAGTAGTAGATAAAAGGATATAGTTTTTATTTATTCAATGTAGTTTCCATTATTAGCTACAACAGTCTCGAGGCGAGTGCGGAATGAAGCACAGGCCTTGGCGACGATGACCTTGTCCATTTGGGTCATCACCGTGTGAACTGCTTTCTTGACAGACTGGATGGTGGTATGAGGAGCTTTGTTGACATCTCTCTCAACAAAGCCCCATACATAGTAGTCGAGGGGATTGCAATCTGGAGAATTAGGGGCCAAATATCAGGACCCCAGTGACTAGGGACGTTAAGTGTCAGCCACGATTGTGTCTTTTTTGCCTTATGGGCTGGAGCTGAGTCCTGTTGGAAGACATACTTCCTTCCTGCGGCCACCATGTCCATCCAAGGCTTCACAACGGTCTCCAGAACATTGATGTAGGTGTCAGCGTTCATCCTAAGGCCCTTCTCAAAGAAATGGGGAGGCATGACATCACCTTCACTGCTGATAACGCCAAGGACCATTACGGAGGCAGGAAATTTCGTGTGCATCACGACAGGTATCTCTGAGGGGTCTTTACAGATCCAGCGATCATTCCTGGGATTTACCTTTTGGTCCACGTCAAAGTTCTTTTCGTCAGAGAAGAACCTTAGTATGCCAAAAGAGTCGTGTTTCAGGTTGTTGAGGAGGGCAGCAGCCTTTCCTTTTCTGTTATTCTTCATATTCTCAGTCAGCAACTGACCTTTCCGAAGGGCATAAGACTTGAGACCAAGGTCCTCATGGATAGTTCTGACAATTGTCATAGAGCCAACGTCCATTTCCTTGGCTATGGCCCTCATGCTCTTCCCAGGGTTTCCATCAATCTTCTCCTTGACATTTTTGACAAATTCTTCGCCTCTTACCCTGTCCGATCGACGCGAGTGCTTTTTCCTTGTAGCTATCCCCTCTTTGTTACTGTCGGCCTCATCAAAGTGCTTCTTGACACGATAAATAGTGGTTTTGGGCAACTTAAGAAAATCCACTATCTCTTTGGGGCTCCTTCCGGCGCGCAGAGCAACGATGATGGCAGCTCGATTTTCAAATTCTCGGTTACTCTTCATCACTACACTGCGCACACATGTACTGTTGCATTTTACATGAATATGGCTACGTAATGAAAAAAAAAACCAAGTTTTTAATCTCAAGTAGTTTTTGTTTTATGGACTGTCAAAGTTAGTCCCAATTTACCTGGTACACCCTGTATATGTGTATCAATTCATACTTCTTTTATCTAAAGAATCAAACATTCGATAAAAACTACCGAAAAAATGTTTAAATGATGGTGTATTGTCAATTTAAACTACAAGTTTATCCCAAAAGTTCGTAAACACTTGCAAAAAATGGAAATATCAATATTATTCGCCATTATGTATAATGTCTTTGTATTATGTATTCGCCGTAATAATATTATTCGCCAAGTAATAAGAAAAACAATGTTTTAAGAAAAACATGAACTTTTGGGACAACCTAATAAAACACATTTGTGATTTTGTTAATTTGAAATTACCTTTTGATTTTCTCAGAAACGATCAAAATATGCATTCTTTTAACGTATTTTCACATATGAATACTATCTTACCGCCTTTTCACAATGTATTCTTGCCCAGGACTACAGCACTACCAACTAAATAAATATCTAATTTATAGATTACGAGGGTGAGTAGAAAAGTAAGGTCTTCTACGAGATAATTTCCGAACGCGCCTTGCTAGGTGAAATCCGACAACACCGCTGCCTTCCTTGGTTCCCTCTCTACCGTCTAGAACCTTCCCGGTGATCTTGGGACGCTCAGTCGCTGTCTGGCAGCCGTTCGCGATGGAGCTTCCCCTTAGCTCTCCCGCCAAGTGCGAGTTGCGCTCAGTTATACGCTTTTTAAATGCGAAAAATAATTCTCCGGTCGAAATTCACCGTCAGTTAGTGGAAGTGTATGGTGAAAAGTGCATGGACATCAAAAATGTGCGGAAATGGTGCCGGGAGTTTAACGAGGGGCGGATAAACGTCCACGATGAACAGCGGTCTGGGCGGCCGAGTTTGCCGGAATCAACCGTGGCTCGAATCGACGAAATGGTGCGCGCAAACCGGCGGATAACCCTTGAAGAGATCGAGGATGGCCTGAATGAAGATTGCAGCCACTTCTCCGTGCACAAGATTGTGTCTGAGACCCTCGGCTACAGAAAGGTGTCCGCCAGGTGGGTCGACAAGTGGCTCAAAGAGGCGGCGGGAGAGTGGTACAACACCGGAATTACAAAGTTGGTTGACAGGATGAAAAAAGTGATTGAGCATCAAGGCGACTATGTAGAAAAATAGCAAAGTGTCCAACCTTTCCAATGATGTATAAAAAGTTGTGATTAAATGTGTTTTTCTATGAAAAAAAAAAAAAAAAGGCGACCTTACTTTTCTACTCACCCTCGTATGTAATCTTAATTCCTCTTATACGATGTTAAGAAATAAAAGTCACCCCTGTACTGATGAGGGCTATAGCTCGAACCATGGTATACAGGTTGGTTTTTATTTGAATTTGCAAAGAATAAAAAATATGAATTTTTAAAAAGGCTTTAAATTTAAAAGATTTTGTAACATTAATATTAATATAAGATAAAATATTGTGTTGTATTGCGTGTGAAAAAAGCGTTTAAAAACTATAAATATTTCTCACAATGAGTTTCTTTTTATTTCAAAATATTAGTTTTAGTGATAATCGCTCTTCAAAATGGTCTTTTGTGAACACTTCTTGTAAGCTAAAGTCGATGTTTTTAATTAAGCCTGTGTTAGGGGGTCGGTGGAAGGCTGGTTAAACCGTTTGGTTTACGACCACTACGACCCGGGTTCGATCCCCGCATTGGACACTTTTTTCTGTTTTAAAAAAAAATGCTCCAATGGCCCCCCGATTCTTGCAAAAGTCCAACCCCACCAGCGAGTGCAAGTAACCAAACGGGGCTCTGGCCCATTTGTAAGTGCAAAGTCGAACTGCTTTCACATGTGTAGACATGTGGTGCGCTTACAGTAAAAGCAGTCGCTAACTACCCACCATGATTATCATGGCCTGTACCACGTGTACTAGGGATAAGCAAAAAAAAAAAAAAAATTAAGCCTGTTGAAGAGCGATTATCACTTGAAAGCTAAGCATTAAAAAAGAACCTCATTGTGAGAAATATTAGTTGCTGTTGTGTCCAAAGAAGAGCCACAGATGTCTCCATGCATCTCCATCACAGCAGCAGCAATATCCACTATCTTGGGTGTGTAAAGCTGAGAAATATTAGTAATCAAGATAGTAAATCAAGAGAGAGAGAGATTAAGAATGAAACTACTTTATTAGAATGTCCATATAAGATTATATAAGGTTAAATACAGAATAAATATGATTATATAATGATAAATATAGGAATAAATAGATATAAATAGATAAAAATAATTGATAAATATACATATATATATATATGAGAGAGAGAGAGATTGAGACTACCTTATTACAATGTCCATATAAAATTATAAAAGGTTAATAGGAGAAAAAAAAGTAAAATTAAATATTATTTTATTCAGAGAGAGAGAGATAGAGCCATCAGTAGCTTTCTGTTGCATGATTAGACGTCGTTTTCCTTATATTTCACTTTGTACCAGTATGCTTCCACTTTTATACTATTTTTACATACGCGTTACAGAAAGTTACAATTACAATTATTTTATTTCCAAAGCGCTATATCCCGCAAGGGATACTTGCGCCAAACAAGGAGAAAAGTTTATTTACATTAGTTATTTACATTATTCAACGCATGAAAACATTAGTGATCCAGATTTTGTAGAAAGTTTAGAATGTATTTACAAAATGAATTGAACTTTAAATATGATTTTTTTTTATCGGAAATCACAAATTGTTAAGTTCACAAACAACTAGTTCATTCTTCATTCTATAATCTTGAAATGCTGGGCAATCGATCAGTTTACAGAAAGTTGAAAGTGCTGAATCAATAAGTTATTAAGCAAAAGTGTGTGTTTGTTTGTGTGTGTGTTGCATAAAAAAAATCAAGAAAATTTACTATAAATGACAATGCTATGCTTAAAAATCCCGTTGGAAAGAAAGATCTGGATGCATTTAGATTAATTTGTAAATTGTTGAAAAAAATTGAAACATTTTGATGAATAATAAAAATGAGTTTTTTATACCACAAACTAAGAACGTTACCTGTATATATATAAAGAACGTGAATTGAAATGATATCAAAAGGTTACATCAAAGTTTGAAGAACGTGGGCTAACTGCCAACAGATCAACAATTCATGAAAGTAATGAAATATTCAACGCCTTCACTTCAAAGGTTAAGCTACTTTTAAAGGTCTCCCATATGAAGCGTAAAATTAGGTAGTGCTAAAAATTCCTGAAAAGTTATCTTCTTTATAAAAGGTTACCTACATTGAATTAAGAATTTTTTTGATTATCTATTAAATATTAAGCAAAAGTATTGCATAAAAAAGCAAAGAAAATTTACTCTAAATGACAATCCTATGCTTTAAAATCTTGTTGGAAAGAATGGTTTTGATTTGGATACATTTAAGTTTTGTCCATCAGTTAATTTGTTTTGATAAAAAATACAAATAAAAAATGGCAAGAGCGTTTTGGTGCTATTAAAAAAAAAAAAAAAAAATCTCGAGAACCCAACCCACAATCTTTGTTAATAGTACTCCGTTGTTTAAAGCAACCAGTGAACTAAAAAAATATTGCAAGCTAAGTGACTAGTGAACTCAAAGCTAATTGGCTAATTACAGTCACGTGATACTAGAGAACCAATCAGTGGGCGAATAAAACGGACACATATGTTCTAATAAAAGACACAAAATGATATTTGCGGAAGAGCGATTGCTCGAAGCATATTATATATATATATATTTATATATTTATAATTGTATGTAATTCTACTGTCCTCAAAGCTTATGTCCATAGTTCTTATAAAATACCCATTCCAAGAGTTTACCAACAGTATCACTATAAAAGGAAGTTCCAAAAATGCAATATAACAGCGGTATGGCCAGGCCCTCCCATTAATTTTTCCATTGCAGTAAGGGCAGTAGAAATTATTTAATTTCAAAAAGAATCTTACGCCTTTAAAATAGTTTCGAATTTTGAAAACGGACACCATATACGTGATTGATAAATGATAAAAAATTATAAATGATTTTAATATCACAGCAGGAGAGTTTTGAGAAATGTCATTTGGTCTCAATCCCAATAATTGGAAAACCTCTATTTGTAACTTCAAGTGTAAGTACATCTCTGGTAGAGGGCTGGTAACATCCTAATGTGATGGCTAACACAAAAGAAGACCAAATGAAAGTTAGGATAAGTTTTCGACATCATTCTTGTAATAAAGAAGGACACTCTCTTGTCCTTGGGAGGATAAATCGCCCCGAAAAAAGAAAGAACCAAATTTATTTGGTCAACAGCATAGACCAAGGGTTGGCAACATTTTGAGTCGGATGAGCCAAAAATTACAATTTACGAACTTTCAAAGTTTTTAAATAGCCACAACATTTCTTGTCAACAATAAATAGTACTCACATAAATCATTTTTTTGGTGAAATAAAGTTTGCGGTGAAAAGTGAGTACAAGTGGCTGGGAGATAGAATCGGCGCCTAGTCCTCGTTAATCAATTCAGAAAGATTTAAAAATGTTTCTTAATATAAAATAATATTTGCGTATGGAACTAAAGAGCCTCAGTTTCACATCCAAAGAGCCGCAGGTTGCCGATCCCTGGTATAGATGGATGAAGGTATACTGGCAAACTACCTCTGTATCAGCAATGCTGAGAAAACTATATGGACCAAATCAAATTAAAGAATATTTGTCCATATAGCATAATATAACGATCATTGAAGAGGAGTGTATTATAAGAACTTTATTTGCAAGCTTTCGGACGTCCTTCTACAGGCTTTACAATGACAATGACTCTTTTTGTCATTGTAAAGCCAGTAGAAGGACGTCTGAAAACTTGAGAACACTCCTCTTCAATCATCGTTATATTTTGCTAGTTTTATTCGAAGAGTTTAATTTAATCGATTTGTCCATATAGTTACCAAAAGTTGAACTCGATATATACACTTGATGGACATTAACAATCACAATAATACAACTATTACTAGTGCAAAATACCTATCTTCATTAAATTCTAAAGGAAAGGGCGAGGAATTTATAAAAATAAACGGATATTTGGCTGGATTCCTGATTGATATAATGAGACAATTCTATTACTCATTATAAAATTACCATTAGCAACGTTTAGTAGCATGATCCGGAAATGCCTGTTGTTATATTTACATATATAATTGCATATTATATAGGGAAACAATAGGTTCGGAATATGGGGTGTGTAGGAATAAATGCTTCAGTTTGGTGACTCTCTAAGTTATTCGGTCCTTTCGACCTCAGGTTTCTGAACAAATAAGTTTCAGACATGACGTAGCCACGCAATAATATTTGAAATGAAGGCGATAAAAAACGTGGTGATTTTCTTTTAATGGTGAAACAACAAGCTTTCAGGCAAGAATGCCCTTCTTCAGGTTACAACTTGGAAATATAACCTGAAGAAGGGCATTCTTGCCCGAAAGCTTGTTTTTTTACCATTAAAAGAAAATCACCACATTTTTATCGCCTTCATTTCAAATAAGTTTCAGAAAGGAATATTGAAACAAGTTTGAAACAAATCGCTTTCTTGTTCATTTATGGACCAACTTCAAGAATTACTTTACTATAATTTATCAATATATCATAATTATTTAAAATATGTAAATAAAAATGTATGTATAAAAATAGTATTTATTATTAATTTGTTAACGTGATACTCCTGTTGAAGAACCGACAAATCCGAAAACTTTAAAATAAAAAGTTTGCACATGAAACTTAACCCTGGAGGCTTTATTTATTTTATAATAATCCATCTTGATCCACGCCTGATAACATCTCACTTCATTTGTGTTTGGATTTGCCTGTTGAAGAGTAAAATTTGCTCGAAAGCTTACAATGCCTCAAAATGAAGAAACTCTTTGCCTAAAGATCTAGTTTTCCTTATTGGAATATTTCTGGGTAACTAATGTCCGCATAGAAACGTATTGTATGAAATCTACATTGAATGCTCTAAAATCTACCTCAGCGGCGAAGATGCGATCCACGTTTTCTTCCTAGATCGCGAAATACGTGATGTCGCTGGAAACCCGCTGACGATTCTCCACCAAACTCTGCAGTGATGGCAGAGACACTGTGTACATATTGTACATAGTTCTTCAAATTAAAGATACTTCGGCCAGTAAATATTTTGTTCGCTCCTGACGAGGACAAAATATTTTTGTCGAAACGTCGAGACAATAAAAAAGATTTACTGACCGAAGTATCTTCAGTTGAAGAACTATGAATTCAGGCCAGACAGCCTCTATCTTTACGATATTGTACATAGTGTTATATATATATCATTTTTAAAACAACAGTGCAGACTGTGTACTTTTTCACGTATTGGTAAGATATTAATAACATTATGTTAATTATCAATTTTTTGTCTGAAAATTTACGTTAACTTCTTTCTTTAAAATTCTTTACAATTCAACACCACAAGTAAACGATTGTTTATCAATACTACAAAACTATATTTAAAAAAAATCATAAACCAACTTTTCAATAACACAGCATTCAATAATGTTTGATTATTTCTCTTCATTTTAAAATGATAGAACCACAAGAGGGGATTTTGGTATTTTGAAAATTCCGTGAAATGGGTAGGAATGGAAGATTGAGTTTTTATTATTTTTGAATACCTCTAAATAATTTCTACATATATAGGCGCTAATTTATTTGATTAAAAAATAAATGCTCGTGTTACATATTTTCCCGACAATATCTGCATACAATTTCGACACTATAGGATGATAGGTCTGTGAGACCTCGCTGTAATAATCTCGACCTCCTATTAAAACCTATTTGCATATTCCATTGCATATCTTTCTACAATATTTGACCAATCTGAGTGAACACTTTTGATATCGTTGCTTTCGACGCCATATTACAAAAACAAATTAGCCATATTATAGTTATATACATTTGAATACACATAAAGGTATTTTATTTTAAAAATAATCATGGGCATCAAAAGTAGTTTAAAATTCTAATAACAGATGGCGCGCGCTAATGCTTCATATTAATATAGTTATATACATATTTCGTAAAAAAAAAAAAAAAGCCAGACCTCCTGAGATCTGGGTCTCGATCGCTTGATCTTGATCCCTGAAATGATCCCTTAACTATTTTTGAAGCCTGCGGCGCCTTAGTTGTGCTTGGTACTGCCTTGGTTCCCTCAAAACGGCGCGCACTCGCCCTCTTCTCCCCCGAGGTGCCCACGGCCTCGCCGTCGCCTCTCCAGCCCTCTCCTTGGCCCTCCACTGCGGCGGGCGCTTGGAGACACCTAAACATGAGTGATGCCTTAAAATGCTTACCGAAGCATGTAGAAGGCAAAACAATTGTCGATACATATTTCGCATTTGACCTACCCAGAGAAAGAGATATTCATAACCCAGGGAGCGCATAACGTCAACTACACGGGAAGTCCAACTCACTTGTATGGACAGGTACTAAACGCTTTTACTCACGTCTTGAGTGAGTTTTTAAACAGAACCAATTGTCCGGATAACACTGTGACAGGCTACAGAGTAGCTCTTAATTATTTAAGTGTATCATAGTTTATAACCTGGTATATGCAAATAAATATGGTAAAAAGCTTATTTGCATATTCTAGAGTCAAAAATGCTAATAATAAAATGGACTAAACTTGTACCTTTTAGCATGCATATCGGGATTCAGACCATAACTCTGAAAGATATTACAGTGACCTTTATTGAAGACATACGAGATAACCAAGTATGAACAAAAGACGATCAGCGATATTAAAATCTTTCCACTTTGTTAAGTTTTGTCCATGAATTTATATGAACAAATTTCATATTCCTATAACAACTACAAAAACTATAATACTGCTAATACTGCTAAAATAATAGCTATAAAAATGTATCGATAGATGACGTTTGAAATTATAATTTTACACTGCTATAATATATACTAATAATTATAATACATTTTTTTAGTAAACCAATATAGGTTGGATAGACATTCACACAGACAGACCTCGGACCATGTTTTGCTAGTACCTTAGATTTAATTGTTGCTGCTTTTCTGGATCATTTGCTGAAGAGAAATACTCGATGCATGTATTTGCATATACTTAAACTATTTCTTTTCCTCGCCTTCACCCAGAACAATCTGTATATGTATTTAATTGTTATCCTGTATATACATTTCATTATTTTCATTAAAAATGTGATTAGCTTTTACTTTTTAAAATTCGTTTTATTTGCAGAGACTCCTTAGCAAATCCGTATGTAAGACTTATATGTCTTTAAAAAAGGCTTTTGTATGTATATATACTCCAATTGTCCTTACAGTGGTACCTCGACATACGAGCGCCCCAACATACGAGTTTTTCGAGATACGAGCCGACGAGCAAGTGATTTTTTGCTTTGAGTTACGAGCGAAATTCGAGATACGAGTTCGGTTCGGTAGTGTTGAAGATATTAATATGTGATTTTAAATGGGAATTTTGTATGGGGAAATTTGCTTCGAGATACGAGTAATTCAAGATACGAGCAAGGTTGCGGAACGAATTAAACTCGTATGTCGAAGTACCACTGTATATCCATACTTTTAATAAATACCTTCGCACCAAGAATTTGTGCTGTCCATATAGTCCGAACAGCCCAGTACAACGTTAGAGCATGTATGTGATAGATTAAACTGGATTAATCTCTTAGGGAAGGTCACCAAATGATGAGCCACTCAATATTTTCTCATCGTAGTAAGAATAATATTGTGGCGAAGAAATATTTTATTATTTAATTTAATATTATTCAATGAGAAAATATATTCAACAGATTATAAAAATATATATTAATCTGTATTTGTGAAATCATCTTTAAAATATTTCTTTGCTTGCTTACTTAAGATTCTCTAGCGGTAAATAGTTTTTGGGGCTGACCTGTTAATAATTGTCGACTCGTCGCTGTGACGTCATCAATAAATACTTTTACATCTTAGGATATTTCAAGGCTTGATTTCTACGTTACAACTGGTGGAGAGACTGGACCGATACCCATTAAGAAATAAAAGAAAAATTGATTCTGCTGAACCAGAAGAAACTTCTATGAATGTAAAGAAGGAAGGTACTCAGGTAAGCAACTACGTTGTTCAACATTTGCCAAGGAACCCTTCCATTTTCTCCGGGGAGGATGGAGAAGATCTCCAAAAATGGTTAAAAGGGTATGCACGTGTGGCAAAGTACAACCATTGGGATGAAACCCTTTGTCTTACTAAAGTTTATTTTTATCTGTCTGGAACTGCTCTCAAATGGTTTGAGAACAACGAAGAAAGCATCCAGACTTGGAAGGAATTCACATCTCAATTAGAGAATGTGTTCGGAAAAAAAGAAAATTCAAAATTGCAAGCGGAGAAGAAACTTAAAACGCGGGCACAATTAAAAGGTGAAAGTACCGAATTTTACATCCAGGATGTCCTGTGCTTGTGCAAAGAGGCTGATCTTCAAATGAGCGAGGAAGATAAAATCTCCCACCTCATGAAGGGGATAGCTGAGGAGCTTTATCAAGCACTCCTACCGAGGGATGTACAGAGCACCGAGCAATTCCTTACAGAATGTCGCCGTGTCGAAGCGCTCCGTTGTAGGCGAGTTACCCCAACCAAGTACGAGCGCCTACCAAATGTAGCCTCTCTCTGTGACCAGGATGACAGAGAAGATCTGTCATCGCTGATCCGAAAAATTGTTCGTGAAGAGATACAGCAAGCATTGGACTCTCCTCATGAGGAGCCTAAAATCGCTGTCATTGAAGATTTAGTGAGGGAAGAGATTGTAAAGACCTTGGCACCTAGATCAAAACCTACAATAAGTCCCCCTCAAGCATCCAGGCCGGAATCAAATACTAGATACGAGGCCCAAACGATACGACCGCATCCTGAACCTCATTACCGAAAGCAAGGAAGAAGATGTGACACCAATGAATGGCGGACAACTGAGGGAAAGCCAATCTGTTTTTACTGCGGACGCCCAGGTCACGTCGTCCGCTATTGCCGCGACAGGAAGAGACACAATGAGGAAAGGAGAAAAGAATATTTCCAAAGAAAGCAAGACGCAATGGTATTCTACAACTTTCGAGCCGAATCTCAGGACCCCAATGACGAATCATCGAGGAAAAATTTCACTCGCTACCGAAGCCCTACCTCATATCCCGGTCGAAACAGACAACATTTCTCACCTGCTAGAAGATCTAGCTGGACGCTCCGCCATTAAAACTAGATGATAGACCATATGGGAGGTAAGGCCGCAAATTCATAAAATCCTCCCTTGCCGACCACGTAGAAATTAGAAAAAGCTACCTTGACGTAAACATAGACCTACCAAGTCCTCATGAAGAAGATATCTCAACTGAAAGAAGACATCCACCGCAGTCACCTGAAAATATCCCTGGCCATAGTACTAGATCTTAAGACTGACGACGTAAGTCTCCTGCTGAGCATCGAGTCGATGCTCTTTATAGGAGGAGGCTATGTGGCGAAGAAATATTTTATTATTTAATTTAATATTATTCAATGAGAAAATATATTCAACAGATTATAAAAATATATATTAATCTGTATTTGTGAAATCATCTTTAAAATATTTCTTTGCTTGCTTACTTAAGATTCTCTAGCGGTAAATAGTTTTTGGGGCTGACCTGTTAATAATTGTCGACTCGTCGCTGTGACGTCATCAATAAATACTTTTACATCTTAGAATATTTCAAGGCTTGATTTCTACGTTACAATATGGATTATTTGCTTATTTGGAAAATTATCAATAAAATTAGTCGATTTTCTTATAAGTACAAATTCACAATGCTTTTTAACAGGTGTAGACAATTTAACAATTAACATAATTTTCTATTGAAATCTTGTCAATACATGCTAAACTACACAGTCTACACTATAGTTTTAAATTGATAATTACATATATACACAACTATATATACAAAGAATATAGCGCCTCTGCCACCGCTGCAGAATTTGGTGGAAATGCTGTAAGACTCTTTTATAGTACTCAGACTCTATACGCGATAATACTATCATAGATAGAAAGTACTACTATACTTAATATAAGAGTATATAATGTATTTTACTCAAAGATTTGTACTTGCCTGGATATTTTTCATAATAAATATACACGAAAAAAAGATATTATTTCCTTCTAATAAGTGCATAAAATGCACTTAAGCAATTCATCTTTTGTTATTCTCTGAGCAGAGAACGCTCAAATAAGTGAATAATTCATAGAGAACCAGCTTTAGAAAACTCGAACAACAAGCTAACCTGTATACCATGGTTTCGATCTTCTAACATCCTACGAGAAGAACTGTAGGAATCTGCCAAAATAGAGAGTTGGTGAAATGATAGGGCTGATCTTTAGACGAAATACTTTGTAAAAGAGCAGAAGAATGGTATTTATATGCAAAAAGGAATATTTTCCTTTTTAATAAATGCATTAAAACACAATGTATTTATTGAATGCACTAAAACAATCTATTTATTAAATTCATTAAAACAGCGTACTTGTTGAATGCACTAAAATGTATTGCTTGTGAATGAATTAAAGTAATGCATTTTTTTATTGAATGCACAAAAAAGTATTTGTGTTGTTTGAATGCATTAAAATGTATCGGTTGTGAATGTATTAAAACAATATATTCATTTAATAAATTGAATAATATATTTATTTAATGAGAGTTTTAAAAAATCTATTTATATTGAATGCATTAAACAATGTATTTATTGAATGCATTAAACAATGTATTTATTGAATGCATTAAACAATATATTTATTGAATGCATTCAAACAGCGTATTTATTGAATGCATTAAAACAGCGTATTTATTGAATGCATTTAAACAGCGTATTTATTGAATGCATTAAAACAGCGTATTTATTGAATGCATTTAAACAGCGTATTTATTGAATGCACTAAACAATGTATTCATTGAATGCATTAAAACAGCGTATTTATTGAATGCATTAAAACAGCGTATTTATTGAATGCATTAAAACAGCGTATTTATTGAATGCATTAAAACAGCGTATTTATTGAATGCATTAAAACAGCGTATTTATTGAATGCATTAAAACAGCGTATTTATTGAATGCATTTAAACAGCGTATTTATTGAATGCACTAAACAATGTATTCATTGAATGCAATAAAACAGCGTATTTATTGATGCATTTAAACAGCGTATTTATTGAATGCACTAAACAATGTATTCATTGAATGCATTAAAACAATGTATTCATTGAATGCATTAAAACAATGTATTTATTGAATGCACAAAACAATGTATTTATTGAATGCATTAAAACAATGTATTTATTGAATGCATTGAAACAATGTATTTATTGAATGCATTAAAACAGCATATTTATTGAATGCATTAAAACAGCATATTTATTGAATGCATTAAACAATGTATTTATTGAATGCATTAAACAATGTATTTATTGAATGCATTGAAACAATGTATAATTGAATGCATTGAAACAATGTAAAATTGAATGCATTGAAACAATGTATAATTGAACGCATTGAAACAATGTATTTATTGAATGCGTTAAAACAGCGTATTTAATGAATGCATTAAAACATTTAATAATTTATAATGCGCTAAACAATGTATTTATTGAATGCATTAAAGCAATGTATTTATTGAATGCATTAAAGCAATGTATTTATTGAATAAATTAAAATAAAGTATACCTTCGATATTTTCCTATCAGAAGGCACTTATTCCTTTTGCAAATGGACATCATTCTCCCGTACTTTTACAAGGAATTCTGGTCTAAGATCCGCCTTACTCCAGTTGTGAAATCTCTTTCCACTTTATTCGGCCAATTCTATAACTTCTCTCGTAGGATGTTATGAAATAGATTGATCAGCAATCCCATGGTGTGACTTCAATAATGGTCACTATGTTTCAAATATAAGGCTTTCCCAAAAGTTCGTGCTTTTCTTAAAAAGTTGTTTTTCTTATTAATTGGTGAATAATATTATCACAGCGAATACATAATAATACTTGCATCCCTCTATATGGCAGAAATCAATCCAGAAGAGGACATCCATACAGACAATGCACCTCAGTTGGCCGGTATTGTGATCAGGGTGCATGGACTGATCTGATCTGCTCCATGGACAAGATACCACCACCACCTCAGTTGGCCGGTATCTTGATCAGGGTGCATGGGCTGATCTGATCTGTTCCATGGACAAGATACCACCACCACCTCAGTTGGCCGGTATCTTGATCAGGGTGCATGGGATGATCTGATCTGCTCCATGGACAAGATACCACCACCACCTCAGTTGGCCGGTATCTTGATCAGGGTGCATGGGATGATCTGATCTGCTCAATGGACAAGACACCACCACCACCTCAGTTGGCCGGTATCTTGATCAGGGTGCATGGACTGATCTGATCTGCTCAATGGACAAGACACCACCACCACATAATAATACATAACACAATTACTTTATACATAATACAAAGACATTATACATAACGGCGAATAATATTATAACGAATAATAATGGTATTTCAATTTTTTGCACGTATTTACGAACTTTTGAGAAAACCTTGTATATCTCAGAGTTAAGGTCTGAATACCGATATACATGCTAAAAGGTACAGCTTCCTTAAGTTTTGTCCATGAATGTATATATATTTTTCTTCAGGAAAAAGTGCCAAATGCACATAATTCAATCCCGGATCTTTGCTATCGGGAAATCGATGGTTTTTATGCCATTTCTTCACCAGCGTCCTATAAATAAATTTCAAATGATAAAATGGATTCTATGGAGAAACAAAGAAGGATATTAGGTAAAGATATTGAGGGTCACAAAGACTATAAAATAAGAATTTAGAATAAAAACCATCGGGTTATCTCTACGGGGATTTATTAGGCTTTCTCAATCCATTCAATCCAACATTAACCATTCCAAGCCATTATGCAAGTAGGTTTAACTAATCCTGCACATAGCTGGCATTCCTTGATAAAGTTTAGAAAAGGAATCCGGTGTATTTAATGGGCTACCCATGCAATGGACCTGTCAAAGATAAGGTAGTTTGGAACCGGTTAACTTAGCATGTGAAATATGACACGATACTTAGACCGCATTCTTTCAACTGTTCGAGTTGACCAATGGGACTTGAGCGTGGAATATCTTCTGATATCATTATTAATTATAAATGTATAACCGCGCCCTCTATATATTAGAAAAGAAACTATTTAATGCGATTTTATTTAAATTCTCACAAATTAAACAATTTACTGATGTCTTTTTACTGATAGTTTAAATAATTTTATTTTTTTACTTATTCCAAATACAGGGTACCCCAGGAGGAAATCTAAACTTCAGAAATAGACAGCATCAAACAACATTAACAAGATTTAGAACAGGTCATCATAAGCAATTAAAGATAGTAAATAATAACAAAATCTACCCCACTTGCCCAAAATGTAGCTTGTCACCTGCAGCTCCAGAACACATTTTGGCTTGCATTAGATGTACTAAACAGGACCTATGGGAGAGACCGTTGCTTCTCATCAAACAGCTCGAGGAGTATGAACTCATGGAATTTGTTCAATCTTTGCACAAGGGGATAAGAAAGAACACACATGGTAAATACAATGATAACTATAGTAGATAGTTAGCTACTTCTTTTACCGTAAACGAACGACATATCGACACATGTAGAAAGCATTTTAACCTTTAAATTTACAAGTTTTCCAGAGCTCCGTTTGATTACTTGAACTTACTTGTGAAGTTGGACTTGTCCAAGAATCAAGGGCCATTGAAACAAGTTTTTTTTTTATAGGTAAAAGCGAGATTCGAGACCAGATCGTGGCTATCAAAAATCGAAGTCCTATACCATTTCTATAGATAAATCCTAATATTAGTCATATAATTTGCTTAAATATTCTAACCAATAGAAGAAAATTCCAATTAATTAATGACTTTATAAACAGAATAACCAGCATTAAACGGGTGATTCACCTGTATTGCTAATCTCTGTTTACCACTGATGGATCTTTCAATAATATTCTGTAGTGGTAAGGGGGTAAGGTAGGAAGTTATTTGATTTGAAAAATAAATGAAATTGCACTTAATATTTCAATTTTTTCTATTATTATTGTTGTGTATTTAGGGTTATCGCGTAGTTGTAAACAAATTATTGTAACTCGTACTAATCCTTTTTTATATGTATTTATTTAGACAATTTTAATAGTATTATACAATATAATAGAAATAGAGTAATTTGGATTAGATATTAAGTCTAATTAACGACGCGGATGGTCGTTATTTACAGAAGCCAGAAAACAAAGATGCAGATAGATGATGATAAAAAAGAATAATTATATTGGCCGGTCATTATATAAAATTGACCAGTCAATATGAAATATCTATCAATTATAATGTTGTATTAAGGTAGATTCATTATACTCGAATATACTCATGAACAAAACTTAAGGAAGTAAAATATCTTTGTCGTCGGTCATCTTTTTTTTATGAAGGATATAGAAGTAATTATGTTCACACTTGGTTATCTTATGCGTCTTCAATTAAGGTCACTGTAATATCTTTCAGAGTTAATGTCTGAATACCGATATACATGCTAAAAGGTACATATTTCTTTAGTTTTGTCCTCATGAGTGTATAATTAGTGCGTTGTCACTTATAAACTGTGGTTTTAATCAACTCAAAACTTTAATTGCACGATTGGATTGTATTGCAGCGCTTATACACACATATACCGTATATGTACCAAAGAAATCACCTCTCCCTTGAATTATGCATTAGAACAATGCATTATTTCTATGAACAAATAAATTATTTAAATATTTTTCTATTGTACATTGTGTGTGCATTACATATTGACCGGCTCTTGTATTTTGCGTAGAAAAGATCAAAGAAATGCATTACTTTTGTGCAATTTTTGTTTCAATATTTCAATAGGTTTTAGTACATTTATTGTTAAAATATTTTAATATGTTTGGGGTACATTTGATCTTGCAACATTCAAATCTATTTTGATGCACCTTTTATCGCAATATTTCCATATGTTTTGAAGCATTTATTGTTAAAATATTTCAATATGTTTGATATATTTGATTTTGCAATATTTAAATATATTTTGTCGCACCCTTTGTTGCAATATTTCAATAGGTTTTGGTGCATTTATTTTTGCAATATTTCAATATATTTTGGTGCACATTTTGTTGCAATATTTAAATATATTTTGGCGCACCTTTTGTTGCAATATTCAATATGTTTTGGTGCACCTTTTGTTGCAATATTTCAATATGTTTTGGTGCATTTATTTTTGCAATATTTCAATATATTTTGGTACACATTTTGTTGCAATATTTAAATATATTTTGGTGCACCTTTTGTTGCAATATTTCAATATTTTTGGTGCATTCATTTTTGCAATATTTCAATATGTTTTAGCGCATTTTTTTGCAATATTTCATTATGTTTTGGTGCAATTATCGTTGAAATATTTCAATACATTTTGATGATTCTATTAAAAGGTAAAAATTGACTTTTTGAACTTGTAAAAATATCCTCTCGAACTTTTACGACCTAGATTTCATTATGTTTTTGAACATATTTAAAAACCTCTGGTGAATTTAAATATTATAACTTGACGATAAAAATTCTTTCAAAAAATTAATTTCAATAGCGTTGCATATTTTTAACTCAGTGACGGAAACAATTCAATTCTGAACTTATTTCTTTTGAATCCATTCTGAACTTATTTCTTCTGAATCCATTCTGAGCGTATTCATCCTGAATCAATTCTGAACTTATTTTTTCTGAATCTCCATTCTGAAATTATTTATCCTAAATCAAATCTGAATTTATTTCTTCTGAATCCATTCTGAACTTATTTCTTCTGAATCCATTCTGAACTTATTTCTTCTGAATCCATTCTGAACTTATTTCTTCTGAATCCATTCTGAACTTATTTCTTCTGAATCTATTCTGAACTTATTTCTTCTGAATCCATTCTGAACTTATTTCTTCTGAATCCATTCTGAACTTATTTTTTCTGAATCCATTCTGAACTTATTTCTTCTGAATCCATTCTGAACTTATTTTTTCTGAGTCCATTCTGAACTTATTTCTTCTGAATCCATTCTGAACTTATTTATCCTGGATCCATTCTCAACCTATTTATGATTGTATGATTGAAAGTTGAATCTACAAATCTGTTCAGAACCTATTTATTTAACTTAGTAAAGCATGTATATGTAAAATCTTGGAATCTGGTTGGAATTTTCGTATATGTGTCCATTCTGTAAAAACCAACAATTTGTTTACCATTCTGTTCTATTTCCCAACTTGGAACATTGATAACACCAAGCACGTGGAGCTTTTTTCAGCAATCAAAATTGACAGAGAGACGTGCGCAATAGAAGTTGGCGCCAGATTTATTGGACACCTCTCAAAAATCTTTTATTACACGATTTCCAGCATTCCATGGCTTAAAGTATTTGAAGAATTCTTTAAATCAATATCTAAAAACTACATTATAATACATATATGCATACATACATACATACATACATATATATATACATGATGCATTAACGCGCGCCCCTATCTTTTATACGAAATATAAACTGTTTTTGAAGCGTATGATTCTATTTTTTTTAAATTAGAACAATTTTCTACTGTCTTTACTACTATAATACCCTTTCCAATAATCTATCTTCAGTATTAATATAAAAGGAAAACAGCCAAATGCAATAATACAACGGTATGGTAGATTAAACTGCTTCTAGACTAAAATCGCTGGGAGGGTTCACCACTTATTATTGTAGTAAGGGCAGTAGAAAATTATTTTAATTGAAAAACAATTGTACGTGAAAAAAATAGTCCATATTTCTTATATATGTATATGTGGGAAAAAAGAAAGAAAGAAATTCTGTTCCACTATATGGCGTTCTGTCATCTAAAAAACTTATGTGTTCGTAGTCAGATATGCCTTTTTAGATATATACACTGCGTGACATTGAAAATAGAACACCAAGAAATAGTGGCCAGAAAGTGATGAAACTCGGCAGACAGAGAGAGACAGGGACGAACAATAAGTGATCTTTATTTCAAAATGATAGTCATAATACAGAGCGAGAACGGCGTCGGCTTAGTAGCAAGTAGGACCACCGCGGACGGCGATGCACGCAGCAACACGTCTAGGTAGAGAGTCAATCAGAGTACGGATGGCGTCCTGAGGGATGGCTCTCCATTCCCTCTCAACCATTTTCCACAGTTCGTCTTCTGAACGCGGCTGTGGCAAGGCATGCAAACGGCGTCCAATGATGTCCCAGACGTGCTCGATTGGTGAGAGATCAGGAGAGTACGGTGGCCAGGGAAGCATCTGAAAATCTTGCAGAGCTTGTTGGCTAATGCGAGCAGTGTGCGGTCGGGCGTTATCCTGCTGATAAAGGGCATTGGGTACCCCCTGAAGGTAGGGGAGTGTCACCGGTCGCAGCACATCATCAACGTATCGTTGGGCCGTCATAGTGCCCTGAATACGAACTAAAGGTGACCTGGAATCATACGCGATTGCGCCCCAAACCATGATTCCACGTTGTCGCACGGTGGGGCGTTCCACAATTTCTGCCGGATTGGACCTTTCTCCACGTCGACGCCACACGCGTACACGGCGACTATCACTGGACAAGCAGAAACGCGACTCATCTGAGAACACGACCCTGTGCCATTCCGTCATCCACGTCGATCTAGCCCGGCATCATTCCAAACGTTGGCGCCTATTCGGTGGGGTCAATGGCAGTCTTCTTAGCGGACGGCATGAGTGCAAGCCATTAGCAACCAATCGACGGGAAATGGTTCTGGTCGAGATGGAATGATCTAGGGTGTCTTGCACATGTTGCAGGATGGCGGTACAAGTGGCTTGTGGGGCCGCCACTGCTTGTCGAAGGATACGCCGATCCACACGTGCTGACGTCACTCTGGTTGCACCGACATTCCTATAAATTGCCACATTTCCTTGTTCCAACCATCTTCTCCACAGTCGGTGCACCGTGGACGCACCAAGGTGTGTATCAGCTGCGATTTGACGTATGGACCAACCTGCCCTTTTCAGTCCGATCACCATGCCCCTCGTAAAAGCGTCTGTCTGCTTGAACTGCCTCCGTTTACGATGACCTGGCATTCTCTGTTATTACACGTGTCTTTTGACACAAGAACAAAATTTCTACAATGATTTTCCTTGAAGAAATAACGACACGAATACTGTCCTTTCTGCAAGTTCCTTCCCTTATATCTTACTCCATGTGCGCACGAGGCTGCGCATTTTACATCATTTGCATAACTCGGTTAGGCGCGTCTACCCTGAAATTTGCATAATTTTCTGGCCACTATTTCTTGGTGTTCCATTTTCAATGTCACGCAGTGTATATATATATGTTATATAAAGGTATTATTTGAAATGTTATATAAAGTTATTATTTAAAATGTTAAATTAAAATATTTTATTAAGAATTGTTATATTAAAATATTATTTTATTTAAAATTATATATTTCATAGATCCAAATACTCTTTAAATCGACCGCCAGAGGTCCGCTTTCTCTATAAATACTCATTGTTGTTCTTCCCCGTTGGCCGGCTAAAACCTTTGTACATTATGTAAATAATCTTTTGTTTTCCTTATTCTACTCGCCTTAAGCCAGGCAGTGCTTTTAACAAATTATGTTTATTATATAATCTTAAAGCTCAATTAAAACAATCTCTTATCAAAACTATTTTTAGTAATCATACTTTCAAGATTCAACCACGACTGCACCACCATCAGCATAATCAAGATGATCCAAAACAACAGAAATCTTATCTTTTTTTAAAATGTAATATATATATATATATATTTGTTTAACCTTGGCTGAAGGAGATGTTCTACTTCCAAGTACCAACCCTCCGCCACCTTCTGAGGACTGTAGTTGATTTGCGTTGAGGGAAGATTGCTGGCGATTACTTGTTGACTTCCAAAGGAAGATCTACTCTATAAAGGATGGAATCTCACACACGGGCGTATTTCACACAAACACACTGACTTTATTCAACAAAACTATCTATTTATACATACTTTGGCACGTGGTAAAATGAATTTAAAAAAAAAAAACAGAAAAAAAATGATTTTACAGAAAAAAAAAGTAGAATTAACTCTCAATCTAAACAATATTTGATATTCGAAAAATACTCTGCAGAATATATAAATAATAAACCAAACGGCTTCAGAGGATTATTTTCTTGCTTTTTTTGATATTATCTCAAGCTTTCAGGTATCATAAACCCTTTCTACCGGAGGGTATTCATCTCTATACCATCCTGTAGAAGGGTTTCTAATACCTGAAGGCTTGAGATAATATCAAATAAAGCAATAAACATCCTATGAAGCCGTTTGGTTTATTATTTATATATTTGATATCAAAATCAATCAAAATTCGAAAAATCGCGTGAGAACGCCCTTGCAACCTCATAACAATTTTTAACGTCTTGTCAAATGCTTTATTTTTATTTATTTCTCCTGACGAAGACAAAAGATTTTTGTTGAAACGTTGAGAAAATAAAAACCTCCAACTGACTGAAGTGTCTAATTTTCACAGAAATATGAATGCCGTGGCATTCTCTCTCTTTAGGAAAATAAATCACGTTATTGAATTTCTTTATTTCCCGATGTTTTGGTGATTTACTGAGAATCTGCTTCAAAGGAAATGATTTCTTGAAATCAAGAACTTAAGCTTTCAAAACCTCATCCTCCTAGGGAGAATGAAAATGTGAGTCATTAAAACGGATTAAAGAATTGGTTGACCTTTAACTATCTATATTCGTGTACACCTATCCCCCGATTTACACGGTAGATACGTTCCTGAGAAAAACGTGTAAATCGAGGGATAGGTGTATATTAAACTGTCAAATCTGAATAGGTGTTCGCCCCCTCATGAATCAGAGCCTCCCAATATTCTTTTCAACATAGGTAGTATAGAGTAGAATATCGCATTTTAGTATAGTGCGATAAAAACAAAACAAAAAAACTTATTTGGAAAACCGTGTAAAAGCGAAAACGTGTAAAACAAGTACCGTGTAAATCGGGGGATAGGTGTATTTAAAACAAGCTCGGAACCAGTAATTATTTTTACAAAATCAAAAAGCGGAATTATATTTATTGTTTTAAAAGAGAATTTTAAAATAGATAGGAAGAACATTGTGAGATATAATGAAAGGGCATTTTCTGATGGTGCAACAGAATGTTGCTGATGTCCCAGCGCCATCTATCGAAAGAAATAGCAACTGACTATTGATTATATTTATACACTCATGGACAAAACTTAAGGAAATTGTAACTTTTAATTTGTAACTTTGGGATTCAGACAATAACTATGAAAGATATTACAGTGACCTTTATTGAAGACACACCAGATAACCAAGTGTGAACAAAATTGTCTCCGTTTCCTAAAAAAAAAAAAAAAATAGATAACCGGCCACATTAAAGACTTTCCAATTCCTTAAATTTTGTCTATGAGTTTAATTAAACGAATAAAAAGTTAATATTTTAATATACGAATGGACCAGTCTTTGACGCATTCTATTGGAAAACCAGAAAATCGCAACCTAATCATGAAGATAACTTACTAAAGATTTGATCTCAAGATTTTCCTAAATATTTCTTTACCCAGAAACCAAATAAAGAATATATTTGCATATTATACGGCGCATTTACCTTTGAGACACATCCTTTCCCGTCAAAACCGATCTCTCTTCATTTGTCCAATTTGCGATTAGAATATTAAAATATTTATATTTAATGATGGCTTATGCCATCTATCGGAATAAATATAAGCTAATTGTTGATTTATTATATTTATTTCTGAAAATTGACCAAGTACTCCTTCTTTATAAATCTAGAAAACCCAAAATCTTTTGTTTATCTATAAAGGGAATTATACCAATATTCTGGAAAATAATATAAAATCAACAAAAAATTGATTCTTATTCCGACAGATGGCGCAGATCATGATTACAATGATCAGAGGAAATGTTTTCTCTTCTTAATGTGTAAAGCCACCTGATACAAGTACACTTTCACACTCTTTTGTCTTCTTTGTTAACATTGAAATATGTTAGATAATAAAAAGGCATATATTGGATTTTAAATTTAATACAATTAAACCTGTCTATAGCGCCCCCTCTAAATAGCGCCTCCCTCTCTATAGCGCCCGATTTTAAATGCAGTTAAACCTGTCTATAGCGTCCCCTCTTGGGACTCACCAAAATAGGGTGCTATAGACAGGTCACTTTTAATGTAAATCGCATCGTACTACGTATTTAAAATCGGGCGCTATAGAGAGGGAGGCGCTATCTAGACGGGGCGCTATAGACAGGTTTAACTGTACGTAGTACGATGCGATTTACATTAAAAGTGACCTGTCTATAGCACCCCCTCTCTATAGCATCCTATTTTGGTGAATCCCAAGAGGGGGCGCTATAGACAGGTTTAACTGTATATGCTTTTTTCATTATCTTTATTATATCTAATTTTATTCAATCCAATATATATGCCTTTTTATTATCTAATGATTTAGGTATGGATTGCTCTATTTTTAACACCATTAAATATATATTTAATCATTTTAATTTTAACCTGTTGTTTTGATCAAATTCGCATAAACTAAAAGTACCAATTCTCAAACACAAATACAAGTTTGTCCCAAAAGTTCGTGAACATATTATGATTTATATTCTGCAAGTGTTTAAGAACTTTTGAAACAACCTTGTAATTCTGAAACTTGGCCCTCCTACTGATTGGCCACCCTTGATATAGAACATCAGAGATTAAATCATTCTTCTATAAGAATTCTGTTATAATTTTACTAAGGTTACCAATATTACCAAGGTTGTCCCAAAAGTTCGTGAACACTTGCAAAATATAAATCATAACCATACTGTTTCTATTCATGAAAAGATTGTGAAAAAAATATTAAAATTACAAATATATTCACACAATGAGTATCTTTTTTATTTAAAAACGCTAGCTTTCAAGCGTTATTTAAATAATATTAATTTTTAAATAAAAAAGATACTCATTGTGAAAATATAATTGTAATTATAATAATCATAATGTGTTTACGAACTTTTTGGACAACCTCATAAGATATTAAGAAAAAGGCATCTCCTTATCGTGCAACTGAAAGTTTCTGATGGCTTGCGCCATCTATCGGAATAAATATCAACTATTCTCGTTGATTTTTAATTATTTCAGAATTGGACGAATTAGCTTTAAAAGATATATTCAATAAAAAACGGCATATATTTTTAATAGAAAATATACTGCGTTTTTATTACATTATATTGCAACATCTGGAAGCTTTTGAAAAAGATGAGCGTTCTGAGAGTCGAAATATCATGTAATAAAAACTCAATTTTTTCGATCCATGAGAGAGATGTACCGTTTTTTATTTGAATGTTGAATCTTATGGATTTCTATATATTTTTAGAAAAATAAGATATATGTAAAGCAATAACGCGCCATCTATATATGGCGAACGAAAACATTAAAACGCGAATGTTTCTTTCATACACCAATCAAACTTCTACTGTCCTTACTGTGATTTAAAAATATTGGGAGGGCTTGGCTCATCAGTGGTGAACCTTCCCAGCGGCTTCACCATTGGCCATTCGCTGGATAACTTTATGTTATTGAATCAAAACAAATCTAAAGTAATGATTTTGCGAAATGGAGGTCGCATGGCTCGATCTGACAAAAGGTTTTGGGGAAGATACACCTTCTGAAAGTCTCAACTCCAAATATCTAGGTTACCTACTCACCTAACGTAACAAGTTATTATACTCAATATTTTATATAAATGTCTCTTAAACCTACTCAAGTTTACACCGAACTTTTTGTTGAGAGAGGAATGCGGACGAGTGTCCCTCGGGGTTACTGAGGTCAAATTTACTTTGAAATATTGTATTATTTAAATGAATAGGTCTAGGTTAAGGTACCTTTTCGTTTGTCCCACTTTTGGAAACATCCCTTTAATAGTATAGTAGAAGTGGGTTTCAGGCAGTTTTGCTTAGATTCTGGACTCAAGAGGGTTTTTTCCTTTTTAAAGAATTGTGACGATCATTCTATGCTCTACAAAATATCGTCCACCAGATCCAAGTACAAATTCGCTTTTTCACTTTTTCCACATTGATATACGTTCTTACGCCCTTCCAGCCTAAATACCTGTTTCATGGTTTTTCAAGATGTCCCAAAGAGCAGTCTTTTTGGTCGTTGAGGTACAGCTTGCACCACGCTGACGAGGGCCTACAGCCTGAAACGCGTACGTGGTTAACTTTTCTTGATTAATCAAGAAACGATATTTAACCAATTCTGGAATAATTAAAAATCAACGATTAGTTGATATTTATACCGATAGATGACGCAAGCCATCAGCAACTTTTAGTTGAACGATCAGGAAATGGCTTTTTTTCTCAAAATAATTTTCATAAAACAAATTTAATATCAATAGAACAATATATTCATAGAATTTAGGCCTAAATCTAATGTAATTTCTGACGATAGCCACTATATATACTTAGCAAACATATTTATTTCTCAGTAAAAATAACCCCGTGTATCAATATTAAAGTGAAAATATTAAGCTTCCAGGAATAGGTTTCTTTAAAAGGCTTCCAGGAATAGGTTTCTTTAAAAGGCTTCCAGGAATAGGTTTCTTTAAAAGGCTTCCAGGAATAGGTTTCTTTAAAATGCTTCCTGGAATAGGTTTCTTTAAAAGGCTTCCAGGAATAGGTTTCTTTAAAAGGCTTCCAGGAATAGGTTTCTTAAAAAAAAAGTAACTTATCCTCTAAAAGAGTCTATTTGTTTTATTTTAAACTTATTTATTTTGAAAATAGAGAATAATCCATAAATAAATCTTCTAATTAAAAAGGCATATATTGGATCAAAATATCATTTATTTTACCAATATTTCAGTTGGCTGAACGCCATTAGGAGACACACATTAATATGTTATAATACCTTGATGAGGTTTGCGTTCAGCCAACTGAAATATTGGTAAAATAAATGATATTTTGATCCAATATATGCCTTTTTAATTAAAAACTTATTTATGATTGACGACTTCTTAGTTTCTAATCTTTCATTTCAAATGAAAAGGATTCTTGAACAATAAAGGAATATTAAAAGGATGCAGAGACAATTTTGTTCACACTTGGTTATCTCGTGTGACTTCAATAAAGGTCAATGTAATATCTTTCAATTATTGTCTGAAAAACGATATACAGTGGACCCTCGGTTTACGAGCACCTTGGAGTACGAGCTTTTCGCAGTACGAGCAAATTTTTTTGAAAAATTTTACCTCGGATTACGAGTGAAATTTCGCATTACGAGCAGCTCGTGATGGTTGCCCGTAATCGTGATGGATGAAAATTCACTGGAATCCCTCCCTTCAGATCAGAATCGGGAAATATGTAAAATGTGGGAAACTGTGCAATTGTTCGTAGCAAGAAGAATTGCCCGAGTTTCAATTATTAAAAATAAGAAATTAGTTTCGCACTACGAGCGTTTTGGAGTACGAGCATGGCTCTGGAACGGATTATGCTCGCAAACCGAGGGTCCACTGTACCTGTACATGTTAAAAGATGCATCTTCCTTAAATAAAATCGGTATATAAGAGAAGGATTAAAGATAGTTAAAATGAAAGTAGATAAAAATTATATTTTAAGGTATCAAAATGGTTCTTGTATGTACCCTACATTTCTGTGCTTGGAGAATCCGTATAAGACTAAATTGTCTTAATAAAGCTTTTTGTTGTTGTTGTTGGTATCAAAAAGGTTTTGTATTTTTTGTAACAAAGTAGGGCTATAACAAGTTCACGCTGTAGTTCGGCAGTTACGCGTCATATGAGCGGAACAGTGCGCACAAGGTAATAAAATTTGAACTCTGACACCTTGTATGTGTAAAAGTGAACTATTTCTACATCTGATCCACTTCCAATCTTCCCAACGGCATTGCAATTGCAATCTTCCAGACCTATCTATTTATAAACTTTTCTATTTCTATAGCCATTAAGATGCAAATATGAAATACGATAGAATCTCTATGAACGAACACTCCGCTAAAAGACACCTCTCTACAAAGGACAGTTTTCATTGCCAAAATGATCATTTAAACTAATTACCTGCTTTCCAGTAAGTGGACACCTCTGTCTAAAGGGCACTTTCCCTTTGCAACTAGTTGTTGTCCATTATAAAAATTTTCTACCGTATAGCAATGTGCCCATAAGAAATATATAGCCAAATATTTCGATACTTTTAAGTATTATAAAAATTTCTATTATATATATTAGGTGTACTATTTCGTGTGGGGTATAATATTTCACTTATATATATATTCAATTTATTCAAAACCTCGCCACTCGTGCATCACGTGGATGATTTGTTTACAGGGTTAGAATCCCCGAGAAAGATAGGCGAACAGCCTCATCGAAATATTGGATATTTTAATAAATTATTTTGATCCAAAATAAGCGTTATTAATTTTAAATATATATCTTATATAAAGAATAGAGAGATAAGATTTTCTGCTTGATTTTGGAATATCTTGAGGATTAAGCTATGGTGGTGCAGTCGTGGTTGAATAATAATCTTGAAAATATGAAGTCTTGATCAGAGATTTATTTATTGAGCTGAGGAATACATATGAAAAACATAATTTTGTAAAAGTATCGCCTGGCTTAAGGCGAATAGAACACGGAAAACAAAAGATTATTTACATAATGTACAAAGATTTGAGCCGGCCATCGGGGAAGAACAACAACGAGTTTTTATAGAGAAAGCATGACCTCTGGCCGTTTATTTAGCAGAGTATTTTATCTATGAAATATAATTTTAAATAAAATAATACTTTAATATAACAATTTTAAATAAAATATTTCAAAATAACATATATATTATAAAAAATATTTTTACTGTTGATTTTGGAATATTATTTAGATAAATTATTACTTACTGGTTGATATAGAGAATTATTGATCATTTGCTTGATCTTGTAATCCATGAGTATGTGATATTGCAGTTGTGGTAGATAGAATAAAACTGTTTTGTGTGTGTTTTTGTGAAATTGAGAAAAATATATCATGTGAGCGATCAGGATATGTTTTTTTTTTGGGGGGTTTAATATACAAAATAGGTATTCATGAATAAATAAATAATTTTTGAAAAAAAAAAAACACACAAAAGTCGCGATACTTTTTGAACACACCTCGTATATCCCTATGTTCCGCTCATATGACGCGTAACTGCCGAACTACAGCGTGAACTTGTTATAGCCCTAATTTGTTACATAAAAATACAAAACCTTTTAGATACCTTATAATATATTAGTTATCTACTTTCATTTTAACTATCTATAATCCTTATCTTATATACCAATTTTATTTCATAGATTATAGATATATATAGCAAAAAGTTCAAGAACATAAGAATTACCTAAGGAGAAATTATTATTCAGAAATATATATATTAAGGTGTATGTATTAGTTTGGTGTGTAAGACTTCACGAATATATATCTTTCTTTTGAATTAACTGTTTGATATCTTTTATAGCTTCAATCTAGATCTTTGGAAAAAAAAATTGGTAAATTATTGAAACCACGACAACAATGGCCAATAATCTCAATCATTCAAAAACTTTACTTTTTTCAATATATATATATATATCATTACGGATCATATATGCTTTTTCTTGTCGGTTATTTTATTTAAAAACTTTCAAGTTATTGCTTTCCGATGAAACATTTATTGATGAAAGTATCATAAAAACAACAAAAAAAAGTCTTCAATTTTTTTTTTCAAAATCATAAGACGCGCAATTCACAAGTCAAGATTTGAACTTTCAAATTATAAATTGAAAAGAAAAATAATTGAAAGGGTCAATCAGTTGCCTGAAGATATTAGCATCATATATTCAAGACGAGTATAGAGGCAAGTACCCCATATATTTGGATATAGAAAATATCTGCACTGAAAATTGAAGTAGATATCAAAATGAATTGAAAATGTGTTTAGTAGAATTTTGATATCCTTTTAAGAAACCATTTGTATATAGACGCATATTATATATTTAAAAATCAAATTAACAAACTGCTAAACAAACCGCTCTTCACCTTATCTACGACTGTTCAAACTTTACAGAAATGAGGCATCGATTGTTCCCTGATTTAAATGATTTAACTCTCTTACATCAACCACTATGTTTATACAAATATTATGAACTCTGAAGCTTGATGTGTGCATATAAATCTGTAAATATTTAATCCTAAGTTTTTATTTGTTTCAATTGGTTCCTTTGTAATAGGCGCAAATACTTCAATATCGCGCCTTGTTGGGGGTAATAAATAAATTTGAAGAAGAAAAAAAGAGCAAGGGTTATCAAGAAGTCTTATTCTGGAATCCCGACATCGTTACATTGTAGCCAAATTGATACAGCTTGAAGCTCTTGGTAGCAATTTGCTTTTTATGAGTCTATTGTTTCCGTGGGGAGGAGAGAAGCAGCTTTTTAAAGTCAGGTAACAAAAGCTTTTTTTTTGTTACATCCTTCTTTCAAACCTCCATTTGTATCCATGTTAACCATTTATTTTGAAAATGTCAAAACCTGATCATCTAACTATTCATGGCATTTAGTAATAGCATTGTTACCTATATAACTGAGACTTTATTAATAGAAATAGCTATGCAAATTATTCAGTCAACTCAATCGGTTGAAGGAATAAGTTTGCCTAATTTTTTTTATGCCTAACTGGCCTTGTCTTTACTGTTTGCGGAAGAGCATTGCTCGATGCAAATATTTGAATGTAATTCTACTGTCCTATAAGCTTATGTCCATAGTTTTCTTGAAAATCATTTCTGAGATTCCATCCTTCAGTGCTGATTATATAAGCAGAATCGTCCAATACAGTATTAGAGCTCTGAGAAGCGGTCTGGTGGATTAAATTGGCGAAACCGCTGGGAGGGTTCACCACTGATGAGCCAAGCCCTCCCAATATATTTTTTTCATCGCAGTAAGGGCAGTAGAAGTTTGTATTATGTATAAAAGAAACATTCGTGCTTTTGAATCCTTTCATTTAATAAGAAGGGATAAGTGGGATGTGTAAATTAACCAATTATCAAACTATTAGGAAAGTTCTAGAATTGAAACTACGACACCTTCCTAACTCTCGATTCAATTAAAGTTTCAACAACATCAAGCCTTTTATTGGGGACCTATGGCCTACACAGGATTCTCCCAAGTACATAGTTGCTGACAAAATATCAGTTATTTCCTGAGATCATTCATTTACATATCTATTTACATACGGCTCTCTTTTCTCAATGTTTCTTCTCTTCTTAAGCCAAGTGTGATCAAAATTGCCTCTGCCTCCATCAAAAAAAAAAAAAAGACGACCCGTTGACATCAGAATATGAAACTTCTTTAAGTTTTATCTAAGTGTATGTGTGAGTGGGTGTATAATAAAATATATAATTTCTTGATTTATCAAGAAATTGGGTTGGCCAAATATCAGGGAACAGGCTAAATCATGAATAGTTGATTTCTGTTCCACCAGATGGCGCTCTGCATTCTGAAAAGCACATGTGTTCCTGGTCAGGATATGCCTTTTTTATTTTTAATATATTTTTATTTTTTTTTTCAATTGTTTTTTCATATATATTAAAAATGGCATATCCTGACCAGGAGCACATGTGCTTTACAGAAGGCAGAGCGTCATCTGGTGGAACAGAAATCAACAGATGGCGCTCTGCCTTCTGTAAAGCACATGTGCTCCTGGTCAGGATATGCCATTTTTAATATTGATTTCTACAACTGATCTTTTTATCTTTTATTTTTTATTTCGTTTTTTAATATATATATATATATATGAAATACTAGTTAATATTCAATAATGTTGGAAGATATATTACAAATAGTAAAAGTTATCAGAAACCAAGAATCTCTTCCTCAAAGTCTAATCTCGCAGCTATAAATCATTTTGAAATATGACACATTTTTATGATTGTATGGATATATATAGCAACTTTTTGTTATAGTGGTTTATATATGTTGATAAGGTGAGATGTATCAACAGATATCTTCAACAATTTCAAATATCTTTTGACTTTTTATCATCTTGAAACTATTTTTAAATGGATAAAAACACGTCAATGTTATTTCCATTGAATATTATTTTCATATATTGGATAAATTAATAGCTGGTGCTGTGGCTTTGTCATCGACCCGGGCTGCTAGTTTTCGCCTACGGTCAATAGATGGCGTCTAGTTTTTACGTCTATTTTGACGGGAGAGGTGACCTTTATCTTTATAGATCTAATATATATATATATATATATATATATATATATATATATATATATATAGTGTAGAAACTATATAACAAAATTATAACAGTGATTCTAATTTTAAAACTTAAGGAGCAAACTGATAATAATGATAACTTATATCAATTAGATTTGATTAGATTAGCAAGCTAAATCTAAATTAATTATAATAATAAATAGTTATTTAATTTTATAGTCCAGTTTTGTATTAAGATTATCTTCACTATTATGATCATTTAAATTCAAATTATAAAATTTGTAAAATGTTATTAATTTGTAGATAGAGGGAGAAAAAAAAAATCCTTTACTTCTAATACATCCTCAAGTTAATTATATATTTATAATTAATAACAATAAAAATTAACAACGTAACGTCTATTACATCGGCTTTTACACGTCATTTAGACATACTCTAATCCTATATATAGAATAATCGAAGAGAGAATATATATAATAGTTAGAAAAAAGAGAGAAAGACAGAACCATGCACTTTTAATCAAACTAATAATAAGGAAAAAAAAAGTTTTGTAAAGAAGGTAGATAAGATTGTTAGTATATATATATATATTTTTATAATTTTATATTTTATCCTTTTTTTTTAAAGATTTTTAAAGGTTTTTTTTATTTTATAATATGATTATAAATAGTTGTATTTAGTAATATATCTATAGTATGAATTAACATTTGTTATAAGTTTGGATATTATGTTTTGAAACCCTAATGGTAGACCAGACATACACAAAAAACTTTAAATTGAAATAAATTGGAAAAAGAGATCTGCTGGACCGGGGATCTTCAGATAAAAGTCCAACGACATTTCACCCCTTCTTTATTATGTCATAGATCTCTTTTAAACCGGATTTTATGTGTTAATATTAAGTTGTTTCAGTGAAATATTTAAATGAACATATATAACAGATACAAGTGTTAACAAATTCAAACTGTAAACCTACCTCGACCGCGGCGTCCTCCATTGTGAATATCTATTTCTGGCTGACACATGTTGCGGGGTGGGGGACATTTCAAATTTAGACCATTTATTCAGAATTTTTTTGAACAACAAGAAAATTAAAGAAGAAAGGAAAAATAGTTAAGGGAAGAAAGCTGAATTTCATAATCTTTACAGCTAGTTATATCAAAATAACTGATTCAACACTTATTCATCTTTTAATATTCCTTTAAAAAGGCAAATTATAAGAGTTTAATAAAGCTATTAATTGTGCAAATTCACCTTTATTTAACTTCCATTTTCCTCCCCAGAAATTGGAGATTAAACAAAATGAACTATATACTATAATACTTTAAAAATCTTGTGAAAAAATCTTTTAATCAGTTATTTAATCAAAGTTTAATTAACTGTTAAAGATTATAAATTTTGTATTAGTTATTATTAAGAGAAATTATAGAAAGTTGATTTCATAAATGGATATTTCCATTTATTTTTTTTTAAATATTTTATAATTGATATACTGTTGAAATATTTTACTTGTTTGATACTAAATTTGTTTTTAATAAATTCCATGTTTAAATTTTTAACATCTTCTATGAAATTATCTAATATATTATTTATTCTATAAAATCTTAGAAACTGACCATAATATATACCTTTACAGCAATTTAATAATATATTAGAATTCATATTACAGTATTTTATAATATTGAAATTATAATTACTCTTTTTATTATAAACTCTAACAGCACTATTTGTAAGGTCTATATTCAAGTCTAAAAAGTTAACTTTTTTGTTTCTATAAATTTTTTCATTGTTCTTAAGTTTCAAGTATTTAGGATATATTTCAGGTATTAATTTTTTAAACTGTGGATTATTAAATATTATTATGTCATCTACATATCGGAATATTTGCCAATTAATATTATTTTGTAGAAAGTATTCTCTTTCGTACCAGAACAATATTAGATTTGCTAATAACGGACTAGAAGAAGTTCCCATGGGAACGCCTTCTGATTGAATATATATTTTATTTTTAAATTCTATATAGTTAAAATTTAAAAATTGCTGTAAAGGTATATATTATGGTCAGTTTCTAAGATTTTATAGAATAAATAATATATTAGATAATTTCATAGAAGATGTTAAAAATTTAAACATGGAATTTATTAAAAACAAATTTAGTATCAAACAAGTAAAATATTTCAACAGTATATCAATTATAAAATATTTAAAAAAAAATAAATGGAAATATCCATTTATGAAATCAACTTTCTATAATTTCTCTTAATAATAACTAATACAAATTTATAATCTTTAACAGTTAATTAAACTTTGATTAAATAACTGATTAAAAGATTTTTTCACAAGATTTTTAAAGTATTATAGTATATAGTTCATTTTGTTTAATCTCCAATTTCTGGGGAGGAAAATGGAAGTTAAATAAAGGTGAATTTGCACAATTAATAGCTTTATTAAACTCTTATAATTTGCCTTTTTAAAGGAATATTAAAAGATGAATAAGTGTTGAATCAGTTATTTTGATATAACTAGCTGTAAAGATTATGAAATTCAGCTTTCTTCCCTTAACTATTTTTCCTTTCTTCTTTAATTTTCTTGTTGTTCAAAAAAATTCTGAATAAATGGTCTAAATTTGAAATGTCCCCCCACCCCGCAACATGTGTCAGCCAGAAATAGATATTCACAATGGAGGACGCCGCGGTCGAGGTAGGTTTACAGTTTGAATTTGTTAACACTTGTATCTGTTATATATGTTCATTTAAATATTTCACTGAAACAACTTAATATTAACACATAAAATCCGGTTTAAAAGAGATCTATGACATAATAAAGAAGGGGTGAAATGTCGTTGGACTTTTATCTGAAGATCCCCGGTCCAGCAGATCTCTTTTTCCAATTTATTTCAATTAAAGTTTTTTTGTGTATGTCTGGTCTACCATTAGGGTTTCAAAACATAATATCCAAACTTATAACAAATGTTAATTCATACTATAGATATATTACTAAATACAACTATTTATAATCATATTATAAAATAAAAAAAACCTTTAAAAATCTTTAAAAAAAAGGATAAAATATAAAATTATAAAAATATATATATATATACTAACAATCTTATCTACCTTCTTTACAAAACTTTTTTTTTTCCTTATTATTAGTTTGATTAAAAGTGCATGGTTCTGTCTTTCTCTCTTTTTTCTAACTATTATATATATTCTCTCTTCGATTATTCTATATATAGGATTAGAGTATGTCTAAATGACGTGTAAAAGCCGATGTAATAGACGTTACGTTGTTAATTTTTATTGTTATTAATTATAAATATATAATTAACTTGAGGATGTATTAGAAGTAAAGGATTTTTTTTTCTCCCTCTATCTACAAATTAATAACATTTTACAAATTTTATAATTTGAATTTAAATGATCATAATAGTGAAGATAATCTTAATACAAAACTGGACTATAAAATTAAATAACTATTTATTATTATTATATATATATATATATATATATATATATATATATATATATATATTAAGAAAAAGGCATCTCCTTCTTAATTTATGCACCTTATCCCAGTACAATGTTACATTTGTACTATTTTTTCATATATATATATATATATAATTTGTTTATTATTAGACTTAGTTTGTAGAGGGTTTAAATATAGCCTATATGTTAATAGAAAATTCAGCTAGTTACATGTGTAAAATTCCTTAATGATTAATTGAATAGCTTTGCTACGAAGAAGAGAGAAAAACAAACATCAATTTATGTGAATATTAAAATAAAAGGATTTGAAAGCGCGAATGTTTCTTTTATACATAAAACGAACTTCTACTGATAGATTACTGCCATCTATCGGAAAATATATCAACTATCCGTTAAATTAAAAAATATATATATATATATATTCTACAGAGTTATCCCATATTCTAGTTTTTTCCCCTTGAAATATCGCAAGAAAAAAAATTATCTAAGTCATTCTCTAAGTATAATAGTTTGTTTAGAGAGCCAGATAAAAATATGAGGCAAGACGCTCATTTAAAATTTTCAATTATCCAGGTATTTAAAACTTTTCAAATTTTATTAAATTTAAAATAATATTAGAACCATCGAAGCGCATCTTTGTGACCAAAAGCTTATCTTAATTTGATCATTAAAAAAATCTTTTGCTATAAATTGATACCAGTTTGGGAATCTCAAATTGGTCTGTTTCTTCTATTCATCGACACTTTGTCAGCTTCGACTGTGCATTAGGAGCTGCCTGTGACTCCATAATGAGAAAGCCGCAGCTTCAGCGCACCCTAAAAAGAGTTTTTAACCCATTCCATATATGGTTTTTACGGCGACCCCGCAAGGTCTTTTTGTCAATGGGCGATTAGAAACTCCTTCTAGAGAGAGAGGGACATTTTTTTTGTAACTTAATGATATTCTAATTATATTTTAACGGCGTGGTTAATTGTTTTACCTCCGGCCTAAATATAGAACTACATGAAATAGTGAAGAGGCTCTTTATACATGACATTTTTAATAGACACCACAATATAAAAGATAGTATTATTGTAAAACGGCATTTGAAAACCATCCCGCATCTGTTTCTTTTCAACGAAAAATCAAAACTTATTTTTAAAGGAAAAATAACGATTATTTCTTACCTTAAAGATGAGGTATGAAAGGATGAATTATGAAGAGTAATGATAAAAGAAAAAATAAAAGTGTTCAGGGATGGGAATCGAACCTACATTGTTCCGCTTACCGGGCAGATGCCATGTCCACTAGGCTAGATAGTATTATATAGATTCGTAATACATTCATGAACTGCATGGACGTTATCGCTGTATAATATGAACTTCTTGCTAGAAATCCGATTGTCTCAGGGTTCTCCTAGAACGGATCGTTAGTGTTGTTGAAATCTCATGTTCCAGACACATCCAATATAACAACACAACATGTGGTCAAGTCTACGTCTGATTTCTTTTTACGATTAAACTCATGTTGACCATCATCTTAGCTTACAAGGGTTTACTATCATGGCAGTTGAACAAAAGGGTTTCCTTTTGATAAAATTACACTCATAGACAAAACTTCTTCTTTCTTATCTCCACACTGGGTGAAGTAGATTGCGTCTGCCTTTGTCATTAAGACTGGGAGCACTACTCAGTGGCAGGACGACTTAGCTCCAAAAGAAATGGCCGCCTCTGACATGAGGAACAGACGCCATGTGCAGCCGCTCCTGACATGGAGTACAAACGCTGCTCATCCTGTATCCCTGGATTAGAAGCCCTTATAGGGTACTATCAGCCGGGCCAGCTGAACCCAGATTTTTTAGTGAGCTTGTTACTGCTCCCTCTCCTCCTTTTTCATCCGGGCTTGGGACCGGCAAAGGCGAAGTTTTAGACAAAACTTAAGGAAGTTGTACCTTTTAACATGTATATCGGGATTCAGACAATACCTCTGAAAGATATTTACAGTGGCCATTATTGAAGACATACGAGATAACCAACTGTGAACAAAATTGACTCTGTCTCCTTAAAAAAAAAAGCGACATTAAAGAGTTTCCACTTCCTTAAGTTTTGTCTATAGGTGTATATAGAGCCGTGAAGTAAGCCATTTTAGCACGAGAGCTTTCCCACTTTTATCCATATAAAGAAACATGCAATCAGGTTTAGTTTTCGTATTTTTTAAAAAATAGCATCAGCAATAAGGACAGTAAAAGTTTGATTTATTTGTGAAAAGAAACATTCGCGTCTTAATGTCTTCATTTGTTATATATAGAAGACGTGTTATTGCTTTGTATTGGTTTAGGTTGGTATCATAAAAAAATATTGTTCTTCTTTCATTTATCATCTATTATTTTCTAATGGAATAGCTACAGAAGAGAAATTTTAAAGTTTGGCAAAAGATGGAGATAGAAACTTGATTTTAATCAGATTTGTCAATAGGCACTAGGTACCTCCTTCACCATGTTTGAAAGATCCTGTGGAAAATCAATTTTTTTCTGAATGGTTAATGAGGAAACATACAATTTGACAATTTTTTTTTTGACAATTAAAACAAATTTATTGATAACTCAGTCAATATTTACAAAATGAGGAAGAGATCACAAAAATAATTTGAGAAAATAAAAAGATAGCGAAAAGTGTGTTCGAACCAGGAATTTTATAGCGCTTTAAAGAGGTGAACAATAAATGTTTGTTCGATGATTACCTGTGTAACAAAAATATTATATTTAAGATTCTTTTCTTATACTTATTATGAATCATGTATATATAGTCTATTATTATTGATATTTGTGTGTATATATTTTATATTTTAGTCCCAGAGTTATAAATATTTTATATATCGTCGCGTGAAGGCATCATGTGATCATCCAAAGCAGTTTAAAACAAGAAACGCCCTGATGACGTTAGGCGTACAGCCTATTGAAATATTGGCATTTTATAATAAATAAAATGTTTGTTTTATTTTAGATCCAAAATATGCCGTTTAATTAATAAAATATTATATATAGAGTATGTATTTTAAATTTAAAAAACATACAATAACAAAATATGTCCGTTTTGACGAATTATCATGTTGAAAATAATATGGAAATTTTACTGAATGTTTGCACCAAAGGATGGTGCTCTATGATTCGAATTCACACTAAAACAATCAAATTTTAATAACAGATCCTCTATAATATCAACCAGAAATTTTCTATAAAATTAATATCGTCAGATCTTTTTTTTTTTTAAGGAAACCTAAGTGTTTTTATGACTATTTTGTTGCATATTTGAAGATAATTTTTATAAATAAAAATATTTATACAGTTTTTAACTGCACTGAGGGAAATTAAAAATGAGAGGGCATCACATACAACATAGATCATCAGTGGTTTAACGGTTTTGCAAATTTAGAAAGAGTGTATCGTTAATAACCTATGTCCTTTCATATTCAATTTTTATTATTACAATATGAGATGTCTGTAGAAATATCTTTTAAATATCAAAGTGTATTAGTGTTAAAAATGTAAAAAAAAGATTTCATTGTTAGAGAGGGTGACAAGAGATTTTGTTAAATATTTTATTTTCGATACTGATGAGGGTGGAATCTATTCTTACCGAAATGTATTGCTAATATAGGATTTGGCCGGGAAGAATATCCCTTTACAATTGGATTAATTTTGTGTCATTTTTGAAGATGCTATAGCGCTATAAAGATGTGAAGGATATATGTTTGGTCGGTGATTACCTGTGTATTCTATTGTATATATTTATATTTGAAACATACTATAATAATATATGTCCGTTTTGACAAATTATCATGTTGAAAATAAATAAAGAGCGGACAGTTCAGACAAGTCCAATTAGAAACCAAATTTGTCCAGATGAGAGCGGTGTGTTGGAGATAGAGTGAACGAACAGATCAGACAAGTCCAATTAGAAAACAAATTTATCAAGGTGAGAGCAGTGTATTGGAGATAGAGTGAACCTACAGTTGAGACAAGTCCAATTAGAAACCAAATTTATCAAGGTGAGAGCAGTGTATTGGAGATAGAGTGAACCTACAGTTGAGACAAGTTCAATTAGAAACCAAATTTGTCGAGATGAGAGCGGTGTATTGGAGATAGAGTGAACCTACAGTTGAGACAAGTCCAATTAGAAACCAAATTTGTCCAGATGAGAGCAGTGTGTTGGAGATAGAGTGAACCTACAGTTGAGCCAAGTCCAATTAGAAACCAAATTTGTCGAGATGAGAGCGGTGTGTTGGAGATAGAGTGAACGGACAGTTGAGACAAGTCCAATTAGAAACCAAATTTGTCGAGATGAGAGCGGTGTGTTGGAGATAGAGTGAACGGACAGTTGAGACAAGTCCAATTAGAAACCAAATTTGTCCAGATGAGAGCAGTGTGTTGGAGATAGAGTGAACGGACAGTTGAGACAAGTTCAATTTGAAACCAAATTTGTCCAGATGAGAGTGGTGTGTTGGAGATAGAGTGAACGGACAGTTGAGACAAGTTCAATTTGGAACCAAATTTGTCCAGATGAGAGCAGTGTGTTGGAGATAGAGTGAACCTACAGTTGAGCCAAGTCCAATTAGAAACCAAATTTGTCGAGATGAGAGCGGTGTGTTGGAGATAGAGTGAACGGACAGTTGAGACAAGTCCAATTAGAAACCAAATTTGTCGAGATGAGAGCGGTGTGTTGGAGATAGAGTGAACGGACAGTTGAGACAAGTCCAATTAGAAACCAAATTTGTCAAGATGAGAGCGGTGTGTTGGAGATAGAGTGAACGGACAGTTGAGACAAGTTCAATTTGAAACCAAATTTGTCCAGATGAGAGTGGTGTGTTGGAGATAGAGTGAACGGACAGTTGAGACAAGTTCAATTTGGAACCAAATTTGTCCAGATGAGAGTGGTGTGTTGGAGATAGAGTGAACGGACAGTTGAGACAAGTCCAATTAGAAACCAAATTTGTCAAGATGAGAGCGGTGTGTTGGAGATAGAGTGAACCTATAGTTGAGACAAGTTCAATTAGAAACCAAATTAGTCCAGATGAGAGCGGTGTGTTGGAGTGAACGGACAGTTGAGACAAGTTCAATAAGAAACCAAATTTGTCGAGATGAGAGCGGTGTGTTGGAGTGAACGGACAGTTGAGACAAGTTCAATTAGAAACCAAATTTGTCGAGATGAGAGCGGTGTGTTGGAGTGAACGGACAGTTGAGACAAGTTCAATTAGAAACCAAATTTGTCGAGATGAGAGCGGTGTGTTGGAGTGAACGGACAGTTGAGACAAGTTCAATTAGAAACCAAATTTGTCGAGATGAGAGCGGTGTGTTGGAGTGAACGGACAGTTGAGACAAGTTCAATTAGAAACCAAATTTGACGAGATGAGAGCGGTGTGTTGGAGTGAACGAACAGATCAGACAAGTCCAATTATAGACCAAATTTGTCCAGATGAGAGCGGTGTGTTGGAGATAATGAGAACGGGTAACTGAGACAAGTGCAATAATAGACTAAACTTGTCAAGATGAGGGCGATGTGGTGTGAACGCATAGTTGAGACGATCCAATTATAGACCAAATTTGTCCAGAATAGAGCGGTGTGTTGGAGATAATGAGAACGGGTAACTGAGACAAGTGCAATAATAGACTAAACTTGTCAAGATGAGGGTGATGTGGTGTGAACGGATAGTTGAGACGATCCAATTAGAGACCAAATTTGTCCAGTTGAGAGCGGTGTGTTGGAAATAGAGTATAAGCGGGTAGACAAGTCCAATTAGAGACCAAATTTGTCTCTGAGATAACGGGCAATTAGAGCGGCGGGCGGGGAGAATTGATTGTTCCACCTACCTGCAGGCGCGAGGTGTGAAGCGCTCATCAATCAGCACCGACACGCACACAGATCAATCGCCGAGGTCGGCCACGCCAAGTCATCGACCATCATTTCATTGCCACATAGGTTCGACTCCCAGACACCCAAACTTTTTTTTCGCTGAAGAACCTACTAATTAGATTATAAATCAATTTCCAAGTCAGTTGTCTTAACAGTTCATTCAATAAAGTCGAATAACTCCATGTGAACTCATTTACTCCAATCAAATGAAATCCTTATATTGAAATTCTGACCATTTGGGGTCGAATTAATAAAGGGAGAAAGTACTTAGCTTTATTCTGTAACATTAAAGGAATTTTTAAAACATTCATATATGTGAAAAAATAGTACAAATGTGAAATTTTACTGGGATTAGATGAATAGATGAAAAAAAGGGAATCTCCTTATCGTGCAACTGAAAGTTTCTGACGGCTTGCGCCATCTATGGAAATAAATATCAACTATTCGTTGATAAATTTCTTGATTAATCCAATTCTGGAATGATAAAAAAATCAACGAATAGTTGATATTTATTCGATAAATGGCGTAAGCCATCAGCAACTTTCAGTTGCACGATAGAGGAGATGCCCTTTTCTTCATTTATATAAGTGTTAGACAAGAATATACATGTCTTCTTCATAAATTATCTAATTTTCTAATATAAATAGGTATCCAAGAGCAATTTACAATAAGAAATTAGAACTTATTAAAAAAAGTCATATTCCTATTTTCTGTTTGATGTAATGGATAATATTCCAAGTTAATACTGACACATCCATGATTCTAAGCTCCAACTTAAAACTCTCAGATCAATTTCTTCGCAACAGGTGTTGGCAACTATCTCCAATCTCTCTAGACTTGTAAATTTATATATAATACAAATATGTGCTATATAAAGGTTATTATTTAAAATGTTATTTTATTTTAAATATATATTTCATAGATTCAAATATTCTGTTAAGTCGACCGCCAGAGGTCGCGCTTTCTGTTTATATAACCATTTTTTGTTGTTTCCCGATGGCCGGCTCAAACCATATGTAAATATGTAATTAGGTTTTGTTTTCTTTTACTATCTGCCTTTAAATTCAAGGTATTATTTATTCTCAATTATGTTATCATATTAATTAAAGTAAATTATGATTCAACCCTTATTTTATTAATATTTTTCAACGACTACAAAGCAATATATAAAAAAAAACATACTCATGTACCCTTCAACAACCTAAGAAAATCTTTTTATTTATAATATATATATACTCGTGACCGGTTGAACCGGCTCAAACCATATGTAAATATGTAATTAGGTTTTGTTTTCTTTTACTACCCGCCTTAAAAGTCAAGGTATTATTTATTCTCAATTATGTTATCATATTAATTAAAGTAAATTATGATTCAACCCTTATTTTATTAAGATTTTTCAACGACTACAAAACAATATCATAATGATACTAATGTGCCCTTCAAAAACCTAAGAAAATCTTTTTACTTATAATATATCATGGTATATATATACTCATGAACAAAAATTAAAGAAATGAAAAGTCTTTTATGTATCGCCGGTCGTTTATTTTTATTTATTTTTTCAGGAAACAGACAATTTTTTGTTTACACTTGATTATCTCGTGTCTTCAATTATGGTCACTGTGTATCAAATATATTTCAGAGTCAATGTCTGAATTCCGATATACATGCTAAAAGGTACAACTTCCTTAAGTTTTGTCCATGAATGTATATATAGTTTTTGTTTAATAAACTAAACCCTCAACAAAAAAAAAAACTATTGATTCAATGTCTGGTAATTTTATAAGGATATACTAAAAGGTCCATAGGAAACTGAATTTTCACATTGTTTCTGATCAATGTAGGAATGTGAAGTATAAGTGCTAGCCTTGATGGATTTTTTGACATATTTTATGTGTTTTGTTTAAATAAATTAGCCCAATCTGTCGATTGAACCTATCTATCTTCGAAATGGATTTTGAAAATTATTTTACAGCTGAAGCCGTAATTATAATAATTATTCGGTCATGCGATGTGGCCGAAAAAATTAACATACGTTTTTTTTTAATAAATGTTTTCTGATAATATGGCTAAAAGTTGCTTGATGTTGCATGAAAACATTTATCTTTGGCATAGATTGGCATCTTTCCCATCCCTGGACACTTTTATTTTCCCGTTCATCATTACTCTTCATAATTCACCCTTTCATACCTCATCCAAAAAGGTTAGAAATAGTCAATATTTCACCTTGAAATAAATTTTGATTTTTCATTGAAAAGAAACTCATGCGGTGTAACTTCAAGTGTTGTTTTATAGTAGTATTTTTCTTAATTTTCTTCTGCGTAGGATTCAAATATATTTTTCTCTAGCATGAGATATATATTTTTAGAATCCATTTTCAAATATATTGTATGTATAGACTTGGTGATATAGATTTCATTATATTATTTCGCTCTTATAAAATACCTTTTGTTTATTATTCATATATTTGTATAATATATTCATTTCATCTCTTAAATATTTTTGAATATTTGAGAATAGGAATTTTTTTTTCAATTTTAACAAATGTCCTTTCATTAAATCTAATAGTTTTATTTTTGGCAAAAATTGATAATTTATTAAAGAAAAAGGAATCTTTTTTATTTATTTATTTCGCCTCAATTTACAGGTGTTACATTCGAGCACAGCTCGCGAGTCACCTTTGTCCTGGCTATTTACACATGGCGAGTTGGTGGAGTAGAGGTGGTCCCCTAGGCCTTGCAGGAGGACAGCTGTTGGGCGATGAGCTCTTGACTAAGTGTCAGGGCCGGGTTGTCGGAATCGGGGATAAAAGGAATCTCCTGAAAAACTGGTCATTCAAGGCATCCTGAAAAATCATGAAACGGGTAGTTAAGGCCAGAATTGCGTGAGACCGCGACACAATGTGAAAAAAATAGAACAAATGTGATATTGTACTGGGATAAGGTGCATAATTATGAAAAAAAGGGCATCTCCTTATCGTGCAACTGAAAGTTGCTGATGGATATCGCCATCTGTCGGAATAAATATCAACTAACCGTTTGTTTTTAATTATTCCAGAATTGGTCAAATACCGTTTCTTGATAAATCAATAAAAGCAAACCATTTAGGCATTTCGGACTATTGGCTCTCATCAGCGTGGTGTAATCTGTAACTCAACGACCAAAAAAAAAAGTGTTCTTTGATATTTTTGATAAATTTATAATTGAAGTGTTTATATATCTAAATAAAAAATTGATTGTTTTTGTTGTGGTTCAGTATATGTTTCCACATCTGACCTATCCTGTTAAAACTTTGATAGAATATAGCGTTAGATCGCTGTCATAGTTTCAATCGCTGCATATGTAAATAAGGGAAATAACATGTAAATTTAAATTTTACGGTTGTTCCGTATTTCCGACACATTTTTTTTTATTATTTCGACTTAGAGCGCTATGTCCCCCTAGGGACACTTGCACTTTAAACATAAACAAAATTTTTGAAAGAAAAGAAAGAAAGATATTTATATGTACAGAATTTAGCATGCAAGTTTTTCTTTCAAACCTGAAAGGTTCAGGTTCCTAATATATATATAAATATATATTTTTTCTCTTTTTATTTCGATTACTTTTTTTTTTTGTAAAAAATTTATAACTGTTTCTGTTTAAAAAAATGTAAATCGACGCAATTATCCCTAGCCGGGATATCGCGTTTGTGTGTTGAAATAAATAAATAAAAGCATGCAAGTTAGTTAGATGAAAAGATAATATATATATATATATAATACCCATTTCTTGGTTTTTCAAGAAGCCTCTGGGACCGAAATTATTTTTGGTCGAAGTGGTACAGCCTACTCCACGCTGACGACCGCTAAACACGTTCGTGGATGGTTTTTCTTGATTTATCAAGGAATTGGGTAGTCCAAATATCAGGGAACAGGCTAAATCAATGTTTAGTTGATTTCTGTTCCACCAGATGGTGCTCTGCCTTCTGTAAAGCATATGTGCTCCTAGTCAGGATATGCATTTTTTTTTTTATATTAACACCTGACCTTTTTATTATTTTTTCATATATATATAGAAATTTTTCCAGAAGGAAATTGATCTAGAAAATCATAGGGTGCTCTCCCGTCAAAATAAACGTCAAAACTAGACGCCATCTATTGACCGTCGCCACAAACTAGCGACCTCGGGTCAGTGACAAAGCCACAACACTAGCTTTGGCAAACTGAGAAGCGTCCACTTAGAGACCATGTTTTCGGGCTGATGGCCCTCGTCAGCCTAGGGCGGACTTTATTCCACGAGATTCACACGGAATCTAATGGAATATTCACAATCTGCCAAAGAGGTGTTTAGCTGGCAAGTGGCTATATAAATATATATACATACAGGAAACATGATACACTTTAGAGGAAAGAATAAAAGAACACAAACAGGGGCTGAAAGGTATTAGGAATCTTAAAAACATAAGTTTTGTATATATATATGAAAAAACAATAGAAAAAAATAAAAGATAAGTGGGTCAGGTGTTGATATTAAAAATAAAGAAGGCATCTCCTGACCACAAGCACATGTGCTTTTTAGATGGCAGAGCGCCATCTAGTGGAGTAAAAATAAACTAAACGTTTATTTAGCTTACTCCGAGATATTTGGCCAACCCAATTCCTTGATAAATCAAGAAAAGCCATCCACGAACGCGTTTCGCGCTGTTGGCGCTCGTCAGCGTGGAGAAGGCTGTCTTTACGCAAATTTGGCCTTAAATACCCATTTCTTGATTTCTCGGGAAGCCATTGGGTCCAAAAAATCTTTTTGGTCGCAATGG
>CP092866.1:25648531-25663293 GCA_030710605.1 Cordylochernes scorpioides | reverse complement strand
TGATATTTACCATCTTGTAGTCTTGTAATTAGGCAAGAGGCCTGTAGAAGCGTTTTGTCTCGAAAGGGCATCTATATATAGATGAAAATTCTTCTGGGAAAAAAATTGATCCATAAAACTTTCCATCTATATTTTAGCCACATATATTTGGCCTAGCTACCAGCTAAACACCTCTTTGGCAGATTGTGAAGATTTCATTTCATTTGATTCCTTGTGGATCTCATGGAATAAAGTCCGCCCTAGACTGACGAGGACCATTAGCCCGAAACCATGGTCTCTAGGTGGACACTTCTCAGTTTGTCAAGGATGGTGTTGTGGCTTTGTCACCGAACTGAGTCCGCTAGTTTGCAAAGACGGTCAATAGATGGCGCTTATGACACACCATATATATAACATACAATATATATATCTTATATAAAGAGATCGGGAGATATGGAGAGAGAGATTAAGTAGCTCATCCTCAGTAGAGGAAGGCACTGAAGGAAGCGGACAAATGACAAATAAAAAATTGAGCTTTTGCGCGTTGTAAATGAAAAAGCAAGAGAGCATTCTAAATTTCAGAACATGCATCACTGCATGTACTCCATACTGTTTGCAACGTACATCACTAGCAGTCATTTCTAATGTTGTTATTGCCGTGTCCAATGAAGAGCCTCAGATGTCCCCATGCATCTCTATCACAGCAGTCGCAATGTCCACTATCTTGGGTGTATAAATCTGCTGCTCTGGGTCCATGTCAATTTTCTGTTGTTTTGCCCAATGAAAAGCCTCAGATGTCCCCATGCATCTCTATCACAGCAGTCGCAATGTCTAGTATCTTGGGTGTGTAAATCTGCTGCTCTGGGTCCATGTCAATTTTCTGCAAGGCTGCGGCCATTGCTGAGCATGAGAATATGTGGGTAGGTCTTAGTTAGTCATTAGTAATACTTAATTAAATGAATATTGGAATTAAGAGAAGGAAATCTTTTGAGAAAGGTAAAATCTCTATGATGCGATATCAAGACTATAGAGATCTTATTCATGATAAAATTGTGAAAAACATGTTTGTAAATATTTCTTGTAAGATATAGTCGATGTTTTATTAAGCCCGTTTAAGAGCGATTATCGCTTGAAAGCTAGCGTTTTGTAATAAAAGGAAACTCATTGTGAGAAAATAGAGCTCTTATATTGATATCAAAGACAGGACTCCGTTCTTAGACCTCCCGTCCTACCGGAAGAATGTCTCAGAAACCTTGAGTTGGCGCCATCAGCAGGTTTGGACATTTTTCTGCCAGAGGTGCGGAGATAAAGAAGGCCGGATCACAAAAATTTTCCAGAACTTGCATGTCATTACAAGTTTTACAAGTTTCTTGGGGATATTTCTTTTTATCTTTCTCGAAAGGAATCTCTTCTTGAGGCTGCATATACTTCTGATGGAACCAATAGATTTCCATTCTTGCAGCTCATTTAGGTCCGAAATTATTTATTCTCAATCCCACAATATATAATAATAATAAAGGAAGGTTTGTGGGTGTGTTTGTTTCGAATACATCTTTGTCCTAACCCGATGAAATTCGCCATAGAGAATTCGTTCTGGAACGCTTCACGATTTTGCGTGTCATCCTTGCGCAGGGCCATGCTAATCTTCTCTGTATCGTTCCAATCTTAGTATATGTACCGCCGAACAAGCCTAATTCGTTCTGGAAAGAATTACGGTCATAAATTAGACCTCGGAATATGCAAATCAATCTGATAACAGACTTATTTGCATATTTCGATTATTCTACATATATTTCTACAATAGTTGATGTACCTGGATGAAATTTTGACACACTAAATCGAGTTCACCAGGTTTTATGAACTCATATATAAGAGATACGGAGAGTTTCGAGACGCTCTCTCTCTCTCTCTCTCTTTATTTTCATTTAATCTGTATTTAATCTTATATAATCTTATATGGACGTTATAATAAATCAGTTTCAATCTCAATCTCTCTCTCTCTCTTTCGCTTGTTCGGCGGTACATATACTAAAATTGGAACGATACAGAGAAGATTAGCATGGCCCCTGCGCAAGGATGACACGCAAATTCGTGAAGCGTTCTCTCTCTCTCTCTCTATTCTAGTTAACCCAATCACAGGTTAATTTGTATATTACGTTCATTCTGCCTATGTTTTCACAATATTCAATATTTACGGATGAAATAGTATAACTATACAATGATATTGTGATGCATTAGCGCGCCATCTGTTATCAAAATACGAAACTATTTTAGACGCATATGATTCTTTTAAAAATAATATCCATTGCAGTAAGGGCAGTAGAAATTGTTTTATTTTTTAAAATATTCATACGCGTCTATAATAGTTTCGTATTTTGATAACTATACAATGTTAGTATGTCCTAAGAAACTTTCATAAATCCAAAACGTTGTATAATGAAACTTCATTACAGAATGTGTGGTATAGACCGCACAGGTTTCCACTATAATTTGTCCTGTATATGTAAGTATTTGATAAAATATAGAATGACCCAGAATAAGTATATTGCTACGGCGTTTTATGGTTTCCACAAGTCCATATCTCAGAAGAAGGCCAAGTGACACTCACTTTCTTACTGCTACTCTTTTTGTGTTGTTTTTCTTGCTTCCCTCTTTCTCTTTCTTGTTTTTTTTTTTATTTTTCTTCTGTCTATATCGTTATTTTCTTTGTCTCACTGCTTTGTTCTTAGGCATACCACTGGTGAATCCTGTATAGGGTCAGTGACCCTAAATAAAGGCTTTTTGTTGTTGTTGTTAAAATATAGAATGAGTTACACCGTCGAAACCGCTGATAGAGTTCACCACTGATGAGACAGGTTCTTTCATTATTTTATCATTACAGTAAGGGCACTATAAAATTGTTTTATTTCAAAAAGAAACATACACGTCAAAAATAGTTAAAATTTCTTATGACAGATGGCGCGCTAATGCAACATATTAATAAAGTATATTGAAATTAATCATAAAATTTATAAGAACGAACCACCGAGGAAATTTTGTCAACTTGCATTGCCATCGGGCTCGAGCAAGTAGATCAAATTGCAGACATATAGATGTTCTCTGTGTAAGTTAAAAATATATCACAAAAATTTGTATACAGACACACAGACATGGAAGAGGTTAAAAAAAAGTCGGTGGACGAGTGGGTAACACCCTCGATTCCCAACAGTCATGAACCGGGATCGAATCCCGCGTTAACATTTTGTTTAATTTCTATAAAATAATCCCTTGCATAAATATTGAGTAAAATCAATCATTCCTCCAGGGAAGAGTGTCTTTTTGTTTCCCTGGAGGAATGATTTTACTCAATATTTATGCAAGGGATTATTTTATAGAATTGTGAACTCAAGTTAAACATGAATCTCTCGCCAAATCAAATCGAATTTTATTTGAATCAGATATACAAGAAATCATTGCAGCTAACAAAATGGAGATGTCATCTGAGTTTCAATCGTTTTCTGTGAAGAGGCGAACTTTATCCCCCCATCCTTACGAATTAAGGACCCTGTGAAAAATCCGTTTTCAAGAAAAGTAATAGAAGAAGCTCAATATAGGCTGTTGAGAAGTAGAACACAAGGATGTTACTCCAAAAAGACACTTTTCCCTGGAGGAATGATTGATTTTACTCAAATTTGTTTAATATGTGAATAACCTTCACATATTATTCATTGTTACAAATATCTCAAACTAGGTTGCTCTTTTTGAGTGGTACCTAATAAAGTGATTTTAGATTAAGAGGTTAAATAAAAGATTTTAATGATCAACTCTCAGTGCAAATACTCTTAAGTCTGAAAGTTAGTTTCATTTTGTCCTATGCATATACAGTTCTTTTGCATTTGGTATAATACACTCCTATACGATTCTAATTTTTGAAAAAAATCACATTGCGATCTTTCAATTTCTTATACAAATTCCGGGGAATCCCCTATCTCTATGTGAGAAGTCAAATTAAAAAAAAAATGACCCGTGTTTAATTCATTGTTCTCGGTTAGAAAAACACTTTCCATTGTTAGCCTATTGTTGCAAAAAGGTAATTTGTAATGTATCACATTGGGGAAAAACATCGCGCTCGATGACTTTTTGAAAGAAAATTCTTATAAAAAGAAATCATCATAATCTGATTCTACTTATGGTTAGTTTTTTTTTTCTTTATTCGTAGTTTGTTATAGGCGTATTTCATTTATAAACCAAATTATTTCTAAGAATTTTCCAACTAACTTTAACTAGAACTGTAGGAAAAATAATCGGGAAGCTAGATAGGTAAATTGCTAGTTTGGTTGTATTTTTTATTTTTTGTTTGTTTCAAACATTTTTATTGAAAATCTTCGCCTGAATTTTCTTCATATTTTCATCTTCTGTTGTTTTTTTCAGTATTGCATATCTTGTCTATATTCAGTCTTTTATACGATTCCAGTATGTAAGTCATGGGTTTGGTAGTTGAATTGTCTTTGAGACTTTCGGTCGTGTCTTGTAATGTAGCAGGAATTGGTCAATCAATTTTGGTCTTCCCTAAAGCTAGCTAGGTTGTAGGTTGTATGAATTCTAGAAACATTTTTTTAAAGAGAAAGTTATCTTCTGATCGTGCAACTATGAATTTCAGAAGAATTATCTTTAGAATTCTTCATTTTTCCGTCTTTTGGCGATAATTCCTCGCCTGTTTGTGACAGGATGCTGGGCCTTTCAGGCACTTGTTCAGCAGAGCCTGGGCTTCCTTTTGCCTTCCACACGCACTCCAGAGGCGAAAACGGCGGAGATATCGAGTGGGGACAACATGTCAATGAAATAGCTGGTATTGTCGGTGTGCATGGACCACCTCTTATTATTGCTTTCGCATAACGAACTATAGAAAATGAAAATAAATATCAGAAACAGAAACTAAAAGTTACCTATGGCTTGCGCCATCTGTCAGAATAAATATTAATTAATCGTTGATTTTTAATTATTCAGAATAAGCCAAATACAGCTTGCATCACACTAATGAGAATCAACAGCCTGAAAAACGTTCGTATTTAGATTTTCTTGATTAATCAAGAAAGGGTATTTGGAAGATTCTGGAATAGTTAAAAATCAACGCTTAGTTGATATTTATTCTGACAGATGGCGCAAGCCATCAGCAAATTTTATTTGTACGATTTTTCTCTCTCTCAGCTGGATAACGACGCCCTCGCCATCCTCTCGTCTGCCAAGTCATCAATACACAGTTCTTTCTGAGCTTTGAGATGAGGGGAGAACGTGACTTACTGTCTGGAGGAGGAATCTTTGTCGTTGTCTCCTCGACTGTACATAACTGTATATAGTTTACTCCTTTATTTTATCCCTATTTTTATAATTATTATATACAACTACCATTGACTTGTGTATGAGGTCAATAAAACATTTTTAAATCTCAAATCTCTCTCTCTCTCTCTCTCTCTCTGGAGATGCCTTTCTTTAAAAAAAAAAAAATTATCAACCTGATCTCAGTACAATTTCACTTTTCTTAGTTCTTAGAATTAACATACATTTCGGCCAGTATATGTTTCCATTTTCTCGATGTTTCAACAAAAATCTTTGTTCTCGTCACGAAAAAATAAAAGTAGAAGCATTTGTCAACGCGTTAAAAATTATTCTTTTTTTTTTAAACTATTTTTCTTTTTTCAATTAGGTACTTTAGGGCCGGTGTGAACTCCGCCTTTGCCGGTCCCAAGCCCAGATAAAAAAGGAGGAGGGGAGCAGTAACAAGTTCACTAAAAAACCTGAGCTCAGCTGACCCGGCTGATAGTACCTTGTAAAGGCTCCTGATCCAGGGATACAGGATGAGCAGCGTTTGCACTCCATGTTAGGAGCCGCTGCACATGGCGTCTGTTCCTCATGTCAGAGGCCATTTCTTTTGGAGCTAAGTCGGCCTGCCACTGAGTAGTGCTCCCAGTCTTAATGACAAAGGCAGATGCATTCTACTTCACCCAGTCACGATGGTTGTCAAACAGACACCATCAAGGGTCACAACTTGTTACCCTTATATGATTGAGTGGAGATAAGAAAGAAGAAGAAGGGCCTGTGTTATCTTTAACATTTTGATAATTAAGCATGATGCGTCTCTTGTATTAAAGAGACAATTCTTTGAGACAAAGGCTTTGGGAATAAATTTTGTGGTTTAAAATTCTCAGTAACCAGCTTGATATTCCAGTTTGATTAAGGTTCCTAATTCCAATTTTTTTATTAATAAGCAATTCACATTTATTTCTCCAATCAGCGGTGGATTTTTTCTTTAAAATAGCGTCAAGGATCTTGTTGTAAATTGTTGTTTTTTTCAGAATAAAATTGTAATTCCAGGTTTTTATAACTTCATATAAGCTCTCAACTTTTTACACCAAGTTTCAATATAAAGTTATCCCCAAAGTTCGTAAACACTTGCAAAAATTTGAAATACAAATATTATTCGCCGTTATGTATAATGTCTTTGTATTATGGTATAAAGTAATTGTTATAGACGCGTACGATTATTTTTTAAAATTAAACAATTTCTACTGCCCTTACTACAATGTAAAAATTAATGGGAGGGCCTGGCTCATCAGTGGTGAACCCTCCTAGATGGTAGATTAAACTGGCGAAACCGTTGGGAGGGTTCACCACTGATAAGCCAGGCCTGCCAATAATTTTTTCAATTACAGTAAGGACAGTAGAAATTGTTTATTTTTTAAAAAGAATCATACGTGTCTATAATAGTTTCCATTTTTGATAACAGATGGCGCGCTAATGCATCATAATAAAGTAATTGTACTATGTGTGTATTATTATGTATTCGTCGTAATAATAGTATTCTCCAAGTAATAAGAAAAACAACGTTTTAAGAAAAATGCGAACTTTTAGGACAACCTCTTATCTCTACTTTGATTATACTGATCATAAACTGATACTATACCCGGTAAGCGGAACATTGTGGGTTCGATTCCTATCCCTGGACACTTTTATTTTTCCGTTCATCATTACTCTTCATAATTCACATTTTCATACCTCATCCAAAAAGGTTAGAAATAGTCAATATTTCACCTTGAAATAAAATTTTGATTTTTCGTTGAAAAGAAACTCATACGGTGTAACTTCAAGTGTTGTTTTATAAAACATGTTTATTTCGCTAGCTCTCGAACAAATTCGTTCTTCAACGGACGTAAAGACAATCGATTTACGCCCGTTTAAAAACGAATTTGTTCGAGACCTAGCGAAATAAACATATTCTATAAAAGAAGCTATACTTTTGAGTTTATAATCTTAAATATAGTAATGGTAATCCAAACTTGATGTCTACATAAACTAATACTACTTCATTCAGATATCTTTCTATTTATTTATCAAAAAATGGAAAAAAAAATCGCCTGAAATGAAGTTTTTTTCGTTCTGTATTTCAAGTGGCTGTTCATGAATAAATTGATGCCTTACCATATGATATAAGAAGTTTTTTATACCCTTTTTTATAGGTTATTCGTTAATTTGGAGGGGTGAGGGTGCTTAATATAAAAATCACTTTGCGATTTTTTTTTCTTTCAGAATCGATGTCGAAGGGGTCAACTGTATTCACCCTTAAACTTGATTTTTTTCATTCTTCAATTTATTTCGAATCGATCATTTCTAATTACTCTTAAGCACTAGAAAAAAATTTTGAGCATTCTCTTTGCTAATTTTGTCTTATAGAGTTGTATAATAAATCATTTTACTTTTTTTTTAAGTAAAAAATTATAATAAATGATTATTTAAAGTAAAATAATGTTTACCTATATATTTTCCGTCAATAATTCTCGTGTCTATAGAAGAAGTACTCTCTCTCTCTCTCTCTCTCTCAATCTTTCCTATTTTAGATCCTTTCGGTCAACCTCTTCTTCTTCTTCTTTCTTATCTCCACTTAATCATATTAGGATATCAAGTTGTGACCCTTGATGGTGTCTGTTTGACAACCATCGTGAATGAGTGAAGTAGAATGCGTCTGCCTTTGTCATTAAGACTGGGAGCACTACTCAGTGGCAGGCCGACTTAGCTCCAAAAGAAATGGCCGCCTCTGACATGAGGAACAGACGCCATGTGCAGCCGCTCCTAACATGGAGTACAAACACTGCTCATCCTGTATCCCTGGATCATATCCTCGGTCAACCTACATTTCCGAAGTTACATGACTTACTAAGAGAGAGAGAGAGAGAGACCTGACTTGAGGCTTGAAGAATAAATAAAATAAAATATTACGTATTTGCATATCTACAGAAAGATTTGAGCCAAAAACGGGAAACAACAACAATGAGGTTTTATATAAGAAAAGCCTTGACATCTGGCGGTCGACTTTACAGAGTAGTTTTGTATTCTATTCTACCAAAAGAGAAAGAAAGATTAATGTTTTGTTTATACATCATTGCAACTATGATCATATCTGAACATGAAAATCCGAAATTATTTTAGACGCGTAAGATTCTTTCTGATATTAAACAATTTCTACTGCCTTTACTGCAATGGAAAAATTAATGGGAGGGCCTGGCTCATCAGTGGTGAACCCTCCCAGCGGTTTCGCCACTTTAATCTACCATACCGCTGTTGTATTGCATTTTTCGATCTTCCTTTTATAGTGATACTGTTGCTAGACTCTTAGAATGGGTATTTTAGATAAACTCTATGGACATAAGCTTTGAGGACAGTAGAATTACATATAATTATAAATATATAATATGCTTCGAGCAATCGCTTTTCCTTTATATTCTTTAATTTCAAAAAGAATCTATCGCGTCTAAAATAGTTTCGGGTTTTCATAACAGAGGGCGCGCTAGTGCATCATAATATCTGAACATACTTTGGTATTCATATGAAAAATGGCTTTTGTATGATAATATTTGTGCAGAGCTTTCTTACAATGAAGAGTATAACATTTCTTTATATTTTGTCTTTTCCCTTTTATTTTCTGCGATTTGAAAATTGGGTCATCATTCTCACTTCCAAGTTTCCTATATTTAAGATCCTAGTATATATTGTTCAATTGAAAATTTGAATAAATGAAGAGCTTATGTGTATGTGATAGAAAGGCAAAATGATATAGAAAAAAAAAATCTAACAAATATAAAAATTATTTTAGTTTCTAATAATATTTTACATGTTTAAAAGCAAATAACGCCTGTTAATTTGAAATTATTTTGTAAATAATATCGCATAGGTGAGAAGATATTTAAAAAAGGATTAATTGGGTCTGAATGTAGCTTCAATTGTGGTCCACATATCTCATTTCTAGGCGAGACGTGGCTATACTGTATAATCCCGCACTCAATAACTCATTCCAGGTGTCCGGAATATTAAAAAATACAAGTAGGCCGTTCAATATGCAGGACCAGCTTCTCTCTGACATGGTCGCAACAAGTCTACTTGTAACCTCCTTTACCTGCCCGCCTGCCCGTCATCACGTTCTGTTCCTTTCTTTACCCGCCTGCCCGTCATCACGTTCTGTTCCTTTCTTTACCTGCCTGCCCGTCATCACGTTCTGTTCCTTTCTTTACCTGCCTGCCCGTCATCACGTTCTGTTCCTTTCTTTACCTGCCTGCCCTTCATCACGTTCTGTTCCTTTCTTTACCTGCCTGCCCGTCATCACGTTCTGTTCCTTTCTTTACCTGCCTGCCCGTCATCACGTTCTGTTCCTTTCTTTACCTGCCTGCCCGTCATCACGTTCTGTTCCTTTCTTTACCTGCCTGCCTGCCCTTCATCACGTTCTGTTCCTTTCTTTACCTACCTGCCTGTCATCACGTTCTGTTCCTTTCTTTACCTGCTTGCCCGTCATCACGTTCTGTTCTTTCTTTACTTAACCGCCTGCCCGTCATCACATTCTGTTCCTTTCTTTACCTTCTTGCCCGTCATCACGTTCTGTTCCTTTCTTTACCTGCCTTCCCGTCATCACGTTCTGTTCCTTTCTTTACCTGCTTGCCCGTCATCACGTTCTGTTCTTTCTTTACTTGACCGCCTGCCCGTCATCACGTTCTGTTCCTTTCTTTACCTGCCTGCCCGTCATCACGTTCTGTTCCTTTCTTTACCTGCCTTCCCGTCATCACGTTCTGTTCCTTTCTTTACCTGCTTGCCCGTCATCACGTTCTGTTCTTTCTTTACTTGACCGCCTGCCCGTCATCACGTTCTGTTCCTTTCTTTACCTGCCTGCCCTTCATCACGTTCTGTTCCTTTCTTTACCTGCCTGCCCGTCATCACGTTTTGTTCCTTTCTTTACCTGCCTGCCCGTCATCACGTTCTGTTCCTTTCTTTACCTGCCTGCCCTTCATCACGTTCTGTTCCTTTCTTTACCTGCCTGCCCTTCATCACGTTCTGTTCCTTTCTTTACCTGCCTGCCCTTCATCACGTTCTGTTCCTTTCTTTACCTGCCTGCCCGTCATCACGTTCTGTTCCTTTCTTTACCTGCCTGCCCGTCATCACGTTCTGTTCCTTTCTTTACCTGCCTGCCCGTCATCACGTTCTGTTCCTTTCTTTACCTGCCTTCCCGTCATCACGTTCTGTTCCTTTCTTTACCTGCTTGCCCGTCATCACGTTCTGTTCTTTCTTTACTTAACCGCCTGCCCGTCATCACATTCTGTTCCTTTCTTTACCTTCTTGCCCGTCATCACGTTCTGTTCCTTTCTTTACCTGTCTGTCCGTCATCACGTTCTGTTCCTTTCTTTACCTGTCTGCCCGTCATCACGTTCTGTTCCTTTCTTTACCTGCCTGCCCGTCATCACGTTCTTTTCCTTTCTTTACCTGCCTGCCCGTCATCACGTTCTGTTCCTTTCTTTACCTGCCCGTCATCACGTTCTGTTCCTTTCTTTACCTGCCCGTCATCACGTTCTGTTCCTTTCTTTACCTGCCCGTCATCACTCCACGTTCTGTTCCTTTCTAACTGTCTCATTACTCTTTTGTTCTTCTTCTATTCTTGATCTTAATGAAAATAAAATACTTTAGTTTTCTTTCTATATATATCAAGTTCTGTCCCTTTCTTCCCTGTCAGCGCATCACATTCACCTGCCTTCCACAAGTCCATACTATTCCTTCTGCACCTACTCTCTGCCACTTCAAATTCTATTCCGTACATCTCTATCTGCAGCGTCTTTTCTACATCCACGACCTAGGATCAAATCATGCATAAGGGATCCTTTTTCTTAGGAAAAATTCCTCAATGGCTTCCGATTCTTGCAGAATTTCAACCCCAACAGGCTATGGCACACTTGTAAGTGCAAAAATTCGAACTGCTTTCTACATGTGTAAATTGTGGTGTACGTATGGTAAAAGTAATCGCTAACTACCCACCTTGATTATATTTTCCTGTACCATAAATGATCCAACAAGTGAATGCCGCTTAGATGTTGAATCACCAGAGCATCTTCTTTATCTTGCCCTCTGACTAATCAAATTGTATGTAGATACTTTGAAACATTACCAAATTCTCTTTGTGTATATACTCTATCTTATGAGAACTTTGCTAAGTTTAGAACTATTTGTACAATAATTTACAAAACAATACTAATCCATCGTGTAAATAATTAATCATATATATGTAAATTAGATAATAAAAAGGCATATATTGGATTTAATAAAATATTGGCAAAATAAATATTTTATTAAATCCAATATATGCCTTTTTATTATCTAATGAATTAAATATGGATTGCTCTATTTTTTTCAAAACGATATATGTAAATAATACTAGCTCAGCACAATAGTCCTTTGGACTTCGTGCTTTTGTAACAATAAATAAATAAAATAAATAAATACTTAGAATAAATACTTCGCCTCTATCTGTCCATCATTATTTAATTTCTAAATAGGCACTTGCAAGAATGATTTGTATATTATATACCTTTAACGGTTTCGTTTCAATATATACATTCCTTTTAACTTGCTTGCCTGCCCTCTAACTCGAAAGCTTAACCTATTGTACCATTTTATTCGGCATAACATTTTTTTTTCCTTGAAATTTCTCACTTTCAGCTTCAATAATTATGCAAATTTGATTATTAACGAAGGGAACAGCAGTCCATAATATTTTAGGACTTAAGTCTGATTATCTGCCAACAATGATTTTCCAGAATGGTATCAAGGTTTTCCCACTATATACTAAGTGAAATTCTCAACCTGCAACCCCAAACCACATTATTAACTGTATTGACTCATCCATTGATGAGCTCTACTCATCCCCATCAGACACCATCAACAAGCTCTACAGGTTTGATACCCTGATATGATTGAGTGGAGATAAGAAAGAAGATCATTAACGATCCTATTAATTAACCCGATATCTAGTCTTTACTTGTTCTTTTTAATCATTTGTGTCCATCAGTGTATTTTATGGCCTGCCCCTCTCATCTTTCTTCAGTATTTAATCTCAGTTTTCTTCCTATCTGTCATCTTCTGAAAGGTGATCTTGCGCATGTCTATCCGATATTTCGTCACACGGACCGCCTCACGGCCGATTTGCATATGTACCTGTGGTGTAAAATTTTACACAAATAAATTTACTGGCAATGCGTTTCTTTTAAATATCATCAAATATTATCTCTACGGATAATATTTGATGATATTTAAAAGAAACGCATTTCCAGTAAATTTATTTGTGTAAAATTTTAACGATAGATGACAATAAAATTTAAAGTACCTGTGGTGTATTTGCATATGTACCTGTGATCGATTTGCATATGTACCTGTTGTCTATTTAAATTTGTACCTGTTGTCTATTTACATTTGTACCTGTTATCGATTTGCTTATGTACCTGTAGTCGATTTGCATATGTACCTGTTGTCTATTTACATTTGTACCTGTGGTCCATTTGCATATGCACCTGTGGTCTATTTGCATATGTACTTGAACACTTTACTTCAGATACACGGATGTGTCTGCATTTCTAATAATTTAAAGTTTTAGTATATCCTACTTCGATATTATCTACTAATTTCTAATTTCTCTTTTAATCAATTTGCTATGTACCTAATACACTAATGGAAATAGAAGGTGCTATACCCATAGAAAAACTGATGGAATATCATTAAATTTGGCATGAATGTATACACGCCGTTACATAAACAAATGATGCAAATATGCCAGCATTTAGCACTCTGCTTTAGACGTTTTGCATTTTGAATTAAATCATTTTCATTACACGTCATAGGAAGTTAATATGAGTGGAATTCCATGCTTCAATTCCTTCTAAAGGTAATGCTTCATATTTCTTCTAGTTTTTATTATATCCCATAATATACTTTGAAAATAGAGCAATCCATATTTAATTCATTAGATAATAAAAAGGCATATATTGGATTTAATAATAGATTTATTTGCCAATATTTCGGTTGGCTGAACGCCAACCTTTATCAAGGCATTACATTTTTGTATAATGCCTTGATAAAGGTTGGCGTTCAGCCAACCGAAATATTGGCAAATAAATCTATTATTAAATCCAATATGTGCCTTTTTATTATCTAATAATATACTTTGTGTTATTTCATTGCTAATCACAAACTATCTTTTTTTTTTATTCAACTATTTCGTTTTGAGAGCAATTTAGTCTTTTATTAATCATTTTGCTTTGATAAATTTTTTTACCATTCTATTAAATTGTAAAAGCGTGTTTCACACACACAAATGTGCAGTTTTTCAAAAGTTTGGTCAGAGTAGTAAAATATATAATATTTAATATTGTATTTAAATAATAATAATAATTCAAATAAAAAACGGCACATCTTGGATTTAAAAAAAATAAACTGCCTTTTTTATTGGATGATATTTCGATGATCAAAGAAGCTTTTGAAAAAGACAAGCATTCTTATTGTCGAAATACCATAAAATAAAAACTCGGTGTATTTTTCTATTCAAGATATGTCGTTTTTTATTTGAATGTAAAGATTTTCTATATTTGAATAAATAATAATAATCTTGAAGATGATGTTGCCTGGCCGACATTCAGATTTCTTTTTAAAAAAATATGGCCGAAGTGTTTATTTTTTAATAAATATTATTTTTATAAAAAGAATTTTATTTCGGTGAGATATATGCGTATGAAATATTCAAATACATTTTGTATAAACAGATATTAAATAATGGAAACCATTTGTTGGTTAGGAGTTTGTTTGGAAAAATATATAGCTATATCAACTTTTTTTTTTAAATTAAGTTTCCGACGTTTCAATTTGTATTCCCATAATCCATTCAGTGAATTTTTATAAATTTTGGACTGAAGCATGTGGGAGGGAAGCAAGGAGTTGAAGAATGTAACTGACCCACGCTACAAGGTAACAAGATCAAATCCAGGGGGTCGGTGGAAGGATGGTCTAAACAGTTGGTTTTCGACCGCTACGAACTGGAATCGAATCCTGCATTGAGCACTTTTTTCTAATTAAAAAAAATGCTCTAATGGTCCCCGATTTTTGCAAAAGTCCAACCCCACCAGCGAGTACAAGTAAACAAACGGGGTTCTGACACATTTGTAAGTGTAAAAGTCGAACTGCTTTTCACATGTGTAGACATGTGGTGCACTTACCGTAAAATCAGTCGCCAGCTTCTATCCACCATGATTATCATGGTCTGTAACACGTGTACTAGGGATAATTAAAAAAAAGATCAAATCCAAGAAAATCTTGTACATATATAATTAGAAAATAGGATTTAAAATAAGCATTCATCTGAGGAGAATGAAAGCGAGAAACTGAAACGTAGGTAACTTGATAAATGGTTGATGTGGCCATTTATATTTCCAAACCTTAAACACAAGGTAATA
>CP092866.1:25608710-25648431 GCA_030710605.1 Cordylochernes scorpioides | reverse complement strand
GCATCTATAATATAGATGAAAATTCTTCTGGGAAAAAATTGATCCATAAAACTTTCCATCTATATTTTAGCCACATATATTTGGCCTAGCTACCAGCTAAACACCTCTTTGGCAGATTGTGAAGATTTCATTTGATTTGATTACTTGTGGATCTCATGGAATAAAGTCCGCCCTAGACTGACGAGGACCATTAGCCCGAAACCATGGTCTCTAAGTGGACACTTCTCAGTTTGTCATGGATGGTGTCGTGGCTTTGTTACCGACCTGAATCCGCTAGTTTGCAAAGACGGTCAATAGATGGCGCTTATGACACACCATATATATAACATACAATATATATATCTTATATAAAGAGATCGAGAGATATGGAGAGAGAGATTAAGTAGCTCATCCTCAGTAGTGGAAGGCAATGAAGGAGGAGTACAAATGACAAAAAAATTAGCTTTTGCGCGTTGTAAATGAAAAGCAAGAGAACATTCTAAATTTCAGAACATGCATCACTGCATGTACTCCATACTGTTTGCAACGTACATCACTAGCAGTCATTAATAATGTTGTTGTCGTGTCCAATGAAGAGCCTCAGTTGTCCCCATGCATCTCTATCACAGGAGTCGCAATGTCTAGATCTTGGGTGTGTAGAGCTGCTGCTCTGGGCCCATGTCAATTTTCTGCAAGGCTGCGGCCATTGCCGAGCATGAGAATATGTGGGTAGGTCTTAGTTAGTCATTACTAATACTTAATTATATGAATATTGGAATTTTTTTTTTAAGAGAAGGAAATCTTTTGAGAAAGTTAGAATCCCTATGATGCGATATCATGACTATAGAGATCTTATTCATGATAAAATTGTGAAAAACATGTTTGTAAATATTTCTTGTAAGATATAGTCGATGTTTTATTAAGCCCGTTTAAGAGCGATTATCGCTTGAAAGCTAGCGTTTTGTAATAAAAGGAAACTCATTGTGAGAAAATAGAGATCTTATATTGATATCAAAGACAGGACTCCGTTCTTAGACCTCCCGTCCTACCGGAAGAATGTCTCAGAAACCTTGAGTTGGCGCCATCAGCAGGTTTGGACATTTTTCTGCCAGAGGTGCGGAGATAAAGAAGGCCGGATCACAAAAATTTTCCAGAACTTGCATGTCATTACAAGTTTTACAAGTTTCCTAGGGATATTTCTTTTTATCTTTCTCGAAAGGAATCTCTTCTCGAGGCTGCATATACTTCTGATGGAACCAATAGATTTCCATTCTTGCAGCTCATTTAGGTCCGAAAATATTTATTCTCGATCCCACAATATATAATTATAATAAAGGAAGGTATGTGGGTGTGTTTGTTTCGAATACATCTTTGGCTTAACCCGACGAAATTCGCCATAGAGAATTCGTTCTGGAAAGAAATACGGTCATAAATTCGGCCTCGGAATATGCAAATCAATCTGATAACAGACTTATTTGCATATTTCGATTATTCTGCATATATTTCTACAATAGTTGACATACCTGAATGAAATTTTGACACACTAAATAGAGTTCACCAGGTTGGAATAATTCTTATATAAATATAGAGAGAGAGAGAGACGCTATTCTAGTTAACCCAATCACAGGTTAATTTGTATATTACGTTTATTCTGCCTATGTTTTCACAATTTTCAACATTTACGGATGAAATAGTATAACTATACAATGATATTGTCATGCATTAGCGCGCCATCTGTTATCAAAATACGAAACTATTTTAGACGCATATGATTCTCTTTTAAAAATAATATCCATTGCAGTAAGGGCAGTAGAAATTGTTTTATTTTTAAAATATTCATACGCGTCTAAAATAGTTTCGTATTTTGATAACTATACAATGTTAGTATGTCCTAAGAAACTTTCATAAATCCAAAACGTTGTAATATGAAATCTCATTACAGGATGTGTAGTATAGTACGCACAGAGGTTTCCACTATAATTTGTCCTGTATATGTAAGTACAGTAGAACTTGGATAATTCGAACTTCTTTAATTCGAAAACCTCTTTAATTCGAATATTTATCTTGGTCCCCAGAATTTCCTATAATTATAATTTCCGTTTTTAATTCGAATTTTTTTATGGTCCCTTGGGGTTCGAATTATCCAAGTTCGACTGTATTTGATAAAATATAGAATGACCCAGAATAAGTATATTGCTACGGCGTTTTATGGTTTCCACAAGTCCATATCTCAGAAGAAGGACAAGTGACACTCACTCCTCACTTTCTTACTGCTACTCTTTTTGTGTTGTTTTTCTTGCTTCCCTCTTTCTCTTTCTTGTTTTTTTTTCTTTTTTTATTTTTATTTTTCTTCTGTCTATATCGTTATTTCCTTTGTCTCACTGCTTTGTTCTTATGCATACCTCTGGTGAATCCTGTATAGGGTCAGTGACCCTAAATAAAGGCTTTTTGTTGTTGTTGTTGTTAAAATATAGAATGAGTTACACCGTCGAAACCACTGATAGAGTTCACCACTGATGAGACAGGATTTTTCATTATTTTATCATTACAGTAAGGGCACTAGAAAAATGTTTTATATCAAAAAGAAACATACACGTCAAAAATAGTTAAAATTTCTTATGACAGATGGCGCGCTAATGCAATATATTAATAAAGTATATTGAAATTGATCATAAAATTTATAAGAACGAACCACCGAGGAATATGAAATTTTTTCAATTTGCATTGTCATCGGGCTCGAGCAAGTAGATCAAATTGCAGACATATAGGTGCTCTGTGTAAGTATGTTAAAAATAGATCACAAAAATTGTATACAGACAGACATGGAAGAGGTTAAAAAAAAGTCGGTGGACAAGTAGGTAACACCCTCGATTCCCGACAGTCATGAACCGGGATCGAATCCCGCGTTAACATTTTGTTTAATATATGAATAACCATCACATATTATTCATTGTTACAAATATCCCAAACTAGGTTGCTTTTTTGAGCGATACCTAATAAAGTGATTTTAGATTAAGAGGTTAAATAAAAGCTTTTAATGATCAACTCTCAGTGCAAATACTCTTAAGTCTGAAAGTTAGTTTCATTTTGTCCTATGCATATACAGTTCTTTTGCAATCGGTATAATACACTCCTATACGATTCAAATTTTTGAAAAAAAATCACATTGAGCTCTTTCAATTTCTTATACAAAGTCCGGGGAATCCCCTATCTCTATGTGAGAAGTCAAATTAAAAAAAAAAATGACCCGTGTTTAATTCATTGTTCTCGGTTAGAAAACACTTTCCATTGTTAGCCTATTGTTGCAACAAGGTAATTTGTAATGTATCACATTGGGGAAAAACATCGCGCTCGATGACTTTTTGAAAGAAAATTCTTATAAAAAGAAATCATCATAATCTGATTCTCCTTATGTTTAGTTTTTTTTCTTTATTCGTAGTTTGTTGTATTCGTATTTCATTTATAAACCAAATTATTTCTTAGAATTTTCCAACTAACTTTTACTAGAGCTGTAGGAAAAATTATCGGGAAGCTAGATTGGTAAATTGCTAGTTTGGTTGTATTTTTTGTTTGTTTCAAACATTTTTATTGAAAATCTTCGTCTGAATTTTCTTCATATTTTCATATTCTGTTGTTATTTTCAGGATTGTATATCCTGTCTATATGCAGTTTTTTATACGATTCCAGTATGTATATAAGTAAGTCATGGGTTTGGTAGTTGAATTGTCTTTGAGACTTTCGGTCGTGTCTTGTAATGTAGCAGGAATTGGTCAATCAATTTTGGTCTTCCCTAAAGCTAGCTAGGTTGTAGGTTGTATGAATTCTAGAAGCATTTTTTTAAGAGAAAGTCATCTTCTGATCGTACAAATAAAATTTACCTATGGCTTGCGCCATCTGTAGGAAAAAATATTAACTATAATCGTTGATTTTTAATTATTACAGAATAAACCAAATACAGCTTGCATCACACTAATGAGAACCAACAGTCTGAAAAGTATTCGTGTTTAGATTTTCTTGATTAATCAAGAAAGGGTATTTGGAAGATTCTGGAATAGTTAAAAATCAACGCTTAGTTGATGTTTATTCTGACAGATGGCGCAGTAAGCCATCAGCAAATTTTATTTGTACGATCTCTCTCTCTCTCTCTCGCTACTATCGCTACTGGTCCTGCAGCGCCGTCCGCCCTCTCATCCGAGAGGTGTTCTCCATCATCGGGCGGCCGCCGGACCTGCAATCCTGGATCTTCGCGGTGAACCTCGAGAACCACGCCATCACCATCCTCATTATAAATTTCTCATTTTCTTATAATTAGTGCGGACTGTGCACTTTACATGTATTGACAAGATGTCAATAAAAATATGTCAATTGTCTCTCTCTCTCTCAGCTGGATAACAACGCTCTCGCCATCCTCTCGTCTGCCAAGTCATCAATTCACAGGTTCTTTCTGAGCTTTGAGATGAGGGGAGAACGTGACTTACTGTCTGGAGGAGGTCTCTTGGTCGTTGTCTCCTGGACTTTACATAACTGTATATAGTTTACTCTTTTATTTTATCCCTCTTTTCCCTCTTTTTATAATTATTATATACTACTACCATTGACTTGTGTATGAGGTCAATAAAACATTTTAAAATCTCAAATCTCTCTCTCTCTCTCTCTCTGGAGATGCCTTTCTTTAAAAAAATAAAAAAATTATCAACCTGATCTCATTACAATTTCACTTTTCTTAGTTCATTGAATCAACATATATTTCGGCCAGTATATGTTTCCATTTTCTCGATGTTTCAACAAAAATATTTTGTTCTCGTCACGAAAAAATAAAAGTAGAAGCATTTGTCAACGCGTTAAAAATTATTCTCTTTTGAACTATTTTTCTTTTTTCAATTAGGTACCTTAGAGCCTGTGTTATCTTTGCCATTTTGATAATTAAGCATGTTGCGTCTCTTGTATTTAAGACAATTCTTTGAGACAAAGGTTTTGAGAATAAATTTTGAGGTTAAAATTCTCAGTAACCAGTATGAATAAGGTTCCTAATCCACTTTTTTATTAATAAGCAAGTTTCATTTATTTCTCCAATCAGCGGTGGATTTTTTCTTTAAAACAGCGTCAAGGATCTTGTTGTAAATTGTTGTTTGTTTCAGAATAAAATTGTAATTCCTGTTTTTTATAACTTCGTATAAGCTCAACTTTTTACACCAAGTTTCAATATAAGGTTATCCCCAAAGTTCGTAAACACTTGCAAAAATTTGAAATACCAATATTATTCGCCGTTATGTATAATATCTTTGTATTATGGTATAAAGTAATTGTTATAGACGCCTACGATTCTTTTTAAAAATAAACAATTTCTACTGCCCTTACTACAATGGAAAAAATTAATGGGAGGGCCTGGCTCATCAGTAGTGAACTCTCCTAGATGATAGATTAAACTGGCGAAACCGCTGAGAGGGTTCACCACTGATGAGCCAGGCCCTCCCATTAATTTTTCCATTGCAGTAAGGGCAGTAGAAATTGTTTATTTTTTAAAAAGAATCATACGCGTCTATAATAGTTTCCAATTTTGATAACAGATGGCGCGCTAATGCATCATAATAAAGTAATTGTACTATGTGTGTATTATTATATAACCGTCGTAATAATAGTATTCGCCAAGTAATAAGAAAAACAACGTTTTAAGAAAAATACGAAATTTTGAGACAACCTTATAAAGTACAAAGATTATACTAATCATAAACTAATACTATCTAAAGAGACAAAGGTCGCCTCTCCCGTCAAAATAGACGTCAAAACTAGACGCCATCTATTGACCGTCACCGCAAACTAGCGGCCTCGGGTCGGTTACAAAGCCACAACACCAGCTTTGGCAAACTGAAAAGCGTCCACCTAGAGACCATGTTTCGGGCTAATGGCCCTCGTCAGTCTAGGGCGGACTTTATTCCATGAGATCCACACGGAATCTAATGGAATCTTGACAATCTGCCAAATAGGTGTTTAGCTGGCAAAGTGTTGTGGCTTTGTCACCGACTAGAGACCGCTAGTTTGCGGTGACGGTCAATAGATTAGAGTCTATTTTTGACGTCTATTTTGACGGGAGAGGTGACCTTTGTCTCTTTAGATCTATATCCTCCCGGCAAAATTTCCATCTAAAATAATACTATATTATAAGATTATAAACTCAAAAGGAGAGAGCTTCTTCTATAAAACATATGTTGAAAAATAATATACTCCTATATGTAAAAATATACTTTGCTTTATTCTATATATGTAAATAGATATTTTGTATATTTTATTTTATTTTTGCCTTTATAAAAGGAGATGTTGCCTGTGCCGACAGAAGAGCTCGTGGCTAGAGGAGAGCTCGCTACTAGCTGATATAATAACCATGTATTTTTACATGGCTTTTTAAAACTCGTCAAAGTTATTTCTGCAGTCTTCTTCTTACAGGGTAAGTTTTCTCGTGGTACAGCCATATCGGGATTTACCTCCGCGACAACATGTTTATTTCGCTAGTTTTCGAACAAATTCGTTCTTCAACGGGCATAAATCTATTGTCTTTACGCCCGTTTAATAACGATGTCGTTCGAAAGCTAGCGAAATAAACATGTTTTATTGAAGAAACTCTTTTTGAGTTTATAATCTTATAATTTAGTAATGGTAATCTAAAGTTGATGTCTACATAAAACTACTTCACTCAGATATCTTTCTATTTTTTTATGCAAAAAATGGAAAAAATCGCCTTAAATGATTTTTTTTTCTGTATTTCAAGTGGCTGTTCATGAATAAATTGATGCCTTACCATATGATATAAGAAGTTTTTTTATACCCTTTTTTTAGGTTATTCGTTAATTTGGAGGGGGGAGGGTGCTTTAATAAAAAAAATCACTTTTCGCATTTTTTTTTTCTTTCAGAATCGATGTCGAAGGTCAACTGGATTCACCCTTAAACTTGATTTTTTTTTTATTCTTCAATTTAAATCGAATCGATCATTTCTGATTACTTTTAAGCACTATACGAAAATTTTGAGCGTTTTCTTTGATAATTTTGTTTTATAGAGTTCTATAATAAATCATTTTACTTTTTTAAAAAAGTAAAAAATTATAATAAATGATTATTTAAAGTAAAATAATGTTTACCTATATATTTACGTCAATAATTCTCTTGTTTATAGAAGAAGTATCCTCTCTCAATCTTTCATATTTTAGATCCTTTCGGTCAACCTATTCTTCTTCTTTCTTATCTCCACTCAATCATATTAGGATATCAAGTTGTGACCCTTGATGGTGTCTGTTTGACAGGGTGAAGTAGAATGCGTCTGCCTTTGTCATTAAGACTGGAAGCACTACTCAGTGGCAGGCCGACTTAGCTCCAAAAGAAATGGCCGCCTCTGACATGAGGAACAGACGCCATGTGCAGCCGCTCCTAACATGGAGTACAAACACTGCTCATCCTGTATCCCTGGATCATATCCTCGGTCAACCAACATTTCTGAAGTTACATGACTTACTAAGAGAGAGAGAGAGACCTGACTTGAGGCTTGAAGAATAAATAAAATAAAAGATTATGTATTTGTATATCTACAGAATATTTTGAGCCAAAAGCGGGAAACAACAACAATGAGTTTTTATAAGAAAAGCCTTGACATCTAGCGGTCATCTTTACAGAGTAGTTTTGTATTCTATTTTACTAAGAGAGAGAGAGAGAGAGAGAGTTTAATGTTTTGTTTATGCATCTCTCATTGCAACTATGATCATATCTGAACATACTTTGGTATTCCTAAAAAAATGGCTTTTGTATGATAATATTTGTGCAGAGCTCTCTTATACTGGAGAGTATATTATTCCTTTAGATTTTGTCTTTTCCTTTTTATTTTCCTGTGATTCGAAAATTAGGTCATTTTTCTCAGTTCCAAGTTTCCTATATTTAAGATCCTAGTATTATATAATTGGGAAAAATGAATAAATGAAGGGCTTATGTGTATGTGATTGAAAGACAAAATGATATAGAAAAAAAAAATCTGATAAATATAAAAATTATTTTAGTTTCTAATAAAATTTTACATGTTTAAAAGCAAATAACGCCTGTTAATTTGAAATTATTTTGTAAATATTATCGTATAGGTGAGAAGATATTTAAAAAAGGATTAATTGGGTCTGAATGTAGCTTCAATTGTGGTCCACATATCTCATTTCTAGGCGAGACGTGGCTATACTGTATAATCCCGCACTCAATAACTCATTCCAGGTGTCCGGAATATTAAAAAATACAAGTAGGCCGTTCAATATGCAGGACCAGCTTCTCTCTGACATGGTCGCAACAAGTCTACTTGTAACCTCCTTTACCTGCCCGCCTGCCCGTCATCACGTTCTGTTCCTTTCTTTACCTGCCTGCCCTTCATCACGTTCTGTTCCTTTCTTTACCAGCCCGTCATCACGTTCTGTTCCTTTCTTTACCTACCTGCCCGTCATCACGTTCTGTTCCTTTCTTTACCTGCCCGTCATCACGTTCTGTTCCTTTCTTTACCTGCCTGCCTGCCCGTCATCACGTTCTGTTCCTTTCTTTACCTGCCCGTCATCACGTTCTGTTCCTTTCTTTACCTGCCTGCCCTTCATCACGTTCTGTTCCTTTCTTTACCTGCCTGCCCTTCATCACGTTCTGTTCCTTTCTTTACCTGCCTGCCTGCCCGTCATCACGTTCTGTTCCTTTCTTTACCTGCCTGCCCGTCATCACGTTCTGTTCCTTTCTTTACCTGCTTGCCCGTCATCACGTTCTGTTCCTTTCTTTACCTGCCTGCCCGTCATCACGTTCTGTTCCTTTCTTTACCTGCCTGCCCTTCATCACGTTCTGTTCCTTTCTTTACCTGCCTGCCCGTCATCACGTTCTGTTCCTTTCTTTACCTGCCTGCCCGTCATCACGTTCTGTTCCTTTCTTTACCTGCCTGCCCTTCATCACGTTCTGTTCCTTTCTTTACCTGCCTGCCCGTCATCACGTTCTGTTCCTTTCTTTACCTGCCTGCCCTTCATCACGTTCTGTTCCTTTCTTTACCTGCCTGCCCGTCATTACGTTCTGTTCATTTCTTTACCGGCCTGCCTGCCCGTCATCACGTTCTGTTCCTTTCTTTACCTGCCTGCCCGTCATCACGTTCTGTTCCTTTCTTTACCTGCCTGCCCTTCATCACGTTCTGTTCCTTTCTTCACCTGCCTGCCCGTCATCACGTTCTGTTCCTTTCTTTACCTGCCTGCCCTTCATCACGTTCTGTTCCTTTCTTTACCTGCCTGCCCGTCATCACGTTCTGTTCCTTTCTTTACCTGCCTGCCCTTCATCACGTTCTGTTCCTTTCTTTACCTGCCTGCCCGTCATCACGTTCTGTTCCTGTCTTTACCTGTCTGCCCGTCACCACGTTCTGTTCCTTTCTTTACCTACCTGCCCGTCATCACGTTCTGTTCCTTTCTTTACCTGCCTGCCCGTCATCACGTTCTGTTCCTTTCTTTACCTGCCTGCCCTTCATCACGTTCTGTTCCTTTCTTTACCTGCCTGCCCGTCATCACGTTCTGTTCCTTTCTTTACCTGCCTGCCCTTCATCACGTTCTGTTCCTTTCTTTACCTGCCTGCCCGTCATTACGTTCTGTTCATTTCTTTACCGGCCTGCCTGCCCGTCATCACGTTCTGTTCCTTTCTTTACCTGCCTGCCCGTCATCACGTTCTGTTCCTTTCTTTACCTGCCTGCCCTTCATCACGTTCTGTTCCTTTCTTTACCTGCCTGCCCGTCATCACGTTCTGTTCCTTTCTTTACCTGCCTGCCCTTCATCACGTTCTGTTCCTTTCTTTACCTGCCTGCCCGTCATTACGTTCTGTTCATTTCTTTACCGGCCTGCCTGCCCGTCATCACGTTCTGTTCCTTTCTTTACCTGCCTGCCCTTCATCACGTTCTGTTCCTTTCTTTACCTGCCTGCCCTTCATCACGTTCTGTTCCTTTCTTCACCTGCCTGCCCGTCATCACGTTCTGTTCCTTTCTTTACCTGCCTGCCCGTCATCACGTTCTGTTCCTTTCTTTACCTGCCTGCCCTTCATCACGTTCTGTTCCTTTCTTTACCTGCCTGCCCGTCATCACGTTCTGTTCCTTTCTTTACCTGCCTGCCCGTCATCACGTTCTGTTCCTTTCTTTACCTGCCTGCCCTTCATCACGTTCTGTTCCTTTCTTCACCTGCCTGCCCGTCATCACGTTCTGTTCCTTTCTTTACCTGCCTGCCCTTCATCACGTTCTGTTCCTTTCTTTACCTGCCTGCCCGTCATCACGTTCTGTTCCTTTCTTTACCTGCCTGCCCTTCATCACGTTCTGTTCCTTTCTTTACCTGCCTGCCCGTCATCACGTTCTGTTCCTGTCTTTACCTGTCTGCCCGTCACCACGTTCTGTTCCTTTCTTTACCTACCTGCCCGTCATCACGTTCTGTTCCTTTCTTTACCTGCCTGCCCGTCATCACGTTCTGTTCCTTTCTTTACCTACCTGCCCGTCATCACGTTCTGTTCCTTTCTTTACCTGTCTGCCCGTCATCACGTTCTGTTCCTTTCTTTACCTGCCTGCCTGCCCGTCATCACGTTCTGTTCCTTTCTTTACCTGCTTGCCCGTCATCACGTTCTGTTCCTTTTTTTACCTGCCCGCATCACTCCACGTTTTGTTCATTTTTTCACCTGTTCGTCATCACTCCACGTTCTGTTCCTTTCTAACTGTCTCATTACTCCTTTGTTTCTCTTCTATTCTTGGTATCAAATGAAAATAAAATACTTTATTTTTCTTTCTATATACATCAAGTTCTGTCCCTTTCTTCTCTGTCAGCGCACCACATGTACCTGACTTCCACAAGTCCATACTATTCTTTTTGCACCTACTCTCTGCCACTTCAAATTCTATTCCGTACATCTCTATCTGCAGCGTCTTTTCGACAGCTACGACCTGGGATCAAATCATGCATAAGGGATCCTTTTTCTTAGGAAAAATTCCTCAATGGCTTCCGATTCTTGCAGAATTTCAACCCCAATAGGCTCTGGCACACTTGTAAGTGCAAAAATTCGAATTGCTTTCTACAAGTGCAGACATGTAGTTCTCCAATCTCCATTCTGTCACCCCGGAAGCCCTGAACTGGCTGAAGGCCTTGCCTCTCAGACTTTAATGACCGATATGTCCTCACTTCTTTTTTCTAGATTTAATTCATTTTTCTCCTCTCTAATTGTAAATACGCTGCTGTATCACCTCATAAGCATAAATAAAGACATGTAGTGAACGTATTGTAAAAGTAGTCGCTAACTACCCACCTTGATTATATTTTCCTATACCATAAGTACTTGGAATAAATACCACCGCCTCTATCTGTCCATCATTATTTAATTTCTAAATAGGCACTTGCACGAATGACTTATATATTATAGACCTTTAACGGTTTCGTTTCAATATATACATTCCTTTCAACTTGCTTGCCTGCACTCTAACTCGAAAGCTTAACCTATTGTACCATTTTATTCGGCATAACATTTTTTTTCCTTAAAATTTCTCACTTTCAGCCTCAATAATTATGCAAATTTGATTATTAACGAAGGGAACAGCAGTCCATAATTTTAGGACTTAAGTCTGATTATCTACCAACAATGATTTTCCAGAATGGTATCAAGGTTTTCCCACTATATACTAAGTGAAATTCTCAACCTGCAACCCCAAAACACATTATTGACTGTATTGACTCATCCATTGATAAACTCTACTCATCCCCATCAGACACCATCAACAAGCTCTACAGGTTTGATACCCTAATATGAGTGGAGTTAAGAAAGAAGAAGAAGACCTTTCTGTCCTCTCTACTCATCCCCAGCAGACACCATCAACAAACCCTACAAGCTAGATACCCTGATATGATTGAGTGGAGATAAAGAAGATTATTAACGATCCTATTAATTAACCCGATATCTAGTCTTTAGTTGTTCTTTTTAATCATTTGTGTCCATCAGGGTATTTTATAGCCTGCCCCTCTCATCTTTCTAAGTTTGCTTCCTATCTGTCATCTTCTGAAAGGTGATCTTGCGCATGTCTATCCGATATTTCGTCACACGGACCGCTTCACGGCCGATTTGCATATGTACCTGTGGTGTATTTGCATATGTACCTGTGGTCGATTTGCATATGTACCTGTGGTCTATTTGCATATGTACCTGTAGTCGATTTGCATATGTACCTGTTATCGATTTGCATATGTACCTGTTGTCTATTTACATTTGTACCTGTGGTCCATTTGCATATGCACCTGTGGTCTATTTGCATATGCACCTGTGGTCTATTTGCATATGTACTTGAACACTTTACTTCAGATAAACGGATGTGTCTGCATTTCTAATAATTTAAAGTTTTAGTATATCCTACTTCGATATTATCTACTAATTTCTCATTTCTCTTTTAATCAATTTGCTATGTACCTAATACACTAATGGAAATAGAAGGTGCTATACCCACAGAAACTGATGGAATATCATTAAATTTGGCATGAACACGCCGTTACATAAACTAAATGATGCAAATATGCCAGCATTTAGCACTCTGCTTTAGACGTTTTTCATTTTAAATTAAATCATTTTCATTACACGTCATAGGAAGTTGAGTGGAATTCCATGCTTCAATTCCTTCTAAAGGTAATGCTTTTTATTTATTCTAGTTTTTATTATATCCCATAATATATACTTTGAAAATAGAGCAATCCATATTTAATTCATTAGATAATAAAAAGGCATATATTGGCAAATAAATCTATTATTAAATCCAATATATGCCTTTTTATTATATAATAATATACTTTGTGTTATTTCATTGCTAATTACAAACTATCTTTTTTTTTATTCAACTATTTCGTTTTGAGAACAATTTAGTCTTTTAATAATCATTTTGCTTTGCTAATATTTTTAGCCATTCTATTAAATTGTAAAAGTGTGTTTCACACATACAAATGTGCAGATTTTTTTCAAACTTTGGTCGGAATAATAAAATGGGTATAAATATGTGTTTTAATTCTATATTTAAATAATTATAATAAATCCTAATAAAAAAAATGAATGATCTTGGATAAAAATGAATAAAGTGCGCTTTTATTCCATGTTATTTCAACATCAGGATGATTTTGAAAAAGACAAACATTCTGATCGTCTTAATATCACGTAATAAAACCCCAGTTTATTTTTATATTCAAGATTTTCCGCTTTTTTTATTTAAAGGTTGAATCTTACGGATTGCGATCTCTATTTTTTAGAGAAATTATAATAATAATAATTATTAGAATTTATAAAACTAAAAAAATTTCTTTCAATGGGAGATGCGTATGAAATATGTGAATACATTTTTTGTAGAAACAGATATAAAAATAAAGAAAGCATATCCTGACCAGGAGCACATTTGCTTTACAGAAGGCAGAGCGCCATCTGGTGGAACATAAATCAACTAAACATTGATTTAGCCTGTTCCTTGATATTTGGCCAACCCAATTTCTTGATAAATCAAGAAAAGCCATCCACGAACGCGTTTCGCGCTCGTCAGCGTGGAGTAGGCTGTACCACTGCTACCAAAAATAATTTTGGTCCCAGTGGCTTCTTGAGAAAAATATTGAAAACCATTTGTTGGTTGGTAGTTTGTTTAGAATAATATATGACTACATATTTTAGCCACGTTTTAAAAGTTAAGAGAGAAAACGAAAATATAACGTGGTGAGTTTCTTTTTAAAAAGAAGTTAAAAAGAAACTCACCACGTTATATTTTCGTTTTCTCTCTTAATATATGACTACATGTAATTTAGTTTTTGACGTATCATTTTTATATTCCCATATTCCATTCAGTGAATTTGAATAAATTCTGGGGATTGGAGCATTTGTGGAAGGAGGGAAATGGTTGAAGAATGTAACTAATTCACGCTACAAGGCAACAAGATCAGATCTAGGGGGTCGGTGGAAAGATGGTCTAAACCGTTTGTTTTCGACCGTTACGAACCGGAATCGAATCCTGCATTGAGCACTTTTTCTAATTAAAAACAAAATGCTCCAATGACCCCCGATTGTTGCAAAAAGTCCAACCCCACCAGCGAGTACAAGTAAACAAACGGTGGCTCTGGTATATTTGTAAGTGCAAAAGTCAAACTGATTTTCACATGTGTAGACATGTAGTGCACTTACCGTAAAATCAGTCGCCAACTTCTATCCACCATGATTATCATGGTCTGTACCATGTGTACTAGGGATAATTTAAAAAAAAGATTAAATCCAAGAAAATCTTGTACATATATAAGTAGAACATGGGGTTTAAAATAAGCATTCATCTGAGGAGAGTAAAGCAAGACACTGAAACGCCGGTAACTTGATAAATGGTTGATGTGGCCATTTATATATCCAAACCTTAAACACAAGGTAATAAGACCAAATCCAAATAAATAAATAGAGTGTGACGTTACAGTAACAACGTTGTTACCATCTTCAGACAAAAGTCTTTGGTCTTATTGACAAAAGTTAATTCTTTTGCGGGTTAACACACAAAAACGGAATAAGCAAGGGCCTAAATTAAATGTACCTTAATACACAGAAAAGCGTACACTCAAGAGTACAACACCAACAACAAAAAGGAAATAAATAAGAATTAGCGATTTGTAAAATAAAATAAAAAAGTACTTAGCTTTATTGTAGCGTTGGTAGGGATCGGACTCGGGTGACACAGGGATGCCAAGAGAACAGCCAGACAGGGAAAACCTTGTAGAAAAACACTTTAAGTGTCTCCACACCAATTCTCCTTGTGTTTATAATCTATAATCCAAACCTTGGAAAAACAAATGAGAGTTTTGAAAATAGATCAATCCATAAATAAATATTTAATTAAAAAGGCATATAATGGATCAAAAAAATCATTTATTTTACCAATATTTCAGTTGGCTGAACGCCAACCTTTATCAAGGTATTATTACATATTTAATGTATGTCAACAACAAACTCAGCGCCACATAATGTTATGTGGCGTTGAGTTTGTTGTTGACACACATTAAATATGTAATTATATAGCTGAAATATTGGTAAAATAAATTATTTTTGATCCAATATATGCCTTTTTAATTAAACAAATGAGAGTGAACTGTAGGGTAATGAAATGGCAGATGAATTGGCAAAGGAAGCCAGAAAGCTGAGCCAAAGGAAAGAACAAATGTCAGTATTTGACGCTGATGCTTTGGCAAAATACAAGATAATCAAACAAAAAATAAGAAAAGATCAAATATGTGAAATAAACTCTGAGAGAAAACTGACAAAAACTATAACAAGACTTATAACAAAACACTATAAAGGAATGGCAATACATCCAGATGGCACAAGAACCTATAGGACATGCAACAACTGTGCTGATGTGGAACTAACACCTACTCACATATTCTCATGCCCAGCAATGGCCGCAGCCTTGCAGAAAATTGACTTAGACCCAGAGCAGCAGCTTTACACACCCAAGATAGTGGATATTGCTTCTGCTGTGATGGAGATGCATAGAGACATCTGAGACTCTTCTTTGGACACGACAACAACAACAACAGAGTGAACTGTGTGCCACTTTTATCTAGCAAGGCTGTCATATATGGAAACACGTTGTTTATATATTTGGATTTCATAGTCGATGCCATGGTAACCCTAGAGAAATCTGAACTTTAATTCGTTTATTATTATCCTTATTACACATCGGACAAGCTATGATATTCATGTTGGGTAATAGTTAGCGACGGCTTTTACTGTAAGTGCACCACATGTCTACATATATGGAAAGCAGCTTGACTTTTAGACATATAAGTGTTAATATGATGTATCAGCCCCTATCTGTTATAAGAAATTTAAACAATTTTTGACGCGTATGATTCTTTTTAAAACAATTTTCTACTGCCCTTAGTACAATGATAAAATATTGGGAGGCCCTGGCTCATCAGTGGTAACCGCTGGGAGAATATACCATTGATGAGTCAGGCTCTCCCAGTATTTTATCATTGTACTAAGGGCAGTAGAAAATTGTTTTACTTCGAAAAGAATCATACGCGTCCAAAAAGAGTTTAAATTATTTATAAGTGAGGATATAACCCCGTTTGGTTAGTTTCACTCATTGGTGGGGTTAGAATTTTAGAAGAAGAATGAAACATTGAAGCCTTATTTTCTTCAGACAAAAAAAAAGTGTCTAAAGCGGGATTCGATCCCGTGTCATGTCTGTCGACAGTCTTACCCGGGCTCGGCAAACTTTTAGAGTCGGAAGAGACAAAAATTAAATTTACAAAATTTCAAAGTTTTTAAAGAGCCACAAATTGTTTTCTTTCCAACAATAAATAGTACTCACATAAATAATATTTACGTATGGTGTCAAATTATTTTGACAAACATTTGCACCCTTTCTGATCAGTTTTTAGCGGGAAAATTTAGTTTTCAGTTGTTAGTGAACCAATCTCTCACGCCTTCTCATTGGACGAATGTGGCCATGTCTGTATATAAAGGGGACTAGGGAATGCGTAGGGACAGAGCGTGGAGAATTTGTGTGAAGACGCTTAAAGTGTTTTCTACGTGATTTTTCCGTGTCTGGTGTTCTCTTCGCATCCCGGTGTGACCCCAGTCCAATCCCTACCAACCCTACAATAAAGATAAGTACTTTTTTATTTTACAAATCGCTATTTTTTATTAAATTCCTTTTTGTTGTTGATATTGCATTCTGCGTATTTAGTTACTCATTCATTAAGCTCTAGTATACTGTTTTGTTGTTGTTGTTTTTTTTTTTTTTTTTTTTTGTGATAACCCGCAAAAGTAGTAACTTTGGTCAATAACTATATAAAGAGCTTCACATCCAAAGAGCCGTATGTGGCTCGCAGTTTGCCGACCCCTGGACTATACCATATGTCCCCCGTTCTATAGTTCCGTAGTATATTCCTCCGCGGTATATTCCACTTCTTATAATCTAACTACTTAAATCTATATGCAACACTTTCAATTCTCTACTTCTTTAAACTTCACACATTGAAACTTATCATTAATACATATTTCATTTAAATATGATGATATTTGAATTCGGGGAAGGTGTTCAAGTTTTTTCCCTTATTGTCAATATGTATTTATGGGGTATTCGAGTTTTTATTTTTTTATTGTCAATAAATGGTTTTGTTCTCATATAGAAGGCGCGCTATTGCCTTTTATTCATGATGTGATTAACTGGTCTTTATTGTTTGCGGAAGAGAATTGCCCTATGCAAATATTTAGTCGATTCTACTGCCATGTAAAACCATATTTCCATAGTTTTCTGAAACAACATTCCAAAGATTTTTCATTGCCGTATATATAGGCGGAATGTAAGAATTTTAGATATGCAAGTTTTTCTTCTGTTTTTATGGGGTATGGGTTTTTTTTATTATTATTGATGTATTTCTAGGGTATATATATGCAAGCTTTTTTGAATGTCAATGTGTCTATGCAAGGTTTTTTTTTTCTCAATTTATTCATGGAGAATGCAAATTTCTATATGTTTTCAATATATTTCTGGGGTATGCAAGTTTTTTTTTATATTATCAATGTAGTAATGGGGCATGCAGATTTTTCTATCGTCAATACAATTGAACTAGTCTCCTTTCAGTTTTTATATTTTCATTAGTTCTTATTTTATTCGCCTGATCCCAGTACAATTTCACTCTTTTGCTGTTTTTATTCATATATATATTTGTTCAGCATTATTTTGATAAGAAGAAACACTCATGGACAAAACTTAAGGAAGTTGTACCTTTTACCATATATATATTGGGATTCAGACAATAACTCTGAAAGATATTTGATACACAATGACCTTTATTGAAGACACACTAGATAACCAAATTTGAACAAAATTGCCTCTGTCTCAAAAAAAAAAAAGACGACCAGTGACATTAAAGACTTTCCACTACCTTAAGTTTTGTTTATGAGTTTATTTCTATTGTGTCACATTTAAGCTTATATCTATTGATTCTCTAAATACCTTAAGCATTGGAATTACTTCTAAGTGCTTGGTATGTTAGCAGAGATTATCCTAGTACAGTAGTAGATGCATACATGCAATATCATAGTGGTATGGTAGATTAAACTGGCGAAACCACTGGGGGGGTTCACCACTGATGAGCCAGGCACTCCCAATAATTTTTTTTCACATTGGAACAGTAGGAAGCGGTTTATTTGTACAAGAAAAATACCATTCCACCTAAATGGAAGCTTTTCTTATGAAAAATCATACTTTTTGTGTTTGACCCTATCCAGCCTATCTCTTTTAATAATACTATATAATACCTCTCTTTATTGGCTTGTTTATACGTTCTAGTTAGCATGAAGAAGCATTTGCCCGAAAGCTTCTTTTAATCAGATGAATAAAAATTAGTTTCGGGGCGTTATATGATTTTTTTGTAATTATGGTATTCTCAATAAATAAAAGATAATGTTATGATAATTAGAGAAGAGATAGGTGCTTAATTATACCATGATAATTGGTAGCTGCATGTATCTGACTGAAGTAGGAACATTTCTAGAGAATGAATTCTGTATCATTAAAATCCTTTGTTTTAGTTGCATTAATTTATTTTGTTTTTTAAAGGTAGTTTTAAATGTCTCAGTGTATATCTCTATTTACACACCATTATTATAAAGATAGAATCTGTCTGGCCGCGGCATTCATAGTTCTTCAAGTAAAACACATTTCGGCCAGTAAATCTTTTTATTACCTCGACGTTTTGACAAAAATCTTTTGTTCTCGTACGGACAAAATTTCGAACGCTTTGCCAAATGTTTTAATTATTATTCCCTCCTGACGAGGACAAAAGATTTTTGTCGAAACGTCGAGGTAATAAAAATATTTACTGGCCGATGTGTATTTTATATAAAGAACCATTATTATAGTTACAAACAATTATAAGATGCTCTGCAAACTCTTTCTATTTACATTAATTAAAGAAGCTTTCGGTCAGGCTCTTCTTTAACTAACTGAAACGTATAAATGGAAATAGCTCTTTCCACATTGCCTTGTTTATACGTTTTAGTTAGTTGAAGAAGGGTTTCACCGAAAGCTTCTTTTGATTAATTTAAATAAAAATAGTTGCGGAGTCTTATAAATTTTTGAAATTTGTCGAAAATCTGTAATCTTGGAATATTTTTTTTTAATTATCCTTTGTACACGTGGTACAGGCCATGATATTCACGGTGGGTAGAAGTTAGCGACTGCTTTTAGCTGTAAGTGCACCACATGTCTACACATGTGAAAAGCAGTTCGACGTTTGCACTTACAAATATGCCAGAGCCCCGTTTAGTTACTTCAACTCGCTGGTAGGGTTGGACTTTTGAAAGTTTCGGAGGCCATTGGAGCATTTTTTTTTTTCTTCTATTAAATAGAAAAAGTTCCAAATGCGAGATTAGACCCCTGGTCGTAGCGATCGAAAACCAACGGTTTAGATCACCCTTCCAACGATCCCCTATTCTGGAATAATGAAATATTCGAGTTATTTACCATGAATATCGTCTACACATAGTATTGTCTACATAACTTAGTCCCTGTTTCTGCTCCGCGCTTATGGAATTGAAGACTTGAGGCGATGGCGTCGACCTTTCATATTAAATCTTACTTTTCCTTATTACTAATAATTGTATATAGTTGCGGAACTACTGGTTTCCTGTGCTGCTCTTTTCCTGTTATTGCACCTTGTACGGAGAATCTGTATAAGACTAACGTCTTAATAAAGGCTTTGTGTGTGTGTGTGAGTATTGTCTACACATTTTTTTTCTTCATAAAATCCATATTTTAGGCGGCACAATAGCTCTGTTAGATCAGTACATGGTCACTACATTGTGTGAAGAAGGTACTCAAAGTTGATCGGAAAACATTCTTCATAATCATTTCAGTATATTACAATTCTTTCTCTTTTTACATATCTCTTTTATATTTTCCTTTTACTATGACGACTTTATAAAAAATCATGAAAATTTTATATTTATTTGAATATAACATATAAAAAGGTAGTTGTTAGATTTTGTGATTTTTTTTTTCTCAAGAAAAAAAAAGCCTATGTGACAATAGAAATGTATATGAAATACACTCATGAACAAAACTTAAGAAAGTTGTACTTTTTACCATGTATATCGGGATTCAGACAATAACTCTGAAAGATATTAGAGTGACCTTTACTGAAGACATGCGAGATAACCAAGTGTGAACAGAATTGTTTCTGTCTTCAAAAATAAAACAGACAACGGGCGACATCAAAGGCTTTCCACTTCCTTAAGTTTTGTTCATTGAAATGTTTATTGGAAATATAAAGTGTTAGGTTCAGAAGTAACTGACGGAGTATCATGAGACTTCATCTAAAAAGGTACAAGCAGTTAAATGACCAAATGATTGAAAATATGCTCGTATTTAACTCCTTTAAGACTTAGTATCTAAAATTTGATTATTCGTTGCAATTCACAAAAGTTTCATTTGAGACAAATCATACGTTTTTCTTCATTCCCTAAGTGTAACACTTTTGATTTCCGCAAGTGTATAACCATTTTGCTGATGAAAAATCAAGTATAGAGATATAGGCTTTTCTATATAGAGGGAAAATACAACCAACACACATATGTATTTACCATTTTACATAAAACTTTTAGATTTTAAAATATTTTCTTTAAAAAAATTTACCTGGAACCCAAAACCATGCCTCAAGAAAAGTGAGTCTTGCGGTCTCTGTATATGATAATTTAAAGCATTAAAAAGAACTTAACTAAAGTGTGCAAAACATTTTCACCCATGCAAATTTCAATTACAGTAAAACCTTCATGAGAGGACACTCTTTTTAGAATACACCTCTCTACAAAGGACAGTGTTTTTTATTGTCAAAATTACCATTTTTACTATTTACCAACTCTCCGGTAAGAGGACACCTACCTGTAAAGGACACTTTTGATCTGCAACTAGGTGTATTTTACAGGGAGGTTCTACTCTGACAATATTCTGAATTCTACAATAATGAGAATTTACTGGACTTTGCAAGAATAATACTTTTTTTTAAGGATTTGAGGGGCATTTCAAGAATATTAATTGGTACTAAGTATTGCCAAAAAAATATTTAGGTTTCAAAAACAGCTCCAATTCCCTCAATTGCAATAAAACATGATAAACTTAGTGGAATAAAATAAATGAAACTATTAAATACGAATTTTTAAAATAAAATAAACTGTCTACTGTCTCTTCTGATATTTTATTTATAAAAGAAACATTCGTTATTATTAGTTTTATTCTCCTTATAAATAGACTACGCATTATTACCTTATAAAATAGGGGAACATGTATTGGGGATATCTGGAGGTAAATTGGTAACATCTAGCTCTTCTTTTTCCATTAGAATTTGCATAGAGGAATATATTTATATAAAGTAAAGGATATTCGACATACATATAGAAAGTCCCGCGAAAAGGGAAATCATGAATAAGCATCAATCAAAAGTTTCCACCACAATAAAGCTACATGCTTCGTATAATAGAATCTGGGATAGCTTTCAAGCTACAGGATCTCTGTCTATCTGGCCTATATAAGAGTTATCATATGAGTATGAAATCTAGTCCAGATTTCAATAAAAAGAAGCATATCTGCATATTTGGGTTATCTTTTGGTTGAGAATATTGTAAGATTGTGCATTATATTGGTTATTTTGTTGCGAGATGATACAGGGAGGTGTTTATCGGTCTTTGCTACGGCTAAGGGCAGAGGCGCCATATTCATTGTACATAGTATCATGCATATACATATATAATTATCTTTTTAAAATAGTGCAGACTGTGCACTTTTGCATGTATTGACAAGATGTCAATAAAATTGTCAATTGTCTTTGCTACGGTTTGGTTGGTTGGTTTTATTGGTAGGTCATGCGGTCAAACTTACGTTTCTGGGAGAAGCTGATGACTCGCTCGGCCGTCATGGTATCGGAGTCGTCCCAGTCGGAGGATGGTTGTACCGGGGGCTGGTCAGCTTGCATGCGGGGGTCTGTGGCCAGTAGGCGTGCGACAGGCGGAGGCATGTGCCGCGAGGAGACATTGGGCGCTCGCTCCAGTCCAAGTCGTGCCAGGATCTGGGCCTGTATGGACGCCAGACGTAGCGCCCGGGCCTCTCCGGCGCATTGCGAGCACGCGGCGCTCAGCGCGACCGCCGAAGCCACCACCACCACCTGCAGTAGCATCGTGCTGCCTCCCCGCGGCGCCGCGCGCCTTTATACCGCCCCGCCCCTTACTAAGCCACGCCCCTCAACTCCTACGATTGGTTGAACCAACCGCCACTCATTCTGCGACATCTCCAAACATCGCTGAGACAATAATTAGGGTGGAGGGGTGGTGTGTGGAAAGAAAAGAAAAAAAAAGTTTACTTTATAATATTTAAAGGTAACAAAGAAAATAAATTTACTTTCTCTGTAATTACCAAATGTCCATTGTCACCTCAGGACAGCAGGACAATAGGACAGACATGATAACTGTCCGCGGTAAGACACGAGTTATGATCACCTTTACGTCCGGCGCAGGTGGCAATGCCTAACGGAAACGACAACAAAAAAAGCTACAACAAATAAAAGCAAGATAAAGATATCAAGAGAATTATATTCTGTTCTTTTATAACTAAAAATACTATATATTCACATATAATTTCAGTTATAATATTTTAAAAATCAAACTCTCTGAAATAACTATTTAGTTAAGCGTTTTACACAATAGATTTAAAACCTATTGATTCTTTAAGAGAATTTTCTTGAAGAAAAGTTGGCGAAGATTCTCAAACTTCTCTAAGTCATCCGCTTCCATATCAAACATATCTGATAAAAGACAGCTACCAAAATTCAGCCATTATACTCATATACTGCTGTAGACGGGTTTATAATACCTGAAAGCTTGAGAGAATCTATAAATAAACCTGATAAGGCACAATTTGGATTATAGATTATAAACACAAGGTAATAAGACCAAATCCAAATAAATTGTGTTTCTCAGAAAACTATCTTCTTCTTACTTTCTATCTTGTTTACACACTTGAAAACAGTAACTATTTAAAACATGCTGTGGTAAAATTTCTCATTCTTTAAGTCCAGCCCAATTTGGACAATTAGCCCGGAAACAAAAGACAGACAGACAAATTTCTCATTCAGTGTCAGGATGGCCGAGCGGTCTAAGGCGCTGCGTTCAGGTCGCAGTCTACTCTTGTAGGCGTGGGTTCAAATCTCACTTCTGACATTTTTTGGAGTTCAAAAATCATTTTATTTTGGTTAGTAGCCCCGTAAATGAAGATATTTCCATTCCAAATTTCTCATTCAGTACTTTTGTCTGAAGATGGTTACAACGCTCTTACCGAACTCTGAGATAAAAATGACAAAAAATATAACAAGACTTAGAACAAAACACTATAAAGGAATGACAATACATCCAGATAGCACAAGAACCTATAGGACTTGCAACAACTGTCCTCATGCCCAGCAATGGTCGCAGCCTTGCATAAAATTGACAAAGATCCAGAGAAGCAACTTTACACACCCAAGATAGTGGACATTGCTGCTGCTGTGATAGAGATGTATGGAGACATCTGAGGCTCTTCATTGGACACGACAGCAATTACCGAAACGTTACACACTATTTATTTATTTGGATTTGGTCTTATTACTTGTGTTTATAAATAAACCAAGAAACTTGGAGAGCTTTTTATATAGTATTGCTTATAATTCAGAGGATTCTATCTTTCGACCTAAATTACATAATTTTCGAATACCATCTAGTTTTGAATACAGTATATCAGACTGAAATTGATTATTTTTAATATGTACAGTAAGCTTATAATATTTTACACAAATAAATTTACTAGCAATGCGCTTCTTTTAAATATCATCAAATATTATCTCTACAGACCTTATTGCAATGATATGAGTTATTGAATGAGAGGGCTTGGCTCATCAGTAGTGAACCCTACTGCCATTGCAGTAAGGTCTGTAGAGATAATATTTGATGATATTTAAAAGAAGCGCATTGCCAGTAAATTTATTTGTGTAAAATTTTAACGATATATGGCAATTAAATTTAATTTACTAAAGCTTATAATATCGTCAGAAAAAGAAAATGACTATAAGACTCAATGGTTGTTATGCCCCTCTCTATTTCTTCCAATTTTGTATATAGATTATTGCCTATTTACATACTCTCTTATTCTGTAATACTTTCTATAATTAAGGAGGGAAAAAGCATTTACTGATCGTGCAATTAAAAGTTGCTGATGGCTTACGCCTTCTTAATTTATCTACCTTGATATGAATTTATATTATTTAATTATTGTATCGTGACCATTGACCTGTGGTGTATGATTTGCATAAGTAATTCTTGTATATTATTATAATAGGTAACTGTTGCCATTATGACTAATAAAATTATCAGTTGGTGACTAAATGAATGATTTTTAATCTAAATACGCCACAGATGGCGACGAGGACGACTATTTTTCACATTGATTGGCGTTCTTACACCCTTCCAGCCTAAATACCTGTTTCATGGTTTTTCAAGATGCCCCTAAAGACCAGCTTTTTTTGGCCGTTGAGGTACAGCTTACACCACGCTGATGAGGGCCAACAGCCCGAAACGCGTACGTGGTTAGCTTTTCTTGATTAATCAAGAAACAGTATTTTGTCAATTCTTGAATAATTAAAAAAAAATCAACGATTAGTTGATATTTATTCCGATAGATGGCGCAATTCAATCAGCAACTTTTAGTTGCACGATCTGTAAATGCTTTTTTTTTTTTCTTAATTTATCTACCTGATCCAAGTACAAATTCAATTTTGTACTATTTTTCACTTTCTATAAAGTTTTGCTTTGCTTTCTTAGACATCAGGACAAAGGAATTCATGTAATACGAAATGTTAAAAGCTTGGCGAGCTTTCGTACAATAACGTCCTTCGACAGGCTGTATATGAATACAAGCTTGTATTCGTATACTTGCATTCGTATATCTAGGCTATTGAAGGAGATTATTATCCGAAAGCTCTCCAAGCTTTTACCTTTTCATTAAAGAAACTCTTTGCCGCCAGCTTTAATCACTTCTTAGAAATGTTACCCGGCAATTCCTGCTATTGTAATACGAAATTTCTTAACACAAAGCAATACCGCGCCATCTATACATATAAAATGAAAGGATTTAAAAGCACGAATGTTTCTTTTATACATAATACAAACTTCTACTGCCCTTACTGCGATGAAAAAAATATATTGGGAGGGCTTGGCTCATCAGTGGTGAACCCTCCCAGCGGTTTCGCCAATTTAAGTTTATGACTGTCCTATAAACTTATGTCCATAGTTTACTTGAAAACCATTTCTGAGATTCCACCCTTCAGTGCTGCGTATATAAGCAGAATCGTCCAATACAGTATTAGAGCTCTGAGAAGCGGTCTGGTGGATTAAGCCAAGCCCTTCCAATATATCTTTTCATCGCAGTAAGGACAGTAGAAGTTTGTATTGTGTATAGAAGAAACATTCGTGCTTTTAAATCCTTTCATTTTATGTTACGAAATGTCTTAATAAAAGGCGCTTTTGTTGTTGTAAGATCTCTACAGTAATATGATCTTACTGGAGGATATTCATTTAGAGTTATTCATTATTAAAATAAAGAATTTCTCTAAAGTTAAATTCCTCGGCGCGGAACTGAGGAGTGTACAAGAAGACCTTGTCTGGAGGAGGACTCTCTCAAGGTGGGGAAGCCTTCCTTGCTGAAGAAATTTGTATATATATATTCCCCTACACTTTATATGCCCTTTTACTCTTTTATTTTTTCCCCCTTTGTAAAATTTGATTGAAAGAATCAATAAAATTGTTTAATTTGTCTAAAGTTAAATTGAACGAAGGCCTGATTCAGAACTCGTTCTGATGCTTTCTTCGCCTTCAGCATATATGCTATATCTTGAATTGAACCTGAAAACACACCAAAATATCTATTAAAAATAATATATAGCATATTGTTTTGAGAATAGAGCAATCCATAAATAAATCTTTAATTAAAAAGACATATATTGGATCAAAATATCATTTATTTTACCAATATTTCAGTTGGCTGAACGCCAACCTTCTCCCCATTAAATATATATATATATATATATATATATAAGCAAAAATATTTCTTAAACTTAATTCTATTGACATTATGTGGCGCTGAGTTTGTTGTTGACACACATTAATATGTTATAATACTTTGAAAAAGTTTGGCGTTCAGCCAACTGAAATATTGTTAAAATAAATTATATTTGGATCCAATATATTTGGTTCACCACTGCTAAGCCAAGCCCTCCCAATATATATTTTTTCATCGCAGTAAGGGCTGTAGAAGTTTGTATTATGTATAAAAGAAACATTCGTGCTTTTAAATCCTTTCATTTTATATGTATAGATGGCGCGGTATTGCTTTGTGTTAAGACATTTCGCATTACAGCCTTCGTGATATATGTAAAAAAAAGGAAGAAACACATTGCTAAAAAATTACTTGTTACAAATTTGATAGATAGATGACTAATTGCGTGAGAACGCGAAACAATGTGAAAAAAAAAATAGTACAAATGTGTTATTGTGTACTGGGATAAGGTGCATAAATTAAGAAAAAGGCATCTCCTTATAATGCAACTGAAAGTTGCTGATGGCTTGCGCCATCTATCGGAATAAATATCAACTATTCGTTGGTTTTTAATTATTCCAGAATTGGCCAAATACCCATTACACTGATAGACAAAACTTAAGGAAGTTGTACCTTATAGCATATATATATATCGGGATTCAGAAAATATCTCTCAGAGTTATTTTCTGAATCCCAATATATATATGCTATAAGGTACAACTTCCTTAAGTTTTGTCTATCAGTGTTATTGATTAATCAAGTAAAGCTAATCATGTACGTGTTTCGGTTGTTGGCCCTCGTCAGCGTGGTGTAAGCTGTACCTCAACGACCAAAAAAACTGAAGATGTCTTTTTTTTTCTTAATTTATGCACCTTATCCCAGTAAAATATCACATTTGTACTATATTTCCCTTTGTAAAAGCGTTGTTAATATTTGAAAGCTTGTCACTTTGATTGTTTTTAATAACGTAATGATTCCCGCTCCGGGTCAAACGGTGTATTGCCGGACTGAGAATCCTCTCGGTGCTCTTTACTGATGATCGCCCCAAAATATTTAAAACAGACGGATGGACATGCGATATTTGCGGGACAAGAATGGAGCCGGGGCTACATCACCATATACTCTCATGTATGGGGCTGAAAGACGAACGAGAAGTGCTCCTCAGTGAAATAGGCCTTGAGGGACTCTCTTTGGAGCTCCTGTTGAATGAGGTGGTGAGAAACAGAGCTGGAGCGTTTGCGTTGTTCAAATTTTGGAAGACGGCTGAAGAGAAGAGGAAGTTATATACATAATATAATTGATGTGAATAATTATATGTAAATAATCTTTGTCAGGATTAGAATGACGAATCCTGTATGGGACTTTGATTCCAGTAAAAGGCTTGTTGCTGCTGTTGTATATAGTTAACGTGTGTAGAAAATACTATACTATACCTACTACATATATCTCTGTATTCTTAGTTCTCTTTTCTTCAATTACTCTGTAAACTGGCGAATCCTTTATAGGACGAGAGGTCCTCAATAAAGGCTTTTGTTGTTGTAATAACGTAATGAAGTAACACACTTTGTTGCTAATACTTGATATAGAATGTATATAATTTACCTAGATAGGCTTTGTAACAAAGCTATGCTTATATTCTTGCGATAAATTATTTAATGCGTAAATAATTCATCTTTGGTGTCAAAAATGTAACCCATTATCATTTTATAATAATTTTATTTCATGCCGTTAATAAGTTTAATTAAACTTCAAACATAGAAGTAAAAATAAAAGAATACACCAATACCTCGCTTTGCGTCGTTTCGTTTTGCGTTTTTTTCGAAGTTGCGTCGCTGCTTAATTTTTACTGATTTTCACTGTGCGTCGTTAGATTTTCGAAGTTGCGTTGTTTTGGATTCGAGTCTTTATTTTTTTTTTTTTTTAATTTTTTTTCCTAAAATATGACAACACCTTTGTTTTTGATTGCACCATGCCATCAAAATTTGGGGATTCCCTTTCTAACTAAAAATCAAGGCAAATTTAATACAATTTTATTTTCACTTTGTTTTGCTTATTTTAGAGTTCACCATTTTTTTGTGAAAGAAAGCTGACCTACGACAACAGCCACTATGGACTCATCAGACAGTGATTAATTTTTATAAAATTTTCATGAATTAAATGAATATGTCGTTTATTTTGTTTAATAAATGTTTGTATATTATTTTTGTTTGAAAAAAAATTTACTTTGTTCAATTTTATTTTTAAAAGGTAGTATTTTCGTAAGCCTGAAACCTATCTTCGATCATTAAATGGTTTTCTATAGAAAATTTATTTTCACTTTGCGTCGTTTCAATTTGCGTCGTGTTTTTTTTTGGAACGTAACCCCGACGCAAAGCGAGGTATGGGTGTATTTTATTAAATACATTCACACACACACACATGTACAAAACTTAAGAAAAAGGAAAGTCTTTGCTATCACCGGTCGTCTGTTTTTATTTATTTATTTATCAAGAGGCACAATTTTGTTCATAATTGGTTATCTCGTGTGTTTTGTTCACACTTGGTTATCTCGTGTGTCTTCAATAAAGGTCACTGTAATATCTTTCAGAGTTATTGTCTGAATCCCGATATACATGTTAAAAGGTAAAACTTCCTTAAGTTTTGTCTATGAGTGTAATTTTATCAAAAGGAAACTCGTTTGTTCAACTGCCATGATAGTAAACCCTTGTAAGCTAAGATGATAGTGAACATGAGTTTACCCGCAAAAGGAATCAGACGTAGACTTGACCACATGTTGTGTTGCTATGCTGGATGTCTGGAACATGAGATTTCAACAAACACAAACGATCCGTTCTAGGAGAACCCTTAGACAATCGGATTTCTAGCAAGAAGTTCATATTATACACCAATAACATACCATCCCTTTATAAGAAATCTAATCCTTGGGCCATCGGTACTGGAGCTGCCCTCACATCAGGCTTTTCGTCCGGGGGGCATTCAACATCATAGGAAGGCCCCCTGACCTCCAGTCCTGGATCTTTGGGACAGGCCTGATAGAAGACGAGCTGGCCATCCTCGCATCGGCGAAATCAAGAATCAACCGATACTTCGTCCAGGTCGGACAGACCATCGAGGTCATCGCCCGGAGGAGGACACTATCGCGGCGGGGACCTGGTTGATTGTATATAGTTCTCTTGATCTTTTTATTGTAAATATTGACTAAGAAGTCAATAAAAGTGTTCTAATTGTCAAATTGTCATCTATTTATAAGAAATTAAATCACGAATGTTCCTTTTTAAATATAAAACAAACTTCTACTTTCCTTACTCTGATGAAAAAAGGCAGGACAGTAGAATTTTTTTTTTATATTTAAAAAGAAATATTCGTATTTTAATTCTTCCATTTCTTTTAATAAAGATACTAAAACGACATTTGAAAATTATCCCGCATGTGTTTCTTTTAAACTAAAAATCGAAATTTATTTTTAAGGAGAAATAACGAATTTTTCTAACCATAAGGATGAAGTATGAAAGGATGAATTGTGAAGAGTAATGATAAACGGAAAAATAAAAGTGTCCAGGGATGGGAATCGAACCCACAGTGTTCCGCTTATTTCTCCTTTGAAATAAGTTTCGATTTTTCGTTTAAAAGAAACATATGCGGGATAATTTTCAAATGTAGTTTTACAATCATAAGCCGCATTATAAATAAGTTCATATGTTATTTTATACATCTTGGAAGCTATCAAACAATTTAGTGCAGCTATATACACGTTTTCTTCTGTATTTGCAGTGTGTCTGCGCTTTATAATATTTGCTATGGAGCCTTTATAAATATCATAAGCATCATCTGCAGCGAAATGAAACAAATTCATTCTATGGACTTGCGCTTCTGCTTAAAGGATTTAGTCACAGCCATTAGTGCTACAGAAAGCTCCACAAACGACGTTGTAAGTCAAATTGTTCGTAATATTTGTATATGGGCTGTGGAGTCATTACATAAACATCTGATATATAATATTTTGAATTTCTATATTTGACCTTTCTGTCCTCTCTACTCATCCCCAGCAGACACCATCAACAAGCTCTACAAGCTTGATACCCTGATGTGATTGAGTGGAGATAAGAAAGAAGACCTTTCTGTCCTCTCTACTCATCCCCAGCAGACACCAACAACATGCTCTACAAGCTTGATACCCTGATGTGATTGAGTGGAGATAAGAAAGAAGACCTTTCTGTCCTTTCTACTCATCCCCAGTAGACACCATCAACAAGCTCTACAAGCCTGATACCCTAATATGATTGAGTGGAGATAAGAAAGAAGAAGACCTTTTTGTCCTCTCTACTCATCCCCAGAAGACACCATCAACAAGCTCTACAAGCTTGATACCCTGATATGATTGAGTGTAGATAAGAAAGAAGACCTTTCTGTCCTCTCTACTCATCCCCAGCAGACACCATCAACAAGCTCTACAAGCTTGATACCCTGATGTGATTGAGTGTAGATAAGAAAGAAGACCTTTCTGTCCTCTCTACTCATCCCCAGCAGACACCATCAACAAGCTCTACAATCTTGATACCCTGATATGATTGAGTGTAGATAAGAAAGAAGACCTTTCTGTCCTCTCTACTCATCCCCAGCAGACACCATCAACAAGCTCTACAAGCTTGATACCCTGATGTGATTGAGTGGAGATAAGAAAGAAGACCTTTCTGTCCTCTCTACTCATCCCCAGCAGACACCATCAACAAGCTCTACAAGCTTGATACCCTGATATGATTGAGTGGAGATAAGAAATAATAAGGCCTTTCTGTCCTTAAATATCATAGCTCTTTGGACGGATATTACCGATGAAATATGTAATGTTGAATAAATCATATCAAAATAGCTTGAAGTGTTTTTTGCTCAAAATAGACTAAGACTAGAATAGACTCGATTATTATTCTGATTCCGTTCCGTGCGCGTGCTTTGGACTTGTGGAAATTGGCGAGCACCAAACTTACATATTGACCGCTTCAAGTAATTATGCAAATATTCTTATAGGATTATCTTTTTTATGCTCTATATATTAGTTATGTAGTTATTATTCTTCAGTTCCTATGTTTTTGATCTGATCCTGGCCTCCAGTGAAGCCATGGATCTCTATCTTGAGCTCTTCTCTTTTCTTCATAGCTTTTAAATCCCATCAAGTTCACCAGTCTCATTTTTACCCTTTCATCCTTTCTCTTTCTATTCATTTTATACTTCAAAACTTTATTCATCAATTTATTTCCTCTTAATATATGTCTTATCCATTTCTTTTATCTTTTTCTGATGATATTCAACAATATGCTTCGTTATTCTTTCCCAATCTTCTTGATATATGGTCAATCTTGATCCAATCAACCCCATCTTTTCAGTTTCTTCAAAATTTCAAATGTTTACAATCTTATTGCCTTTACTTATTGATCATGTTTCTGACTCCGACATCATTAGATTCCAAATCAGTCATCATCATCAGCCTCGTCTTATTTATTGACTAATCTTTCCTTATATCCCCTAGCTAGGCCTACAATGAGCTGGCTAGAAGAGGTCAAGAAAGCTGCCGGAATACACAAGATGAGCTGCGAGATATGGTCACCAATAGATACAATTGGAGAATATTTGTCCATAATGTCACCAAAGTCGGATTCGACTTAATGGACATTAACAACAACAACAACAAAAAAGCCTTTGTTTAGGGCCTCTCGCCCTATACAGGATTCGCCAGTTCACAAGGGATGGGGAGAACACTGTGTGGCCTTTTTCCGGGATATAGTCTTGTGGAATCCAAATATCGCCACCGCTATATACCTATTCTTTGATATTTCATTAATTAGTGCCGGAAATGAAGGACAAAGTTGCCCCCGTTTTATCATTTAGTTTTCGTCTTTCCTCAGACAGAGCAGCACAATCAAATAAGTAGTGCAACATCTCCGTTGTTATTCCTGATCCACAGAAAGTGCATTTCAGGTCTTCACGCCTCAATAAAATCAGATGATGTTCTCTGAAAAAAATTGAAAGGGTTCTAAATTGTGCGATTAATCTGATGACAGGAAAAGGGAGTTCACTTAAGAAATATTCTTCGGTGGTAAACGTTGTATATATATCTCTATAGTGGGAATATAACTTTGATTGGGTTATTCTTGTTAAGTCGTTTTGTATTGTTTGCTCTATCGCAGTTCTTAATATTCCTGGAATAGCATTCCTTAGTGAATCAGGATCATTACAATAAGTAAGCCACGAGGATCCGTTATTATTGAGTAAATTGCTTATTGTTTTATAAACCCGATGGGCGCACCTGTAGCACAGGATAATTGCCTCATTCTATTTAAACATATTCGAGGCAATCTATTTGTATCCATACTCAGCACCCTCAGCCAATATTTCAAGGTCAATTTCAGAGCTGTTATTATTAATGAGACGCGGCCTGTTTCTGGTCTTATTATGTATCCTGGTGTATATCTAGGCAAATTCAAGAACCAACGAATTAATGTATCTTGTATATGATCTAATAAATCTTTATACTCTCATTAACAACAACATCTATTTGTAAATATGAATGATTAAATTGTACTTGTGTTCCCCTATCTTTTGGTTGTGAGGCCACGCGACACAAAGGTTTCGCAGTTAATGGCGATTTTTGTTGTTGTTTTTTGAAGATCTGGAAAATCTAATCTATGGAGATTCAAATGGAGGTAATGCCCTGGGCTATGTGAACCAAATCATAACTAATGAGGAGCTATCGAATTTATCAGTTAATTTTGATAGCTGACCAGAACAACTGAATAAAAAAGCGAATATGCAGATTTCTACGCTAATTCAAGCTCCGGAAATGTAAATTGGACTGCTAACTCTCTAATCGAAGTGTTATCTTTGATGAAGTAAAATTTTTCTGATAATTTAGCTTCACACGCGGTCAAAATTTTTATTTTATTATAATCTTTCAAACTAATTTGATTGGTTAGATACGGCCATGTTATATAAATGGAATTCACAATGAGTCGGATATTTATAGTGTTCTTTGTGTTGGTTTTCTTGAGGTAACATCTCGCCATAACATCTTGAGTTCCATCCGCTCCAGTTTGTCAATCTAATTTTATTCGAAGTATTTATTTATCTTTCGTTTAATGAATGTAATTGTTTTATTATCTTCTATAATTTTTCTACATGTGCGTATAGTAAGGCTTACAAATTCTGCCCTAAATAGTAACTTTTGTTAGAGAGGTTTCAGAAAATGATTCCATTCTGGACGTTTTCCCGAAGACCAGAGGTTTTAAGAGGAAGAGACAAAACCTCCAAAACAAAATCAATCTGCTCTGCTCCCGGTATCTGAGAGAAATGCACCAAGTAGGGCCAAGCGCCAATAAGCATCAATGAACAATGTGCCGTTTACCAAATCAACAACAGTAGGCAGCAAAAAGCTCAGTATATAATAAATAAAAACATTAAAGCACGAATGTTTATTTTACATATGAAACAAACTTCTACTATTTGATTTAAGACGAATAATCCTTTCAATAATTATAATAACGAATAGATTCAAAAAGGATAAGTTTCTTTATTTGAAAATCAATTCGAGCTTTCGGGCGCAAGCTTCCTGTAGAAGGGCAGCTTGCGCCCGAAAGCTCGAATTGATTTTCAAATAAAGAAACTTATCCTTTTTGAATCTATTCGTTATTATAAACTTCTACTATCCTTAATAGGGAAATGTAGTACATCATACTGACCGGTAAGACGTCTAAGCGACGCATACCTGGACTCCCACAGACACGCTTCGTGGACCAATTAAAGGAACTCATTGGCTTAACGATCGCCGAGATGGTACATCGAGCTGAAGACAGAGATGGCTGGCGTCGTGTTTGGGATGTAATGTGGGCCACAACCTTCGATCGCGAATAAAACTTTTATACTATCCTTATTTCTGTGAAAATATATATATTGGGATGGTTTGGCTCATCAGTGGTTCATCGAAGAAAGGATAATAGAAGTTTGTTTTATGTTTTAAAGAAACATTCGGGATTGAATGCTTTTATTTCTTATATATAGACTAGACGAAAGGCCCGGGCAACGCCCGGGGTTTACCCGAGTGCGAATATATCTCAAAAAACGTTGTCTTGGGTGGCCGCTATAGACAGGGTGGTCTGTATAGACAGGTGGATGTATCACACAGCTGATAACAGGGTTGTCTAGGGTGAACGCTATAGACAGGGTGGTCTGTATAGACAGGTGGATGTATCACACAGCTGATAGCAGGGTTGTCTAGAGTGGGTCGCTATAGACAGGGTGGTCTGTATAGACAGGTGTAGTATCACACAGCTGTAGAGTGGTCGCTATAGACAGGGTGGTCTGTATAGACAGGTGGATGTATCACACAGCTGATAACAGGGTTGCCTAGGGTGACCGCTATGACAGGGTGGTCTGTATAGACAGGTGGATGTATCACTCAGCTGTTAACAGGGTTGCCTAGGGTGACCGCTATGACAGGGTGGTCTGTATAGACAGGTGGATGTATCACACAGCTGATAACAGGGTTGCCTAGGGTGACCGCTATGACAGGGTGGTCTGTATAGACAGGTGGATGTATCACTCAGCTGATAACAGGGTTGCCTAGGGTGACCGCTATGACAGGGTGGTCTGTATAGACAGGTGGATGTATCACTCAGCTGATAACAGGGTTGCCTAGGGTGACCGCTATGACAGGGTGGTCTGTATAGACAGGTGGATGTATCACACAGCTGATAACAGGGTTGCCTAGGGTGACCGCTATGACAGGGTGGTCTGTATAGACAGGTGGATGTATCACACAGCTGATAACAGGGTTGCCTAGGGTGACCGCTATGACAGGGTGGTCTGTATAGACAGGTGGATGTATCACACAGCTGATAACAGGGTTGTCTAGGGTGGTCGCTATAGACAGGGTGGTCTGTATAGACAGGTGGATGTATCACACAGCTGATAACAGGGTTGTCTAGAGTGGTCGCTATAGACAGGGTGGTCAGTTTAGACAGGTGGATGTATCATACAGCTGATAACAGGGTTGTCTAGGGTGGTCGCTATAGACAGGGTGGTCTGTATAGACAGGTGGATGTATCACACAGCTGATAACAGGGTTGTCTAGAGTGGTCGCTATAGACAGGGTGTTCTGTATAGACAGGTGGATGTATCACACTGATGATAACAGGGTTGCCGAAGGTGACCGCTATAGACAGGGTGGTCTGTATAGACAGGTGGATGTATTACACAGCTGATAACAGGGTTGTCTATAGTGGTCGCTATAGACAGGGTGGTCTGTATAGACAGGTGGATGTATCACACTGATGATAACAGGGTTGTCTAGGGTGGTCGCTATAGACAGGGTGGTCTGTATAGACAGGTGGATGTATCACACATCTGATAACAGGGTTGTCTAGAGTGGTCGCTATAGACAGGGTGGTCTGTTTAGACAGGTGGATGTATCACACAGCTGATAACAGGGTTGTCTAGAGTGGTCGCTATAGACAGGGTGGTCTGTTTAGACAGGTGGACGTATCACACAGCTGATAACAGGGTTGCCGAAAGTGACCGCTATAGACAGGGTGGTCTGTATAGACAGGTGGATGTATCACACTGATGATAACAGGGTTGCCGAAGGTGACCGCTATAGACAGGGTGGTCTGTATAGACAGGTGGATGTATCACACAGCTGATAACAGGGTTGTCTAGGGTGGTCGCTATAGACAGGGTGGTCTGTATAGACAGGTGGATGTATCACACAGCTGATAACAGGGTTGTCTAGGGTGGTCGCTATAGACAGGGTGGTCTGTATAGACAGGTGGATGTATCACACAGCTGTTAACAGGGTTGTCTAGAGTGGTCGCTATAGACAGGGTGGTCTGTTTAGACAGGTGGATGTATTACACAGCTGATAACAGGGTTGTCTATAGTGGTCGCTATAGACAGGGTGGTCTGTATAGACAGGTGGATGTATCACACTGATGATAACAGGGTTGTCTAGGGTGGTCGCTATAGACAGGGTGGTCTGTATAGACAGGTGGATGTATCACACAGCTGATAACAGGGTTGTCTAGAGTGGTCGCTATAGACAGGGTGGTCTGTTTAGACAGGTGGATGTATCACACAGCTGATAACAGGGTTGTCTAGGGTGGTCGCTATAGACAGGGTGGTCTGTATAGACAGGTGGATGTATCACACAGCTGATAACAGGGTTGTCTAAAGTGGTCGCTATAGACAGGGTGGTCTGTTTAGACAGGTGGACGTATCACACAGCTGATAACAGGGTTGCCGAAAGTGACCGCTATAGACAGGGTGGTCTGTATAGACAGGTGGATGTATCACACTGATGATAACAGGGTTGCCGAAGGTGGTCGCTATAGACAGGGTGGTCTGTATAGACAGGTGGATGTATCACACAGCTGATAACAGGGTTGTCTAGGGTGAACGCTATAGACAGGGTGGTCTGTATAGACAGGTGGATGTATCACACAGCTGATAACAGGGTTGTCTAGAGTGGTCGCTATAGACAGGGTGGTCTGTTTAGACAGGTGGATGTATTACACAGCTGATAACAGGGTTGTCTATAGTGGTCGCTATAGACAGGGTGGTCTGTATAGACAGGTGGATGTATCACACTGATGATAACAGGGTTGCCGAAGGTGACCGCTATAGACAGGGTGGTCTGTATAGACAGGTGGATGTATCACACAGCTGATAACAGGGTTGTCTAGGGTGAACGCTATAGACAGGGTAGTCTGTATAGACAGGTGGATGTATCATACAGCTGATAACAGGGTTGTCTAGGGTGGTCGCTATAGACAGGGTAGTCTGTATAGACAGGTGGATGTATCACACAGCTGATAACAGGGTTGTCTAGAGTGGTCGCTATAGACAGGGTGGTCTGTATAGACAGGTGGATGTATCACACTGATGATAACAGGGTTGCCGAAGGTGACCGCTATAGACAGGGTGGTCTGTATAGACAGGTGGATGTATCACACAGCTGATAACAGGGTTGTCTAGGGTGGTCGCTATAGACAGGGTGGTCTGTATAGACAGGTGGATGTATCACACAGCTGATAACAGGGTTGTCTAGGGTGAACGCTATAGACAGGGTGGTCTGTATAGACAGGTGGATGTATCACACAGCTGATAACAGGGTTGTCTAGGGTGGTCGTTATAGACAGGGTGGTCTGTATAGACAGGTGGATGTATCACACAGCTGATAACAGGGTTGCCTAGGGTGACCGCTATAGACAGGGTGGTCTGTATAGACAGGTGGATGTAACACACAGCTGATAACAGGGTTGTCTAGAGGGGGGCGGGCAGGGAGGTCACGTGTTTGCTGGCGGCCAATGGGCGCGCATTCTATCCGTGAGCTTCAGACAGACAGACAGACAGACAGAATAAGGCAAATATATAAGTAGATGGGATGCTATTGCTTTATAGGTAATAGCTCGGTATAAGAAATGGGAATATGCGACCACCATGGGCCTCAGAACCTTGTGGATTACCTTAAAGATCCAAGCTAACGAAGATGTCGATTGGAATCTCAATTGACTAAACGTCTTGTAGAGTATGGTCTTATTATTGGCCACCATGGGCTTCAGGACCCTATGAATTACTTTAAGGATCCGGGTTATAGGAAGATGTCGATTGGAATCTCAAATGTGGAGATTGGCTGAACATCTTGTAGAGAATGATCTTATTATCGGCCACCATGGGCTTCAGGACCTTGTGGATTACCTTAAAGATTAGAGCTAACAAAGATGTTGATTGGAATCTCAAGTGTGGAGATGACTAAAAGTCTTGTTGAGCATGATCTTATTATCGGCCACCATGGGCTTCAGGACCCTGTGGATTACCTTAAAGATTCGAGCTAACGAAGATGTTGTCGGAATCTCAAGTGTGGAGATGGCTGAACGTCTTGTAGAGTATGGTCTTATTATCGGCCACCATGGGCTTCAGGACCCTGTGGATTACCTTAAAGATTAGAGCTAACGAAGATGTTGATTGGAATCTCAAGTGTGGAGATGGCTGAAAGTCTTGATGAGCATGGTCTTATTATTGGCCACCATGGGCTTCAGGACCCTGTGGATTACCTTAAAGATTAGAGCTAACGAAGATGTTGGTCGGAATCTCAAGTGTGGAGATGGCTGAAAGTCTTGATGAGCATGGTCTTATTATTGGCCACCATGGGCTTCAGGACCCTGTGGATTACCTTAAAGATTAGAGCTAACGAAGATGTTGATTGGAATCTCAAGTGTGGAGATGGCTGAAAGTCTTGATGAGCATGGTCTTATTATTGGCCACCATGGGCTTCAGGACCCTGTGGATTACCTTAAAGATTAGAGCTAACGAAGATGTTGGTCGGAATCTCAAGTGTGGAGATGACTAAAAGTCTTGATGAGCATGGTCTTATTATTGGCCACCATGGGCTTCAGGACCCTGTGGATTAGCTTAAAGATTAGAGCTAACGAAGATGTTGGTCGGAATCTCAAGTGTGGAGATGGCTAAACGTCTTGCATGGTCTTATACCCGCCACAAGTTACTGAAGACGTACAAGGCAGAGTATATCATCATCGAAAACATCTGTTCATCATCACCTACAAATATCTCACAGAAGTCTTGAGATATTATTGCTACGTGGTCTCCATTACACAATCACTCACATATAAATATTTGCAATAATCTATTCAGGTTATCAACAAACATGCAATAAGGTGTTTTTCATTATATAAAAAATATATCTAAAATATAAATTTGCCATATATATAAACTAAATTATTTGTAAGAAATTATAAACTATTTTTGATGTGCTTGATTTCTTTTTTAAAATACAATTTTCTACTACCCTTACTGCAATGATAAAATAATGGGGAAAGCCTGACATTGAAGTAAGGGCAGTAAAAAATTGTTTTAATTCAAAAAGAAGCGTCAAAAATAGTTATATTTCCTATAACAGATATGGCGCGCTAATACATCCTAATAAAATTACTTGTATAAGGGCATTCATATGAATAAAATGTTTTTATTATATCCCCAATATTGATTTGACATTATCCTTTACGATTAATCCATGGAACATGTGCAATTTTAATATGATTATATATTAAAAATATAGATTACGAATTAAAAGAAAACAGAAGAATAATTTCACATATATAAATCACTAGCCGAATGACCCGGGCAACGCCCGGGGTTTACCCGATTAAATGCTTTTATTCAAATACTATTCGTTACAATTATAAATTGGCGCCGTGGATGTCATTCTTGTATAATATATAAATGAGTTTTAAAAATTGTAAAAAAAAAAAAAAAAAAATGCATCGGCCGGGAATCGAACCCGGGGCGCCCGCGTGGCAGGCGAGCATTCTACCACTGAACCAAAAGCAAACGGTGACAGAATTAAGAACGCATGACGATGATAACTGTATATTATCCGTGACAGAGGCGGCCGATGAGGAAAGACGGTCGTGACTATATATAGTAATAATTTGTGCTAATGAAAATATTTTCAAATTTTTATAATTGTCTTTTAGTAATCATATAATTTAATTTACATTTAATATA
>CP092866.1:25582540-25608610 GCA_030710605.1 Cordylochernes scorpioides | reverse complement strand
AGACCAAATCCAAATAAATAAATAGTGTGTGACGTTTCAGTAACAGCGTTGTTACCATCTTCAGACAAAAGTCTTTGGTCTTATTGACAAAAGTTAATTCTTTTGCGGGTTAACACACAAAAACGGAAAAAGCTAGAGCCTAAATTAAATGTATCTTAATACACAGAAAAGCGTACACTCAAGAGTACAACACCAACAACAAAAAGGAAATAAATAAGAACTAGCGATTTGTAAAATAAAATTAAAAGTACTTAGCTTTATTGTAGCGTTGGTAGGGATCGGACTCGGGTGACACAGGGATGCCAAGAGAACAGCCAGACAGGGAAAACCTTGTAGAAAAACACTTTAAGTGTCTCCACACCAATTCTCCTTGTGTTTATAATCTATAATCCAAACTTCGGAAAAAACAAATGAGAGTTTTGAAAATGATCAATCCATAAATAAATCTTTAATTAAAAAGGCATATATTGAATAAAAAAATCATTTATTTTACCAATATTTCAGTTGGCTGAACGCCAACCTTTATCAAGGTGTTATTACATATTTAATGTGTGTCAATAACAAACTCAGCGCCACATAATGTTATGTGACGCTGAGTTTGTTGTTGACACACATTAAATATGTAATTATACAACTGAAATACTGGTAAAATAAATGATTTTTTGATCCAAAATATGCCTTTTTAATTAAACAAATGAGAGTGAACTGTAGGGTAATGAAATGGCAGATGAATTGGCAAAGGAATCCAGAAAGCTGAGCCAAAGGAAAGAACAAATATCAGTATTTGACGCTGATGCTTTGGCAAAATACAATATAATCAAACAAAAAATAAGAAAAGATCAAATATGTGAAATAAACTCTGAGAGAAAACTGACAAAAACTATAACAAGACTTAGAACAAAACACTATAAAGGAATGGCAATACATCCAGATGGCACAAGAACCTATAGAGCATGCAACAACTGTACTGGTGTGGAACTAACACCTACTCACATATTTTCATGCCCAGCAATGGCCGCAGCCTTGCAGAAAATTGACTTAGACCCAGAGCAGCAGCTTTACACACCCAAGATAGTGGATATTGCTTCTGCTGTGATGGAGATGCATGGAGACATCTGAGACTCTTCTTTGGACACGACAACAACAACAACAGAGTGAACTGTGTGCCACTTTTATCTAGCAAGGCTGTCATATATGGAAACACGTTGTTTATATATTTGGATTTCATAGTCGAAGCCATGGTAACCCTATAGAAATCTGAAACTTTAATTCGTTTATTATTATCCTTATTACACATGGTACAAGCTATGATATCCATGGTGGATAGTAGTTAGCGACTGCTTTCACTGTAAGTGCACCACATGTCTACATATATGGAAAGCAGTTTGACTTTTAGACATATAAGTGTTAATATGATGTATCAGCCCCTATCTGTTATAAGAAATTTAAACAATTTTTGCCTCGTATGATTCTTTTTAAAACAATTTTCTACTGCCCTTAGTACAATGATAAAATATTGGGAGGCCCTGGCTCATCAGTGGGAACCGCTGGGAGAATATACCATTGATAAGTCAGGCCCTCCCAGTATTTTATCATTGTACTAAGGGCAGTAGAAAATTGTTTTAATTCGAAAAGAATCATACGCGTCCAAAAAGAGTTTAAATTACTTATAAGTGAGGATAGAACACCGTTTGGTTAGTTTAACTCATTGGTGGGGTTAGACTTTTAGAAGAAGAATGAATAATTGGAGCCTTATTTTCTTCAGACAAAAAAAAAGTGTCTAAAGCGGGATTCGATCCCGTGTCATGTCTGTCGGCAGTGTATAGCAGGGATCGGCAAAATTTTAGAGTCGGAAAAGCCAAAAATTACAATTTACAATATTTCAAAGTTTTTAAAAAGCCACAAATTGTTTTCTTGTCAACAATAAATAGTACTCACATAAATAATATTTACGTATGGTGTCAAATTATTTTGACAAACATTTGCACTTTTTCTGATCAGTTTTTAGCGGGAAAATTTTGTTTTCAGTTGTTAGTGAACCAATCTCTCACGCCTTCTCATTGGACGAATGTGGCCATGTCTGTATATAAAGGGGACTAGGGAATGCGGAGGGACAGAGCGTGGAGAATTTGTGTGGAGACGCTTAAAGTGTTTTCTGCGTGATTTTTCCGTGTCTGGTGTTCTCTTCGCATCCCGGTGTGACCCCAGTCCGATCCCTACCAACCCTACAATAAAGATAAGTACTTTTTTTAAATTTTATTTTACAAATCGCTATTTTTATTAAATTCCTTTTTGTTGTTGATATTGCATTCTGCGTATTTAGTTACTCATTCTTTAAGCCCTAGTATACTGTTTTTTTTTTTTTTTTTTTTTTTTTTTTTTTTTTTTTTTTTTTTGTGATAACCCGCAAAAGTAGTAACTTTGGTCAATAACTATATAAAGAGCTTCACATCCAAAGAGCCGCATGTGGCTCGCAGTTTGCCGACCTCTGGACTATACCATATGTCCCCCGTTCTATAGTTCCGTAGTATATTCCTCCGCGGTATATTCCACTTCCTATAATCTAACTATTTAAATCTATATACAATACTTTCAATTCTCTACTTCTTTAAACTTCACACATTGAAACTTATCATTAATACATATTTCATTTAAATATGATGTTATTTGAATTCAAGGGAGGTGTTCAAGTTTTTTTTTTTCCTATTGTCAATATGTATTTATGGGTAATTCGAGTTTGTTTTTATTGTCAATGCATTTTAATTGTCTATGTATTTCTGAGTTATGCAAACTTTTTTTGATTGTCATAGTATTCATGTGAAGTGCAAGTTATTTGATTTTCAATGTATTTATGTGGTATATCCAAGTTTTTTTTTTTTTTTTTCGTTTTCAATGTATTTCTGGGTATGCAATTTTCTTTATATTGTCAATATATTTAATGGAGCATACATAATTTTAGATAGTTAATGCAATTGAACTAGTCTCCTTTCAGTTTTTATATTTTCCTTAGTGCGCTTGAGATTTTTATAAAAACAATAAATCAGATTAGGATTTTATATATATTGAAAAGTTTTTTTTTAATAATTTAAAGGAATAACAAGTTATTTCAACATGTATTGCTACAGTCGTGTTCAAAATGTAATACAAACGATAACATGAATATACACTTTTAGGAATAAAATAATTTGACGCAATTTTGCAACTTTTTTTTTTTCATATTTAATCTGCACATATTGTCGTAGCGCGAGCATTTCTAAAAAGGGTTATATATTCTGTTGTTTGATATATATTTAAATGTGAAAAAAAAAGGCATCTCATAGACCGTGAAACTAAAAGTTGCTAATGGCTTGCGCCATCTATAGGAAAAAATATAAACTATTCGTTGATTTTTAATTATTCCAGAATTGGCTAAATAATTCTTGATTAATCAAAACAGGGTATTTGGCCAATTCTGGAATAATTAAAAATTCAGGAATAGTTGTTGTTTATTCTGATAGCCATCAGCAAGCCATTAGTAACTTTTAGCTTCACAATCAAGAAATGCCTTTTTCTTACATTTATCCACCTGATCCCAGTACAATTTCACTTTTTTGCTGTTTTTATTCATATATATATTCATTCAGCATTATTTTGATAAGAAAAAAAATCTCTTTATATATATACACTCATGGACAAAACTTAAGGAAGTTGTACCTTTTAGCATGTATATCGGGATTCTGTTAATAACTCTGAAATATTTTTGATACACAGTGGCCTTTATTGAAGACAAACGAGATAGCCAAATGTGAACAAAATTACCTCTGCCTCCAAAAAAAAAAAAAAAACAGACGCCCTGCAACTCTTTCTATTTGCATTAGTTAAAGAAGCTTTCGGGAAGGCTCTTCTTTAGCTAACTAAAACGTATAAAAGGAAAGAGCTCTCTCCACATTGCCTTGTTTATACGTTTTAGTTAGTTGAAGAAGGACCTGACCCAAAGATTCTTTAATTAATGCAAATAAAAATAGTTGCGGAGTCATAATTTTTTGTAATTTGTCGAAAATCTGAAATCCTGGAATATTTTTTTTAAATTATCCCTAGTACACGTGGTATAGGCCATGATAATCATGGTGGGTAGAAGTTGACTACTGCTTTTAACTGTAAGTGCACTACATGTCTACACATGTGAAAAGTAGTTCGACGTTTGCACTTATAAATATTGAAACAGGAAGTAGGTAAACAGCGTGGTAAGTTTCTTTATTGGGAACTACGAGCTTTCGGAGTCCGAAAGCTCGTAGTTCCCAATAAAGAAACTTACCACGCTGTTTACCTACTTCCTGTTTTAATTTATTGAGCGTGGCTATATTATGTCTGATCCCAAACTTATAAATATGCCAGAGCCCCGTTTAGTTACTTGCACTCGCTGGTAGGGTTGGACTTTTGAAAGAATCGGTGGCCATTGGAGCATTTTTTTCCCCTATTAATTGGAAAAATTTCCCAATGCAGCATTCAAGCCCGGGTCGTAGCGGTCGAAAACCAACGGTTTAGATCACCCTTCCAAACGACCCCCTATCCTGGAATAATGAAATATTCGAGTTATTTACCGTGAATATCGTCTACACATTGTTTTTCATAAAAATCCATATTTTAGGCGGCACAATAGCTCTGTTAGATCAATACATGGTCAGTACATTGTGTGAATACTGTACTCAAAGTTGATCGGAGAGCATTCTTTATAATCATTCCTTGATATTACAATTCTATCTCTTTTATATTTTCATTTTGCTATGACGACTATAAATAAACGTTCTTCCCTGATTTATAGAATTATAAAATTAATAAAGCTTCCAGGGTTAAGTTTCTTGTTCAACTTTTTATTTTCATGCTTTCGGACTTGTCAGTCCTTCAACAGGTCTTGATTATAAATAAACGTTCTTCCCTGATTTATACACTGTAAAAGGACTGACAAGTCTGAAAGCATGAAAATAAAAAGTTGCACAATAAACTTAACCCTGAAAGCTTCATTTATTTTTATAATATGACGACTATGTAAAAAAATCGTGAAAATTTTAAATTTTTTTGAATATAAGATATAAAAAGGTATTTGTTAAATTTTGTGATATCTTTTTTTTCTCTCAAAAAAAAAAAAAACAGCCTATATATCAATAGAAATGTATATGAAATACACTCATGGACAAAACTTAAGGAAGTTGTACCTTTTAGCATGTATATCGGGATTCAGACAATAACTCTGAAAGATATTTGATACACAGTGACCTTTATTGAAGACGCAAGAGATAACTAAGTGTGAACAGAATTGTTTCTGTCTCCTTCCAAAAAACAGACAACGGGTAACATCAAAGGCTTTCCACTTCCTTAAGTTTTGTTCATTGGAATGTTTATTGGAAATATAAAGTGTTAGGTTCAGAAGTAACTGACGGAGTATCATAAGACTTCATCTAAAAAGGTACAAGCTGTTACTTAGACCAAATGATTGAAAATATGCATTTAACTCCTTTAGGGCTTTATATCTAAAATTTGATTATTCGTTGAAATCTACAGGAAGTTTCATTTGAGACAAATCATACGTTTTTCTTCATTCCCTAAGTGTAACACTTTTGATTTCGGCAAGTGTATAACCATTTTGCTGATGAAAAATCAAGTATAGAGATATAGGCTTTTCTATATAGAGGGAAAATACAACCAACACACATATGATGATTAACATAAAACTTTTAGATTTTAAAATATTTTCTTTAAAAAAATTTACCTGGAACCCAAAAACATGCCTCAAGAAAAAAGAGAGAGTCTTGCGGTCTCTGTATATGATAATTTAAAGCATTAAAAAGAACTTAACTAAAGTGTGCAAAACATTTTCACCCATGCACATTTCAATTACAGTAAAACCTTCATGAGAGGACACTCTTGTTAGAATACACCTCTCTACAAAGGACAGTGTTTTTTATTGTCAAAATTACCATTTTTACTATTTACCAACTCTCCGGTAAGAGGACACCTACCTGTAAAGGACACTTTTGCTCTGCAACTAGGTGTATTTTACATGGAGGTTCTACTGTAAAAATTATCTGAATTCTGCAATATAATGAGAATTTACTAGACTTTGCAAGAATAATACTTTTTCGAGGATTTTGGGGGCATTTCAAGAATATTAATTGGTACTAAGTATTGCCAAAAAAATATTTAGGTTTCAAAAACAGCTCCAATTCCCTCAATTGCAATAAAACATGATAAACTTAGTGGAATAAACGAAATAAAACTATTAAATACGAATTTTTTTAATAAAATAAACTGTCTACTGTCTCTACTGAGATTTTATTTATAAAATAAACATTCGTTATTAATATTTTTATTCTCCTTATAAATATAGACTACGCATTATTACCTTATAAAATAGGGGAACATGTATTGGGGATATCTGGAGGTAAATTGGTAACATCTAGATCTTCTTTTTCCATTAGAATTTGCATAGAGGAATATATTTATATAAAGTAAAGGATATTCGACATACATATAGAAAGTCCCGCGAAAAGGGAAATCATGAATAAGCATCAATCAAAAGTTTCCACAACAATGAAGCTAAATGCTTCGTATAATAGAATCTGGGATAGCTTTCAAGCTACAAGATCTCTGTCTATCTGGCCTATATAAGGGTTATCATATAAAAGTATGAAAGCTAGTCCAGATTTCAATAAAAGATGCATATCTGCATATTTGGGTTATCTTTTGGTTGAGAATATTGTAAGATTGTGCATTATATTGGTTATTTTGTTGCGAGATGATACAGGGAGGTGTTTATCGGTCTTTGCTACGGCTAAGGGCAGAGGCGCCATATTCATTGTACATAGTATCATGCATATACATATATAATTATCTTTTTAAAATAGTGCAGACTGTGCACTTTTGCATGTATTGACAAGATGTCAATAAAATTGTCAATTGTCTTTGCTACGGTTTGGTTGGTTGGTTTTATTGGTAGGTCATGCGGTCAAACTTACGTTTCTGAGAGAAGCTGATGACTCGCTCGGCCGTCATGGTATCGGAGTCGTCCCAGTCGGAGGATGGTTGTACCGGGGGCTGGTCGGCTTGCATGCGGGGGTCTGTGGCCAGTAGGCGGGCGACAGGCGGAGGCATGTGCCGCGAGGAGACATTGGGCGCTCGCTCCAGTCCAAGTCGTGCCAGGATCTGGGCCTGTATGGACGCCAGACGTAGCGCCCGGGCCTCTCCGGCGCATTGCGAGCACGCGGCGCTCAGCGCGACCGCCGAAGCCACCACCACCACCTGCAGTAGCATCGTGCTGCCTCCCCGCGGCGCCGCGCGCCTTTATACCGCCCCGCCCCTTACTAAGCCACGCCCCTCAACTCCTACGATTGGTTGAACCAACCGCCACTCATTCTGCGACATCTCCAAACATCGCTGAGACAATAATTGGGTGGAGGGGTGGTGTGTGGAAAGAAAAGAAAAAAAAAGTTTACTTTATAATATTTAAAGGTAACAAAGAAAATAAATTTACTTTCTCTGTAATTACCAAATGTCCATTGTCACCTCAGGACAGCAGGACAATAGGACAGACATGATAACTGTCCGCGGTAAGACACGAGTTATGATCACCTTTACGTCCGGCGCAGGTGGCAATGCCTAACGGAAACGACAAAAAAAAAAAGCTACAACAAATAAAAGCAAGATAAAGATATCAAGAGAATTATATTCTGTTCTTTTATAACTAAAATTACTATATTCACATATAATTTCACAGTTATAATATTTTAAAAATCAAACTTCTCTGAAATAACTATTTTAGTTAAGCATTTTACACAATAGATTTAAAACCTATTGATTCTTTAAGAGAATTTTCTTGAAGAAAAGTTGGCGAAGATTCTCAAGCTTCTCAAAGTCACCCGCTTCCATATCAAACATACCTGTTAAAAGACAGCTACCAAAATTCAGCCATTATACTCATATACTGCTGTAGACGGGTTTATAATACCTGAAAGCTTGAGAGAATCTATAAATAAACCTGATAAGGGACAATTTGGATTATAGATTATAAACACATGGTAATAAGACCAAATCCAAATAAATTGTATTTCTCAGAAAACTATCTTCTTCTTACTTTCTATCTTGTATACACACTTGATAACAGTAACTATTTAAAACATGCTGTGGTAAAATTTCTCATTTTCCTCACTGCACCCTGGCGCTGTTCCCCTGCTTGCCCAACGTTTCCACCACCCCTGCGAGACATCTCCTGCCGTCAGATCCTAGGATCCCTTGCCACCTGACATCGCGTCTGCTGCCATGATGAGGAGGCTAGAAGTCCATACCCCAAAATTAGACAATTAGCCCGGAAGCGAAGACAAGACAAAATTTCTCATTCAGTGTCAGGATGGCCGAACGGTCTAAGGCACTGCGTTCAGGTCGCAGTCTACTCTTGTAGGCGTGGGTTCGAGTCCCACTTCTGACATTTTTTGGGGCTCAAAAATCATTTTATTTTGGTTAGCACCTTCGTAAATAAAGATATTCCAAATTTCTCATTCGGTACTTTTGTCTGAAGATGGTTACAACGCTCTTACCGAACTCTGAGAGAAAAATGACAAAAACTATAACAAGACTTAGAACAAAACACTACAAAGGAATGACAATACATCCAGATGGTACAAGAACCTATAGGACATGCAACAACTGTCCTGGTATGGAACTAACACCTACCCACATATTTTCATGCCCAGCAATGGTCGCAGCCTTGCAGAAAATTGACATGGACCCAGAGAAGCAACTTTACACACCCAAGAAAGTGGACATTGCTGCTGCTGTGATAGAGATGTATGGAGACATCTGAGGCTCTTCATTGGACACGACAACAACAACCGAAACGTTGCACACTATTTATTTGGATTTGGTCTTATTATCTTGTGTTTATAAAAAAATTGCTTATAATTCAGAGGATTCTATCTTTCGACTCAAATTACATAATTGTCGAATACCATCTAGTGTTGAATACAGTATATCAGAATGAAATTGACTCTTTTTAATATGTACAGTAAGCTGATAATATCGTCAAAAAAGAAGATACCTAAAAGACTCAATGGTAATTATGCCCCTCTCTATTTCTTCCAATTTTGTATATAGCTTATTTCCTATTTACATACTCTCTTATTAAAAATAAAAAAGGCATATCCTGACAAGGAGCACATGTGCTTTTCAGAAGGCAGAGCGCCATCTGGCGGAACAGAAATCAACTAAACATTGATTTAGCCAGTTGCCTGATATTTGGCCAACCCAATTTATTGATAAATCAAGAAAAGCCATCCACGAACGCCTTTCACGCTGTTGGAGCTCGTCAGCTCTCTTATTGTGTGATACTTTCTATCTTTTTTTTTTTTTTTTTTTTGCTTTTTCTTCCTTAGATACCAGGACAAGGAATCCCTGTAATACGAAATGTTAAAAGTTTGGCGAACTTTCGGATAATAACGTCCTTTGAAAGCTATATACGAATACAAGCTTATTCGTATATCTAGGCTTTCGAATGAAGTTATTGTCCGAAAGCTCGCCAAGCTTTTACCTTTTCATTAAAGAAACTCTTCGCCGTTAGCTTTTTATCTCATCTTAGAAAATGTTACCCGGCGATTCCTGCTATTGGAATACGAAATGTCTTAATAAAAGGCTTTTGTTATTGTAAGATCAATAATGATATGATCTTAATAGAGAATATTCATTTAGAGTTATTCATTAATAAAATAAAGAATTTCTCTAAAGTTAAATTGAACGAAGACGTGATTCAGAAATCGTTCTAATACTTTCATCACCCCTTCAGCATATATGCTATATCTTGAATTGAACCTGAAAACACACCAAAAAATCTTGTATAAATAAAATAAAATACAGCCTATTGTTTTGAAAATAGAGAAATCCATAAATAAATATTTAATTAAAAAGGTATATATTGGATCAAAATATCATTTATTTTACCAATATTTCAGTTGGGTGAACGCCAACCTTCTCCCCATTCAATATAAGCAAAAATATTTCTTAAACTTAATTCTATTGACATTATGTGGCGCTGAGTTTGTTGTTGACACACATTAATATGTTATAATAACTTGAAAAAGTTTGGCGTTCAGCCAACTGAAATATTGTTTAAATAAATTATATTTTGATCTAATATATGCCTTTTTAATTACAGCCTATTGTATATATCGAAAGAGAATATATTTCGTGATATATGTAAAAAAAAGGAAGAAACACATTGCTAAAAAATTCTTGTTACAAATTTGATAGATAGATGACTAATTGCGTGAGAACGCGAAACAATTTGAAAAAAAATAGTACAAATGTGATATTGTACTGGGATAAGGTGCATAAATTAAGAAAAAGGCATCTCCTTATCGTGAAACTGAAAGTTGCTGATGGCTTGCACCATCTATCGGAATAAATATCAACTATTCGTTGATTTTTAATTATTCCAGAATTGGCCAAATACCCATTACACCTATAGACAAAACTTAAGGAAGTTGTACCTTATAGCATATATATATTGGGATTCAGAAAATAACTCTGAGAGATATTTTCTGAATCCCAATATATATATGCTATAAGGTACAACTTCCTTAAGTTTTGTCTATCAGTGTTATTGATTAATCAAGTAAAGCTAACCATGTACATGTTTCGTACTGTTGGACCTCTTCAGCGTAGTGCAAGCTGTACCTCAACGACCAAAAAAACTGAAGATGCCTTTTTTTTCTTCTTAATTTATGCACCTTATCCTAGTACAATATCACATTTGTACTATATTTCCCTTTGTAAAAGCGTTGTTAATATTTGAAAGCTTGTCACTTTGATTGTTTTTAATAACGTAATGATTCCCGCTCCGGGTCAAACGGTGTATTGCCGGACTGAGAATCCTCTCGGTGCTCTTTACTGATGATCGCCCCAAAATATTTAAAACAGACGGATGGACATGCGATATTTGCGGGACAAGAATGGAGCCGGGGCTACATCACCATATACTCTCATGTATGGGGCTGAAAGACGAACGAGAAGTGCTCCTCAGTGAAATAGGCCTTGAGGGACTCTCTTTGGAGCTCCTGTTGAATGAGGTGGTGAGAAACAGAGCTGGAGCGTTTGCGTTGTTCAAATTTTGGAAGGCGGCTGAAGAGAAGAGGAAGTTATATACATAATATAATTGATGTGAATAATTATATGTAAATAATCTTTGTCAGGATTAGAATGACGAATCCTGTATGGGACTTTGATTCCAGTAAAAGGCTTGTTGATGCTGTTGTATATAGTTACAGTGTAGAAAATACTATACTATACCTACTACTTATAGGTTTCTCTCTGTATTCTTAGTTCTCTTCTCTTCAATTACTCTGTAAACTGGCGAATCCTTTATAGGACGAGAGGTCCTCAATAAAGGCTTTTGTTGTTGTAATAACGTAATGAAGTAACACGCTTTGTTGCAAATACTTGATATAGAATGTATATAATTTACCTAGATAGGCTTTGTAACAAAGCTATGCTTATATTCTTGCGATAAATTATTTAATGCGTAAAGAATTCATCTTTGGTGTCAAAAATGTAACCCATTATCATTTTATAATAATTTTATTTCATGCCGTTAATAAGTTTAATTAAACTTCAAACATAGAAGTAAAAATAAAAGAATACACCAATACCTCGCTTTGCCTTGTTTCGTTTTGCGTTTTTTTTTTTTCGAAGTTGCATCGCTGCTTAATTTTTACTGATTTTCACTGTGCGTCGTTAGATTTTCGAAGTTGCGTTGTTTTGGATTCGAGTCTTTAATTTTTTTCCTAAAATATGACACCTTTGTTTTTGATTGCGCCATGCCATCAAAATTTGAGGATTCCCTTTCTAACTAAAAATCAACGCAAATTTAATACAATTTTATTTTCACTTTGTTTTGCTTATTTTAGAGTTCACCATTTTTTTATTTTTTTTTTGTGAAAGAAAGCCGACCTACGACAACAGCCACTATGGACTCATCAGACAGTGATTAATTTTAATAAAATTTTCATCAATTAAATGAATATGTAGTTTATTTTGTTTAATTGAAAACGTTTTTTGTATATTATTTTTGTTTGAAAAAAAATTTACTTTGTTCAATTTTTTATTTTTAAAAGGTAGTATTTTCGTTAGCCTGGAACCTATCTTCGATCATTAAATGGTTTTCTATAGAAAATTTATTTTCACTTTGCGTCGTTTCAATTTGCGTCGTGTTTTTTTGGAACGTAACCCCGACGCAAAGCGAGGTATGGGTATATTTTATTAAATAAATTCACACACACACACATGTACAAAACTTAAGAAAAAAGAAAGTCTTTGCTATCACCGGTCGTCTGTTTTTATTTATTTATTTTTTCAAGAGGCACAATTTTGTTCATAATTAGTTATCTCGTGTGTTTTGTTCACACTTGGTTATCTCGTGTGTCTTCAATAAAGGTCACTGTAATATCTTTCAGAGTTATTGTCTGAATCACGATATACATGTTAAAAGGTAAAACTTCCTTAAGTTTTGTCTATGAGTGTAATTTTATCAAAAGGAAACTCGTTTGTTCAACTGCCATGATAGTAAACCCTTGTAAGCTAAGATGATAGTCAACATGAGTTTACTCGCAAAAGGAATCAGACGTAGAATTGACCACATGTTGTGTTGTTATGTTGGATGTCTGGAACATGAGATTTCAACAACACTAACGATCCGTTCTAGGAGAACCCTGAGACAATCTTATTTCTAGCAAGAAGTTCATATTATACACCAATAACATACCATCCCTTTATAAGAAATCTAATCCTTGGGCCATATCGGTACTGGAGCTGCCCTCACATCAGGCCTCTCGTCCGGGAGGCATTCAACATCATAGGAAGGCCCCCTGACCTCCAATCCTGGATCTTCGGGACAGGCCTGATAGAAGACGAGCTGGCCATCCTCACATCGGCGAAATCAAGAATCAACCGATACTTCGTCCAGGTCGGACTGGGCCAGACCATCGAGGACCCCGTCATCACCTGGAGGAAGACACTATCACGGTGGGGACCTGGTTGATTGTATATAGTTCTCTTGATATTTTTCATGTAAATTTGACTAAGAAGTCAATAAAAGTGTTCGAATTGTCAATTTGTCATCTATTTATAAGAAATGAAAGCATTAAAACATGAATGTTTCTTTTTAAATAAAAAACAAGCTTCTACTTTCCTTACTGTGATGAAAAAGTAAGGATGGTAGAAGTTCGTTTTTATATTTAAAAAGAAATATTCGTATTTTAATTCTTCCATTTCTTATTAATAAGTTCATATTGTAGAACGACATTTGAAAATTATCCCGCATGTGTTTCTTTTAAACGAAAAATCGAAATTTATTTTTAAGGAGAAATAACGAATTTTTCTAACCTTAAGGATGAAGTATGAAAGGATGAATTGTGAAGAGTAATGATAAACGGAAAAATAAAAGTGCCCAGGGATGGGAATCGAACCCACAGTGTTCCGCTTATTTCTCCTTTAAAATAAGTTTCGATTTTTCGTTTAAAAGAAACACATGCGGGATAATTTTCAAATGTCGTTTTACAATCATAAGCCGCATTATAAATAAGTTCATATGTTATTTTATACATCTTGGAAGCTATCAAACAATTAAGTGCAGCTATATATACGTTTTCTTCTGTATTTGCAGTGTGTCTGCGCTTTATAATATTTGCTATGGAACCTTTATAAATATCATAAGCATCATCTGCAGCGAAAGGAAACAAATTCATTCTATGGACTTGCGCTTCTGCTAAACGGATTTAGTCACAGCCATTGGTGCTACAGAAAAAATCCACAAACGACGTTCTAAGTCAAATTGCTCGCAATATTTGTATATGGACTGTGGAGTCATTACATAAACAGCTGACATATATAATATTTTGAATTTCTATATTTGACCTTTCTGTCCTCTCTACTCATCCCCAGCAGACACCATCAACAAGCTCTACAAGCTTGATACCCTGATGTGATTGAGTGGAGATAAGAAAGAAGAAGACCTTTCTGTCCTCTCTACTCATCCCCAGTAGACACCATCAACAAGCTCTACAAGCTTGATACCCTGATGTGATTGAGTGGAGATAAGAAAGAAGACCTTTCTGTCCTCTCTACTCATCCCCAGCAGATACCATCAACAAGCTCTACAAACTTGATACCCTGATATGATAAAGTGGAGATAAGAAAGAAAAAGACCTTTCTGTCCTCTCTACTCATCCCCAGCAGACACTAACAACAAGATCTACAAGCTTGATACCTTAATATGATTGAGTGGAGATAAGAAAGAAGAATACTTTTCTGTTGTCTCTACTCATCCCCAGCAGACACCAACAACAAGCTCTACAAGCTTGATACCTTAATATGATTGAGTGGAGATATGAAAAAGAAGACCTTTCTGTCCTCTCTACTCATCCCCAGCAGACACCATCAACAAGCTCTACAAGCTTGATACCCTGATGTGATTGAGTGGAGATAAGAAAGAAGACCTTTCTGTCCTCTCTACTCATCCCCAGCAGACACCATCAACAAACTCTACAAGCTTGATACCCTGATGTGATTGAGTGGAGATAAGAAAGAAGACCTTTCTGTCCTCTCTACTCATCCCCAGCAGACACCATCAACAAGCTCTACAAGCTTGATACCCTGATGTGATTGAGTGGAGATAAGAAAGAAGAAGACCTTTCTGTCCTCTCTACTCATCCCCAGCAGACACCAACAACAAGCTCTACAAACTTGATACCCTGATATGATTGAGTGGAGATAAGAAAGAAGACCTTTCTGTCCTCTCTACTCATCCCCAGCAGACACCAACAACAAGCTCTACAAACTTGATACCCTGATATGATTGAGTGGAGATAAGAAAGAAGACCTTTCTGTCCTCTCTACTCATCCCCAGCAGATACCATCAACAAGCTCTACAAGCTTGATACCCTGATATGATAAAGTGGAGATAAGAAAGAAAAATACCTTTCTGTCCTCTCTACTCATCCCCAGCAGACACCAACAACGAGCTCTACAAACTTGATACCCTGATATGATTGAGTGGAGATAAGAAATAATAAGGCCTTTCTGTCCTTAAATATCATAGCTCTTTGGACGGATATTACCGATGAAATATGTAATCTTGAATAAATCATATAAAAATAGCTTGAAGTGTTTTTTGCTCAAAATAGACTAAGACTAGAATAGACTATATTATTATTCTGATTCCGTTCCGTGCGCGTGCTTTGGGCTTGTGGAAATTGGCGAGCACCAAACTTACATATTGACCGCTTCAAGTAATTATGCAAATATTCTTATAGGATTATCTTTTTTATGCTCTAGATATTAGTTATGTAGTTATTATTCTTCAGTTCCTATGTTTTTATCAGATCCTGGCCTCCAGTGAAGCCATGGATCTCTATCTTGAGCTCTTCTCTTTTTCTTCATAGCTTTTCCCTCCCATCAAGTTCACCAATCTCATTCTTACCCTTTCATCCTTTCTCTTTCTATTCATTTTATACTTCAAAACTTTCTTCATTAATTCATTTTCTCTTAATATATGTCTTATCCATTTCTTTTATATTTTTCTGATGATATTCAACAATATGCTTCGTTATTCTTTCCCAATCTTCTTAAGATATGGTCAATCTTGATCCAATCAACCCCATCTTTTCAGTTTCTTCCCAATTTTAAATGTGTACAATCTTATTGCCGTTACTTTTTGACCATGTTTCTGAACCCGACAGCATTAGACTTCAAATCAGTCATCACCAGCCTCCTCTTATTTATTGACTAATCTTTCCTTTTATCCCCTATCTAGGCCTACAATGAGCTGACTAGAAGAGGTCAAGAAAGCTATCGAAATACACAAGATGAACTGCGAGATATGGTCACCAATAGATACAATTGGAGATTATTTGTCCATAATGTCACCAAAGTCGGATTCGACTTCATGGACATTAACAACATCTATTTGTAAATATGAATGATTAAATTGTACTTGTGTTCCCCTATCTTTTGGTTGTGAGGCCACGCGACACAAAGGTTTCGCAGTTAATGGCGATTTTTGTTGATTTTTTTTTAAGTAGATCTGGAAAATCTAATCTATGGATATTCAAATGGAGGTAATGCCCTGGGCTATGTGAACCAAATCATAACTAAATGGAGGTAATGCCCTGGGCTATGTGAACCAAATCATAACTAAATGGAGGTAATGCCCTGGGCTATGTGAACCAAATCATAACTAATGAGGAACTATCGGATTTATCAGTTAATTTTGATAGCTGACCAGAACAACTGAATAAAAAGCGAATATGCAGATTACTACGCTAATTCAAGCTCCGGAAATGTAAATTGGACTGCTAACTCTCTAATTGAAGTGTTATCTTTGATGAAGTAAAATTTTTCTGATAATTTAGCTTCACACGCGGTCAAAATTTTTATTTTATTATAATATTTCAAACTAATTTGATTGGTTAGATACGGCCATGTTATAAATATAAATGGGACTCAAAGAGAATGAGTTGGATATTTAGAGTGTTTCTTGTGTAGGTTTTCTTGAGTTAACATCTCGCCATAACATCTTGAGTTCCATCCGCTCCAGTTTGTCAATTTAATTTTATTCGAAGTATTTATTTATCTTTCATTTAATGAGTGTAAATGTTTTATTATCTTCGATCATTTTTCTACATGTGCGTATAGTAAGGTTTACAATTTCTGCCCTAAATAGTAACTTTTGTTAGAGAGGTTTCAGAAAATGATTCCATTCTGGACGTTTTCCCGAAGACCAGAGGTTTTAAGAGGAAGAGCCAAAACCTCCAAAACAAAATCAATCTGCTATGCTCCCGGTATCTGAGAGAAATGCACCGAGTAAGGCCAAGCGCCAATAAGCGCCAAGGAAGTCAAATTGTGCCGTTTACCAAATCAACAACAGTAGGCAGCAAAAAGCTCAGTATATAATAAATGAAAACATGAATCACGAATGTTTCTTCTATACTTAAAACAAACTTCTACTATCCTTACTAGGGAAATGGAGTACACCATACTGACCGGTAAGACGTCTGGGCGACGCATACCTGGACGTCCACAGACACGCTTCGTGGACCAATTAAAGGAACTCATTGGCTTAACGATCGCCTAGATGGTACATCGAGCTTAAGACAGAGATGGCTGGCGTCGTGTTTGGGATGTAATACGTACAGTGGGCCACAACGTTCGATCGCGAATAAAACGTTTATACTATCCTTATTTCTGTGAAAATATATATATTGGGAAGGTTTCGCTCATCAGTGGTTCATCGAAGAAAGGATAATAGAAGTTTGTTTTATGTTTTAAAGAAACATTCGGGATTGAATGCTTTTATTTCTTATATATAGATGGGATGTTATTGCTTTATTGGTAATAGCTCGGTATAAGAAATGGGAATATGCGACCACCATGGGCTTCAGGACCCTGTGGATTACCTTAAAGATTCGAGCTAACGAAGATATCGATTGGAATCTCAATTGACAAAACGTCTTGTAGAGTATGATCTTATTATCGGCCACCATGGGCTTCAGGACCCTATGGATTACCTAAAAGATTAGAGCTAACGAAGATGTCGATTGGAATCTCAAGTGTGGAGATGACTGAAACTCTTGTTGAGCATGATCTTATTATTGGCCACCATGGGCTTCAGGACCCTTGATTACCTTAAAGATTCGAGCTAACGAAGATGTTGGTCGGAATCTCAAGTGTGGAGATGGCTGAAAGTCTTGATGAGCATGGTCTTATTATTGGCCACCATGGGCTTCAGAACCCTGTGGATTACCTTAAAGATTAGAGCTAACGAAGATGTTGGTCGGAATCTCAAGTGTGGAGATGACTAAAAGTCTTGTTGAGCATGATCTTATTATCGGCCACCATGGGCTTCAGGACCGTTGATTACCTTAAAGATTAGAGATAACGAAGATGTCGATTGGAATCTCAAGTGTGGAGATGACTAAAAGTCTTGTTGAGCATGATCTTATTATCGGCCACCATGGGCTTCAGGACCCTATGGATTACCTTAAAGATTAGAGCTAACGAAGATGTTGGTCGGAATCTCAAGTGTGGAGATGACTAAAAGTCTTGTTGAGCATGATCTTATTATCGGCCACCATGGGCTTCAGGCCCGTTGATTACCTTAAAGATTCGAGCTAACGAAGATGTTGATCGGAATCTCAAGTGTGGAGATGACTAAAAGTCTTGTTGAGCATGATCTTATTATCGGCCACCATGGGCTTCAGGACCGTTGATTAACTTAAAGATTAGAGCTAACGAAGATGTTGGTCGGAATCTCAAGTGTGGAGATGACTAAAAGTCTTGTTGAGCATGATCTTATTATCGGCCACCATGGGCTTCAGGCCCGTTGATTACCTTAAAGATTAGAGCTAACGAAGATGTTGGTCGGAATCTCAAGTGTGGAGATGACTAAAAGTCTTGTTGAGCATGATCTTATTATCGGCCACCATGGGCTTAAGGCCCGTTGATTACCTTAAAGATTAGAGCTAACGAAGATGTTGGTCGGAATCTCAAGTGTGGAGATGTCTAAAAGTCTTGTTGAGCATGATCTTATTATCGGCCACCATGGGCTTCAGGCCCGTTGATTACCTTAAAGATTAGAGCTAACGAAGATGTTGGTCGGAATCTCAAGTGTGGAGATGGCTAAAAGTCTTGTTGAGCATGATCTTATTATCGGCCACCATGGGCTTCAGGCCCGTTGATTACCTTAAAGATTAGAGCTAACGAAGATGTTGGTCGGAATCTCAAGTGTGGAGATGACTAAAAGTCTTGTTGAGCATGATCTTATTATCGGCCACCATGGGCTTCAGGCCCGTTGATTACCTTAAAGATTAGAGCTAACGAAGATGTTGGTCGGAATCTCAAGTGTGGAGATGGCTAAAAGTCTTGTTGAGCATGATCTTATTATCGGCCACCATGGGCTTCAGGCCCGTTGATTACCTTAAAGATTAGAGCTAACGAAGATGTTGGTCGGAATCTCAAGTGTGGAGATGGCTAAAAGTCTTGTTGAGCATGATCTTATTATCGGCCACCATGGGCTTCAGGCCCGTTGATTACCTTAAAGATTAGAGCTAACGAAGATGTTGGTCGGAATCTCAAGTGTGGAGATGGCTAAACGTCTTGTTGAGCATGATCTTATTATCGGCCACCATGGGCTTCAGGCCCGTTGATTACCTTAAAGATTAGAGCTAACGAAGATGTTGGTCGGAATCTCAAGTGTGGAGATGGCTAAACGTCTTGTTGAGCATGATCTTATTATCGGCCACCATGGGCTTCAGGCCCGTTGATTACCTTAAAGATTAGAGCTAACGAAGATGTTGGTCGGAATCTCAAGTGTGGAGATGGCTAAAAGTCTTGTTGAGCATGATCTTATTATCGGCCACCATGGGCTTCAGGACCGTTGATTACCTTAAAGATTAGAGCTAACGAAGATGTTGGTCGGAATCTCAAGTGTGGAGATGGCTAAACGTCTTGTTGAGCATGATCTTATTATCGGCCACCATGGGCTTCAGGCCCGTTGATTACCTTAAAGATTAGAGCTAACGAATATGTTGGTCGGAATCTCAAGTGTGGAGATGGCTAAAAGTCTTGTTGAGCATGATCTTATTATCGGCCACCATGGGCTTCAGGACCGTTGATTACCTTAAAGATTAGAGCTAACGAAGATGTTGGTCGGAATCTCAAGTGTGGAGATGACTTAAAGTCTTGTTGAGCATGATCTTATTATCGGCCACCATGGGCTTCAGGCCCGTTGATTACCTTAAAGATTAGAGCTAACGAAGATGTTGGTCGGAATCTCAAGTGTGGAGATGGCTAAACGTCTTGTTGAGCATGATCTTATTATCGGCCACCATGGGCTTCAGGACCGTTGATTACCTTAAAGATTAGAGCTAACGAAGATGTTGGTCGGAATCTCAAGTGTGGAGATGGCTAAACGTCTTGTAGAGTATGGTCTTATTATCGGCCACCATGGGCTTCAGGACCCTGTGGATTACCTTAAAGATTAGAGCTAACGAAGATGTTGGTCGGAATCTCAAGTGTGGAGATGGCTAAACGTCTTGTTGAGCATGATCTTATTATCGGCCACCATGGGCTTCAGGACCGTTGATTACCTTAAAGATTAGAGCTAACGAAGATGTTGGTCGGAATCTCAAGTGTGGAGATGGCTAAACGTCTTGTTGAGCATGATCTTATTATCGGCCACCATGGGCTTCAGGACCGTTGATTACCTTAAAGATTAGAGCTAACGAAGATGTTGGTCGGAATCTCAAGTGTGGAGATGGCTAAACGTCTTGTTGAGCATGATCTTATTATCGGCCACCATGGGCTTCGGGACCGTTGATTACCTTAAAGATTAGAGCTAACGAAGATGTTGGTCGGAATCTCAAGTGTGGAGATGGCTAAACGTCTTGTTGAGCATGATCTTATTATCGGCCACCATGGGCTTCAAGACCGTTGATTACCTTAAAGATTAGAGCTAACGAAGATGTTGGTCGGAATCTCAAGTGTGGAGATGACTTAAAGTCTTGTTGAGCATGATCTTATTATCGGCCACCATGGGCTTCAGGCCCGTTGATTACCTTAAAGATTAGAGCTAACGAAGATGTTGGTCGGAATCTCAAGTGTGGAGATGGCTAAACGTCTTGTTGAGCATGATCTTATTATCGGCCACCATGGGCTTCAAGACCGTTGATTACCTTAAAGATTAGAGCTAACGAAGATGTTGGTCGGAATCTCAAGTGTGGAGATGGCTAAAAGTCTTGTTGAGCATGATCTTATTATCGGCCACCATGGGCTTCAGGCCCGTTGATTACCTTAAAGATTAGAGCTAACGAAGATGTTGGTCGGAATCTCAAGTGTGGAGATGGCTAAACGTCTTGTTGAGCATGATCTTATTATCGGCCACCATGGGCTTCAAGACCGTTGATTACCTTAAAGATTAGAGCTAACGAAGATGTTGGTCGGAATCTCAAGTGTGGAGATGGCTAAACGTCTTGTTGAGCATGATCTTATTATCGGCCACCATGGGCTTCAAGACCGTTGATTACCTTAAAGATTAGAGCTAACGAAGATGTTGGTCGGAATCTCAAGTGTGGAGATGGCTAAAAGTCTTGTTGAGCATGATCTTATTATCGGCCACCATGGGCTTCAGGACCCTGTGGATTACCTTAAAGATTAGAGCTAACGAAGATGTTGGTCGGAATCTCAAGTGTGGAGATGGCTAAACGTCTTGTTGAGCATGATCTTATTATCGGCCACCATGGGCTTCAGGCCCGTTGATTACCTTAAAGATTAGAGCTAACGAAGATGTTGGTCGGAATCTCAAGTGTGGAGATGGCTAAACGTCTTGTAGAGTATGGTCTTATTATCGGCCACCATGGGCTTCAAGACCGTTGATTACCTTAAAGATTAGAGCTAACGAAGATGTTGGTCGGAATCTCAAGTGTGGAGATGGCTAAAAGTCTTGTTGAGCATGATCTTATTATCGGCCACCATGGGCTTCAGGCCCGTTGATTACCTTAAAGATTAGAGCTAACGAAGATGTTGGTCGGAATCTCAAGTGTGGAGATGGCTAAAAGTCTTGTTGAGTATGATCTTATTATCGGCCACCATGGGCTTCAGGCCCGTTGATTACCTTAAAGATTAGAGCTAACGAAGATGTTGGTCGGAATCTCAAGTGTGGAGATGGCTAAACGTCTTGTTGAGCATGATCTTATTATCGGCCACCATGGGCTTCAGGCCCGTTGATTACCTTAAAGATTAGAGCTAACGAAGATGTTGGTCGGAATCTCAAGTGTGGAGATGGCTAAACGTCTTGTAGAGTATGGTCTTATTATCGGCCACCATGGGCTTCAGGACCCTGTGGATTACCTTAAAGATTAGAGCTAACGAAGATGTCGGTCGGAATCTCAATTGTGGAGATGACTGAACGTCTTGTAGAGTATGGTCATATTATCGACCACCATTGGCTTCAGGACCCTGTGGATAACCTTAAAGATTCGAGCTAACGAAGATTTTGGCCAGAATCTCAAGTGTGGGGATGGCTAAACGTCTTGTAGAGAATGGTCTTATAACGGCCACAAGTTACTGAAGACATACAAGGCAGAGTGTATCATCATCGAAAGCATCTGTTCATCATCACCTACAAAGATCTCACAGAAGTCTTGAGACCTTATTGCTACGTGGTCTCCATTACACAATCACTCACATGCAAATATTTTTAATAATCTATTCAGTTGATCAACAAACATGCATTAAGGTGTTTCATTTTTGAAAAAAAATATATAAATATATATTTGTCATATATATAAACTAAATTATTTGTAATAAATATAAACTATTTTTGATGCGTATGATTCTTTTCGAATTACGATTTTCGACTGACCTTACTGCAATGATAAAATAATGGGAAGGCCTGGCATTGAAGTAAGGGCAGTAGAAAATAGTTTTAATTCAAAAAGAAGCATACGCGTCGAAAATAGTTTATATTTCCTATAACAGATGTCGCGATAATAAATTACTTGTACAAGGGCATTGGTATGAATAAAATGTTTGTATAATATCTCAAATTAACACAAAGCTATAACGCGCCATCTATACATATAAAATGAAAAGATTTAAAAGCAGGAATGTCTCTTTTATACATTTGTATTAAAATATACAAGTATCAGAGTCATCAATTCTGTCATCGTTTGCTTTTGTGAATCTATGTAAATAATTAATTTCATATTTTTTAATTAATTTTTGATCTGGCCTTTATTTGCTTAAATCTCCTTTTAAAAATCGTTTAAAATGCAGTCGCAATCATTAGCGAACACATATGTTTGCCTAATATTTCCATATGCTCTTTTATTTTTTTACAGAAAAATATTTACATGCCAGTATTTTGGATTAATTTTTTTTATAAACCTTTTTTTTTTTAAATTCTTACTGAGAAGATGGGCATCGCAGTCAGGATTCTTTACAGTCAGTCACTCAACTCAGGCAATTTCAAAGGTTAATGGGGGTTTAGTGGAAAAGCTGCCGTCTATTTAAACTATATTAATTTTGAAACAACTAAATGGATTGCAAAAAATAATTAAATCAAATACCTAAACACTAATATAATACAATTTTTGCCATTACACTTTTTTTCCTGTAGTTTATGTGTTTCTTCTGTATTGCTATTCTATGGCACTTCTACTATTTATTATTGATGTACTTTCAGTATGAAGGATACTTCACTCGGGGGATTTCTCGGGCGAAGCCGGGTCATTCTTCTAGTTGTGTATAAAAGAGACATTCCTGCTTTTAAATCTTTTCATTTTATAAATATATATCCCCAATATTGATTTGACATTATCCTTTACGATTAATCCATGGAACATGCGCAATTTTAATATGATTATATATTAAATATATAGATTACGAATTAAAAGTAAACACAGAACAATAATATTATTTATATAAATCATAAAGAATTAGTGCTAATGAAAAAATATTTGCAATTTTTTATAATTGTCATATTAAATTTAGTTTTATATTAATGTATATAATTTTCTTTTATAGGTTTATAGTCTTTTGTAATTTTCTTCTTTTTATTAACACGTTATAACAACAAATGAAATTTTCTTGTGTGGTATGAATAAGCAGTTATGTGGAACATGGCTTTTTAATTATAAGTGTTAGAATATTACACAGAGTAACAATTATAAGTACTGGAATCCCTTCAATAAAGTAAGATAACAATTCGAGAATCAAGGGACGAGTGTCTTTTATACGTTGATTTATTGTAAAACGCTCAAGCTTTCGGGCTGGCCGGCCCTTCTACAGGAGACAAGTGAAAACATATGGAACATTGGACACTATATAGGGAAGAGACTATTTACATATTTAAAAACTACAGGGATTTTGCATATCTATGAAATATTGAGAGGAATAATTAGCATACTAGGAAATTATGGAAAGGTGAAATTAACATGCATGATAGCTATTGAATATAGTAGAGTTAGGAATATTTTCTAATGCCTATGAGGGAGGAGGGGGGGGGGGGGGATACGCACAGATGGAGGGTACAAGGCTATGGGAACAGGGATTGGTAGGATTCAGGGAGGTCGATGTGTCCAATGATGGCATGGAAGCCCTGGGAAACAAGAGCTTCCAAGGTGAGGCGCTGCTGCTTAGAAAATATTCCTAACTCTACTATATTCAATAGCTATCATGCATGTTAATTTCGCCTTTCCATAATTTCCTAGTATGCTAATTATTCCTCTCAATATTTCATAGATATACAAAATCCCTGTAGTTTTTAAATATGTAAATAGTCTCTTACCTATATAATGTCCAATTTGCCATATGTTTTCACTTGTCTCCTGTAGAAGGGCCGGCCAGCCCGAAAGCTTGAGCGTTTTACAATAAATCAACGTATAAAAGACACTCGTCCCTTGATTCTCGAATTGTTATCTTACAGAGTAACAATGTCTATAGATGAGCTCGTGTTTGAAAAGGAACTTGTATATTAATAATTGCAGTTTTTGTTGTTTTCACGTAAAACATATACAAAGATTTGTGTTGTATAATTGCTATTAATAATAAATAACAAATTACTGATTTTCAATTCTTATATTTAAAATGTTAATATATATATATTTATTTTTTATATATGAATATTTTATATATTATTTTATCTTATATTATTATTTATTATATTTATAAACATAAATATTGTAGATTTTAGATATTTTAAATTTTATAGCTGTTGTACATACTCGTGAATTGATACGCGAGCATCTCAAAACAATCTTGTTCCCCGAAGAAGTTTGGCGAGTTGCCTCACGAAATATTGGAAAATTAAACTTTATGATCCAAAATAAGCATGTTTAAATAATTTATTATATGGATTGCTCTATTTTCAAACAAATAAATAATATGTAATGTTAAATTGGTTACGGATTCATCCTTCTTACTTACTTTAGTTACATAACAATAAGAAGACATTATCAACGTAAAATACATTAAAGAAAGAATATCACACAGACAGAAGCAACTGGTGAAATATCCTGGACATGAATGTACAGCCTATTAGATAGAGATTAGACAAAAAAAAAAAAACTTTAGAACTTCACAGTCCTCCGAAAAAAGAAATCTGACAAAAAGATTATCTTATATGTATTCACTGCATGATTTGTGGAAATATGATATCTGATGGAATCTCCCACTATATCATAGAACGCGAATATTTAGGTGAAGAAAGAGGAAAAACTCTTAAAAACACCTTCTGGAGATTTAGCAACCCACTGAAGACGCTGAGAACTATTTCAGAAAAGAAAAATATAGTAATTGAACTCTATAATTTCTACAGATCAATTGTAAATAGATTCATACACAAAAGAGGTAGTGAGGAAAGTTTTAGAACAGATGTGTAAATAAATCCCTTTTCACACAAAGACTCGCGTGCACAAGGGGAAAGGGAGAGAATTTGCTGTATTGTTTTGTTGTTGTATGGCGAATCCATACAGGGCAATGGGCCCTAATAAAAGCCTTTTTGTTGTTGTTGTTGATTATCTTATATGCATACTACAACAATGTTTTGCATATATTATATACAGCAGAATTAGAATTATGTGAAAATGCTTCATAGATTATATGCAAAGAAGGTTAAACATGTTTACACACAAAATAGCAAAGGCAATAGTGATATAAAGTTCTAATAAAGGAAATTCAGTTTCTAGATTTGGTATTTATATGAACTTGAACGAGGATTTTAAATAATGTTCGGGAATGTATCTTTTTATAGCATACAAGTAAATACAGTTAAACCTGTCTATAGCGCCCCCTCTAAATAGAGCCTTCCTCTCTATAGCGCCCGATTTTATATACGTAGTACGATGCGATTTACATTAAAAGTGACCTGTCTATAGCACCCCCTCTCTATAGTACCCTATTTTATGAGTCCCAAGAGGGGGCGCTATAGACAGGTTTAACTGTATTTTATATTGTAGCGCAAAATATTTTATTATTTTATGAAACAGATTATTAATA
>CP092866.1:25503752-25581926 GCA_030710605.1 Cordylochernes scorpioides | reverse complement strand
AATTTTCTTAATGCCTCTCTATTATTTTATTAGCTTTTATTTGGCTTTACATTAAATAAATTACCGTGTAATTCTGAAGTTTGTCTTTCCCAATTTTCTACGTTACATTTGGTGGAGATGCTGGGTAGATTAGGGAAGACAACCTAAGATCGCTGAGAAGACCTTGAGGCCATGGGTGCTATGATCTACATTTTCAGAGATTGGCTCCAGGATTCCACCGCCGTGTCAAAGCCAAGAATTCCCTCCAAGATGACGATGTCCCTATAGACGATATGACGACAAAGCCGCTCTTTACGCCGCAAGAAAAAGAACATAAAGCTACTAGGGACAAACTTCCAAGACTCTGCGGGAATACTTGACAGAACACGTCAGATCCATGTCAGTAGCAACAAGATTTTCAAGCTGTGGGTCACAGCTCACATAGGGAAGAAGCTTTGTAGCAGAGTATTTATTACTCTATGAAAATATTTTTAATTTTGATATTTGTATTTTGATACACTGTAAAATTTTCTAAGTTTCTTAGTTTTAATTTGATTTTACATTAAATAAATTGCCGTATAATTCTGAGGTTTGTCTTTCCTAATTTTCTACGTTACAATATATATCTATATATATATAAATCAATGTTTGTTTGTTTGTATGTTTGTATGTCCGGTATACAAATTCGCAGTAGTTCACTAATTCAAACCAAAATTTCCAAACATAGGTAAAAAAATACGGGGAAGACGATAGGCTATTTTTAAAAAATATATAAATCAATTATTAAAACTATATATTCAAATTATTCTACTTAGCTCACGAACAGCGCCCTCTATCAACGATTAAATTATGCTGATGCAAACAAATAGATAATGCTAATAACAAACAATTATTTAAAAAAATCTTATCTAAATATATATCACTCGGGTATATATGCACACGGGTCAATCCCGGGGCGAAGCCCGGGTCACCCGTCTAGTACTTCATATTTTAATTGTTAGTTTTTCCTGTGCACATGTCGATACACTCTCTAGAGTAGAGACACGTTAAAACTTATATAAAAACATTTAAAACATTTTTTCGATATTATTCTTTTGTTATTTTGCCTATATCGACATTTATATACATAAAATTAGCATTTAAAAAAATCTTAACTGTAAAAAAACACTCTCATAGACAAAACTAAAGGAAGTTTTATATTTTGTTATTACCGTTTGTCTATTTTTTGAAGGAAACAGAAGCAATTTTGTTCACACTTGGTTGTCTCGTGTGTCTTCAATAAAGGTCATTGTGTATCAATAGCACTGTCTGCTATTTAATTCATTTTAGCTTTTTTTATGTTGCAAAGAGACATAACTTTTGTTGTTAATCTTTATCCGTTGTCTTCTTGCTGTATATATATCAATTAATTGTTACCACAGAGTGTGTTTAAGCTCACAGATAAATAAGCGCTAACCGAAAGAAAAAAAAAGTTCCTTTGTTTAATATTAGTTTCCCTTTTTATATTTTGTTCTCTCTCTTGTAAATCAATAAATACACTGCGTGACATTGAAAATGGAACAAAGAAATAGTGGCCAGAAAGTGATGAAACTCGGCAGACAGAGAGAGACAGGGACGAAGAATAAGTGATCTTTATTTCAAAATGATAGTCATAATACAGAGCGAGAACGGCGTCGGCTTAGTAGCAAGTAGGACCACCGCGGACGGCGATGCACGCAGCAACACGTCTAGGTAGAGAGTCAATCAGAGTACGGATGGCGTCCTGAGAGATGGCTCTCCATTCCCTCTCAACCATTTGCCACAGTTCGTCTTCTGAACGCGGCTGTGGCAAGGCATATGCAAACGGCGTCCAATGATGTCCCAGACGTGCTCGATTGGTGAGAGATCAGGATAGTACGGTGGCCAGGGAAGCATCTGTACATCTTGCAGAGCTTGTTGGCTAATGCGAGCAGTGTGCGGTCGGGCGTTATCCTGCTGATAAAGGGCATTGGGTACCCCCTGAAGGTAGGGGAGTGTCACCGGTCGCAGCACATCATCAACGTATCGTTGGGCCGTCATAGTACCCTGAATACGAAGTAAAGGTGACCTGGAATCATGCGCGATTGCGCCCCAAACCATGATTCCACGTTGTCGCACGGTGGGGCGTTCCACAATTGCTGCCGGATTGGACCTTTCTCCACGTCGACGCCACACGCGTACACGGCGACTATCACTGGACAAGCAGAAACGCGACTCATCTGAGAACACGACCCTGTGCCATTCCGTCATCCACGTCGATCTAGCCCGGCACCATTCCAAACGTTGGCGCCTATTCGGTGGGGTCAATGGCAGTCTTCTTAGCGGACGGCATGAGTGCAAGCAATTAGCAACCAATCGACGGGAAATGGTTCTGGTCGAGATGGAATGATCTAGGGTGTCTTGCACATGTTGCAGGATGGCGGTACAAGTGGCTTGTGGGACCGCCACTGCTTGTCGAAGGATACGCCGATCCACACGTGCTGACGTCACTCTGGTTGCACCGACATTCCTATAAATTGCCACATTTCCTTGTTCCAACCATCTTCTCCACAGTCGGTGCACCGTGGACGCACCAAGGTGTGTATCAGCTGCGATTTGACGTATGGACCAACCTACCCTTTTTAGTCCGATCACCATGCCCCTCGTAAAAGCGTCTGTCTGCTTGAACTGCCTCCGTTTACGATGACCTGGCATTCTCTGTTATTACACGTGTCTTTTGACACAAGAACAAAATTTCTACAATGATTTTCCTTGAAGAAATAACGACACGAATACTGTCCTTTCTGCAAGTTCCTTCCCTTATATCTTACTCCATGTGCGCACGAGAGCTGCGCATTTTACATCATTTGCATAACTCGGTTAGGCGCGTCTACCCTGAAATTTGCATAATTTTCTGGCCACTATTTCTTGGTGTTCCATTTTCAATGTCACGCAGTGTATAATGTTTAATTAAGAATATTCTAAACAAAGTCAACACTTCTCCTATGGATTATTGTTAGTTTCATTATATCATCGCGTTGGAAAATACAGAAAATATTTTAAATACTTAATCAAGTAATCCACAAAATGTTCCTTTTGTATATGGTATATATTTGGAAGAAACGCCTGTGGAAAAGTTCTTTAATTCGAAAGCTGGCCAATGCTAATAAATTAGAGAAGAAACTTTTTGTTGATTACTTGATTAAGTTACGTTTTAGTTTGTTGAAGAAGAGCTTGTCAGAAAGCTTCCTTTAATGGAGTAAATGAAGTAAAATCAAGTAAAGAGTTGTGACGTTTTATGATTTCTGTAACTTGATTAGGTATTTAAATCATTGTAAGTATTAAATTTCCCTTTTTCTTGAAGTGAATTTTTCTCTTCTTTATTTTCTATATCTTTTTTTAAATCAGTGTTTGGTTAAAAAATGTATGTTTCTTATTTGTCATTTATTGTAGAAATTGTTGGTCATTATTTTACATAATTCTTTATTTTAATTCTATATTTAATATATTTCAATATATATATTGATTCGGCAACACTGTGTTGTATATATATATTTTTTTGTTTTGCTTAGTTGTCAGTCTAGTTTAAATCAGTCATAAATTAATGTAGCTTATTCAAAGAGAATTAAATTCATAGTTTCCTGATCGATTTGCGTGGAGTTTCCCTTTATTCAAGTCTGCAGAACAAAGTCAAGTTTACTCATCGCTGTACCGTAGCGCATAGGGTTTGAGCTCGGTAGACCACGCGAACTTCAATCAGGGTGTCAAGTCTGTGGATCTTGAGCCTTTTGATAACAGCGTCTACTGAGGAAGAGTTACGTTCATTAAAGGATGAGACAATGCACTCAATTATGTGGTTTGTAGTTTCAAATTAAGAATTATATTTGTAATACAGTGGGAAAATCTTGAAACCATTCTGGAAGGTGATTGTCCGTAGATTACCAGACTTAAGTCTGGAAATCAATGACTGCTCTTCCTTTGGGAGGGAAGGTTTGTCAAAACTGTGTATCAAATATCTTCCAGAGTTATTGTCTAAATCCCAATATACATGCTAATATGTACAACTTCCTTAAGATGTGTCCATGAGTGCATTGAGAAGACATGTCGCATCAGTTGTAAACCATCCCAGCTGTTTGGCCAGTTTAATCTCTACCATATCAATTTTTTTAGCTCTACAATTGTATTAGATTCTTTGGCCTATATATTCGACACTGTCGGTTTGAATCTTGGTATTTAAGAAAATTATAAGCATATTTCTCTCCATGTACTTGTTTCCGTTCAAATTTGATATATTGCATTATTTTAACTCAATAAGATGATGATAATTTCTCGACTTCAAATAAACCCCAAAAACGATTAGAATTCCATATTCTTTCTGGTGCATTACTACATAGCCTCATTTTTTTTTTTTTTTTTTGCAAATCCCTAGTACACGTGGTACAGGCCATGATAATCATGATGGGTAGAGTTTGGCAACTGCTTTTACTGTAAGTACACCACATGTCTACACATGTGAAAAGCATTTCGATTTTGCACTTACAAATGTGTAAGAGCCCCGTTTGGTTACTTGCACTCGCTGGTGGGGTTGAACTTTTGCAAGAATCGGGGATCATTGGAGCGGGAATCGAACCCGGGTCGTAGCGGTCGAAAACCAACGGTTTAGACCATCCTTCCACCGACCCCCTAAATACCCACTGATTCCAAAATAACATAAAAGCTAAGTTTTCCCAACAAACGATTAATACAATCTTTTTTGTATGCATATCTTTTTGTATTTAGTTTCAACTTCTGTGCTGAACTGATAGTATACAAAGTTATCTTCATCCACAATTGATCAAAGTTTATATATAATACAATATAATACACTGCGGCTTGTGATTGTAAAACAACACTTGAAGTTACACCGCATGGGTTTCTTTTCTATGAAAAATCAAAATTTATTTCAAGGTGAAATATTGACTATTTCTAACCTTTTTGGATGAGGTATGAAAGGGTGAATTATGAAGAGTAATGATGAACGGAAAAATAAAAGTGTCCAGGGATGGGAATCGAACCCACAATGTTCATCATTATCTTCATAATTCACCCTTTCATACCTCATCCAAAAAGGTTAGAAATAGTCAATATTTCACCTTGAAATAAATTTTGATTTTTCATTTTAAAAGAAACTCATGCGGTGTAACTTCAAGTGTAGTTTTACAAAGTTTATATAGCTTTGACTTGTAAAATCTTCGAAATAATAGAGATTGCCAAATTTTCTATAAAAATAGATGGAGATATATATCTTTTATACATATTTTAAAGAATGTTTTTTCAAACTGGGGATAGAAAGAGATGTAGTGAAATAAATAACAACTTACCAAGACGCTTCGCCCAATAACTTGATAGCATCTTCAAAGCCAAGAACTACACATCAAAAGTTATTATTTTAGAAACAAGTAAATTTTCAAAGATACAGAAAAAAAGGAGAAAAATATTAAAATTAATGATCTGTTCATACAAATAACCTTGTTCCAAAATCACTTATATATATATTTATTTTAATACACAAAACGCGATATTCCGGCTAGGGATAATTGCGTCGATTTACATTTTTTTAAAACAGAAACAGTTATAAACATATTATACAAGAAATGTAACCAAAAATAAAAAGAGAAACAATAATATATATTAGGAACCTGAACCTTTCAGGTTAGAAAGATAATAATAAATATATTTACAAAAATAGTTAAATCTGCGATAATTCTCTCTGTTATTAGGTACCGCTCAAAAAGAGTAACCTAGTTTAAGATAATTGCAACAATGAATAATATGTGAAAGTTATTCACATATTAAACAAAATGTTGACCCGACTTATTCATACAAATATATATTTCGCTACAATATAAAGTATTTTATATTATCTGTATAAATTATGTTTAAACTCGAATAAACTTTTATATTTCAGATATTAACCAAATTGTATAAATGGGGGTCTGAGAAATAATCTATATGGGTAAAAAAATAAGATTATATAAAAAAAGCAAGCTCTCTTAGCGTATGTAATTTATAACCTTGAATTTCTTTATTTAAAAAAATGAGGGCGATTATGTGAGGCAATTAACAAAGATTCTGAGACCAGGATGTACGTAAATATTCGAACAAATAAATTTGACCCCAAATCTTCTTCAAATTATGTTTCCAGCTTGGAATTTCTCAGTATGTCCAAAAAAACATCTACAAAAAGAGAATTTCCATTAAAAAATTTCCATCTACAAAAAGAGAATCTATTTTTTTACACATGCATACATTAGGATTGAAGATTAGGCTTTAGAGAGCATTTTTTATGATGATTTTTTGGGGTGAAATCATAAATTTGTTATTTGAAAGAAATAAGACTTAGACACCATTTCTAACAATTTATTTGCAACTTTCCTAGAGTTTTTGGGATAGCTTCGGGGTTAAAAGGTACAATATATATTTGTAATTTTTTTGCTAAGATTTGTGGATCCTGAAACAAAAACGTGAATGGAAATATAAATTTGAGAAAAAGAATATTGTTACCAGAGTCTTCCCACCATTTTTTCTGTCGGCCTCTAAATATATTTTTTATTCTTTGACAAAAAGAAAAAAAATACACAGCGGATATGTAAATAAGGACTTCCATCCATGCTTGTCGATTTTTTTTCAAGGTCAAGATGGCGCCCGCGGATGTCGATAAATAAAGCGCGGGAAACAAAGCAGACGACCCACCCATTGGCACATCCCCTTCTACTTACATATTTAAAAATGTGGAGTCACTTGGAAAATAATTCTTTAGATAAATTGTCTTTGCAGAAAAGTCTTAATACCAAATAACTATACAATAATACGTTGATTATGTAAATATTTTTGATAATAATAGATATATCAAGGTATTATATTTATGTGTAAAAAAATGATTAAAAAAATCTTGATTAAAAAAAAAATATTTGGAAAATTAGAAAAAAAAACTAAAATGTGTATATAAAAAAGTATCGTGAAGATAGAGGCTGCCTGGCCGGCATTCATAGTTCTTCAAATTAAAGATACTTCGGCCTGTAAATCTTTTAATATAATAATAATAAATAAGTAAAAAAAGATGTACTGGCCGAAGTATCTTTAATTTGAAGAACTATGAAAAATTAAGGTATTTGAAATATTAAATTTGTTTTACGCGCTGAGATTGTAAAAGGTAATTTTCGAATAGTGGGTATATCTTTAGAGAGTTAGAAGGAACGCTTCACGATTTTGCGTATCATCCTTGCGCAGGGACCATGCTAATCTTCTCTGTATCGTTCCTATTGTAGTAGTTGTACCGCCGAACAAGTATCGCAGGGACCATGCTAATCTTCTCTGTATCGTTCCTATTGTAGTAGTTGTACCGCCGAACAAGTATCGCAGGGGCCATGCTAATCTTCTCTGTATCGTTCCTATTGTAGTAGTTGTACCGCCGAACAAGTATCGCAGGGACCATGCTAATCTTCTCTGTATCGTTCCTATTGTAGTAGTTGTACCGCCGAACAAGTATCGCAGGGGCCATGCTAATCTTCTCGGTATCGTTCCTATTGTAGTAGTTGTACCGCCGAACAAGCGCAAGACACAAGAGTTAGAAGGAGGGTGTATCAATATTGTAGGTTGAATTATGAGAAATGAGGGCTAGTAACTATAGATTGTCTGCAACCTTGCCGACGTAGCCAGCAAGGTCCCCTGATCTCTCATCCATAGAACACATCTGGGACGTGATGGGAAGGCAACCATCCCGGAATGTTGACTATTCAGCCCGACAGTTGGAGACAACTTGGCAAGAAATCCCACAGCACACCATCCAGAATCTCTAACAGTCCATCACACGCCGGATGGCAGTCTGCATCCAGGCCCGTAGGGGTCCAACGACATATTGAATTTCTCAATTTGTGACGATCAAACTCTGGAATAAAAAAAATATTCTGAAGCTTTAATCGTTTTCCCCTATACGTGTTCTTTATATACGCCAATTTTTGTCCCAATCGGACAACTCCTTCTTGGTGCGTCGAATATTTTGTTATAAAGTGTATTTGACTTGTTATTTATTATATTGTGCATTTTGTTAGGAATCAAATGAAATTCCAACTGAATAGGGAGACAGAAAGAGAAAAGAATCTAGACAAGACAATATATTTATAGCTCAGTAGTCACATTGCCATCCACTTACAGAGCTCCGTGTACAGTTGTATTAACATTATTTTCCGTTCCTAAGCAAATCTAAGAAAACCTACCACTCAGAGACAGTTTGACCAGATTCAGCCTTCATGTCACTCAGGGTTGTGAGTGAATGACACAGCGCACAAATGACCGGATTTCACTAACCCTCTCTCTAACAATCATCGATGGTAGGTCGTCTGTCTTTTTTTAATAAGAAAGAGGCAATTTTGTTCATACATGGTTATCTCGTGTGTCTTCAATAAAGTTGTCACTGTAATATCTTTCAGAGTTATTATCTGAATCCCGATTTACATGCTAAAAGGTACGACTTCCTTAAGTTTTGTCCACGAGTATGTTTTCAATAAAGGTCACTGTAACATCTTTCAAAGTTATTATCTGAAATCCCGATATACATGTTAAAAGGTAAAACTTCCTTAAGTTTTGTCCATAGTGTGTCTTCAATAAAGGTCACTGTAACATCTTTCAGAGGTATTATCTGAAATCCCGATATACATGCTAAAAGGTACGACTTCCTTAAGTTTTAACCATGAGTATAGGTTAAGGTAAGTCCCTTCCAATACCCACAGCTAACATAGGAAGGCTCCAGTTCTTGTTGGGGAAATGTCATCTTCAAGAAATCTGCTCCAACTGCGTAATGCTTGCTGAAATCTGCCACACACAGATCTGATTGATGACAGACTTCTTTATCATACACGTTTTGTAAAATCTACATCTTATAGAGAGAGAGAGAGAGAGAGAGAGAGAGAGAGAAAATAATTTTATATATCACAAATATATAAGTTTCTTTCTTTTTATATAAACTATATTTTAATATACAACAACAACAAAAAGCCTTTATTGAGGACCTCTCGTCCTATATAGGATTCGCCAGTTTACAGAGTAATTGAAGAGAAGATAACTAAGAATACAGAGAGAAACCTATATGTAGTAGGTATAGTATAGTATTTTCTACACACTGTGACTATATACAACAGCAGCAACAAGCCTTTTACTGGAATCAAAGTCCCATACAGGATTCGTCATTTTAATCCTGACATAGATTATTTGCATATAATTATTTACATCAATTAGATTATGTATATAGCCTCCTCTTCTCTTCAGCCGTCTTCCAGAATTTGAACAACGCAAACGCTCCAGCTCTGTTTCTCACCACCTCGTTCAACAGGAGCTCCAAAGAGAGTCCCTCAAGGTATATTTTAATATGAAAATTGAACCATTCACACAGGAGTGAGATTCATTTTAGATTATATTTAATATCTCCAGATTTCGGGGGATATGTCGTCATAAGAAATCAATTTTCAAGCAAAGTTTTGAAAAGTTTGGTATTATTTCATTTCAAGATAGACAAAAAACTCATAGACCAAGCTAAAAGAAGTGAAAATCTTTGATATCGCCGGTCATCATTTTTAAAGGAGACAGAGGCAATTTTGTTCGCACTTGGTTATCTTGATGTCTCCGATAAAGGATACTATGTATCAAATATCTTTCAGAGTTATTGTCTGAATTCCGATATACATGCTGAAAGGTACAACTTCCTTAAATTTTGTCCATGAGTTTATTTTAAAATTTTATTTATTTGCTATACAGATGTTTAATTAAAAAGGCATATATTGGATTAAAATATTATTTATTTTACCAATATTTCAGTTGGCTGAACGCCAATATTGGTCCATTTTGATCCATATTGATCCAATATATGACTTTTTATAATAGATGATAAAATAAGGAGAAAAACGTTTCTTTAATGAACGGATTCGTGACAATCTTTCGGGCTGTCAAGCCCTTCAACAGGTACAATGAAATGTGAGTAGACAGAACTATATAACTTTTATATAGTTCTGTCTACTCACATTTCATTGTACCTGTTGAAGGGCTTGACAGCCCGAAAGATTGTCACGAATCCGTTCATTAAAGAAACGTTTTTCTCCTTATTTTATCATCTATTATAACCAATTAAAGAGAAATTTCTTATAAGTAAAAAAAAAATAATAAAAAAAATATATATATATGACTTTTTAATTGAAGATTTATTTAGGGATTGCTCTATTTTCAAAACAGATATATATGGTAATTCGCTAGAGACTATTTTACTGTGAGTGTATCACATGACTACGCATGTAAAAAAGTAAACACAAGAACCTATTTGATTACTTTCGCCATCTGGTTAGGTTTTACTCTTGTGTGAGTCTGGAGGACATGGAAATCTATTATACATAGCAGTAACCCACTTGAACAATCTTCATACACGCCTGATACCTGATTTGAAATGAATTAATCCATCTTACCATAAATTTCCTTATTATTTTACTATGGGTACACACACTAAAGAATTGATATAAAAATTAAATTATTATTCCTAGACACGTGGTACAAGCCATGATAATCATGGTGGGTAGTTAGCAACTACTTTTACTGTAAGTGCACCACATGTCTACACATGTGAAAAGCAGCTCGACTTTGCACTAATAATTGTGCCAGTGCTCCGTTTGGTTATTTGCACTTGCTGTTTGGGTTAGACTTTTGCAAGAATCGGAGGGCATTGGAGAATTTTTAAATGGAGCATTTTTATAATTATAAAAAGTGTCTAATGCGGGATTAGATCCCGGGTCGTAGCGGTCGTAAACCAATGGTTTAGATCATCCTTCCACCGACCAAAGAAATGAAAGAAATGTTAGAGAGATGACCATAATTACATATTAATTCATATAGATATACAAAGTATCAAATAGTATATGAAGAATATAAACTATTCTTGACGCGTATGATTCTTTTGAATTAAAACAATTTCTGCTGCCTTTACTGCACCATTATATAAATTGTTTTAATTCAAAAGCATCATATACGTGTCAAAAATAGTTTATATCCTTATATATATAAAAGTCAGTGTATGTATGTATGTATGTAGGTATCTATGTCGGCTATACACGTCCACAATACGTAACTAATCTGACTGAAATTTTAACAGTATATAGAGTAGACTCTGGAAAAAACTTATAGTGAAAATTTCAGGTCTCTATCCCGAATATTCTTCGAGTTATTTGCAAATTGCGTTGCAAATTTGCCCGTTCGCTCGCAAGCAGCGCCTCTAGCGGTGAAGATGGGAGATAATATCAGTTGACCTAATGTACATGTAAAACGTGTTTTAACAGGACGTAGAGAAAAATCTGGAAGAGATATTTATCGGATTTTTAGCCAAGAAAAATTGACATTGACAGGTTCTGGGCATAAATAGTTGTTTTTTAGCTAAAAAATTATGATGACAATATTTCTGTATCATATTTGATTATCAGATACAAAATCATATCGGGAAAAAATCCAAAAAGCAGAGACCACGGGTGAAGCTAGTTTATTTTTAGTATGCGGGAACAAAATTCTAACAGAAAAACATTCATTCGAGCAGAAGACACAAAGCCAGATCATCTCTCTATAAAAATATCGCTTCTCAGACACAAAGTTTGGAGCGGGACGTTTCACAAGAGTGACATCCACGGCGCCAATTTATAATTGTTACGAATAGTATTTGAATAAAAACATTTAATCGGGTAAAACCTGGGGGTTGCCCGGGTCATTCGGCTAGTTTCTTATAAAAGATGGCGCGCTAATGTAACTTATATAGAATATTAATGATATCATAAACAAACAGCTTTCATATTTCTTAATCAAGAGGATTATGAATTTTTATAATAACCAAAGGCCATCATTTCAACCTGGACAGCTCAACCTGGCCATTACAGTAACATATCTCTTCAAAAAATAAACACTTCGGCTAGTTAAAATTTCATTTTCTCAGCGTTTCAACAAAATTCTTTTATCTTCGTCAGGAGAAATAAATAAAAAATAAAGCATTTGAAAAGGCGTTAAAAATTGGTCTGAGGTTGCAATTTTGTAAAATTGTAAAGATACGCCTTGCCAAATGCTTTATTTGTATTTATTTTGACGAAGACAAAAGATTTTGTTGAAACGTTAAGAAAATAAAACTTTAACTGGCCAGGCAGCCTCTATTTTTACGAGTAACATATCTACCAAATCAGAAAGGTTGACCCTAGAATCCCAAGATCTGAAGATAAAAACAGTATCAATAAGAATTAACAGAAATTCCGGAAAAGTTCAATCAAATAGATAATATTTTTGAAAATAGAGCAATCCATAAATAAATCTTTAATTAAAAAGGCATATATTAGATCAAAATATCATTTATTTTACCAATATATCAGTTGGCTGAACGCCAACTTTTATCAAGGTATTATAACATTTTAAATAACATTTTTATAACATTATTATTATTTAAATAACATTATTATAACATTTTTGCACTTTAAAATGTTATAACACCTTGATAAAGGTTGGCGTTCAGCCAACTGAAATATTGGTAAAATAAATGATTTTTTGATCCAATATATGCCTTTTTAATTATAGATAATCTTGTAAAGCCATAGTGAGTCCTACCACGATACACCACGTTCACTCTAATCATCTTTTGCTTGTTTATTAAACTATATTCAGCTATATCAACAAAGTGCGCTGTTCCGCTAAGGACACTGGGGCCAAATGAAGAAAATATAAAAGAGAGAAAATATATATAAAATAAATAAATAATTTTATTTTATTCCAACACACAAAACACGATACCCCGGCTAGGGATAATTGCGTTGATTTACATTTTTTTAAACAGAAACAGTTATAAGCATATTATACAAGAAAAAGTAATCAAAAATAAAAAGAGAAACAATAATATATATTAGGAACCAGAACTTTTCAGGTTAGAAAGATAAAATCACAAATATATTTACAAAAATAGTTAAATCTATGATAATTCTCTCTGCTATTTAAAAATTGATATAGATCTACAACAGTATTTATCGTCTGTTGTCTAGCGGTGAAGATGAGTGGACATTCCAGCAGTAGGTGTCTTGAGTCCTGGAATTCGTTGCCACAATGACAGCTAGAGTCTTCAACCGCGCCAATTTTTTTTAATAAAAATCCCTTAAAATATACAAACACACATATAAAGGAAATTACATTATGATTAAAATAGGATTTTAATCATACTAATTATAATTAAAACACAATTTCAAAACGTACAGGTGGTGATAATAGCCACAACACCCGCTCTTGAAAATTCAGACAAAAGCCAACAACCTGTATATCATAAGTTTCGGATCTTGGCCCTTATCTGTACAGGGACGGCTTCGATTTCATAGCATCCAAGGAAATGAGTTATGGAATATTTAATCTATTTCATAAGACCAAATCAGCCCAAAAGGTCTAAAATTTGTCAAATCTGGTGTTTGGACACATTGTTTTATCTCCACCTACACTGGGGCTAAACAAAATGATTTGTTTTAATGCATTTTCAAATACAAGAACTCACGTTATCGTGATACTCCTGTGGAAGGACTGACAGGTCCGAAAGCTAGAGGGTTAACGTTATCGTGATACTCCTGTGGAAGGACTGACAGATCCGAAAGCTAGAGGGTTAAAGTTATCGTGATACTCCTGTGGAAGGACTGACAGGTCCGAAAGCTAGAGGGTTAACGTTATCGTGATACTCCTGTGGAAGGACTGACAGATCCGAAAGCTAGAGGGTTAAAGTTATCGTGATACTCCTGTGGAAGGACTGACAGATCCGAAAGCTAGAGGGTTAACGTTATCGTGATACTCCTGTGGAAGGACTGACAGGTCCGAAAGCTAGAGGGTTAACGTTATCGTGATACTCCTGTGGAAGGACTGACAGATCCGAAAGCTAGAGGGTTAAAGTTATCGTGATACTCCTGTGGAAGGACTGACAGGTCCGAAAGCTAGAGGGTTAACGTTATCGTGATACTCCTGTGGAAGGACTGACAGATCCGAAAGCTAGAGGGTTAAAGTTATCGTGATACTCCTGTGGAAGGACTGACAGGTCCGAAAGCTAGAGGGTTAAAGTTATCGTGATACTCCTGTGGAAGGACTGACAGATCCGAAAGCTAGAGGGTTAAAGTTATCGTGATACTCCTGTGGAAGGACTGACAGGTCCGAAAGCTAGAGGGTTAACGTTATCGTGATACTCCTGTGGAAGGACTGACAGGTCCGAAAGCTAGAGGGTTAACGTTATCGTGATACTCCTGTGGAAGGACTGACAGGTTCGAAAGCTAGAGGGTTAAAGTTATCGTGATACTCCTGTGGAAGGACTGACAGATCCGAAAGCTAGAGGGTTAACGTTATCGTGATACTCCTGTGGAAGGACTGACAGATCCGAAAGCTAGAGGGTTAACGTTATCGTGATACTCCTGTGGAAGGACTGACAGATCCGAAAGCTAGAGGGTTAACGTTATCGTGATACTCCTGTGGAAGGACTGACAGATCCGAAAGCTAGAGGGTTAACGTTATCGTGATACTCCTGTGGAAGGACTGACAGGTTCGAAAGCTAGAGGGTTAACGTTATCGTGATACTCCTGTGGAAGGACTGACAGGTCCGAAAGCTAGAGGGTTAAAGTTATCGTGATACTCCTGTGGAAGGACTGACAGGTTCGAAAGCTAGAGGGTTAACGTTATCGTGATACTCCTGTGGAAGGACTGACAGGTCCGAAAGCTAGAGGGTTAACGTTATCGTGATACTCCTGTGGAAGGACTGACAGGTCCGAAAGCTAGAGGGTTAAAGTTATCGTGATACTCCTGTGGAAGGACTGACAGGTCCGAAAGCTAGAGGGTTAACGTTATCGTGATACTCCTGTTGAAGGACTGACAGGTCCGAAAGCTAGAGAATAAAAATTTGAGCAAGAAACTTAGCCCTGGATACTTTATTTTCTTTATAAAATACAATAACTTATAAAAACAAATACTTGTAGAGAGGGGTCTTAAGACAAAGATATAATCTCCCTATACGCTATAGAAGAACAAACACAAGTCAGGAAGAAGATATTATTTTATAAGAGGACGATGGTAAAAGCTTTCGGTCAAGACGTCCTTGTACGGGTACCGTGTACAAAAAGAAACACAATTAATAGGCTAATCCCCTAATAGAATGTTCAAATCAATAAGCTTGAGGGATAGGTAGGTATCTTTCAAATGAATTTATTTCAAGCTTTCGGGCACGACCGCCCTTCGACAGGAAAAAATATATTACGCTACTAAAGTTTTCGGATCTAATCTAAATATATACATATATATGAGCAGAAAATAACAGTTATGCAAAAACGGATTTACATAGTGAAGAACACAATAAACTAGAATTTGATATTTGTAAATATATATAGAGAGAATTTGCATGTGTAAAATATGTACTGATATGAATAGGACAAAGAATATACATATCTTGGAAACACAGGACAGAATACATATTGAAATTATGGTCTCCACACAACGTACACGTAGAAGGTCGTCTTGTACGAAATCTTGTACGATCATCCTCGTATAAAAGAAGCTCTTCTACACGATTTGTGTTTCTTCTTCTATAGCGAGGGATCTCTTTGGAACACAGAGAGTCCAATACACTCGTGGACAAATAGAAGTTGTACCTTCTATCATGTATATCGGGATTCAGACAATAACTGAAAGATATTTGATACACAGTGACATTGAAGACACACGAGATAACCAAGTGTAAGCAACCTCTGTCTCCTTTTTTATAAAAAAAAAAATAGAGAGAGAGAGAGAGATACGTTGATTCTCCTTCTTTATTACAATGGTCATATACTGAAGTATCTGGCTTGTAGTTAGGTCATATTAAATATTATGGACTGGACTAACAAGTTGGTTGGATTGACAGATATCCACATTAACCCAGTTTAGCGTCATAATCCAAGAAACCTCTATTCAACATATCGAGAGAGAGAGAGGACCGGCGACAAAGACTTTCCACTTCCTTAAGTTTTGTCCACGAGTGTAAGTTGAACAAACAAAGAAAAGAAAAGGTTAGTTCTCAATCAAAGTATTTACCCGAAGACACAGATCTTACCTCCGAGGCTAGCACTTCCTTGAAGAGATCCTTAGAACTGCCAAGTGACACAAGAATTAAAAAAAAAAAAAACTATAATCGCTGGAAGGAAACGTGGCAAGTAAATGGTATTTACACAAATTCATGCAAATGTGCCATTTCTCGTGGCGCCAGTTGATGGTTTATAAGGTCAAGATTTCAGTCAGGATTTGTGGAGGTGCTTTGTCCAAGTGGAAAGTTGAATAGAAATGGCTCCATTAACTTTAGCCATGGTGATGTACATAGGAGGAAGTAAGGAACACTTGGTATTTACTTAGTCATTCAACTGGCGATATTTATTGTTACAATTTTAAGAAATACACATTCTAAATGTACTCACAAATTGTGTTAAAAATTATTTTCTTCAACCATTTTTTTAAATACTTTATTCCAACATTTTAACGATCTACTGTCACCTTTTTAAAGGAAATAGATTTCCTTGTAGGTCAACCAAATCGTGGAATAAAGTATTTTAAAAAAGTTGAAGAAAATTGTCCTTAAAATAATTGTAGAGAGAGAGAGCCAACTATCAACTCCGCCTTTGCCGGTCCCAAGCCCGGATGAACAAGGAGGAGGGGGAGCAGTAACAAGCTCACTAAAAACCTGGGCTCAGCTGGCCATGCTGATAGTACCCTGTAAGGGCTCCTAATCTAGGGATACAGGATGAGCAGCGTTTGTACTCCATGTTAGGAGTGGCTGCACATGGTGTCTGTTCCTCATGTCAGAGGCGGTCATTTCTTTTGGAGCTAAGTCGGCCTGCCACTGAGTAGTGTTTCCAGTCTTAATGACAAAGGCAGACGCATTCTACTTCACACAGTCATGATGGTTGTCAAACAAGCTTGATACCCTAATATGATTGAGTGGAGATAAGAAAGAAGAAGAAGACAACTATCAAAGTGGAATTTTTTCATGTACCTGCAATGTTATTTATTTCAGTTAGGAAATTGTGATGGTTATTTTAATATTATTACTCATATTACACACTATACCAGGGGTCGGCAAACTGCGGCTAGCGAGACACACGCGGCTCTTTGGATGTAAAGCTGCGACTCTTTATATAGTTCCATACGTAAATATTATTTATGCGAGTACTATTTATTTTTGGCAAGAAAAAAATGTATGGCTCTTTATAAAGTTTGTAAATTGTAATTTTTGGCACTTCCGACTCAAAAGTTTGCCGACCCCTACACTAAACCATCAAGAACATGCGACTGAGTCTCGACGTCATGCCTTTTTTCCCTACGTATTAGTAAATGTTTCAATTATTATTATTAATGTTATCTTATTCTTCTTCTTCTTCTTTCTTATCGCCACACTGGGTTAAGAAGATTGCGTCTGCCTTTGTCATTAAGACTTGGAGCATTATTCAGTGGCAGGCCGACTTAGCTCCAAAAGAAATGGCCGCCTCTGACATGAGGAACAGACGCCATGTGCAGCCGCTCCTAACATGGAGTACAAACGCTGCTCATCCTGTATTCCTGGATTAGAAGCCCTTACAGGGTACTATCAGCCGGGCCAGCTGAGCCCAGGTTTTTTAGTGAGCTTGTTACTGCTCCCCCTCCTTCTTTTTCATCCGGGCTTGGGACCGGCAAAAGGCGGAGTTATTAATGTTATAAGGTCTAACAATGTATGATAATCATGGACATTTTACCTGATCCGGACTCATTCCCTCCATTTATTGTTCATGCATTCTATCATATTCGTGTATTATATCACTAAATGTTTATCTCTATCAATGTATTATCGAATTCGGAAGAAGACCGACTTCTGTGACGTATACAACGGAATTGTTTAAGATTCTTTGGTCATATCGCGCGACACGGGGGAATGGAGTACATCATACTGACCGGAAAGACGTCTGGGTAACGCATACCTGGACGCCCACCGACACGCTTCGTGGACCAATTAAAGGAACTCATTGGCTTAACGGTTACCGAGATGGTACATTGAGCTCAAGACATGAGATGGCTGGCGTCGCATCGTGTTTGGGATGTAATACGTACAGTGGGTCACAACGTTCGATCGCGAATAAAATATTATTTTTATCAACGTATTTCCCCCGCGTGCAACACCATTCGAGCGAATATTCAATACGAACTCTACACGCCAAATTCTATTTTGAATCACTTTATTAACAAAAAAAAAAAAAACTTTTTTCAATATTATTTTATTCTCATCAGTTTCTCCCCTCTCCCCTACACCAAAACTATTATGTCATTCATTAAAAAAAAGGCTCATTTTAAACGAAGATGAAATTTAACATATAGGCATATATGCAAAATGGTTAAACAACGAACATATTTGCATATTTTTGGATTGAAAATGATTACAATCATGATGATAATAGATTAAATAAAATATTATCATCTCTCTCTACTAAAAAAAAAAGAGAATACTAATAATAATAATATAATCATGATTATACTAACGTTGGTTAAAACTATATTTTCGTTGGATAAACATTCACTTGGGCAGAACTGAGATCAAGTCAGGGTCTACCCAATGAAAATATAGTTTTAACCAATGTTAATTATCACGATTATATTATTCGGCATTCGGCTAGTATAGAGAATTGACAATTTAAACAGTTTTATTGATTCTTTTAATCAAATTTTACAAAGGTGGAAAAATATAGTAAAAGGGCATATGTGTACAAATGTCTTCAGCAAGGAAGGCTTCCCCACCTTGAGAGAGTTCTCCTCCAGACAAGGTCTTCTTAAACACTCCTCAGTTCCACACCGAAGAAGTACCTATAGATGCGCGTCTTGGTAGACGCCAGGATGGCCAGGGCATCATCGTCTAGGCCATGCCCGAAGACCCAGCCCTGCAGGTTAGGGGGCCGCCCGATTATGGTAAATGCCTCCCGGATGAGAGGCCTGATGTAGCGGCAGGACCAGTACCTGTGAACCAGCGACAGGTCGCCGGACCCACAGGCGATGCAAGACTGTTGTGCCGATGCTGGATGGGCTAGTATAGAGACAATTGCAAAAAATATATAATAGGCGCTGCAACTTTTTTAGTTAAAAGTAATTCCAGCAGCTAACATGCTCTTCTTCGGCTTAGACAACTTCTCAAGTAAATAATCGAGTGCGCCGTTGTTATTGAGGGCGTTGGTCCTGGGGGGTTGTGGTTGTTTGATAATTACAAGAGGAATAGAGACCACAAGGCGCAACCTTTTTTATTATTACTTCTTCAAGTATCATCAGTTTCTTTTTAACTGATGCATGCCTCTATAATTACTTTTGTTAATGAATACAAGTTACGGCGTGTCACACCTATTCACAAACTTCACCATTGTGTGAGTATTCTAGAGAAAAAGTGAGAGCTGATAATTCAAAAGTAAACTCCACGAAATTTTGTATAGAATACTTACTAACTCAAAAGAAACTGTTCTCTGGTGTATTCATACTCTAACAAACTAGCTAGGTGGAAAAAAAATACTCCAATGGCTCCCGATTCTTGCAAAATTCCAACCCCACCAGTGAGTGCAAGTAACCAAACGGAGCTCTGGTACATTTGTAAGTGCAAGTCGAACTGCTTTTCACGTGTGTAGACATGTGGTGCACTTACAGTAAAAAGTCGTCGCCTTCTTCTACCCACCATGATTATCATTGCCTGTACCACGTGTACTAGGGATAAGCAAAAAAAAAAAGCTAGGTGAGAGATTGATGGAAAAATACTTATGTAGGTTAGCGTTATAATTTATTGGAAAAACTTATTTACAAGTTTTCCTTTGAAAAGAGCAAAATCAGGATGTCAAAAAATGTCGGAATAGAATGGTAAACGTGAAGTGAATCATTTTTCACTTCAATATGTTAGGTGAAGTAACTGTTGCCAGGGTGGGTTAGCGATGACAAAACAGATGTCCTTGATGTCATTTGTCCTTAAGGTCTTCCATCATGCGAGTGGGCGTCGGGCAAGACAGTGATTGGTTGATCCGTGGGTAGGCGTCACCCAGGAGGATTAGAGTCCGCATTGTCTTCAACGGACTGTTTGGTTGTCAAGTCTTACAACCGGATTGTCGTGTTTGTAGATCCAATCTACTGAGTGGATGTTTCACAGAGTTCTAGCTCAATTCCAAACTTAGGTATAAGTTCACCTGTAGCAGTATATTATCAATTATCAAATCGTAAGACGTAAAGTTTGCCAACTAGCGATTCAGTAGAATTTGCTATTCTAAAATTATTTATATAATTTTTTAAAATACGATGCAATTATATTCTATTTGGTTTTCATTGCTGTACCTTGAATATTTGATAAGCAAACTTATATTCCTTATTTTATTGAGGGGAAAATGAAGTTGTTAATAATTCTGCTTTTGCTTAATTGGATCGTAATTAAAGAAGAAACTCACTTTAGATCAACGTTTGCAAATTTCAACAATGAAATTGTTTTATGTTATGCAAATAAGCCTGAAATGAAAGTACCCTCCTATACTAGGAAAGCTAATCTGAGATGTATAGTGCTAATGCTATTACTGCTATCCGGGATAGAGCAAAGTCCAGGGCCTAAATCTACAAGACAGACAACGTTGGATGTAGGCAAAGAAAGAGATTTACACGAGTTAATGACAGCGATGTCAAATAGAATTGATGATTGGGGAGCAAAGCTGGAATCAAGGTTTTCGGGGTTAGAAACAGGTTTGGAAAAAATTAACCAGCGCCTACTACAACTGGAGACTTCCCTAGGAACTATGGCGAAGTCTGTATCGGCTAACTCGGGAAAGATCTGTAAAATCGAGAAAAGGATGGATCTCTACGAGATGAAACAGAGGGAAAGAAACTTGATTTTTTTTAATAGAAGGAAAAGAAAACGAAAGCCCCGACGAATCTCGCTCGCTGATACAAAAACTAATTACAGATAAGATGCAAATATCAGAGGAAATTCAAATACAAAAATGCAGAAGATTGTCCGGGAAAGTCAATTCACCACTTCTCATTGAGGTACCGGAATATAAAGAAATAATTGTACTTTTGAAGAACTCATTCAAGCTAAGAAATAACAGAATATTTCTAAATAAAGATTACCCTCCAAATGTTATAAACCAGAGAAAACTATTAATTAGAAAAAGAAAATAACTCCTGGATAGAGGAATAAGGGCTAAATTGAGAGACAATACTTTTTTAGTGGGAAACACAAGATACTATGTTTCAAATGACCAAGTTATGGACCAGGGAGGTAAACCTTTATAGCAACATACAGTTATTAAACATTCTAATGTTAAGCCACATTTTAATAAGATTGAAAAATATGTAAAAATAAAGATTCAAGTGCTGGCGTTGTACCATATGTAAATACTTTAAATAATGAAATATGCAAATTCGCTCCTAAAAAAATATTTCAAAGCAAGATCATGCTAGGAAAAGAATATTAATCTTGAGATTGTAAATGGAAGAATTAACTATGGCGGAAATAAACAGTTTTCACTGTTGTGCTGGAATATTAACGGTTTAGTCAGGATTTCATCCACTTTCCCTTTAGTTGATTACCTGAAAAAATTTAACATATTCGCTCTAACTGAAACATGGACTGATCATTACTTAGGATACAAACTGAACGGATTTCAATTGATAGAATCTAAGGCCTCCAGAAATCACAAACTGGGTAGATCTTCGGGCGGTATTATCGTCGGAATTGGAAATACTATTAAAGATTTATTGGTAAATTATGAAATAGAAAAACACTGGATAATTATTACTATAAAATTAAACACCAGAATATTAACATGTATTTTCTTTGTATACCTACCACCCCTAATGAAAATTATATGACTAACAGAAATATTTTACAGGAATGTATAGAAGTTAAAATTTCAGAGGGATACGAAGTTGTACTAGCTGGTGATTTGAACACGCGCACAGGAACACAGGGATACTTACACAACCCACTAATGCTGCCCACCTCTTTAAATGCCAGTCGTAACTCCAAAGACGAGGTAATTTCCCCTAATGCAGTGCAATTTATAAATTTTCTTGAAGATAACCTCCTGGTAATTATAAATGGAAGAACGAAGAGTGATGAAAATGGGGAATACACCTACATATCAGAACGGGGTTCCTCTGTGGTAGATTACTGTATAGTTTCTCATTCGCTCCTAGAACATAGAATTGATTTGTTGATTAATCCACTTCCATATTCGGATCATATGCCAATGGTTATTAAAATGGACTCCAATTTAGATGGAATGAAACTTGAAAGCTCTCTACACCTTATACCTTTAAAAAGTACAAATGGGCATCCGAAAAAGAGACTACCTTCATACAGAATCTAGTCGCAATACAAGGATCTTGGAATTCACCGATTGAAATGCTAACTAATAATTTCACCAATCAAATCCGGAGTGCAATGCATACTGCTGGTATGCAAGTAGTAATAACACCCGATGGTCCTAAATCCAAACCTTGGTTCGACCGTGAGTGCTACTTAACAAAAAAAGCTCTAAAATCTCAGCTTAAAATCTACATAAGATCAAACAGTGAAGGTGACCGCAAGGCATACGCTTTATTAAAAAAGAAATACTCATCACTTCTGACCGACAAAAAGAAAACCTACTATATTAAAATACAAGAGAGGCTGAAGGAGGTAAGGGACTCTGCGAGTTTTTGAAAACAATATCACTGTTTAAAAATAGAAGAACAACTCTCGGAAACATTTCTATTCAAAAATGGCAACAGTTTTATACCGAACTTCTCGCGACTTCGCCACCAGTCAAGTACGATTTGTCCATAAGAGTTATACTGATGCCAGACGACGAGTTAATGGCCGAAATATCCTTGTCGGAGATAACTGGAGAAATCGCTCACTTGAAGCGCAATAAGGCTTGTGGACTCGATAATATTCCTAATGAAGCTATAAAAGCCTTGCCCCCAGCTTATTTGACTGCTTTAAAAGATATTTACAATAGAGTTCTAAAAACTGGTCAATTCCCAACAACCTGGTGCAAAACAATTATACATCCCATCTTTAAAAATGATGCCGACAATCCTCACAATTATCGGGGAATAGCACTTCTAAGCAACCTCGCTAAGCTTTTCTCATCAATACTGAAAATAGGGCTAAGCAACTGGACCGAAAATAGAGCGATTATACCGGAAAATCAAGCGGGTTTCAGAAAAGAACATTCATGCCAGGATCATATTTTTACTTTAGTCGCACTAATCCAATTAACACTTAGACGTAAAAGACGAAAGTTCTACGTTTTCTTTATTGTGATCTTAAAAAGGCTTTTGATACGGTGCCTCAAGCTCTCCTATGGAAAAAACTGTTAGACATCGGATTGAATTTCCTATTTATAAATCTAATTAAGAATTACTACGAAAACATGACAGCTGCGGTGAGATGGAACAATTTATTCACTGAATTTATTAAAATAAAATCCGGAGTGTTACAGGGTGAACCACTATCTCCTTACTTATTCATACTTTTTATTAACGACCTGATTAGTACTTTTGACTGTTCGGATATACCTGGTATTTATCTGCCAAAGCATGGAAATATCCATTTGTTACTATATGCAGATGATATTGTACTGATAGGCGAATCTAAGAACAATTTGCAGTTAAAAATTAATATGATACGAAAATATTCTGAGGAAAATATGCTAACGCTGAACGAAAACAAATCAAAAATAATGGTATTTCGCAATGGTGGGAAGCGCTCAAAATCCGATAATTGGTATTGGGGACAACAAACACTGAATGTCACGGAAAGATACATGTATCTAGGATATCCACTCACCTCAACAAACTCTTTTAAACAAGCCGCATTATACTATAAGGGTAAAGCTCTCGTGGCCAGTGGTGCGGTATGGCCTATTCTGACCAGGTCGAAGATGAACTCTCTTAAATCCTCTATGAAACTTCTTGACGCGATGGTTTTATCAACCCTGCTATACGCGGCACCTGTTTGGGCAAATGAGCATACATTAATTGTTGATCAAATTCAGGACTCATTTATGCGAAGATATCTAAATCTACCAAGATACACCCCCGGATACATGCTCAGGATAGAATTGGGAAGAGTGTCACTCAGCGTTACAGTCTTGAAACTTACCTTAAAGTTTTGGTTGAGAATGCTGGGAATGGGTGAAACTAGACTGCCGCTGCTCTGCTTGTCCCAGCTGTGGGAAATCTCAAACGCAACGAAAAAATATATAGGTTTCACGGGAAGTATAGTTAATATTTTAAACAACACCGGATTTCAATGGCTGAATTGCTGCACAGACTATAGAACATTACAAAGAGAAATTCCCTACATAATCAGGACTGCAATAGACCAGTCTCTGCAAAAGGGTCACACAAGAATAATAAATTCAAGACTTTACCCCCACTATAAAAACATCTGCTCAACTCCGTTACCGGAACACTATCTGTCCAGCGATTTCCCGCTCCGGGTCAAACGGTGTATTGCCGGACTGAGAATCCTCTCGGTGCTCTTTGCTGATGATCGCCCCATAATATTTAAAACAGATGGATGGACATGCGAGATTTGCGGGACAAGAATGTAGCCGGGGCTACATCACCATATACTCTCATGTATGGGGCTGAAAGACGAACGAGAAGTGCTCCTCAGTGAAATAGGTCTTGAGGGACTCTCTTTGGAGCTCCTGTTGAATGAGGTGGTGAGAAACAGAGCTGGAGCTTTTGCGTTGTTCAAATTCTGGAAGACGGCTGAAGAGAAGAGGAGGCTATATACATAATCTAATTGATGTAAATAATTATATGCAAATAATCTATGTCAGGATTAGAATGACGAATCCTGTATGGGACTTTGATTCCAGTAAAAGGCTTGTTGCTGCTGTTGTATATAGTCACAGTGTAGAAAATACTATACTATACCCACTACATATAGATTTCTCTCTGTATTCTTAGTTCTCTTCTCTTCAATTACTCTGTAAACTGGCGAATCCTATATAGGACGAGAGGTCCTCAATAAAGGCTTTTTTCTGTTGTAAATACGATGCAATTACTTTCTTAATAATTATCGATCTGAACAAACACTGTGGGATAATCAACCGGAAGATGATCGCTTACCATTCTCAGACAGGTGAACTCACAGAGAACGATTAATCAATATATATATATAATATGGTATATTGGTCATTCAGTAAGATTAGGTCCTTCTTGTTTCTTGTAAGGTTTTTATTATTATTATTATTATTATTATTATTAAGCCAAGCTTTCGGGTATTTCTGTCGTTCTGCAGGAATACAACCTGCAAGAACCTTAATTCTTCTTATTTGTATTCCTGTAGAAGGGCAGAAATGCCTGAAAGCTCAGCTAAAAAAAAATAAAAAATAAACTTGCAAGAAACTCTTGGTCTCTCGTGATTTGTTCTTTTGAAAATCAACTTAGTTATCTAAACACCGTTTACTTTAGGACATATATGACAATTAAAACATCTTTATTGACTTCTTAGTCAATATTTACAGAATAAAAATTAAATTGATAAATTTAAAGTCAGCAAGGTAGTCACCATGATAGTGTAGTGACAATTGAGCATGCTGAGGACAAGAACTCCGTAATTGGCAAGGGCTTGTCCGAACTTAAGGCTGCTTGTAGCTCCTGATAGAATCCAGATGTCCCTTCGTCTGTTGTACATATTTTCTCTACTGTTTTAAACTCTGTAAACTCTCTCTTTGACTCATAAAAGAAAATAAGACCTAATCCAAATAATTTATTAGTGTGTGACGTTTCGGCAACAACATTGTCACCATCATTAGACAATGGTGATGATGGTGACAATGTTGTTGCCGAAACGTCACACACTAATAAATTATTTGGATTAGGTCTTATTTTCTTGCATTATAATCTATAATCCAAATTGTGCTTTATCATCTCTCTTTGACTGTTGATTAGATGTCAATAAACTATTTTTAATTGTCGTGATAGTGTAGTGTAGTGAGGACATGGATGTTTATAGAAATATTGAATGATCTTGGATTGATAATAGATTGGGTGTAGACATCCTCCGAATAAAGCTAATCGTTCTTTTTCTTCTAGAAGAATTCTTTTATTCTCCAACTTCCCCTCCAAAAAGGATGACTTGATCGAAAACTTGTACAACCATTTATAAATGAAAGAAAAATCTCTCCCTTCATCTTGTGATTTCTCTTCAATACCTTTATATATCAATGTACTTTACACTCATGGACAAAACTTAAGGAATTGGAAAGCCTTTGATATCGCCCTTCATCTTTTTTTTTTTAATTTTTTTTTTTAAGGAGACAAAGGCAATTTTGTTTACACTTGGTTATCTCGTGGGTCTTCAATAAAGGTTACTCTGTATCAAATATCTTTCAGGGTTATTGTTTGAATCCCTATATACATGCTAAAATGTACACCTTCCTTAAGTTTTGTCAATGAGTGTACTATAAATGGATATGTATTTTAATGGGTAAAATTTAGAAAAAAAAATGGCCGTCAAATATAGATCCCTAGTAACCTATTGTTATATTTTGTTAAAATCAAATTTGTGTGTGTGAGATTATTATATAATTTCAAATTTAGACTTCAATTTTCAAACTATAATATAAATGATGATTTAGCAAATTATCGAGGAAGTTTGTTTACTCTGAGAGATCCAACTTCAAAAGTGTCTACACAGAAACCTTAAAAAAATTGAAAAAAAATGAAAGAATTACTAAATATATACCACGTGATATGGCTGATAGATGAAACAAGATATCAATGTGCGGACAATAACGCTGTGAAACTATAGCTACCCATATAGAAAGACCAGTTCATCAAATTTACTGAAATATGATTGGACGAAATTATACTAGATACCAGATTCAAGAAACAAAGACCATCAGAAATAAATTGATTTGAAGAATAATTTTCTATTTACTCTATGGCTTTATAAAGATAAAGGTCACCTCTCCCGTCAAAATGGACGTCAAAACTAGACGCCATCTATTGACCGTCACCACAAACTAGAGGCCTCAGGTCGGTGACAAAGCCACAACACCAACTTCGGCAAACTGAGAAGCGTCCACCTAGATCAATATCCTCCGTATATACTATGGCTGTCAGAAATTTATGCAAATCGGAATTCCTAATCTCATTAGTGATTTTATAATAAAATTCAAAAAATGTTCGCCAATTAAGAAACAAATAATCACTTCCTGTATAGAAGATGTCCAATGTAAAGACAATTTTGACGAAGCTACGATCATCAATTAGTAACTTTATTATTGAACTTCTATCTCTTTTGATAAGAATACTTTGTACGAATTTCATCTTTTTTTCAGGAACAAATCAAGCTCTCAATATTGGAGAAGGGTTTAACCATCAAAAATTGCTATTGAAACGAAACTTAAATATAATATATAAACACGAAAACCTCTTGAATATATATATACTAGCCGAATGACCCGGGCAAAGCCCGTGTTTTACCCGACTGTAGATGTTACAACGGTGATCCTTAGGTCGCTGGTTCAAATCCGGCTCGAGGGAGTTTTTTTTTTTATTATTATTTTTATTGGCTGCCGGCGAGCACGTGACCTCCCTGTGCGCGCGCATCCGTGACAGAGGCCGATGAGGAAAGACGGTCGTGACTATATATAGGGATATCGTAGGATGTTATAAAATCTAAGCCGCCCCTGTACTGATGAGGGCCAAAGCCAGAAACCATGGTATACAGATTGGATTTTTGTCTGAATTTGTCAAAACTGGTGTTGTAGCTCATTCTTTACCATCATTAGTAAAGTTTTATACTAGGGTGATGCACAATGCAACGTTCTGATGCACAAATGGAAGTAGAATGTTTGGTACATGATTATCATTCTCCCTCAAATTTATGTAGAATATTCATGTCGACTGGGCTGAAAGATCTAGATCTTGACCTAGGACGTGTAGAAATGTATTAGGCGAGCCCAAGCTGCAAATTTTGACCCTCAGCATAGTTCAAGTTGAATTCTTCTATGAAGAATCAGGGGGGTTACACTATCTAGCCCTCGGCATTGGCAAAATTAAACTCTCATATGAAGTGCAAGAGCTGCAAGATCTGACCTTTGGCCTAGGACGTGTAGAAATGTATTAGGCGGGCCCAAGCTTCAAAATTTTACCCTCGGCATAGTTCAAGTTGAACTCTTCTATGAAGAATCAGGGGGGTTACACTATCTAGCCCTCGGCATTGGCAAAATTAAATTCTCAATAAGAAGTGCAAGAGCTGCAAGATATGACCTTTGGCCTAGGACGTGTAGAAATGTATTAGGCGGGCCCAAGCTTCAAAAAATTTGACCCACCGCATAGTTCAAGTTGAACTCTTCTATGAAGCATCATGGGGGCTATACAATCTAGGTCTCAATATTTGCCGATATCCAGTGCCAAAGCTAAGAGATCTGGACCATGGCATGAGCCCCATGGAAACTTCTTGAGTGACTCAAGAGAAGCAAAATAATAGTCTTCAGCATTGCCATATGGAAATTACATCGCAATGTCAGAGCTGCAGAATCTGGTTCTTTGGCTGCATGAAATTCTCTTGAGTGGCACTAGGGCTGCAACATCTGGCCCATAGGACATATGAAGAACTCTTCTACGGCGGTCAATGCTCCAACACATCTGAACCTCTGCATAGATTGCTTGAAAACAAAAATAAGAAAAAACAAGATCAGGAAGTATGCCTTTTTTTAAAATCATATACACACTCATGAACAAAACTTAAGGACGTTGTACCGTTTAGCATGTATATCAGTATCCAGACAATAACTCTGAAAGATATTTGATACACAGTGACCTTTATTGAATACACACGATATAACCAATTGTGAACAAAATTGCCTCTGTCCTCTTCTTCAAAAAAATAATAATAGACGGCCAACAACATCACAAAATATGAAACTTTCTCGGTTTTGTCCATAAGTGTCAATGCTTCAAAAGATCTGAACCTCTGCATAGATTGCTTGAAAACAAAAAGAAGAAAAAACTAGAAGATCAGGAAGTATGCCTTTTTATTATATATATGTTATAGATTAGAAATTTTTTGTGTGTTTGATTGTTGAAAAGAGGTGCAGTCGTGGAAAAATAAAAATAATTATTTACCTTTCAAGCAGATTTTTATTTTTGAATCTCTTGAAGTAAAAATATACATAAAATTATTTATATCACAGGAATATAGAATTTATATAATGAATTCTATAATCGTGGATAAAAGATAGGTAGGGTTAAATATACATATTTACAACAATAATAATTAAAAGTGATATTTTTTTGAATATATGGTCAAAAATGCAGAACAGTCAATGAATGAAAAAATAAAATATATGTTTTTTAAAAAAATAAAATATTTGTATTTTAGATTATATAATATATATATACACACTCATGAAAAAACAAAACTTAAGAAAGTTGTGTCTTTTAGCATGTATATCGGGATTCACACAATAACTCTGAAAAATATTTGATATACAGTGACCTTTATTGAAGACACAGGAAATAACCAAGTGTGAACAAAATTTCCATTGTCTCCTTCAAAAAAAAAATATATATATATAGACGGCCGGCAACATAAATATATGAAACTTTCTTAGGTTTTGTCCATGAGTATATTTAGAATATTATATACAACATATATTTAAATTTGAAAAAAAAATTACAAAAATGAAATTGTACTGGGATCAGGGGGATATTAAGAGAAAGGCATCATCTGATTGTGCAAATGAAAGTTGCTAATGGCTTGTATCATCTGATAGAATAAATACATCCACTAATCATTGATTTTAAAAAAATATTCTGGGATATATTTGGACAATATTGTAGAAAATAATTAAAAATCAACAATTAGTTTATATTTATTCCGAAAGATGGCGCAAGCCATCAGCAATATTTAGTTGTATGATCAAGAGCTGCCTTTATATATATACATATTTATGTTTGATAGAAAGTAATAACGTGCCATATACATATAGGAAAGGAAAGCATCAAATTACAAAACTATTTTAGAGGCGTAATATATTTTTTAAAATAAAACAATTTTTACTGTCCTTACTGCAATGGAAAAATTAAAGGGAGGGCCTGGCTCATCAGTGGTGAACCCTCCCAGCGGTTTCGCCAGTTTAATCTACCATACCGCTGTTATATTGCATTTTTGGAACTTCCTTTTATAGTTGACTGTTGTAAGACTCTTGGAATGGGTATTTTAGAAGAACTATGGACATAAGCTTTTAGGACAGCAGAATTAAATATAATTTTAAATATAAAAGCATCAAAGCACCAATGTTTCTTTTACACATAAAACAAACTTCTACTGTCCTTACTGCGACGAAAAATAATGTCCATAGTTTGCTTGAATACTATTTCTAAGGTTCCACCGTTCAGTATAGCATATATAAGCAGAATGATCCAATACAACATACAAGTCGGTGGTCGAGTGGGTAACACCCTCGATTCCCGACAGTCATGAACCGGGATTGAATCCCGCGTTAACATTTTGTTTAATATTTGAATAACCTTCACATATTATTCACTGTTTCAATTATCATAAACTAGGTTGTTGAGCGGTACCTAATAAAGTGATTTTGAACCGAACCGATCCAATACAGTATTAGAGCTCTAAGAAGCGGTCTGGTAGATTATATTGGAGAAACCTCTGGGAAGATTCACCACTGATGAGTCAAACCCTCCCAATATATATTTTCATCGCAGTAAGGACAGTAGAAGTTTTTGTCTTATGTATAAAAGAAACATTCGTGCTTTAATGATTTAATTTCTTATATATTTATTTGTGTCCTATCCCCACACGTGACATGAATGAAGTTCACGTCAAGACAATATTGAGGCCAAACTTACGTAAGTTCAATGATTTGTTGACAAAGAAGCCATTGTCCCTGAGTACACGATCACGGAAAGTCCTTGAGGACAATTAAGTGTTGATGAAGCTTATGCAAGAGCTTCTTGATATCACGCAGTCTTCCCTCTCTCTCTCATTGCTATCCGAAACAAAGGTCGCTTTAAAAGTTTCACGGTCAAATAAACGTGTACTTAGAATATCATCAATAACTTTTCGCTCGTTATCGCTAAAACTTTAAACACTTTTAACACGATACTTTTTTATATAATTGAAATTTATTTTTCTATAGACCCCCCTAATCCTTCAGTGATTAAATATTGAAAGAGGGAGGATATGGCCCATCAGTTGTGAACCCTCCAGCGGTTTCGCCATTTTAATCTCAAGACCAACTTACCATTGTATTGGACTCTTCTTGTTCTTTTTCCAAAATCACATTATTAGGTACCGCTCAACAACCTAGTTTATGATATTTACAACAATGAATAATATGTGAAGGTTATTCAGATATTAAAACAAGGGGTCTAAAGTGGGATTCGATCCCGGTGTTCATGGCTGTCGGGAATCGAGGGTTTTACCTACTCTATATTGGACTGGTTCAAATTCACATTAATAGGTACCGCTCAACAAGAGCAACCTAGTTCATGATAATTGAAAGAGTGAATAATATGTGAAGGTTATTCATATATTAAACAAACTTTAACGCGGGATTCAATCCCGGTTCATGACTATCGGAATCGAGCGTGTTACCCTCTCATCCACCGACTTATTGTCGGGAATCGAGCGTGTTACCCTCTCATCCACCGACTTATTGTCGGGAATCGAGCGTGTTACCCTCTCATCCACCGACTTATTGTCGGGAATCGAGCGTGTTACCCTCTCATCCACCGACTTATTGTCGGGAATCAGGGCGTGTTACCCTCTCATCCACCGACTTATTGTCTGGAATCGAGCGTGTTACCCTCTTATCCACCGACTTATTGTCGGGAATCGAGCGTGTTACCCTCTCATCCACCGACTTATTGTCGGGAATCGAGCGTGTTACCCTCTCATCCACCGACTTATTGTCGGGAATCGAGCGTGTTACCCACTCATCCACCGACTTATTGTCGGGAATCAGGGCGTGTTACCCTCTCATCCACCGACTTATTGTCTGGAATCGAGCGTGTTACCCTCTCATCCACCGACTTATTGTCGGGAATCGAGCGTGTTACCCTCTCATCCACCGACTTATTGTCTGGAATCGAGCGTGTTACCCTCTCATCCACCGACTTATTGTCTGGAATCGAGCGTGTTACCCTCTCATCCACCGACTTATTGTCTGGAATCGAGCGTGTTACCCTCTCATCCACCGACTTATTGTCGGGAATCAGGGCGTGTTACCCTCTCATCCACCGACTTATTGTCTGGAATCGAGCGTGTTACCCTCTCATCCACCGACTTATTGTCTGGAATCGAGCGTGTTACCCTCTCATCCACCGACTTATTGTCTGGAATCGAGCGTGTTACCCTCTCATCCACCGACTTATTGTCGGGAATCGAGCGTGTTACCCTCTCATCCACCGACTTATTGTCGGGAATCGAGCGTGTTACCCTCTCATCCACCGACTTATTGTCGGGAATCGAGCGTGTTACCCTCTCATCCACCGACTTATTTTCGGGAATCGAGCGTGTTACCCTCTCATCCACCGACTTATTGTCGGGAATCGAGCGTCTATATTGGACTCAATTTCCTATATACCCTGCATTTACTATTGAATGCAGTAAATTGGTGTTTTTAATGAACTATTTACATAGGCTTACATCCATTCGAGCAATGTTCTTCCACAAAATCACAAATAAGCCTGTTAGACAACATTTAAAATATTTTCTCATCAATAACTTTTCGCCCTTTATCGCTTAAAATAATAAAAAATATATAAAGATGATTATTTTTAAATATAAAATTAAAATTAATTTCTACAGTCTTGATCCTTCAATGATTAAATATTGAAAGAGAGAGAGTAATCCCAGTGGTGCGCCATTTTAATCTCCAGACCGCCTATAACGCATATAAATATTTATAATTAAAAAGGACACCTCTGCCGTCAAAATAGACATTAAAACTATGCGACATCTATTGACCGTCTCCGCAAATTAGCGGACTCAGGTCGATGACAAAGTCACAACACCAGATTTGGCAAACTGAGAAGCGTCCACTTAGAGACCATGGTTTCGGGCTAATAGCTCTCGTCAGTCTAGGACGAACTTTATTTCAAGTGATCCACAAGGGTTAAAATTTAATTTTCAGAATCTAACAAAGAGGTGTTTAGCTGGTAAAGTAGCTACAGACCAATTCCATGGCCAAAATATATAATATATGGCGCTTAGTTTTAGCGTCTATTTTACCGAGCGAGGTGATTTTTTTAATAGATCAATATATATCCTACCAGAGTAAAAATTTTAGTTCTTCTAAAATACCCATTCAAAGAGTCTATCAACAGTATCACTATAAAAGGAAGTTCCAAAAATGCAATATAACAGCGGTATGGTAGATTAAACTGGCGAAACCGCTGAGAGGGTTCACCACTGATGAGCCAGGCCCTCTCATAATTTTTCTATTGCAGTAAGGGCAGTAGAAATTGTTTAATATCAAAAAGAATCTTACGCCTTTAAAATAGTTTTGAATTTTGATAACAGATGGCGCGCTAGTGCATCATATTACAAATACATATGCTATATTAATATGATTCATTAGCATGCCATCTGTTATGACATTGGACGATCGTCGATATCAAAGAATTTCCACTTCTTTAAGTTTTGTCAATGAGTTTGCATATAAACATATACACAATTATAGATGGAAAATTTGCCGGGAGGAAATTGATCCATAGAAGCATAGGACGCCTCTCCCGTCAAAATAAACGTCAAAAACCTGACGCCATCTATTGAATTTTCCATCTATATTCTAGCCATAGATTTGGCCCAGCCACCTTGCCAGCAAAACACCTCTTTGGTAGATTGTGAAAATTCCATTAGATCCCGTGTGGATCTTATGTAATAAAGTCCGCCCTAGACTGACGAGGGCCATTAGCCCGAAACCATGGTCTCTAGGTGGACGCTTCTCAGTTTGCCAAAGCTGGTGTTGTGGCTTTGTCACCGACCCGAGGCCGCTAGTTGCGGCGACGGTCAATAGATGGCGTCAGATTTTGACGTTTATTTTGACGGGAGAGGCGCCCTATGCTTCTATACACAATTATGTAAATATGTATGTACATATATGTATTCATATGTGATTAGCATATGTAAATTTTAAACTATTTTTGTTGCGTATGATTCTTTTAAAAATAAATCAATTTTCTACTGTACTTGCTGCAATGCTAAAAAAAATGGTAGGGCCTGGCTCATCAGTGATGAACATTATATATTTTTATTTATATGTATTTCTACTGTTCTCAAAGCTTATGTCCATAGTACAGTGGTACCTCGACATACGAGCGCCCCAACATACGAGTTTTTCGAGATACGAGCCGACGAGCAAGTGATTTTTTGCTTTGAGTTACGAGCGAAATTCGAGATACGAGTTCGGTTCGGTAGTGTTGAAGATATTAATCTGTGATTTTAAATGGGAATTTTGTATGGGGAAATTTGCTTCGAGATACGAGTAATTCAAGATACGAGCAAGGTTGCGGAACGAATTAAACTCGTATGTCGAGGTACCACTGTACATTTAAAATACCCTTTCCAAGAGTCTAGCTTCATTATCAGTATAAATTGAAAACTGCAAAATGCAATATTACAGCGGTCTGGTAGATTAAACTGGCGAAACCGCTGGGATTGTTCACTACTGATGATCCAGGCTCTCCCATTATTTTATCATTGCAGTAAGGGCAGTAGAAAATTGATTTGTTTTTTAAAGAATCATACGCATCAAAAATAGTTCAAATTTTTAAATATGCTATTCACATATAAATATCAACTATTCTCGTTGATTTTTTTATTATTCCAGAATTGGCCAAATACCCATTCTTGATTAATCAAGAAAAGCTAACCACGGACGCGTTTCGGGCTGTTGGCCCTCATCAGCGTGGTGCAAGCTGTACCTCAATGACCAAAAAATTGGTCATCAAGGCATCCTGAAAAATCATGAAACGGGTAGTTAAGGCCAGATTTGCGTGAGAACGCTACACAATGTGAAAAAATAGTACAAATGTGATATTGTACTGGGATAAGGTGCAAAAATATGTACATACATATATACATAATTATGTATATGCAAACTCATTGACAAAACTTAAGGAAGTGGAAATTCTTTGATATCGACATTCATCTATTTTTTTTTTTTTATTTATTTAAGAAGACAAAGACAATTTTGTTCACACTTGGTATCTCATGTGTCTTCAATAAAAGTTACTGTGTATTAAATATCTCTAGGAGTTATTGTCTGAATCCCGATATAATTGCTAAAAGGTACAACTTTCTTAAGTTTTGTCCATGAGTGTACATATACATATTAAACGTCCTCTTATCTTAGTATGGGTACCAAAATATTTGACATCCTATATTTAATTTCAACATCTTTATAACAGGAAAGTTCAATACGTGAAGGAACGTTGTTTTACAGGGTAACACTGCCATCTACCGCTGATTTTATAAACTATTTTACATTTATTCTTTTTGTTTCGCGCTTCTCATATTTTTTCTAATGAATATATCATATTTCATTCTATGAAAAAGTTTTTATTTACTTTTAATTATTTTTTTTTTCGGAGTATTAATTTAGAGAAACAATATTATTAATTTATATATATATAACTATTTAGATAATAAAAGGCATATATTGGATTTAATAAAATATATATTTTGCCAATTTTTCGGCTGGCTGAACGCCAACCTTTATCGAGGCATTACATTTTTGTATACACAAACTCAGCGCCGCATAGTGTTATAATATCACAGTTGAAATCAATTAAAATACAGAGTAGGTGGGAGAAATTTGTGCATGAAAAAAATATTATAAAAAATGCCATCAAAAAAGTAAAATATCTTAAAATATAAAAGGAAAAAAAGTTCTATCTTATATTTAAAAAATTGTAATAAGTACATAAAAATATATAACTATTTATGTTGGTTTCTATGATATTAATAATATATTTTAAAAAAACATTTATATATAAATTATTTTTAAAAAAATGCATAATAAGTCTGTGGATGAGAGGGTAACACCTTCGATTCCCGACAGTCATGAACCGGGATTGAATCCCGCGTTAAAATTTGTTTAATATGTGAATAACCTTCATATATTATTCACTGTTTCTATTATCACGAACTAGGTTGCTCTTGTTAAGCGGTACCTATTAATGTGATTTGAACCAAAAAAAGTGAAAAATATATACAGTAGAACTCCTCAAATTCGGAAAGCTTGGGGCGCAAGGTATTCCGAATTTGAGGATTTTCCGAATTTGAGAGAGTTAGATTTGTGAATATTTATGTGGCATAAATAGGCATTTAGATGACTGAGACAAAGATTTTGAAGCATATGAACAATTTTAGGTTGAATATTATATATACATTACATAATTTTAATTACGATTTTTAATCAAATGTTCCTTGACTTTTATGAGTTTTGAGCATGAAACCGATGAAAAATAGTAAAATATTTTATCATGTATGTAATGCGTGTTACATAGATAAATTTGTATTAAAGTAACATAAACACACACCTGCATTCTTGTCTATAAAAACCAATTATGTATATATGCAGTCCAATAAACGCAAATTTTGATGGCCAAGTAAGTTATGGCTTGGCAAAGAAGTTGCTGATTGTTGTCTGTTTCTTTGGCTTGTTTAACAAAGCTTCTTCTTCTCTCATAAGCATAGTTCGAAGACTATTGATGGTGTTGTAGCTTGCAAGCATTTCTGGTTCAGTGCGCTTTTCCAAATATTTTAATGCAATATCCAAACTTTTCAACGCTTCGCATCTGGGAACATCCGGCTCCAAACTGTCTTCACAAGTTGAGGAACTATCATCAGAACTGCTGATTTCCATTTTTTCACTCAAGACAGCTTCAACTGCATCTTCGTCAGCACTCAATGCTTCCCCGACGACTTTTTTATTTTTCAAATTATGTCTGGCTCTGTATCGTGACAACCATCCACCAATAGCTTTAAAAGTGGGATTATTCCATTTTGATGCAAAATGACTGGCAGCTGTTTGGAGTTCAATACCACGAATAGGAACCCCTGATAATCTCTGACTTTCGTACCAGATGTTTACTGCTTTATCAACATTTTCGTATAACGGATTTTTTACTTGAGAAAACTTTTTGACATCTTTTTCGGTAGAATCAACAAACTTTGTAAGTTTAAGCTCAGACTTTTTTATATCATAAACAGTTGTCTTAGAAATTTTATACTTTTGCATTATCGTTGTATAGCTTAATCCCTTTTTAATGTCACTAAGAACATCTAACTTTTCACCAAGCTTAAGAATTCGGTACTTGCCTCGTTTTTGCCGCTCCTCTTTGGATGCCATTTTGTTGAAGAACAAACTTGTAAATGCAAAAAAATGAGAGTTGAATAAAAGAATTTGAAACTTACAATGTCTGAAAATGTTTGATAATTTGAACTTTAGGTGAATCAACTTTGCAATAAAAAATGCGTGAATGGCTTATGACGTAATAATGCTGCCTTCTTATTGGACAATATCCTAAACTAAGCACAAAGGTCAAATGAAACTGTTGATTTATTTAAGCTTTTAAAAAAGGGGATAAACCCCTAATTAGCGATTATAAATAATCGGTAAAAGTAAATTAATTAAACACTTAAATTAAAAATAAATTACTAATAAAAATTAAATTAAATAAAATAAAAGCAAAGCAAAAGTAAAAAAAATAAAATAAAATAAAATAATGTTGAAATACCAACAAAATAAAAGCATGTGAAAATTGATTTTTTGTATGTAAAAAAAAACATTACAATACTTTCCGAATTAGGGAGTTTCCGAATTTCAGGATTTCCGAATTTGAGGAGTTCTACTGTATTTAGGCGTAAATGTCATATAAATGAAAAATTATTTTATATTTTGAAATTAAATTAACGAAATCCAATTTGCTTTCTGTGAGTTATATACATCTAAATGTAACTAAACTGAATATAAGCACAACTACTTCAATATCGCGTCTTGTTGGTTAGTAAATATATAAATAAATATTTGAGTTCGAAGCTATTATAGACGCGTATTATTCTTTTCAAAAATTAAACAATTCTACTGTCTTAACTGCAATGGAAAATTAATGGGAGGGCCTGGCTCATCAGTGGTGAACCCTCCCAGCGGTTTCGCCAGTTTAATCTACCATACCGCTGTTATACTGGCGAAACCCTTAGGAGGGTTCACCACTGATGAGCCAGACCCTCCCATTAATTTTTCATTGCACTAAGGGCAGTATAAATTGTTTAATTTTTTGAAAATAATAATACGCGTCTATATGTAATATATGATATTGTACTGGGATAAGGTTCATAAAAAAAAAAGCCCGAAACCCGTATATAATACGATAAAGGAAATATTTTGAAACTTATTAAACTTATATAGGAGTCTATCGAACTCATACTAAAATGGAAGTGGCAAGGCGGCTTGTGGCCAATTCTATGCCCATAATAATTCTCAAGAGATTTGTGGATCTTATGAAACCAATGTCCATCCAGGACTAACGAAATCCACAGTCCCAAATCATGGTCTCCAAACGGGCCTTCTGAATTTGCCATTGAGCTGAGTTTACAGAGACGGATGGTTTTTTTACGTCTATTTTGACGGGAGAGATAATCTCTTTCATTTTTAGATCAATTCCCTTCCGGCAAAGTCATTTCGAATTTTCATAACAGATGGCGCGTTATCACAAAAATATTAGAGTATTCAAAAAGCATAAATATTAGAGTGCCATATCAATCAATTATTTATAATTAGTTATATTTGATATAAATGATAATGTATACTACTGAAAACGATACGGCAAAGGTTGAAATATTTGAAGCAGAAGACTCATCAGCTGTGAATCCTCTCAGTAGTTTCATTAAACCAACCTTCTGACTTATCTACTATCGTAACGAATTGTCTTTATTAGTGTTTTTTATATTTTTTACCATTTAAAATTTCATATCGAAAGTATATACAGTAAAAGAGAGGACTAGAGGATACCTTTCTACAAAAAAAAATAATAGTTTTCCTCAACAAACTTTCCCTAAAGGACACTTTGACTCTGCAGCTAAGTGCTTTTTACCGAAAGATTCTACTGTACATATATACAATGTGAAAAATAGTACAAATGTGATATTGTACTGAGATAAGGTTCATAAAAAATCCCAAAACGCGTATTTAATACGATAAATAAAATATTTTGAAACTTATTAAACTTATATAGGAGTCTATCGAACTCACACTTTGTGAAAATTTTGCCGGGAAGGGAATTGATCTAAAAATGAAAGAGATTACTTCTCCAGTTAAAATAAAAGTAAAAATTCATGCATCATCCGTCTCTGTAAACTCAGCTCAATGGCTAATTTAGAAGGCTCATTTGAAGACCATGGTTTTGGTCTATGAATTTCGTTAGTCCTGAATGGACATGGGTTTCATGAGATCCACAACTCTGTTCAGAATTATGCTAGCCATAGAAGCCGCCTTGCCACTTCCACAATAGGTTATAACAATGTAGGGTAATACTTATAATGTAAGTGGAGTCCCCAAGTAGGAAGGTCTACATTGTGTTCAGAATCGTTTCTGTCCATTTTAACTCTAAATATTATGAAAAATAGTACAAAAGTAAAATTGTACATGGATCAGGTGGATAAATTAAGAAAAAGACATCTCCTAATAGTGTAAATAGAAGTTGATGATGGCTTGAGCCATCTGTCGAATTAAATATCAGCTATCTGTTGATTTTTTTTATTATTCCAGAATTGGCCAAATAACCATTCTTGATTAATCAAGAAGCCTTTTTCTTAATCTAAAAATTGTCTTAGAGAGATTTTGAATAGGATATATTTTTCACGTCACTACAAAATTATCTACCAATGTTTACCCTACCTATAGTGTTAGTGGAGCCAGTTCCCAAGTAGGAAGGTCTACATTGTGCCAGAATAGCTCTGTCCCTTTTAACTCTAAATATTATGTTATAGAAGCTTTTGAATTAAAAATATGGAATAACCACATCTACAATAGTATATTTACCAATGTTAGAGAAACCAGTCTCCAAGTAGGAAGGTCTACACATTGTGCCAGAATAGTGCTCTGTCTATTTCAACTCTAAAAATTGTATAAGAAGGAATTTGAATATGATTTATATTCCACATCTACAATAGTATATCTACGAGTGGAGCCAGTTTTCAAGTAGGAAGGTCTACATTGTGCCAGAATAGTGCTCTGTCTATTTCAACTATAAATATTATGTTAAATAGATTTTTTTAATAGGATGAATTTTCCACTTTATAACAATAGTATATCTACGAGTGTTAGAGTAGTCAGTCTCCTAGTAGGAAGGTCTACATTGTGCCAGAATAGCTCTGTCTATTTCAACTTTAAATATTGTATTATAGAGAGAGTTTGAAAAATATGTATTTTCCACATCTACAATAGTATATCTACGAGCGTTAGTGGAGCCAGTCTCCAAGTAGGATCTAGGGAGTATCTAGGAAGTAGTATCTCTGTCCATTTCAAACCCTAAATATTATGTTATAGAGATTTTGAAAAAGATGTATATTCCACATCTACAATGGTATATTTATCAGTAGAGCCAGTCTCCAAGTAGGAAGGTCTACATTGTGCCAGTCTATTTTAACTCTAAAAATTGTTAGATAAAGTTTGAAAAAGATATATATTCCCCATCTACAATAGTATATCTACGAGTGAAGCCAGTCTCCAAGTAGGAAGGTCTACTCCGCCAGACTGTCTGGAGTCCATCACAATCTAGGTCGGCAGACGGCTAATTTACCGGGTAATGCAAATTTTGTGGGTCAACGGGCTGCTCATCAATAAAACCTCCGTGCTTACATAACGAAAGTGCCATCAGGACTTCCAGACGAAGCGATGGTTCTGCATTTTGCTCTTTTTTGGAGCTTCCAGTCTGTGAATACAATAGCGTGATGGATATCTTAGTGTACCGTCCTTTTGGTGGGTCTCTGAATCAATATTCACATATTCAGAAACATCTAGTGGTTTGAAATAAACGTTCTTCTCCTCTGATTTATAATTCAATAAAGCATACAGGGCTAAGTTTGATCATGTATTGTCATATGTAAAAAAAATGTTCACAAATTTATATGTAATAGAGTCATACATACGATTTAAAATATGTAAATAAAATAAATTTAGCGTATATATATACACATATACAGTAAAAACTCTAATGAGAAGACACTCACACTAGAAGACATCTCTCTATAAAGGACAGTTTTCATAGGTAAAATTACCATTTTTACTATTTTGCAACTTTCCGATAAGAGGACATCTCTCTATAAAGGACACTTTGGATCTACAATTAAGTGTCCTTTACAGGGAGGTTCTACTATATATATGAAATATATGTATATATGTATAGTTAACTACAAAAATTTAATATCGATTTCATACACAATAGAACCTCCCTGTAAAGGACAACACCAGGTGTCCTCTTACCGGAGAGTTGCACTGCTAGTTGCTCCTGTTGAAGGACATGTTAACCCGAAAGCTAGAGAAATAAAATATTATACAAGAAACTTAGCCTTGGATGTTTTATGGGTTTTATTAGAAACATAGAACTATATAATATAATACACTTGTGATTGTAAAACAACACTTGAAGTTACACCGCATGGGATTCCCATCCCTGGACACTTTTATTTTTCCGTTCATCATTACTCTTCATAATTCACTATTTCATACCTCATCCAAAAAGGTTAGAAATAGTCGATATTTCACCTTGAAATAAATTTTGATTTTTCATTGAAAAGAAACTCATGCGGTGTAACTTCAAGTGTTGTTTTATAGAACTATACGAGAGCTCATGATTATTGATATAGCGTACAAGATGATTGAGAGAATGTTGACTAAGTTTTCGACTCTATGTGTGTCTGTGAATATTTTTTTTCGGACAAATACTACAATATTAATATTATATTGTCACGTAGATAAATCAGGAAAGACAAACTTTAGAATGACACGGCAATTCATTTTAATGCAAAACAAATTAAGAATCATAAAAAATACCAGATTGTTACTATAGAAAGTTTACATAGTAGCAAAATATAATGATCAAATTTGATAATTTGCATATAAATAATAAATATATTGCTATAATATAATATAGTGTGTTCCGCTGCATTAGAAAAAGCACTAAGATTCCTTCTCATTATCCAATGATCAAAACGTTTTAAGCAAACTAAGCAAAGAAATTTCGATTTTGTTCAATCAGGATATCTTTCTTTTAACAAATTATTTTTATTAAAAGTATTTTGGAAAAGTACAAAGTGAAAAATTAAGGATTCTGTCTGAAGAATAATATATATGTATAGTTGTATAATTTTGACAAGAAATTATAAGATAAATAGGATTATTGTGGAAGCACTGGTAATCAAGATAAGTAGAAAATATTTGGAAAACTATTTTTGATGGAAATATTTTTAACTTTCTTTAATAATTGTATAACACTCGTGTATAAGTATTTATTTTTGCCGTTCATCTTTTTTTTTTTTTTTTTTTTTTGAAGGATATATAGATGAAACTTTGTTAACACTTTGTTATTTCGTGTGTCTTCAATAAAGTCACTGTGTATCAAATATATTTAAGAGTTATTGTCTAAATCCCGATATACATGCTAAAAGGTACAACTTCCTCAAGTTTTGTCCTTGAGTGTATAATCAATGGCGTTGTGATTATCTTCCTCAAGAATACAAGTTTTTCTTGCGTTAAAAGAGATTGAGACTTGTCGCGAAAGCTATCATCTGCAAGTACCATCTTGGTCTTGGGTTAGGTAACACCAGCCTCGACCTGCCCAAGGAAAGAACTCTCGCAGTCCATCGGTGGCGGAGTCTTTCCACTGTGGAAGTCACCAATGAAAGTATTGTATGAATTATTTTATTTCAACACACAAAACGCGATATCCCGGCTAGGGATAATTGCGTTGATTTACATTTTTTTAAAACAGAAACAGTTATAAACATATTATACAAGAAAAAGTAATCAAAAATAAAAAGACAAACAATAATATATATATTAGGAACCTTTCAGGTTTGAAAGATAATCACAAATATATTTACAAAAATAGTTAAATCTATGATAATTCTCTCTGGTATTTACAAATTGATATAGATCTACAACATTATTTATTGTCTGTTGTCTAGCGGTGTATTTAATATATAAATGTATGAATTATAGAAATGCATATTGTAACATAGTATTTATTAATTTTATTTAAGTAACAAAGTATTTATTTATTTATTTATGTAACATAATATTTATTAATTTTTATTATTTTTTTATTAACAGAGTGGTCATTTTTATGTTAATATCTGGCGACTCTGTAAATTTCCCTCGTGGCTTATCTTTTGTTTACAATTCATAGTTTGTCCTTCCCTGAAATAAATTTTGTTTCCTCCTGAAGTTTTTGTCTTCCCTAACGTGGCAATATGTATAAAGGAAAAAATAAGAACAAATTATTTTTAAAAGCCAGTTGTTGATATTAAAAATAAACAAGGTATGTCCTGACCGCTCACATGTCCACTTTATATAGCAGAGCGCCATCTAGTGGAACCAAAATCAACTAAATGTTGTTTTAGGTTTGTTCCATGATATATGGCCAACACATTTTCTTGATTTATCAAGAATATTGATTGATTTATAAAGAAAATTGGGTTGGCCAAATATTGAACAACTAAGACAAGTTCTGGTCGTGTTAGGACTAAAACGTGGTTTAACGGGGAATGCTACATGGCTAAGAAAAATATGAAAAGACAAACTCTATTTAACACAAAATAATACATTAACACAAAGCAATAACGCGCCATCTATATATATAAAATGAAAGGGTTTAAAAGCACGAATGTTTCTTTTATACATAATACAAACTTCTACTGCCCTTACTGCGATGAAAAAAATATATATTGGTAGGGCTTGGCTCATCAGTAGTGAACCCTCCATTGGCAAAACCGCTGGGAGGGTTCACCACTGATGAGCCAAGCCCTCCCAATATATTTTTTCATCGCAGTAAGGGCAATAGAAGTTTGTATTATGTATAAAAGAAACATTTGTGCTTTTAAATCCTTTCATATTATATGTATAGAATAATACAGATGACAAAGATTTGTTTATCGAAAGCAATAAATAATTAAGATGAAAATTTAGCTGGGAGGATATTGATCTAAAAAGACAATTCCATACTAATTTGTACTTGAAATATAGATGCAAATAATATTATAACTGAAAAAAAAAAATAAATTTAAAAATATTTGTAGAGTTTCTTTATTCGGATATTGGGAGGCAAGCTTTCACGCGGTCGCGCTTCATTAAAAAGACAATGGTTGCCTCTCTCGTCAAAATAGACGTCAAAGCTAGGCGCCATCTATTTACCGTCGATGCAAACTAGAGACCATGGGACTCTTTAGGTGGACGCTTCTCAGTTTTCCAAAGCTGGTGTTGTGGCTTTGTCACCGACCAGAGGCCGATAGTTTATAGCGACGGTCAATAGATGACTTTATCTTTGACGTCTATTTTGACGGGAGAGGCGACCATTGTCTTTTTAGATTAATAAAAAATAGCTATCATTAATCAGATAAAAAAGAACCAATACTTTGAAGATATACAGAAGTCTTTTTGCCATGCTAGAAATAGTCCTATATTTTGAAAGATAATTTAAAAATGTAAGCAGGGAAACACCATCGAAGGCAATAATCTGATGTCTGAATATCAAGAAACAAGCCTAAAACAACGTTTAGTTTATTTTTTGTTCCACTAGATGGCGCTCTAATATCTTTGAATATATGCTCATGTAAACGGTCAGGATGTGTATTTTTTGTTTTTAATAAGAATAAATATGAATAATTATCAATTATTTATTTATCATTTTATTTCTATGCTTCCTTGTTCCTTTTTCCAAAATCGCTTTATTAGGTACCGCTCAAAAAGAGCAACCTAGTTTATGATAATTGAAACAATGAATAATATGTGAAGGTTATTCACATATTAAACAAAATGTTAAAGCTGGATTCGATCCCGGTTCATGACTGTCGGGAATCGAGGGTGTTACCCACTCGTCCACCGACTCTTTTATTTCTATGCTTATATATTACTAGAAGAATGACCCGTCTTCGCACGAGAATTCCGCCGAATGCAATTTCCTTCATACTGAAAGTACATCAATAATAAATAGTAGAAGTGCCATAGAATAGCAATACAGAAGTAACATAATAAACCACAGGCAAAAAGTGTGTGTGATGGCAAAAATTGTATTATATTAGTGTTTAGATATTTGATTTAATTATTTTTTTGCAATCCATTTAGTTGTTTCAAAATCAATATAGTTTAAATAGATGGCAGCTTTTCCACCCAACCCCCGAGGGACCCGCCTCAGCGCATTAACCCTTGAAATTGCCTGAGTTGAGTGAGTGACTGCGATGCTCATCTTCTCAGTAAGAATAAGAAAAAATAGGCTTATAAAAAATTAATCTAAAATACGGGCATGTAAATATTTTTTGTAAGAGCACGTGGAAATTAGGCAGACATATGTGTTTGCTAAGGACTGCGACTGCATTTTGAACGATAAAAAAAAAAAGATACAAAAACAAAGGCCAGAACAAAAATTTATAAAAAATACGAAAGCCATTATTTACATACAGTAACGCCAATTTTGTAAAAGTTTTTATGGAATTGCTTTGTGTGCACTTACCGTAACTTAGTAATGTAAATTTCTCTCTCGCAAAACGCTCATTGGTCGCTTAATTGGCCTGGTGTTGTTACTTTCGCCTCGTATTTACTCCGCGTAAAAAAAATGTTCTTCAAATTAAAAAATAAATAGCCAAAAATACTAATCAAAATGTAGTCGAAAATTTTCTTCAGGTTTATAAAAAGCGACATGCAAAATTTGGTACCAATTGGTTCAATAGTTTTTGAGTTTATCGCGAAACAGACATTGGCGTTAATATATAAGAGAAGATATAAATTTATCACAATTATATATTTTTAATTTTGGAAAATTGCCGAATAAATTCAGGACAAAATGTGAAATAACTTTTGGAGATCTTTTTCTTCACGCCACAAAATTCGACGAAGGTTTTGATGCTACTTTATATGCTTCTAATATCAATACCCGACTTTTTTTTCACATGAAAAGTGTATTTACGCAAACTTGGCCTTAAATACCCCATTTATTGATTTCTCAGGAAGCCTCTATGACCAAATTTTATTTTCACTCAGATACATCTAATTTCCCAATGACATAAGATAAGATATTTTATTGTTTACTTTTTAGTGCATTTAAATAAAAGCTTTTTTAAAAATGTATTTTTTTATTTATTAATTATTTAGTTAGTTTTTAGTCATGATTTTTTTTTAACATTTTAAAAAGGAACATAAATATCCGGATTTCTAATTCGCTTGGGATCTTGAATAATCGCTGGAAAAAATCCATTCGTAACTCCTAACAGTTTCCGACTTGACTTCGTGCCGCACATAAGATTTAAAAATAAATATAGAAATTTGTTCATTCCTGGCCACTCCGACCACCTGAAAATTTGTACACTTGCATTGTTTATTGGAGTGAGTGTTAAAAGTTTAATACTTCTATGTGATCTGGAAGCATCTTAAAATTAAGTTTACAATTTTGAAAGGCAATTTGGAAATTTGACCGTTCTTGGCCATTCTGACACAACCCCGAAGTCTGAAAATTCGTCAACTTGCAATGTCATTAGATTCTAATAAGTGTACAAAATTCGAGATTTCTACGTGCTTTAGAAGTAGACTAAAAATATATTGCAAAATTTGTGGACAGACTGACATGGAGGCAAGATAGATAAAAGCTTTTAATAATAAAAATAGAGGGAGGAATAAATTCAAATTACATAGTTATTTAGGAAATATGTATATATAACCTATAATTATTTTGATAGAATACAGTTAAACCTGTCTATAGCGCCTTCATCTCTATAACGCTCAATTTTAAATACGCAGTACGATGCGATTTACCTCAAAAGTGACCTGTCTATAATACCCCCTTCTATAGCACCGTATTTTGGTGAGTCCCAAGAGGGCGCGCTATAGAGAGGTTTAACTATAGTTGAAACAGATATTGTCGATTGGTTTGCTTAGAATTTCGTAATAGTGATTACTGGTTACTCTGGGGAAGATGAGAGGACATTTTTATCTTATAATGATGATTATGAATATGGTAGTGATGATAGGCTGATTCTGTGATTGGAGCGTTTCCATCTACAGTAGAACTACCTCCCTGTAATGGACACCTAATTGGAGAGCCAAAGTGTCTTTTAGAGAGAAGTGTCCTCTTACCGGAGAATTACTAAATAGTAAAAATGGTAATTTATCAAGTGAAAGCTGTCCTTTGTGGAGAGGTGTCTTCTAGCGTGAGTGTCATTTCATGGAAGTTCTACTGTATGTGTTGATGACCCCTAGTGTAATATGGGTTAGTTGCTGGGCAGGAGACTTAGGAACCCATGGCAACTTCCTGCCCAGTCCGACGACGTAAATCACCCCCACCTACCTACCTGCCCGACGGTGCCGCTGTCACTAGGGTCAGCGACCCCAGCGCCGCGCCGCGGGAATGTGGACCGGCGCCATCGTTACATAAAACTATGATTTGCATACCTCTTTTACATGTTGTACTGAGGTTTGCAATAAAAGTTGCAATCATAAACCGATACGACGAATAGTAAGTACTGTAGATGTTATTCCGTTAATCTTGTCAAAATGTGTTACCTGATATACTGTATATAGAAACTAGATTTGCATAACTCTTTTATATGTTGTACTGAGGTTTGCAATAAAAGTTGCAATCATAAACCGATACGACGAATAGTAAGTACTGTAGATGTCATTCCGTTAATCTTGTCAAAATGTGTTACCTGATATACTGTATATAGAAACTAGATTTGCATAACTCTTTTATATGTTGTACTGAGGTTTGCAATAAAAAGTTGCAATCATATACCGATACAACGAATAGAAAGGACTGTGTATGTCATTGCGTTATTCTGGTCGAAATGTGTTACCTGATATTTATAGAAACTATGATTTGCATACCCCTTTACATTTTGTATATACTGAGGTTTGCAATAAAAAGTTGCAATCTAACACCGATACGAAAAAAAAGGACTGTGTATGTAATTACGTTAATCTTGTCAAAATGTGCTACCTAATAGAAACCCCATGATAGAAACTCCTTGTATGTACTCTGCTATAAGATTCTGAAGCCATAGGTCAGACTACCTCACAGCGGGAGGGTTTGCTCTGGAAGTAGCGGTAGTTGGCTAGGGAGAGTTTCTCTGGAGGAGGGGCTCGGACAGTATTAGAGACAAAGACCAGTCTGGACTGTATAGGAGGGCAAATGGGAGGCAGGCGGCAGTGAGGCATAGTCCCGATGGTAGAGGCTGGAGTCTGAGTCAACTCGTGGAGTCCTTAGACTGTGCTCTGGACAATATACACTTGTAAATCCATTCTGCAGCAGTTCAGGTTGCGCATATATAAATCTATACAAACGAATGTTCTTCGCTTGGTTTTTACCTGGCAAAAGTTTGCCTAACAAACATTTGATAAAAGTTATTTTCTGATCAAACATCCACTCTCTACCAAATACAGTTAAACCTGTCTATAGCGCCCCCTCTTGGGACTCAACAAAATAGGGCGCTATAGATAGGGAGGCGCTATTTAGAGGGGGCGCTATAGACAGGTTTAACTGTATATTCTTATAAAGATAAATTAATGTTTTACTTCTACCAAAACTACACAATAAATCATTGAAAATTTTGCATGTTGGTAGCTGAATATATAGTTTGACATTTATGGTATTCAAAGACTAAAATTAGACAATAAACAAACAGTTTAGCATATCTTGGAGTCCGAAAATGTAATGCTATTATTGCTGCATCATGATTGGCAATGATGTTTTTGTATAATAATAAACTTTATTTTTCAAAAGGGTTACAAGTTTTTATCTAAAAAGTGTAACGAATGGTCAGTCTATTTACAATTTTTTTATTTACAACTTCAACAAATAATAACAGTAAAAGTAAACAAAGATATTTACTGTAATACGCATAGAATCAAAAAGGATGAGTTTCTTTTATTGGGAAAAACGTTTCTAGCTTTCTGGCGTAAGCGGCCCTTCCACAGCAAAAATCTAATACGAAGATATTCCATCAAACTTGCAAAGTGGAGAAAGCATCTCATATTTAATAGGATTTGTGAAGTTAACAGTTTTATTCCACCTACCCTCAGAATAAAAGATCCCGTTAAAAACCACTTTTCAAATTCAATAATAAAAGATACCCAATTTAAACTACTCAGATCTAGAACAAAAGGATGTTACTCAAACATAAGACTCATTTCAAAAACCATAAAAGATCTAATAAGTAAAAAAAAAAAAAAAAAAAAAAAAAAAAAAAAAAAAAAAAAAAAAGGTACCATTTTTCCTGTGGAAGGGCCGCTTACGCCAGAAAGCTAGAAACGTTTTTCCCAATAAAAGAAACTCATCCTTTTTGATTCTATGCGTATTACAATATATTAAAAGGATTAATCGTATTAAAAGATATTTACATTTGCTATCTTGACTACTGGTCAGTGCTGTGGCTCTTGCAGATATGGTCCCCTGATGTCCTGCATTTCTCCAGCAGTCTTTCTATGGCCTCTCCTAGTGGTTCCTTGATAGAATGGTCCGCTGTCCTCGATCCATTCTTGTCTGTCAGGTCTACAGTCATCTGCTCTAGGTCGTTCTCCTGGATCTCTTCTAAGGTCGTCGTATCCCTGTGTTCCCTGATTATCTCCTGTGTTTCACCTTCCTCGTCTTCACACACCAGCTCCCTACATCGTTCCAACAATCTATCCATGGCTTCTATTTCTTTATTTCTCTGGGACTTATTGTGAGGTTCAATCTTCTTCTTTTCCGTTAGTCTTTTTTTAAGACCAAGGATTGAATATCTTATAATAATAATGATATTAGAACATTTTTACCCATTCTAATATAAACAGGTCTAGAAGGACAACCAGTTCTGAGGCTTATTAAATGTTTACCTTAGTAAAGCTATAAAATAAAGTAAGAGAGTGTGAGAACATATGTTTTCATTAATATATGTTAACTCTACCTAAAGTAAATATTAAGAAATTGAATTATCAAGAAATGATGTCTTAGAAAATTTATCTAATTTCACAATATATGTAATGTAATTTGAAACTATTACAAAGTAATAACGCGCCATATATATATATATATATATACAGGGTCCATTATGAAAGTAATGAGCATTTACTGGCAAAATACATTTATTGATTGTAATTTGTGCAAATATTCAATATTCTTCAAAATACATTCCTCCTGCATCAATACACTTGCGGAGACGCGTTTGTCACGCCTGAAAGGCACCCTGAAACTCCTCGACAGGAATGCTTCTCAGGAACGTTGTAACATGGTGTTGGATGCTTTCCACGGTTTCACAATGTTTTCCTTTCATCTCTCTCTTGAGTCTAGGAAACAAAAAGAAGTCACATGGAGCTAAGTCGGGACTGTAAGGGGGTGAGGGATCAACGGGGTGTTGCTCCGGGCCAGGAAGTTGGTAATGATGAAGGCTGTGTGGCTGGTGGCATTGTCATGGTGGAGCTTAACCGTGTCTTTAATGTCAGTCCTCACGCGTGCGATCCGGCGTTTCAATTTCCTGAGCACCTCCAGGTAAAAGGCCGAGTTTACAGTTTATCCCTGCGGTACAAACTCACAATGGACTATTCCTCGGATGTCAAAGAAGACAATGATCATCGTTTTGATGCGCGACTTGCTCATTCGCGCTTTCTTGGGGCGTGGGGATGATTTTGTGTGCCATGCACAGCTCTGCCTTTTCGACTCTGGGTCGTATTCAAACATTCAGGATTCGTCTCCGGTTACTACAGAGTTCAGAAAGTCCAGTTCATTTTGAATCAAATCCAACAATTTTTGACAGCGCAAAATTCTAAGTTCTTTCTGGTCTTGCGTCAACTTTCGGCACAAGCTTCGCTAAGACCTTACGCATTTGCAGATCCTCGGTCACTATCCCATGTACCACAAATGTGGACATGTGTAATGTGTCAGCAATTTGCTGGATGCTTAATCGACGGTCGGTACGCAAAACTTCGAGCACACGATCCACGTTCTCGTCAGTTCTGGCCGTTGTTGACTCATCAGTAGTGAACCCTCTCAGCGGTTTCGCCAAATTAATCTCTAGACCGCTCTACTATTGTATTGGACTGGTTTTGTTATATACCTGCATTTTCTATGGAAGGCAGCTTAGGGGTGTTTAGTGAACTATGGACATAAGCTTATAGGTCTGTAGAGGTACATACATATAATTTCAAGGTATTGCATCGAGCAAAGCTCTTCCGCAAAATATGTTTTCATAACAAATATATATTAGTAAATTAAATTTTATTGCCATCTATCGTTAAAATTTTACACAAATAAATTTACTGGCAATGCGTTTCTTTTATAAATCATCAAATATTATTTCTACAGACCTTACTGCAATGATATGAGTTATTGAATGAGAGGGCTTGGCTCATCAGTAGTGAACCCTCTCAGCGGTTTCGCCAAATTAATCTCTAGACCGCTCTACTATTGTATTGGACTGGTTTTGTTATATACCCTGCATTTTCTATGGAAGGCAGCTTAGGGGTGTTTAGTGAACTATGGACATAAGCTTATAGGTCTGTAGAGGTACATACATATAATTTCAAGGTATTGCATCGAGCAAAGCTCTTCCGCAAAATATGTTTTCATAACAAATATATATTAGTAAATTAAATTTTATTGCCATCTATCGTTAAAATTTTACACAAATAAATTTACTGGCAATGCATTTCTTTTATAAATCATCAAATATTATCTCTACAGACCTTACTGCAATGATATGAGTTATTGAATGAGAGGGCTTGGCTCATCAGTAGTGAACCCTCTCAGCGGTTTCGCCAAATTAATCTCTAGACCGCTCTACTATTGTATTGGATTGGTTTGGAATATGCCCTGTATTTTCTATGGAAGGCAGCTTAGGGGTGTTTAGTGAACTATGGACATAAGCTTATAGGTCTGTAGAGGAACATACATATAATTTCAAGGTATTGCATCGATGCAATTTCAAATTTGATAAAAGAAAATCCACGAATAGGGTTACGGGACATTGAGGAAGAAACGGGGATTTCAAAATCATTAGTTGGATCGATAATTAAGGAAGACTTTCAGTTAAAGAAGACACCTTCAAAATTTGTCCCTAAAATGCTCACAATCCAACAAAAAGAGAATCGCGTTGAAGTTGCCAAAAATGCTTGAAATGGTGGAAGAAAACCCTAATTGGAAGGAAAAAGTAATAACTGGAGACGAGACATGGGTTTACGGGTATGACCCGTAAACAAAACGCCAATCCATGGAGTGGAAAGGAAAAGATGAAATAAGAACGAAGAAATCCCGACTTTGCAAGTCAAAAAAACAAAGTCTAATTGGTCACGTTCTTTGACCTAAAGGGAATTGTGCATTTTGAATATCTAGAGTAAGGCCAAACAATCAATAAGTAGTCTTATTTAAACATTATGAGACGTGTACGTGAATCAATTCGTCTGAAAAGAAGTGAAATGTGGAGTTCCAAAAATTGGATTATCCATCATGATAATGCACCACCACACACCACTACATCTGAACTGACTTATTTGGCTAAACACGGCATCCAAATACTTCAACAACCTCCCTATTTCCCAGGCCTAGCTCCTAATGATTTTTTTCTCTTCCCAAAACTCAAAATAGCTCAAAAAGGAAGGAGATTTGACACTAAAGAGTCTATCATAGCGGATTCGAAAAAGGTCTTAAAGAACATCCCGAAAGATGTCTTTTCTAAATGTTTTAAATCATGGGAGAAGAGATGGAAATTATGTATAGATGTGGGAGGGGACTATTTCGAAAAATACTAATAAAAATATTTTAATCATTCTATTTTTTCTTTATTTTTGACCAGTCTCATTATTTATTGGACACACCTTGTATAACTAGAATAATAAACAACGGGTATTTACATTACGCCACCCCCTGGGGCCAATATGAACATCTATTTACATACATTTTCTCCAGGAAACAGGACCACAGCGGTCGACGATTCCCACACCAGTTTCAGATCGGAAACAGGCGAAAGCGCCATCTATTGGCGGATGTTGTAGTTATCTTTTGAGGCCTTATACGCGACAATATAATGTCTTCATAAAAATCGAATCAGCAGAAAGAGGATATTGGCTCGGAAAATATTTTTATCAAATATTCGCTAGGCCAACTTTCACTCGAGGTATATCTGCCAGTTTTAAATAAAATAGAACTAAGAGGGACCTTTTTTTATATTATTAAAATTTACTTAAATAACGGAATTAACAGGGGTGGCAATGCTCAGATTTTATTCGAGTGGAAAATTTCACCATAAAATGATATGCTGTTTTAAGTTGAATAATATTTGTTACAAATTTTTATATTTGACCCTGCTTTCCCCGAGTTTTTCTGAGCGGACCTTTGCCCAATGAATAATTTTTCACCAAATTTTATTTATTATGATTATATATTTTTAATATTCTAAAGAATAAAAATATATATTAAAATTCTGTTTGTTAAAATGACACTCAAAATGACGATGATGATAGTAATAATAAAATTTTCATTAGAGAATTATCAAGATAAGAGAGGTTTGATGATTTAATATATCATTATTTTAAAATATTTTATTATTTCTAAATGAAAAAATATATAGAAAAAAATGGAAGCAACTGTTTATTAAAAAGACAAAGAGGCTTATCCCTGGATCAGAAATCGCTTCCTGTGTGACATTAATATTGGCACCTTGATGATGTGAAAATAGGTCTGGGCGGTTTAGATATTGTTTCTTCCATGAATTATAGTCTCCTGGGATAGTACACAGGTCTGGGTGATATTTTCCACGAATGTTAGTCTCCTGGGGTCTGTCACAAATAACTTGCCTCCTGTTGGAGCATTTCTTCCCACAATACTAGGTTTATTATTCATTCTTAAGTTTTGGTATTTATGATTTATTTCAAGCGGTCCTATAGTGCATAATTAGATCAAAATAGACATGCCTCCAACTTCGGTTGTAAGAAGGATCCTTGTCCAATGTTCAAACTCCTGTAGAAAAATTCATATGGCCTCAGTTGGAAGACCCAGGGAGTGGGATCTCATAATGTCCACAAAGTTCTCCTCTTTTTCCTACGCAAGGCCGGGCAACATTTGTCTACACTCATTGATCAGGTAGCTCTCTGCCATTTCAATGGATTGTCTGATCCAATATTTTTCCTAGTCCACTCCCTCTGTCAAATCTTATCAGGCTATCAACCTTTCCTCAATCATGCCGCAGTCCTATCACAACCGGGGCCAGCATAATTTTTTAGTTGATGCCACTTTTCAAGCCTTAAAGCTATCATCTTGCTGTAGTACCTGAGGAGGTGGTCTCTGACACTACTATATTTTAAATATATATCTAAATAATGGAAACATTTAGAAAAATGAGAAAATACATAGAGGGTGAGAAAGAGATTATTTTGATCAAATTAATAATGCTCAAAATTCACAAAAAGTACAAAGGGGCAACAAATAAATAGAGTATTACACGTTAAATACTTTTTGTATGTTGAAAGCTAATATTTTCACTTAAATGCGAAAAAAAAATCCATATGAACCTATCTCATTAAAAAAATCATATATTTTAGTCAATAATGAGGGGTGAAACACCAAGGATTTGATGCTTTCTTCTAAAATATTTTTAATTGATCTTCAAAATTATAGCGCGTTATAATTCACATTTTGATCTAAAATAATATAATTTAACCCGACTATATTATATATTAGAAATTTGACATTTTTATTTAATTAAACGGATTTAAATTTAATTTTGAATCGTTCGTTTACAAAAAAAAAAAATTAATAAAAATATTCAATGAAATAAATATCATATTTGACCACCGTGTTTGCTTCTTTCTTTCTCTCTTTTTCCGCTGATCGGCTTTTGATATTTACGATATCTTTATTCGACTTATATTAAATTAAAAATTACAAAATGGTTGAAATTAAGGATCTTAAAACTGAAGAGGGCATCAAGTCCCTTGATCAACATTTAGCCGATAAAAGTTATATTGAAGGGTATGTCTTTATACTTTTGTTGATTTTTATGGATTGGGTTTTTCTCGTGTCAATGTTTACATCTTAGCTAGGTATGCGGTAGTAATACCTTGTCATTAGTTGCTTTAAAATACTTGTGCGTTTAGAGGCATTTTTATATTGAAAACGTGTCCGAATTACTATATATAGCTGCATTAAATTCTAAATACTTCAGGATTAGTAAACCAAAAGACAATTTTAGAATATTGTCTTGTTTTGGAATACTTACGAGCTTCTTTATTTTTATTAAGTGTATTAATCAATATATAAAGATATTTTATATTTAATTACTAAACCACATTTAAACAAGATTACATAAAGTGTAGATATGTGTAAAATATTGCTAAATAATATTACAAAAGTAATAAATATGTTTAAAATATGTGTTCGTTTAGTATTAGTTTGGTTTGGTAGAATAATCTTCCATACATTTTTTTTTGTCATCTTTTGCATTTTAGGAATATCATTTTATATATACACACACTGTTGGACAAAACTTGGAAGTGGAAAGTCTTTAATGTCTTTCTTGAAATCTATAATATCTTCTGCTTTTTTTTTTTTAGAATGGCACTTTTTTTTCCCCCTCATATTTGGGCATCTTGTATCTCCAATAAAGGTCACTCTATCAAATATCTTCCAGTTTTTGTCTGAATTCTGATAATACCTGGTAAAAGGTACAGCCTTCTTAAGTTTTGTCCATGAATGTATATTCTATATAAAATTTTTACAAGACATAACTTCATTATTTTGATCAATGTAAACTCAGCACTTACAATAATTAGGCCATGTTGTCCTAACCTCCAATCTATCAAATACCCATTATTAATATAACCAAGGACAACCATATCCTAAAAATTAAGTTTTAAGTATTTAAGACATTATTGTTATTTAAATACAACCCGAGGGCTATAAAAGCAATACTTAAACACAAATTCCTGTGCCATCGTCTGCCATAAAGTTGTACCGATTTTTGTTTTCTTTTAGATGAATTAGGCACTTTTTTATTATTATTATTATCCCATTGTAGAATTATACAAGGTCATTGAGACTAAATTCATAATATCAGATTCACAATCTTGGTAGGGTTGGAATATAGGTCCTGTCTTGAGGTTCCCATACATTCCAAGAGGTGGTTTGGTGAGAGGCCTCTTTGGTCCTACAGATGGTACATTGTGGGAAGGTCTTTACACCATCCTGGAATAGGAGTGGTCTTGTATGGCTGCCAGTTTTGAGCTTGGAAATACAGGTTGTTGCCTGTCAGTTCATCCTACATTCCAGAATAGCTGCAGATTTTTGGTTCAGATACCAATGATGGAATCTTGACTCCTGTATTTTTGCTTGGATGTTTCTATTTTGTGTGCATTTGAAAGAGTCAAAATCAAGGTCTGAGTTAGGCACTACTGCTGGTTTTGCAATCGTATCTGCTGTGTCATTGTCCTTCAATCCTATGTGGGATGAGATCCACTGGAAGGTGGTTTGTTTGTCCTTGTGGAGTTGTCTAAATTGAGAGCAATTTTTCTCAAGGACATTTTAGAGCTGGTGTAACAAATAGTTATGGCTTTAGGCACTGTTGGTGAGATAACTAAACCTAAGTGACTGCTAGTCACCTGTATAAACAATGAGTTGTCTTAGAGAATAACATTCTGCTATTCGAAATATAACATAAAGAAGAGAAAAGACACATATACTCTTTTAGGAATGATCAGCTAGAATGCACACTAAATAGGGTTGTTCTAGCCTAAAAGCAAACACCCATAAAGGATTTATTTAAAGGATAATTTTGTAAATAAAATGTTAGCTTTTCTATATTAAAAAAAAGTATTCACTTTCTTCCCACTGCTCTTATTTACTTAGGTAAAATATTTGTAATTTTTCATATTTAAAAATATATATTACAGTAAAACCTCCCTGTAAAGGACACCTAATTGCAGAGCCAAAGTGTTATTTAGAGAGAGGTTTCTTCTTATTGGAGAGTTTCTAAATAGTAAAAATGGTAATTTTACAAATGAAAACTGTCCTTTATATAGAGGTAGGTGACCTCTAGCAAGGGTGATCTCTCATGGAGGTTTTACTGTATATAAAGCAATTTTGCCTCGCTCAAATTAATCATGAAACATTCTAAATAAATATAAGGCCCAATGGTTTCAATTCAAATTATTAATAAAAATATGTGATGACAAGAGAATGTTTGAAGATATTTTCATCTTAATTATTTAATATTTAGATGTCCTATAAAAATGTCCACTATATATAACAGTTAATGTTTTGATAAGATTGAATTGATAAGATTTAATGAAATATTAAAGTGTTAGTTAAAATTAACTTTAATTCAACTGAAAACTCCTGTGGGTTCTTGAATTGAAGAAGTTATACTGTAAAATTGATATTAAAAAAAAAAAATCAAATATGGGGTATCAATTCATATTAATTAATAATATAGAACAATTTTTTTTCGAAGAATATTATTTTAATGGGCTAGTTGGAAAAGCTAACAGACTTTAGTTCAACTGAGAACTCTCTCTGATCATGATAAAGCACAATTTAGATTATAGCTACAAGATAAATAAGACCTAATCCAAATAAATTAGTAATGTATGATGTTTCAGTAACAACACTGTTACCGAAATGTCACACATTATTAATTTATTTGGATTAGGTCTTATTTTCTTGTAGTTCTCTCTGATCAATATCAAATAGATCCTTGAAAACCCTTTCTATTAACATTACCTATATAATGTGAGGACCTCTATATTGACATCTGTATGTACAGATGGGTACCCTCCCAAGCTGACGCCTCAATCTACTCTGCCCTGTCCGGAGCCCCCAATGCCAAGTACCCCCACGCCCTCCGTTGGTACAAACACATTGCCTCCTATGGTGATGAGATGAAGAGGTATGTCTGTCTATCAGCCCATGTTGTATCCCAGCTCACACCTGTCTATGGCAGCTGGCCCGGTGAGCCCAAGCTGGTGGCCAATGGAGCTGGAGAACCCGCCAAGAAGAAGGAGGAAGATGACGATGACATTGACCTCTTCGGGTCTGATGATGAGGTATCACATTACCTTTTAATATGATGTATTAGCCTGTTATAATTACAACCTTGGTACTTTCTAAAATCCTTTTGGTTAACTGGATACTGAAATATTGTATAGAGTGTCTTCATTCTAATACAAACCCAGGCACATTCTTGTTAGATTGGAATTGAAATTGCAGTTCTGATGATGAGGTATCACATTACCTTTTAATATAATATGTATTAGCCTGTTATAATTCCAACCTGCAAATATATATACAGTAGAACCTCCTTGTAAATGACACCTAATTGCAGAGCCAAAGTGTCCTTTAGAGAGAGATGTCCTCTTACCGGAGAGTGACTAAATAGTAAAAATTATAATTTTGCAAATGAAAACTGTCCTTTGTAAAGAGGTGTCCTCTCTTGGAGGTTCTACTGTACTTTCTACAACCATTTTGGATACTGAAAAATTGTATATAATGACTTTATTCTAATATAAACCCAGGCACATTTTTGTTAGATTGGAATTAACATTACAGTTCTGATGAGGAGGTATCCATCTAATCATAGTATTTATTTATTTATTATTATTATTTTTTTGCTTATCCCTAGTACACGTGATACAGGCCATGATAATCATGGTGAGTAGAAGTAGGCGACTGCTTTTACTGTAAGTGCACCACATATCTACATATGTGAAAAGCAGTTTGACTTTGCACTTACAAATGTGCAAGAGCCCCGTTTGGTTACTTGCACTCGCTGGTGGGGTTGGACTTTTGCGAGAATTGGGGGCCATTGGATCATTTTTTTTTTTTTTTAAACAGAAAAAAGTGTCCAATGCGGGAATCGAACCTGGGTCGTAGTGGTCGAAAACCAAACGGTTTAACCATTATTGCCCCTTCTGCAAAAAATGGGAAGGCCTGGCTCATTAGTGGTGAACCCTCCCAGCAGATTCGCCAATTTGATTACTTATATACCACTGGAGTTATTCTGTATTATTTTACATAGATCTCTGGGAGATTGTGGTCAGCCTTCCTTAGCAGTAGACTCTTAGATAACAGTGGATGTATATTGGGGACCAAACAAACAAACAATAGGAAATAGTATGTCATCTATATCATAATTAAACTATGTCATGACTATTGTTATAACATTCTAAGGTTCCAAGCTTTTTAGTCATAATTGTTTCAACCGGATCATAAAACCTTGGTCCCAAGTGATGAAAGGTTTTGCCTAATACAATAAACTGCTGATATTGCTGGGAGGACTCCCCTCTAAGAAGCCAGGCCCTCCCAACTACAGTAGGAACTCACTCTTGCATGGAAATTTTCTTTACAATATGGTTCTTCATGGCAGCAATTGCAGCATCTTAATTGAAAGGTCACAAGGTTTTACATCTCCAAGTGTTTTAGCTGTGGTTATAATAATCTAAAATATATTTGGTCCCAAGTAATGTTGCATGATTCAAATGTATTGCAATACCAAGCCTACCATTTATTACCCCTAGTACACATGGTACAGGCCATGATAATCATGATGGGTAGTAGCTGGTGTTTACTGTTAGTGGACCCAATGTCTACCTATGTAGAAAGCAGATTGAATTTTGCCCTTACCAATATGCCAGAGCCTTGTTTTGTTACTAGCATTCACTGGTGAGGTTGAACTTTCGCAATAAACTGTGCCAGGACTGGTATTTTTTTCTAGGTGCACCATGTGCTAGAATTTATAAACAATTTTTTTTTCATTTTTACATCACTAACATTGAAATTTATTCCAAAGTAAAACCTTTTTTTTTTTTTTTTAATACCTATTTTCATAGTGAATGGGATTATTGGTCAACATTTAATGAAGTAATAGCTTGCAAAATATTGTTTTTTTTTTTTTTTTTGCCCATATGAAATTGTGAGAGCATGTGCTTCAGCCTTCAAAAAATAATATTTAATAAGGTATGGTTCAATTTGAATTATAGGATTATATATATTTAGAAACACATTAGGTTATAAGACTTGTTGCCTCATATTGTTTCTAATGATCATAAATAGGTAGATTATAATGTTACTGAAACTTATTGTACTACATATATATATATATCTGTATTTAATATACAGTAGAACCTCCCTGTAAAAGACGTAAGAACCAAAATGTTCTTTAGGGAGAGGTGTCCTCTTACCAGAGAGTTGCTAAATTGTAAAAATAATTTTGGAAATGAAACTATTACTTTGTAGAGAGGGGTCCTCTAGCATGAGTCTCCTTTAATGGAGGTTCTACTGTACTAATCCCTTGGATCAATATTGAGGTAAAATCATCAGACTTCTTCCAGAGATAAATTTTGAACATTTTTTAAATTTAGATTCCTAGCTTTAGAACATGAAAGCCCTTCTACAGGAGAGTTCTCTTTGAAAAATTAATTATTAAAAAAAGAAACCTTTCCCAAAAAGCCTGATGACTTCACCTCAATACATCAGTACTTATTTATTCCTAATTATAATCCCCCCATTTAAAACCCCACTGCTAACCCAAGCCTTGATGTCAGGTGGACGAGGAAGCCGAGAAGGTCCGCCAAGAGAGGCTCCAGAAGTATGCTGAGAAGAAGTCCAAGAAGCCCGGCCCCATTGCCAAGTCCAATGTGATCCTGGATGTCAAGCCCTGGGATGACGAGACAGACATGAAGGAGATGGAGAGGCTGGTGCGGACCATTGAGACAGACGGACTGAACTGGGGAGCTTCCAAGCTGGTGCCTCTGGCCTTTGGCATCAACAAGCTCACCATTGTGTGTGTGGTGGAGGATGAGAAGGTAAGGCAGTACATTCCCACTCTATATATATTTAAACTCATGGACCAAACTTGAGGAGGGTGTACCTTTCAACATGTATACCAGGATTCAGACAATAACTCTGAAAGATTTTATACACAGTGACCTTCATTGAAGATACGAGATAACCAAGTGTGAAAAAAAATTGCTTCTGTCACCTCCAAAAATACAGACGACCAGCAATATCAAACTTTCCACTTTCTTAAGTTTTGTTCATGAGTGTATGCAAACCAGAGTATGTGGATCAGACACCACTTCCAATGGTGGAATTAGCCAAACTTCATTTTGAAAAATGAGAGACATATCAATGTTTTTTAAAACATAAGGCATTAGTGAATTGGTATCATTCACATTGCATGGTTTTTTCTTTCACAAATTAATGTGTCCTTTTGGTCTAAGTCCCCAGAAAAGTTATGATAAAGATTTATCATTTTTTAAAAACTATCTGGAACTATCTGGAGGATTGTTGTATTCACAAAAAGTTCATTAAAAACCTGTACTTAAAACATAGTTAAAAATTTGATGAATCCACGCATCTGAAATTTCTATCCTCAAAGCAATTTTTTATACCTAATAATTTGCTTCTATTTCATAATATTTTGTAGCCTTCTAATTAAAAAAGTCATGTGTTTTCAAATAAATGACATTAGGTTTGACACACTTGATATTGAAAAAAACTAAATAAATCAAATAAATTCTTTCAAACTCTTTTTGAAAGTTTCAAACTTGTGAATTTTAAAATGTGACGCTGGCACAAATATCTACCCCTAGTTACACGAGTATTTCTATCTATAAACAGTTCGGGAAGAGTTTATTGTGAGGGGACTCAACAATTGTAGAGAAACAAAGTAGTTGGTTCTGGCTGCTTCCCTGATCCTTGGATTGGCAGAGGTTGTTTCTGTTTCAATCTGTTTGATCAACATGGAATTATTGCATAGAACCAATGTCTAGTTGCATATTTTATATGCTCACACCATTGTCTCACAACAAGGTAGTCAACAATGGGTGGTGATGTTGCAGGTGAGCATTGACTGGCTCAGTGAGGAGATTGAGAAGTTTGAAGACTACGTCCAGTCTGTTGACGTTGCTGCCTTCCAGAAGATCTAAGTTAATAAATTGTCACATTTTGTAATTTATTCCCTCAAGTCTTCTGTCCTATATTGCTTTATGTTGAACAAGTGCTTTTTGTAACCTACAAATGATCCAAACCCCAGAAGTTTTTCCATCCTAGATCCATGATAGCCTCTTCTAGACAAGCCTAATGTATTTCACTGTTTGACTTTTTTGGAACAAAAACAAATTTTCCTTATCCTTTTAATGTTTGGGTTATGGTGAGCATTTAAAATTTATTTTAATTTTTTAAAACATCTTTGTGAGCAGTTTTAGCATAAGGGTGTCTTTTTCAATTTACTAAATAATATGCATGTAGTTATACTTCCCTACAACAACAACAAAAAAAAGCCTTTATGTAGGGCCTCTCGACCTATACAGGATTCGCCAGTTCACAATGGATGGGGAGAACACTGTGTGGCCTTTTTTCCGGGATATAGTCTTGTGGAATACAAATATCGCCATCGCTATATACCTATTCTTTGATATTTCATTAAATAGTGCCGGAAATGAAGGACAAAGTTGCCCCGTTTTATCATTTAGTTTTCGTCTTTCCTCAGCCAGAGCAGCACAGTCAAATAAGTAGTGCAACATCTCCGTTGTTATTCCTGATCCACAGAAAGTGCATTTCAGGTCTTCACGCCTCAATAAAATCAGATGGTGTCCTCTGAAAAAAATTGAAAGGGTTCTAAATTGTGCGATTAATCTGATGACAGGAAAAGGGAGTTCACTTAAGAAATATTCTTCGGTGGTAAACGTTGTATATATATCTCTATAGTGGGAATATAACTTTGATTGGGTTATTCTTGTTAAGTCATTTTGTATTGTTTGCTCTATCGCAGTTCTAAATATTCCTGGGATAGCATTCCTTAGTGAATCAGGATCATTACAATAAGTAAGCCACGAGGATCCGTTATTATTGAGTAAATTGCTTAATTGTTTTATAAACCCGATGGGCGCACCTGTAGCACAGGATATTTGCCTCATTCTATTTAAACATATTCGAGGCAATCTATTTGTATCCATACTCAGCACCCTCAGCCAATATTTCAAGGTCAATTTCAGAGCTGTTATTATTAATGAGACGCGGCCTGTTTCTGGTCTTATGATGTATCCTGGTGTATATCTAGGCAAATTCAAGAACCTACGAATAAATGTATCTTGTATATGGTCTAATAAATCTTTATACTCTGTTGCCCAAATTGGAGCAGCATACATCAAAACAGCCATCAAATAGAATCAAACAGTTTCATTGCAGAGTTTAATGAATTAATTTTTGATTTTGCCAATATTGGGGTTGTAGCATTTATTGCCGCGAGTGCTTTTCCTTTGAAAAAGTTTGCGGCTTGAGTGGTTTTAGTTGTACTGACCAGAGGGTATCCCAAGTAATTATATCTTCTTGTTACCATCAGAGGTTTACCATTCCAGTACCATCTATCTTCTCTTGCGGGTTTACCACCATTGCGGAATACCATAACCTTCGATTTGGACTCGTTCAGTGTCATATAGTTCTCACCAAGATATTCTTTCAATATATTAATCTTTTTTTGGAGGTTTATCCTCGACTCCCCTATAATAGCAATATCATCTGCATACATCAGCAGGTGAACATCACCAAATTCCGGCAGGTATACACTCGTCAGATCTGAGTTGTCATACATTTTAATCAGGTCCGTCATGAATAATATAAAGAGTAATGGCGATAGTGGCTCTCCTTGTAAAACACCCGAATGTATCTTAATATTTTCTGTAATTGATCCCCTCCATCTGATTGCCACAGTCGCCTGTTCGTAGTAATTTCTAATTGCATGTATAAATTGATAGCTCACTCCCAGATTGGTTAATTTCTTCCAAAGTAATGAGTGAGGAACTGTATCGAATGCTTTTCTCAAATCAACAAAAAATACATATAATTTTCCTCTTTTTCCTCAGTGAAAGTTGTATTAGAGTGGTCAATGTGAATATCAGATCCACACACGATCGACCCCTTCGGAAACCCGCCTGATTTTCTGGAATGACGTTTCTTCTTTCTACCCATTCATTCAGTCTTGATCTTAGTATTGTCGTAAAAAGTTTCGATAAATTACTTATCAGTGCTATACCACGGTAATTGAAGGGTTGTCTTTGTCACCGCTTTTAAAGATTGGATGTATGATTGATTTAGTCCATATTGTAGGATAGTGTCCCATTATCAGAGCTCTATTGTAAAATTGTTCTAATAAACCCATGTATGAGTCTGGGAGTACTTTTATTATTTCATTGGGGATGTCATCAGGTCCACTTGCCTTGTTATTTTTCAAATCTCTGATTGCCCTGCCTATCTCTTCAGAAGTTATCTCTGGATCAAGTATTGGATCGCTCGGCAAGATCCTCACTTCTATATTACAAATCTTCTCTTTTTCCTCAATACTCATTAATTCGCAATAAAATTCGTGCCATTCCTGTACAGTAATTTCTCCTTGAATTTTTGTTGCTCTTTTAAATAGCTCAAGGGTCTTCCAAAAGGACTTTGAATCTTTTATATATCTCAATATTTCTTGTTTTTCCTGAATATATTTCTTTCTTTTATCATCTAATAATCTGAGATATTTCTTTCTATGGAGAGCATAGCTTTCAAGGTCTTCCTTTCTGTTGGTTCTACGGTATTCCTTCAGACTTTCTTTTGTTAGCTTTTCATCTCGTAACAGTTTTTGTCAAACCATGGTTTAGATTGTCCGGGGGCACCCTTAGTTAAGTACATTATTCCTGATGTTGACATTGCCTCAGTAATTCTTTGAGTGAAAGTATTTACGGAGCTATCGAGATTTGATATTTTTACTACTTGCAATTCCTTTAATTCCTGTTTAAATGTATTAATTCCCTCAGATGTCCATCTGTATCTCGTAACACCATATTCTTCTACCTTAGATTTATTTTCATAGGTGTTTTGGACTGTTATCTTCAGGATAAGAGGAAGGTGATCTGAACACATCTGGGTTTCTATCCTGAAGTCTGATATTTTTTCCAGTATTCCTTGTGAAACTATGCAGTAATCAATAGTTGATGAGCCTCTCTCCGAAACATATGTAAAGACTCCCTCTCTGTCTCCTGTTGATCTTCCATTGATTATTGTCAGCGAATTACTTCCCTACAAGAGCTGAGACAGAAAGTTGGTCAAAAGAGCAGTTTTGGAATTTTCCAAGAGAGAGAAGAGGGGAGGAATTATAATACAAGCTCACTAATTCAACCTTTTTTTTTTTTTAATCCTGACTAATTTCCTTTCAAATATCATCTTCAATTCAACACTGCATAACAATAGAAATTATTGTATTTCTTAGTTGAAGGCAAAGATGTAAATCATTGATTAAAGAGGTTATATAAACACAAGGTAATAAGACCTAATCCAAATAAATAAATAGTGAGTAATGTTTCGGTAACAGCATTGTTATATCACATACTATTTATTTATTTGGATTTATCTTATTACCTTGTGTTAATAATCCAAATTGTGCCTTATCGAGGTTATATAATATTCTTTAACCACATTGATAAATCAGGTCAACCATATACATTTCAGCTGTTAATTCTCATCAGTTTGGCCCAGGCTATACTTTATATATATTTTTTGCTCATCCCTAGTACAGGTTATGATAATCATGTTGGGTAGAAGTAGGCGATTGTTATTACTCTAAGTGCACCACATGTCTACATATGTGAAAAGCAGTTCGAATTTACACTTGAAAATGTGCCAGAGCTCTGTTTGGTTACTTGCACTTGCTGGTGGGGTTGGTCTTTTGCAAGAATCGGGGGCCATTAGAGCATTTTTTTTTTTTTTATCAGAAAAAAGTGCCCAATGCAGGAATCAAACCTGGGTTGTAGCGGTCGAAAACCAACGGTTTAGATCATCCTTGCACTGACCCCCATATACTTTAATAATCCACTACTTTATTCTTGAAGGTAAAAATTTAAAGTAATGTAAATTAAATGTTCAATCTCTTTGTAAGAACTGAATCCTACCAGATGGATCCCCAGATATAGGCCATCAGACATGGCAGTTAGCTGCCAAATACAATCTCAGACCAACAGCTCCAGGCCTGTGATTGGCCAAGACTTATATAAAGCCAAAATGAGTAAATGGAAAATCTTGTGCCACCATTAGATAAGAACTACCTGTATCCATGTTAGGGTCGGTAGCAAAAGGTGTTTACTCTCTGTTAGGTGAAACTTCATCTGAAGATGGACTGCCAGAAATGGGCTAAAAAATCAGCGGCAGACATGATCACAAGATTTTGCATAAAATTTAAGAAAGATGGATATGTACAATTTCATATTGTTATTATTAGCGTCTGTCAAGTTGAGTTGGACTCTCGGTAACTATATGGACAAATTAACACAAGGTAATAAGACCAAATTCAAATAAATAGTGTGTGACGTTTCTGTAACAGCGTTGTTATCATCTTCAGACAAAAGTGCCGAATGAGAAATTTTATCGCAGCATGTTTTAAATAGTTACTGTTATCAAGTGTGTAAACAAGATAGCAGATGTTTATACACATTGATAACAGTAACTATTTAAAACATGCTGTGTTATTTTTTCATATTGAGCACCTTGTCTGAAGATGGTAACAACGCTGCTACCGGAATGTCACACTATTTATTTGGAATTTGTCTTATTACCTTATGTTTATAATCCAAATTGTGGCCTATCATTATTATACAGACAAATATTCTTCAATTTGATCTTTTGTTGTTGTTGTTTCTTATCCCCCCTTGTGTAAAGATTACACGAATTCCATGAGTTCATGCTCCTCAAGCTGTTTTATGATGAGCAGCGGTCTCTCTCCCAAAGGTCCTGTTTAGTGCATCTAATGCAAGCCAAAATGTGTTCTGGAGCTGCAGGTACCAAACTACATTTTGGGCAAGTGGGATAAATTTTATTATTATTTCCAATCTTCAATGGCTTGAGATGGCCTGTTCTAAATCTTGTTAGTGTTGTATTTGATCTGTTATAGTGACCATCACTCTCAGCTCATATTCCTTCAATTTTACCCAACATCAATGTCTTTTTGAAAACAATTTTCTCTCATTATATGTCTGAATAAGAATCTGTTTACATATTTGGAATTGTAGGGATCTATAACAGGATTCATTAAAGTTGAAACATTTGACTTTTTATCTATCCATGGCACTCAGTAGCTTCATATTCCTACCCATATAGCAACCACCAACACATTACAAACAAATATTTTTTGTTTCAATAAGTTTTTTTTTTTAACCCATTCCCTATATATAATACAGTAGAACCTCCCTGTAAAGGACACCTAATTGCAGAGCCAAAGTGTCCTTTAGGGAGAGGTGTCTTCTTACTGGAGAGTTACTAAATAGTAAAAATGGTAATTTTGCAAATGAAAACTTCTTTGTGGAGAAGTGTTCACTAAAGGGAGGTTCTACTGTATAATAACACCATACAACCACATTTTTAGTCATTTAAAAGATAGTTTTGATCAATAAGTTTTTATTTCAAATAGCCCACTCACATTGACAATGCAATTATTTTCAAGTTTATTATTATTCTCCCAAGACCCATATAGATCTAAATTTCTACTGCCCTTATTGCAATGGAAAAATTAATGGGAGGGCCTGGCTCATCAGTGGTGAACCCTCCCAGCGGTTTCGCCAGTTTTTCCATTGCAGTAAGGGCAGTAGAAATTGTTTTATTTTAAAAAGAATCATACGTGTCTATAATAATTTTATACCATATTGAACAATCGATGAGTATATAAACTTTGTAGCTATGTGGCATATTTCCAACCCAATCAACCAGTGTTAGATAAAATAATGATTATATTTTCTATAATTACAAGTAATTAAATAAAATGTCCCTCTACCCTATTATATTTATATGGAAGAGAAAAGGGAAAAAATTTGAAGGCTATATATTCAGATATATGGTGAACCAGTTCAAATGACTAAAATCACAAGAGAAGGAATCGTCAGACAAATTAACGGCGATGAGTTTATTTATGCGGTATAATCTTGGCAAGCTTTCGGACTATACAAGAAACTAGAGAATAATATGCATATAAATATTTACATAATTAGAAATTTTTTATGAAATGAATGATTATTATACAAATATTTTTTTATCTCCGTATACAAATTAGCCGCGAGAAAATGATGACTGTCAATAATGGTGCCATGATCAATGAAAGCTGCACCTTTACACCCAATTCCAGTATCTTTGGGATAGGCCGATTCTTTTCATCAAACAGCTCAAGGAACATGAACTCTTGGAATTTGTGTAATCTTTACAAAAGAGGATAAGAAACAACAACAACATGAAAACAATAGTATTAACAGGAAGGTTGAAATATCTGCACAATATATCAGACTAGCCGAATGACCCGGGCAACGCCCGTGTTTTACCCGATTGAATGTTTTGATTCAAATACTATTTGTTACAATTATAAATTGGCGCCTTAAATAATTGCATATGTTAGTTAATAACTATAGCCTATGTGCTTTATCTGTCTATGTACTGTTGGCTTCCGTAGGCGTCTCTTATTGGGAAAAAGAAAGAGAGGATTCCATTTGGTTATTATCTAATATATGCATTTATTTAGGGAGCGACCCGCTCCAACACAATAGTTACATAAATAGCGAGTGGGGGGGGCAAAGGTGGCGTGACCGTAGCTAACCAATAGGAGGGCGCCATTCCAAAAAAAAAAAGCAAACGGTGACAGAGAGAGAGAGATGACTGATTAGGAGATGAGGAAAGACGCTCGTAACTGTATATAGAATTCTAAAACTGTTAAAACACCTTTACAGGGTTTGCTATATCCTACCCTTGTAATGACTGAATATATAGTTGAATAATTTGTTATATCCTATGGAATTACTGAAGATCTTTTAATCCATTTCCTATTGTTATAATTTTATATTATGATGCATTAGCGCACCATCTGTTATCAAAATACGAAACTATTATAGACACGTATGGTTCTTTTAAAAATAAAACAATTTATACTGTCCTTACTGCAATGGAAAAATTAATGGGACGGCCTAGCTCACCATGGGAGGATTAACCACTGATGAGCCAGGCCCTTCCATTAATTTTTCCATTGCAGTAAGGACAGTATAAATTGTTTTATTTTTAAAAGAATCATACGTGTCTATAATAGTTTCGGCACTTTTTCTGATTAAAAAAAAACATGCTCCAATGGCCCTCGATTCTTGAAAAAGTCCAACATCACCAGCGAGTGCAAATAATCAAACGGGGCTCTGGCACATTTTTAAGTGCAAAGTCAAACTGCTTTTCACATGTGTAGACATGTGGTGCACTTACAGTAAATGCAGTCGCCTACTTATACCCACCATGATTATCTTGGCCTGTACCACATGTACTAGGAATAAGAAAAAAAAATATATATATATAGTATATTTTAAACTGTATAATAATAACATTTTTAGTATATGTCGCATATTTTCCAATTAGTTAGAGCCGATACTTCCGATCATACCCTTCTATTAAAATGTACACTGTTTCTATTTACTACCACCCCCATATCTTGTATATATGCTATATCTTTATTAATATAACATGTACACCCCTATTTATATTTAAACTAAAAATGGTGATGTCAAAATAAAAAGCCAAAGAGTGGTCGGTCAGCTGGGAGCAGAGAGAGAGGGAGGAAATAGCCCCAGATGGGGACCCCTCCAGGAACTTTTGATAGATGACCCCTGTCAACAGGTTTGAGCAGGGGGTTAGGAGCAGTATGTTCTACAGTGTGTCCATTGGCAGACCGCTTCTGTCTCTCTTGGTCTCTCTCTCCATGTCTCGGTGATAGGCATCCAAGTTTGTGTCATGGCCTCTACCTCTGTCCCGTGGGCTGTCCTCGATCACTTTCGGTGCTAACATCTAGCCCTGCCTCTGCTTCTTGTTGTCCGCGTGTGGGAAGAACATCAACACTCGCCTCTCATACACGACTGCCAGTTTATCCATATGTTGACAGGATCATTTGAAACAATATTACATATATATTTTTCCATGACTAACTCCAGGATCCCACCGCCCTGTCAAAGTTAAAATTTCCATCCAAGATGAAGATGTCCTTATCTATATATATATATACTAGACGAATGACCCGGGCAACGCCCGTGTTTTACCCGATTGAATGTTTTTATTCAAATACTATTTGTTACAATTATAAATTGGAGCCGTGGATGTCACTCTTGTGAAACGTCCCGCTCCAAACTTTACATGTACATTAGGTCAGCTGGTATTACCCCTCATTTTCACCGCTAGAGGCGCGAGCGAATTGACTTTTTGTAAATATACATAATTATAAAGATAGAAGCTTCTATAGAAGATAATAATCATAATGATGATGCGCGCGCATCCGTGACAGCGATGAGGAATTGAGGAAAGACGGTCGTGACTATATATTAATGACGAATGACCCGGGCAACGCCCGTGTTTTACCCGATTAAATGTTTTTATTCAAATACTATTCGTTACAATTATAAATTGGCGCCGTGGATGTCACACTTGTGAAACGTCCCGCTGCAAACTTTGTGTCTGAGAAGCGATATTTTTATAGAAAGATGATCTGGCTTTTGTTTTCTGTTCGAATGAATGTTTTTCTGTTAGAATTTTGTTCCTGCGTACAAAATAATGAACTGGTTTCACCCGTGGTCTCTGCTTTTTGGAATTTTTCCCGATATAATTTTGTATCTGATAATCAAACATGATACAGCAATATCGTCATCATCATTTTCTGACTAAAAATATATAGTTTTAATAATTGATTTATATATATTTTTAAATAGCCTATCGTCTTCCCCGTATTTTTTACCTATGTATGGAAATTTTGGTTTGAATTAGTGAACTACTGCGAATTTGTATACCGGACATACAAACAAACATACAAACAGACAAACATTCATTTTTATATATATAGAGATTTACTCTTCATTGTTGGCTTTTTATATTATATTTACTCTTCATTGTTGGCTTTTTATCTTACATTCACTCTGTTGGCTTTTTATATTACATTTACTCTTCATTGTTGGCTTTTTATCTTACATTCACTCTTCATTGTTAGCTTTTTATATTATATTTACTCTTCATTGTTGGCTTTTTATCTTACATTCATTCTTCAAGGTTGGCTTTTATATTACATTCACTCTTCATTGTTGGGTTTTTATCTTACATTCACTCTGTTGGCTTTTTATATTACATTTACTCTTCATTGTTGGCTTTTTATCTTACATTCACTCTTCATTGTTGGCTTTTTATATTATATTTACTCTTCATTGTTGGCTTTTTATCTTACATTCATTCTTCATTGTTGGCTTTTTATATTACATTTACTATTCATTGTTTGCTTTTTATCTTACATTCACTCTTCATTGTTGGCTTTTTATCTTACATTCATTCTTCATTGTTGGCTTTTTATATTACATTTACTCTTCATTGTTGGCTTTTTATCTTACATTCACTCTTCATTGTTGGCTTTTTGTATTATATTTACTCTTCATTGTTGGCTTTTTATCTTACATTTATTCTTCATTGTTGGCTTTTTATATTACATTTACTCTTCATTGTTGGCTTTTTATCTTACATTCATTCTTCATTGTTGGCTTTTTATATCATATTTACTCTTCATTGATGGCTTTTTATCTTACATTCATTCTTCATTGTTGGCTTTTTATATTATATTTACTCTTCATTGTTGGCTTTTTATCTTACATTTATTCTTCATTGTTGGATTTTTATATTATATTTACTCTCTATTGTTGGCTTTTTATCTTACATTCATTCTTCATTGTTGGCTTTTTATATCATATTTACTCTTCATTGTTGGCTTTTTATCTTACATTCATTCTTCATTGTTGGCTTTTTATATTATACTAATGATGATGCGCGCGCATCCGTGACATGAGGAATTGATTGAAGGTGGAAAGACGGTCGTGACTATATATGTTGATAAAAATGAATGTCTGTGTGTGTGTGTTCTCTATGGATTCAAAAACCATACATCCAATCGCCGTGAAATTTTGGGATATTATTAGGCATATCCCCGGAAAGGTTTTCGAAAAATAATTTATTGAATATCTTTAATATCCTTAGAGTTATTTGCAGATTTGTAGCTTTAACTTGCAAGCAGCGCCACCTTGCGACGGAGATAGGCTTAGGTCTGCCCCCCCCCCCGTCCGGCCGCCGGCCGGTTGGAGACAGTCCAAGTTCCCACCGACCAATCAGAGGGATCAAGAGGTCCTGGCGCGCGGGGGCAGAGTTGGTGACACTGCTGGTTACAGCAGGTGACACAGAAAAAAGCCTCGCGGGTGACCTCCGGGAACTACGTCCATCTTCCATAAACGACCATGATTTTATTCAACTTATCGAGTATTTTTCAAGGGACCAGGAAAATATGTTCACTAGATAAAACGATGATTTTGTAATGTAGAAAATTAGGAAAGACAAAATTCAGGATGACACGGCACACAGGGACCGGGAAAAAATGATCACTTTATCGAGAGATTCACGACCATGATTTTATTCAACTTATCGAGTATTTTTCAAGGGACCGGGAAAATATGTTCACTAGATAAAACGATGATTTTGTAATGTAGAAAATTAGGAAAGACAAAATGCAGGATGACACGGCACACAGGGACCGGGAAAAAATGTTCACTTTATCGAGAGATTCAAATTTACGAGTTTCAAATTATCAAAATATATCTTTTTTTTATAAGTTTATAGAGAATTGTTTTAACAAATGTTCGTTAGACAAACCTTTACTTGGGTAAAACCTCGGGCGAAGCCGGGTACATCCGCTAGTAGATGATAAAGCCACTCTTCACACCGCAAGAAAAGTACACAAAGCTTGACACAGATATGCTAATCTAACCTTCACATATTGCACATGTGCTAACAAAAGCGAATCTATTCTTTATAGCAGATACAATAAGGTTTATACCCTAATAAATATTTTTCAAGTTATTGCAATCTTTAGGAATTCTGAGTTGACCACTACTCAGGTTCTGGAAATGGAAGATAATGGTGGTATGTCATGAGCTCTTTCACTCCATGGGCTGTCTTGAACTGACTCCAGTCAACGACAAGATTGTAAAGATCATCTCTGAGCTCTTTCACTCCATGGGCTGTCTTGAACTGACTCCAGTCAACGACAAGATTGTAAAGATCATCTCTGAGCTCTTTCACTCCATGGGCTGTCTTGAACTGACTCCAGTCAACGACAAGATTGTAAAGATCATCTCTGAGCTCTTTCACTCCATGGGCTGTCTTGAACTGACTCCAGTCAACGACAAGATTGTAAAGATCATCTCTGAGCTCTTTCACTCCATGGGCTGTCTTGAACTGACTCCAGTCAACGACAAGATTGTAAAGATCGTCTCTGAGCTCTTTCACTCCATGGAATGTCTTGTACTGACCCCAGTCCACGACAAGATTGTGGAGATCATCTCTGAGCTCTTTCACTGCATGGTCTGTCTTTTAACTGACTCCAGTCCACGAAAAGATTGTGGAGATAATCTCTGAGCTCTTTCACTGCATGGGCTGTCTTGAACTGACTCCAGTCAACGACAAGATTGTGGAGATCATCTCTGAGCTCTTTCATTCCATGGGCTGTCTTGAACTGACTCCAGTCAACGACAAGATTGTGGAGATCATCTCTGAGCTCTTTCATTCCATGGGCTATCTTGAACTGACTCCAGTCCATGACAATATTGTGGAGATCATCTCTGAGCTCTTTCATTCCATGGGCTGTCTTGAACTGACTCAGTTCACGACAAGATTGTGGAGATCATCTCTGAGCTCTTTCATTCCATGGGCTGTCTTGAACTGACCCCAGTCCACGACAAGATTGTGGAGATCATCTCTGAGCTCTTTCACTCCATGGGCTGTTTTGAACTGACTCCAGTTCATGACAAGATTGTGGAGATCACATTCGAGTGTAAAGCAATCAGCTTGGCAAAGCAGTATACTCCAAGCAATACGATAATCTGATGGATCTCAAGAGATAGTTGAGGAACTTAACAAGTCAGTGTAATTTATGATGAACAAGACTCACTCCTTAACTCCTTCAGCCTTTCTAAAAGTAGTGAAGGCAACTTCTACCCAAACAGATTAATCTCTGCCACTACTAAAACATTTAACACGTGGTGAGAACATGAACACCCCAGCCAAAATACCTGAAAAACTGTTGCCTTCTGTGCTACTTTTGTAGATCCGCATTTGAAATGATGATAAAGTGAGTAAATATATATTCATTTAGTTGCATATTAGAAACGAGACCCCCCTGAGCGGTAAACAAAAAAGTAAACTAAAAGTAAAAAGAATAAGAAAATGGCGGTTGCTGGCAGCAATGTCCATTGGTCAGTTCTCGCTGGCGCCGGTTGCAACTATCCCCACCCTTCCATCATTCCCCCACTGGAAGGGTTGGACAGGGTTATTTACGAACAGTTTATGAAGTCAGGGGCATTCTTGTGAACCGCTTTGCTCAAGTTCTTGGTGAAGACGTCAGCCAGACTCTCCTTTGTAGGATGCAGACCAAGCATGTCAAACTCGCGGCCCGCGGGTCTCATGCGGCCCACAACGAATAAATTTGCGGCCCACCAGACAATATATTTTAATTTAAAAAATTTTATAAATTAAAAAAAAAATTAATAAAAATTTGTGGCCTAATTTTTAAAATTGTAATTATACATAATTTATTTATTAATAACGAACCACTGGTCGCCATACATAAGTCGTAAGTTTTGATAATATTATACCTACATACATAACGTATGTACATCGCCATAAGTATTGTGTGCCTTAAAGTTTAAAGAAAATATTCTTTCGGAGTACTAGAAAAAAATATTTTTTTTAAGTTACGTTCAATAATTTGTGCAGTTATTCTGTGTCTGGTAAGTTAAAAAATATTAATTAAAAAAAAAATTAATATACGTTTTATTATTTTGTGTTAGCGATTACTAATTATTTTTTCAGACCTTTGTATTCAATATGTCTTCCTCAAAACCAAGTGGCAGTAAAACTAAACGAAAAATTGCTGACGAACATAGGAATTTTCAAGAAAAGTGGGAATTAGAGTATTTTTGCTCTGAAGTAAAAGATACAATCATCTGCTTGATATGTAATAATGCTATTAGTGACCCAAAATTATTTACTTTCTTTTTTCTTATTAGTATTTTTTAAAATAAACCTACATAAATGTCACTATAAAAATTTAATTACTTGTTTTCTTTTTTTGCGGCCCACATAATCTTATTACTTTTTTATTTGGCCCGTGTTAGGATTTGAGTTTGACATGCTTGATGTAGACAATCTTGACCTCTCCGTTGATTATTCTTTCCCTGATATGATAGAATCTTATGTAAATGTTTTTGAATTTGTTTTTTCTACACTTTTTTTTTGTAAAAGCTTATTTCGTATTTATTATCGCAATGAATTATCACGGGAAACGCAAAATTCGATAATAATTTAAAATCTCAGCATGGTAGCGATCATATCTGCTTCTTTAGTGGTTTGAGATAACGCTAGATATTCTGCCTCCATTGTGGAAAGTGAGATACACTTCTGTTTTCTTGTCTTCCATATGACTAAAGCGTGTCCTATAGTGATAGCGGTCCCACTATTGGACCGTCTGTCATCGCTAGCCCAACAATCTACGTCACCGTATACACAAACATCATTGGAATCAGTCTGAAGATATACAAGCGATAAATTTACGCCGCCACGTAAATATCTTAAGACGTGTTTGGAAGCTTGCCAATGTTGACGTCCAGAGTTGCTGACGAATTGAGATAATCTCGTAACAGAAAACATTAAGTCTGGTGGCCTAGTACAATTCGCAAGATAAAGGAGCGACCCGATTAGTTCCCTATATGGAATAGCTTTCATCCTCTCTTTCTCTTCTTCATCTGTGGGGCAATCTCTTTTTGATATTGGGAAACCAATGTCTAATGGTGTGGATACTGGTCGACATTAAACCATTTTGAATCTTTGTAAGATTGATTTAGCATACTTACTCTGAGATTGTACTATAGTCTTCTTATTTGGATAGGCAATCTGAACTCCCAGGAAATTCATGATCGCTCCCTAATTTTTAACTCTGAACCTTTCATTGATCTTCCGTTCTATATTCTGTAAAATCTCCTCACTCTCACCAAATAAGGCCAGATCATCTACATAAATAGCAATAATTGCTTTATAAAGAAATGTATAAATACAATTGCAGGATGCTAGTTTTGTAAATCCCATTACATGTAAAACACGATCAAGTGTAGGTTCCTATTCCGACCCGATTGTCGCAACAATTCGTTATCTTTCCTCTCGACTCCTTCTGGCAAAAGCATGTGTATATCTCTTCTTCTAAGTTATCATATAGATAAGTGTTATCTACGTCGAGATGTCTATTGTACCATTTCATGTTCAAAGTTAACGCTATTAGAACTTTATAGCTCAATCATAATAACAGGTGCACAAGTTTCCTGGAAATCGACTCCTTGTCTCTGTGAGAAACCTCTAGCTACAGTGCATTAAAACGCTCTATGTTTTCCGCTTTCAAAGTTCACCTTATACACCCATCTGCTGCTAATCTGTTTCTTTCCCGGCGGTAATGTTGATAATTCCCAAGTTCCTGAAGCACTCTCTAAGCTCATCGTCATCGTGCTCTTCTTCAATACACAACTTCGGGAGATTGGACTGTTCCTTCAAAACTTTGCGGCTCGGTAACATCTAAAATATTCAACTCTATTCTCGGTTTACCTTTCCTCCCATATGGATTTCGAACGATGTTTTTAGAAGTGGAGGGTTGTGGCAAAGTGTCCTCTACCTCTCACTGAATCCAAATTACTCGGTAATTCATTCTCGATTTCTATTTCGTTATCATCAGGTTCTAGACAAACGTGGTTATATCTTTCCGGTTCTGTCTCTTCTACGATCTTAGTCCACCTTAGTCCAATTGTAGACTCATCGAATCTAACATGTTTTTTTTCAATCGCCTTTTATGATTCGGGACACCAGAGACGATACCCTCGGGTTATCGTGGGTATATAACATTAAGTTAGTTATAAGCATAGTATTTTAATTATTATAGGGGTCTCTCTCTCGGTGGAAGGATAGTCTAAACCTTTGGTTTTCGACCGCTACGACCCGTGTTCGATTCCCTCATTGGGCACTTTGATTAAAAAAATAATAATAACTGCTCCAATGGGCCCCGATTCTTTCAAAATTCCAACCCCACCAGCGAGTGCAAGTAACCAAACGGGCTCTGGCACATTTGTAAGTGCAAAGTCGAACTGCTTTTCACATATGTAGACATATAGTGAGTGCACTTACAGTAAAAAGCAGTCGCCTTCTTCTACTCACCATGATTATCATGGCCTGTATCACGTGTACTTGGGATAAGCAAAAAAAAAAATAAATAAATAAAATTAATTATAGAATTTATTATTTTGGAACTTAGATTAGGTTCGTTATAGGGGTAGTTCGTTTTTTTATATTTAAAAAATAGCAAAGTTCGTTATAACAATTATATTTTTAATGGAATGGATTTAGGGATTAACTTAGGTTCGTTATAAGGGAAGGTTCACTCTTCTATCCCCAGTTCGTTTTAGCGAGGTTTTACTGTATTTTTTTTTATCGTAAAGATAGAGGCTGCCTAGCCGGAATACATAGTTCTTCAAATTAAAGATACTTCGGCCAGTAAATCTATTTTACTGTCTCGACAAAAATATTTTGTTCGCTCCTGACGAGGACAAAATATTTTTGTTGAAACGTCGAGGTAATAAAAAAGTTTTACTGGCCGAAGTATCTTTAAATTGAAGAACTATGTATTTTTTTATTTTTAGTTATTCAAAAGAGTGAGTGGAGGATTTTTTTCAACTTCTTATACTGTAAATGCCAATCAGTACAGATGTGTGTCCA
>CP092866.1:25372704-25503652 GCA_030710605.1 Cordylochernes scorpioides | reverse complement strand
TAAATTTAGACTTCAATTTTCAAACTATAATATAAATGCTGATTTATCAAATTATCGAGGAAGTTTACTCTGAGAGATCCAACTTCAAAAGTGTCTCTCTCTCTCTCTCTCTCTATACAGAAACCTTTAAAAAAAATTAAACTCATTATTTCAAGCATGATTCAAAGAGAAAAGAATTACTCAATATATACCACGTGGTATCGCTGATAGATGAAACAAGATATCAATGTGCTGACAATAACGCTGTGAAACTATAGCTACCCATATAGAAAGACCAGTTCATCAAATTTATTGAAATATTATTGGACGAAATTATACTAGATACCAGATTCAAGAAACAAAGACCGTCAGAAATAAACTGATTTGAAGAATAATTTTCTATTATACTATGGCTTTATAAAGATAAAGGTCGCCTCTCCCGTCAAAATGGACGTCAAAGCTAGATGCCATCTATTGACCGTTGCTACAAACTAGAGGCCTCAGGTCGGTGACAAAGCCACAACACCAGCTTTGGAGAACTGAGAAGCGTCCACCTAGATCAATATGCTCCCGGAAAAATTTCCATCTATATACTATGGCTGTCAGAAATTTATGCAAATCAGAATTCCTAATCTCATTAGTGCTTTTATAATTAAATGCAAAAAAATGTTCGCCAATTAAGAAACAAATAATCACTTCCTGTAGAAGATGTCCAATGTAAAGACAATTTTGACGAAGTTACGACCATCAATTAGTAAATTTATTATTGAACGTCTATCTCTTTTGATAAGAATACTTTGTACGAATTTCATCTATTTTTCAGGAACAAATCAAGCTCTCAATATTGGAGAAGGGTTTAACCATCAAAAATTGCTATAGAAACGAAACTTAAATATAATATATAAACACGAAAACCTCTTGAATATATATATAGTAGGATGTAATGAAATCTAAGCCGCCCCTGTATTGATGAGGGCCAAAGCCTGAAACCATGGTATACAGGTTGGTTTTTGTCTGAATTTATCAAAACTGGTGTCCTGGCTCATTCTTTATCAACATTAGTAAAGTTTTCTACTAGGGCAATGCACAATGCAACGTTCTGATGCACAAATGGAAGTAGAATGTTTGATACATGATTATCATTCACCCGCAAATTTATATAGAATATTTATGTCGACTGGGCTGAAATATCTGGCCCTTGGCATAGAACGCGTAGAAATTAGGTGAGCCCAAGCTGCAAAATTTGACCCTCGGCATAGTCCAAGTTGAACTCTTCTAGGAAGAATCAGGGGGGTTTACACTATCTAGCCCTCGGCATTGGCAAAATTAAACTCTCATATGAAGTGCAAGATCTCGCCTTTGGCCTAGGATGCGTAGAAATGTATTAGGCGGGCCCAAGCTTCAAAATTTGACCCACCGCATAGTTCAAGTTGAACTCTTCTATGAAGCATCATGGGGGCTATACAATCTAGGTCTCAATATTTGCCGATATCCAGTGCCAAAGCTAAGAGATCTGGACCATGGCATGAGCCCCATGGAAACTTCTTGAGTGACTCAAGAGGAGCAAAATATAGCCTTCAGCATCGCCATATGGAAGTTACATCGCAATGTCAGAGCTGCAGAATCTGGTTCTTTGGCTGCATGGAATTATCTTGGGCTGCAACATCTGGCCCTTAGGACATATGAAGAACTCTTCTACGGCGGTCAATGCTCCAACACATCTGAACCTCTGCATAGATTGCTTGAAAACAAAAATAAGAAAAAACAAGATCAGGAAGTATGCCTTTTTTTAAATCATATACACACTCATGAATAAAACTTAAGGAAGCTGTACCGTTTAGCATGTATATCAGTATCCAGACAATAACTCTGAAAGATATTTGATACACAGTGACCTTTATTGAATACACACGATATAACCAATTGTGAACAAAATTGCCTCTGTCCTCTTTTTCTTCAAAAAAAAAATAATAATAGACGGCCAACAACATCACAAAATGAAACTTTCTCGGTTTTGTCCATAAGTGTCAATGCTCCAAAAGATCTGAACCTCTGCATAGATTGCTTGAAAACAAAAATAAGAAAAAACAAGATCAGGAAGTATGCCTTTTTTAAAATCATATACACACTCATGAACAAAACTTAAGGAAGTTGTACCGTTTAGCATGTATATCAGTATCCAGACAATAACTCTGAAAGATATTTGATACACAGTGACCTTTATTGAAGACACAGGAAATAACCAAGTGTGAACAAAATTGCTTTTGTCTCCTTCAAAAAAAAATATAGACGGCCGGCAACATATATATACAACATATATCCAAGCTTGAAAAAAAAATACAAAAATGAAATTGTACTGGGATCAGGTGTATATTAAGAGAAAGGCATCATCTGATTGTGAAACTGAAAGTTGCTAATGGCTTGTATCATCTGATAGAATAAATACATCCACTAATCATTGATTTTTAAAAATTATTCTGGGATATATTTGGACAATATTGTAGAAAATAATTAAAAATCAACCATTAGTTTATATTTATTCCGATAGATGGCGCAAGCCATCAGCAACTTTTAGTTGTATGATCAAGAGCTGCCTTTATATATATATACATATTTATGTTTAATAGAAAGTAATAACGTGCCATATACATATAGGAAAGGAAAGCATCAAATTACAAAACTATTTTAGAGGCGTAATATACTTTTTAAAATAAAACAATTTTTACTGTCCTTACTGCAATGGAAAAATTAAAGGGAGGGCCTGGCTCATCAGTGGTGAACCCTCCCAGCGGTTTCACCAGTTTAATCTACCATACCGCTGTTATATTGCATTTTTGGAACTTCCTTTTATAGTTGACTGTTGTAAGACTCTTGGAATGGGTATTTTAGAAGAACTATGGACATAAGCTTTTAGGACAGCAGAATTAAATATAATTTTAAATATAAAAGCATCAAAGCACCAATGTTTCTTTTACACATAATACAAACTTCTCCTATCCTTACTGCGACGAAAAATAATGTCCATAGTTTGATTGAATACTATTTCTAAGATTCCACCGTTCAGTATAGCATATATAAGCAGAATGATCCAATACAACATACAAGTCGGTGGACAAGTGGGTAACACCCTCGATTCCCGACAGCCATGAACCGGGATTGAATCCCGCGTTAACATTTTGTTTAATATGTGAATAACCTTCACATATTATTCACTGTTTCAATTATCATAAACTAGGTTGCTCTTGTTGAGCGGTACCTAATAAAGTGATTTTGAAACGTACCGATCCAATACAGTATTAGAGCTCTAAAAGAAGCGGTCGGGTAGATTATATTGGAGAAACCTCTGGGAAGGTTCACCACTGATGAGTCAAGCCCTCCCAATATTATTCATCGCAGTAAGGACAGTAGAAGTTTTTGTCTTATGTATAAAATAAATATTCATGCTTTAATGATTTCATTTCTTATATATTTATTTGTGTCCTATCCCCACACGTGACAGGAATTAAATTCACGTTAAGACAATATTGAGGCCAAACTTACCTAAGTTCAATGATTTGTTGACAAAGAAGCCATTGTCCCTGAGTACACGATCACGGAAAGTCCTTGAGGACAATTAAGTGTTGATGAAGCTTATGCAAGAGCTTCTTGATATCACGCAGTCTTCCCTCTCTCTCTCATTGCTATCCGAAACAAAGGTCGCTTTAAAAGTTTTGCGGTCAAATGAACGTGTACTTAGAATATCATCAATAACTTTTCGCTCGTTATCGCTAAAACTTTAAACACTTTTAACACGATAATTTTTTATATAATTAAAATTTATTTTCGACAGTCCTAATCCTTGAAAGATTAAATATTGAAAGAGGGAGGATATGGCTCATCTCTCTCTCTCTCTCTCTCTCAATGGTGAACCCTCCCAGCGGTTTCGCCATTTTAATCTCAAGACCAACTTACCATTGTATTGGACTCTTGTTCTTTTCCAAAATCACTTTATTAGGTACCGCTCACCAATAGCAACCTAGTTTATGATAATTGAAACAGTGAATAATATGTGAAGGTTATTCACATATTAAAACAAGGGGTCTAAAGTGGGATTCGATCCCGGTTCATGGCTGTCGGGAATCGAGGGTGTTACCCACTCTATATTGGACTGGTTCAAATTCACATTAATAGGTACCGCTCAGCAAGAGCAACCTAGTTCATGATAATTGAAACAGTGAATAATAAGTGAAGTTTATTCACATATTAAACAAATTTTAAAGCGGGATTCAATCCCGGTTCATGACTGTCGGGAATCGAGGGTGTTACCCACTCGTCCACCGACTTTTATGTTATCTATATTGGACTCAATTTCTTATATACCCTGCATTTACTATTGGATACAGTAAATTGGTGTTTTTAATGAACTATGGACACAGGCTTCCAGCCATTCGAGCAATGTTCTTCCACAAAATCACAAATAAGCCTGTTAGACAACATTTAAAATATTTTCTCATCAATAACTTTTCGCCCTTTATCGCTTAAAATAATAAAAAAATATAAAGATGATTATTTTTAAATATAAAATTAAAATTAATTTCTACAGTCCTGATCCTTCAATGATTAAATATTGAAAGAGAGAGAGTAATCCCAGTGTGGTGCGCCATTTTAATCTCCAGACCGCTTATAACGCATATAAATACATGTATTTATAATTTTAAGACGAGTAATCCTTTCAATATATTATAATAACGAATAAAATCAAAAAGGATAAGTTTCTTTATTTGTAAAATTGATTCGAGCTTTCGGGCGTAAACAGCCCTTCTACAGGAATATTGGAAACAATTTCAAGTAGAAATGTTTGTAAAATTGATTCGAGCTTTCGGGCGTAAACAGCCCTTCTACATGTTTCCAATATTCCTGTAGAAGGGCTGTTTACGCCCGAAAGCTCGAATCAATTTTACAAATAAAGAAACTTATCCTTTTTGATTTTATTCGTTATTATAAATATTTATAATAAAAAAGGACACCTCTGCCGTCAAAATAGACATTAAAACTATGCGACATCTATTGACCGTCTCCGCAAACTAGCGGAATCAGGTCGGTGACAAAGCCACAACACCAAATGTCCCTCGTCAGTCTAGGGCGAACTTTATTTCAAGTGATCCACAAGGGTTAAAATTTAATTTTCAGAATTTAACAAAGAGGTGTTTAGCTGGTAAAGTAGCTACAGACCAATTCCATGGCCAAAATATATAATATATGGCGCTTAGTTTTAGCGTCTATTTTACCGAGCGAGGTGATTTTTTTAATAGATCAATATATATCCTTCCAGAGTAAATTTTTTTCATTTACAAATACATATTCTATATTAATATGATGCATTAGCGTGCCATCTGTTATGAAAATAGACGATCGTTGATATCAAAGAATTTCCACTTCTTTAAGTTTTGTCAATGAATTTGCATATAAACATATACACAATTATAGATGGAAAATTTGCCGGAAGGAAATTGATCCATAGAAGCATAGGGCGCCTCTCCCGTCAAAATAAACGTCAAAAACCTGACGCCATCTATTGAATTTTCCATCTATATTCTAGCCATAGATTTGACCCAGCCACCTTTTCCAGCAAAACACCTCTTTGGTAGATTGTGAAAATTCCATTAGATCCCGTGTGGATCTCATGTAATAAAGTCCGCCCTAGACTGACGAGGGCCATTAGCCCGAAACCATGGTCTCTAGGTGGACGCTTATCAGTTTGCCAAAGTTGGTGTTGTGGCTTTGTCACCGACCCGAGGCCGCTAGTTGCGGCGACGGTCAATAGATGGCGTCAGATTTTGACGTTTATTTTGACGGGAGAGGCGCCCTATGCTTCTATACACAATTATGTAAATATGTATGTACATATATGTATTCATATGTGAATAGCATATGTAAATTTTGAACTATTTTTGTTGCGTATGATTCTTTTAAAAATAAATCAATTTTCAACTGTCCTTACTGCAATGCTAAAATAATGGGAGAACCTGGCTCATCAATGATGAACATTATATATTTATATGTATTTCTACTGTTCTCAAAGCTTATGTCCATAGTACATTTAAAATACCCTTTCCAAGAGTCTAGCTTCATTATCAGTATAAATTTAAAACTGCAAAATGCAATATTACAGCGGTCTGATAGATTAAACTGGCGAAACCGCTGGGATTGTTCACTACTGATGATCCAGGCTCTCCCATTATTTTATCATTGCAGTAAGGGCAGTAGAAACTTGCTTTATTTTTTAAAGAATCATACGCATCAAAAATATTTCAAATTTTTTAATATGCTATTCACATATAAATATCAACTATTCTCGTTGATTTTTAATTATTCCAGAATTGGCCAAATACCCATTCTTGATTAATCAAGAAAAGCTAACCACGGACGCGTTTCGGGCTGTTGGCCCTCATCAGCGTGGTGCAAGCTGTACCTCAACGACCAAAAAATTGGTCATCAAGGCATCCTGAAAAATCATGAAACGGGTAGTTAAGGCCAGATTTGCGTGAGAACGCGACACAATGTGATAAAATAGTACAAATGTGATATTGTACTGGGATAAGGTTCAAAAATATGTACATACATATTTACATAATTGTGTATATGCAAACTCATTGACAAAACTTAAGGAAGTGGAAATTCTTTGATATCGACATTCGTCTATTTTTTTATTTTATTTAAGAAGATAGAGACAATTTTGTTCACACTTGGTATCTCATGTGTCTTCAATAAAAGTCACTGTGTATCAAATATCTCTCGGAGTTATTGTCTGAATCCCGATATAATTGCTAAAAGGTACAACTTCCTTAAGTTTTGTCCATGAGTGTATATATACATATTAAACTTCCTCTTATCTTATAGAAACCCCATACCAAAATATTTGACATCCTATATTTAATTTCAAAATCTTTATAACAGGAAATTTCAATACGTGAAGGAACGTTGTTTTACAGGGTAACAGTGCCATCTACCTCTGGTTTTATAAACTATTTTACATTTATTCTTTTTATTTCGCGTTTCTCATTTTTTTTCTAATGAATATATCATATTTTTCATTCTATGAAAAAGTTTTTATTTACTTTTAATTTAATTTTTTTTTTTTCAGAATATTATTTTAGAGAAACAATTTTATTAATTTTTATAACTATTTATGTTGGTTTCTATGATATTAATAATAAATTTAAAATATATATATATATATTATCTTTAAAAAAGTATCAACAACGTTTTACAAAAAAAAAAAAAGAATACATAATAAGTCGGTGGATGAGAGGGTAACACGTTCGATTCCCGACAGTCATGAACCGGGATTGAATCCCGCGTTAAAATTTGTTTAATATGTGAATAACCTTCACATATTATTCACTGTTTCAATTATCACGAACTAGGTTGCTCTTGTTAAGCGGTACCTATTAATGTGATTTGAACCAAAAAAAGTGAAAAATATATTTAGGCGTAAATGTCATATAAATGAAAAATTATTTTATATTTTGAAATTAAATTAAAGAAATCCAATTTGCTTTCTGTGAGTTATATACATCTAAATGTAACTAAACTGAATATAGGCACAAATACTTCAATATCGCGTCTTGTTGGTTAGTAAATATATAAATAAATATTTGAGTTCGAAGCTATTATAGACGCGTATTATTTTTTTGCAAAAATTAAACAATTCTACTGCCTTAAATGCAATGGAAAAATTAATGGGAGGGCCTGGCTCATCAGTGGTGAACCCTCCCAGCGGTTTCGCCAGTTTAATCTACCATACCGCTGTTATACTGGCGATTAAACTGGCGAAACCCTTAGGAGGGTTCACCACTGATGAGCCAGACCCTCCCATTAATTTTTCGTTGCACTAAGGGCAGTATAAATTGTTTAATTTTTTTGAAAATAATAATACGCGTCTATATGTAATATGTGATATTGTACTGAGATAAGGTTCATAAAAAAAAAAGCCCGAAACGTATATAATACGATAAAGGAAATATTTTGAAACTTATTAAACTTATATAGGAGTCTATCGAACTCATACTAAAATGGAAGTGGCAAGGCGGCTTGTGGCAAATTCTATGCCCATAATAATTCTCAAGAGATTTGTGGATCTTATGAAACCAATGTCCATCCAGGACTAACGAAATCCACAGTCCCAAACCATGGTCTCCAAACGGGCCTTCTGAATTTGCCATTGAGCTGAGTTTACAGAGACGGATGGTTTTTTTAACGTCTATTTTGACGGGAGGGGTAATCTCTTCATTTTTAGATCAATTCCCTTCCGGCAAAGTCATTTCGAATTTTCATAATAGATGGCGCGTTATCACAAAAATATTAGAGTATTCAAAAGGCATAAATAGTAGAGTGCCATATCAATCAATTATTTATAATTAGTTATGTTTCATTTGCTATAAATGATAATTTATACTACTGAAAACGGCAAAGGTTGAAATATTTGAAGTAGAAGATTCATCAGTTGTGAATCCTCTCAGTAGTTTCATTAAACCAACACATGCAACACCATGACATATCTACCATCGTAACGAATTGTCTTTATTAGTGTTTTTTATATGTTTTGTCATTTAAATTTTTATATCGAAAGTATATACAGTAAAAGAGAGGACTAGAGGATACCTTTCTACAAAAAAAAAAAAAAGTTTTCCTCAACAAACTTTCCCTAAAGGACACTTTGACTCTGCAGCTAAGTGCCTTTTACCGAATGGTTCTACTGTACAATCAAATATAAACAATGTGAAAAATAGTACAAATGTGATATTGTACTGGGATAAGGTTCATAAAAAGCCCGAAACGCGTATATAATACGATAAATAAAATATTTTGAAACTTATTAAACTTATATAGGAGTCTATCGAACTCACACTTTGTGAAAATGGGAATTTTGCCGGAAGGGAATTGATCTAAAAATGAAAGAGATTACTTCTCCAGTTAAAATAAAGGTAAAAATCCATGCACCATCCGTCTCTGTAAACTCAGCTCAATGGAAAATTCAGAAGGCTCATTTGGAGACCATGGTTTTGGGCTATGGATTTCGTTAGTCATGGGTGAACATGGGTTTCATGAGATCCACAACTCTGTTCAGAATTATGCTAGCCATGGATTGGCCATAGAAGCCGCCTTGCCACTTCCACAATAGTATCTAACAATGTAGGGTAATACTTATAATGTAAGTGGAGTCCCCAAGTAAGAAGGTCTACATTGTGTTCAGAATCGTTTCTGTCCATTTTAACTCTAAATATTATTGAAAATAGTACAAAAATGAAATTGTACATGGTTCAGGTGGATAAATTAAGAAAATTACATCTCCTGATAGTGCAAATAGAAGTTGATGATGGCTTGCGCTATCTGTCGAATTAAATATCAGCTATCCGTTGATTTTTTTATTATTCCAGGATTGGCCAAATAACCATTCTTGATTAAGCAAGATGCCTTTTTCTTAATCTAAATATTGCCTTAGAGAGAGTTTGAATTGGATGGATTTTTCACTTCACTACAATATTATCTACCAATGTTTACCCTACCTATAGTGTTAGTGGAGCCAGTTCCCAAGTAGGAAGGTCTACATTGTGCCAGAACAGCTCTGTCCATTTTAACTCTAAATATTATGTTATAGAAGTTTTTGAATTAAAAAGATGGAATAACCACATCTACAATAGTATATTTACCAATGTTAGAGAAACCAGTCTCCAAGTAGGAAGGTCTACACATTGTGCCAGAATAGTTTCTGTCTATTTCAACTCTAAAAATTGTATAAGAAGAAGTTTGAATATGATTTATATTCCCCATCTACAATAGTATATCTACGAGTGGAGCCAGTCTCCAAGTAGGAAGGTCTACACATTGTGCCAGAATAGTTTCTGTCTATTTCAACTCTAAATATTATGTTAAATAGAGTTTTTTTAATAGGATGAATTTTCCACTTTACTACAATAGAATATCTACGAGTGTTAGAGGAACCAGTCTCCAAGTAGGAAGGTCTACATTGTGCCATAATGGTGTTCTATCTATTTCAACTCTAAATATTGTTAGATAGAGTTTGAAAAAGATGTATATTCCACATCTACAATAGTATATCTACCAGTGTTAGAGGAGCCAGTATCCAAGTATGAAGGTCTACATTGTGTCAGAACAGCTCTGTCCATTTCAACTCTAAATATTGTTAGATAAAGTTTGAAAAACATGTATATTCCCCATCTACAATAGTATATCTACGAGTGAAGCCAGTCTCCAAGTAGGAAGGTCTACATTGTGCCAGTCCATTTCAACTCTAAATATATTGTTAGATAAAGTTTGAAAAAGATATATATTCCCCATCTACAATAGTATATCTACGAGTGAAGCCAGTCTCCATGTAGAAAGGTCTACATTGTGCCAGTCCATTTCAACTCTAAATATTGTTAGATAAAGTTTGAAAAAGATATATATTCCCCATCTACAATAGTATATCTACGAGTGAAGCCAGTATCCAAGTAGGAAGGTCTACATTGTGTCAGAACAGCTCTGTCCATTTCAACTCTAAATATTGTTAGATAAAGTTTGAAAAAGATATATATTCCCCATCTACAATAGTATATCTACGAGTGGAGCCAGTCTCCAAGTAGGAAGGTCTACATTGAGCCAGAATAGTGCTCTGTCTATTTCAACTCTAAATATTATGTTAAATAGAGTTTTTTTAATAGGATGAATTTTCACTTCACTACAATAGTATATCTACGAGTGTTAGAGGAACCAGTCTCCTAGTAGGAAGGTCTACATTGTACCAGAATAGCTCTGTCTATTTCAACTCTAAATATTGTATTATAGAGAGAGTTTGAAAAATATGTATTTTTCACATCTACAATAGTATATCTACGAGCGTTAGTGGAGCGCCAGTCTCCAAGTTGGATCTAGGAAGTAGTATCTCTGTCCATTTCAACTCTAAATATTATTTTATAGAGATTTTGAAAAATATGTATATTCCACATCTACAATGGTATATCTACCAGTAGAGCCAGTCTCCAAGTAGGAAGGTCTACATTGCGCCAGAATAGCTCTGTCCATTTCAACTCTAAATATTGTTAGATAAAGTTTGAAAAAGATATATATTCCCCATCTACAATAGTATATCTACGAGTGAAGCCAGTCTCCAAGTAGGAAGGTCTACATTGTGCCAGTCCATTTCAACTCTAAATATTGTTAGATAAAGTTTGAAAAAGATATATATTCCCCATCTACAATAGTATATCTACGAGTGAAGCCAGTCTCCAAGTAGAAAGGTCTACATTGTGCCAGTCCATTTCAACTCTAAATATTGTTAGATAAAGTTTGAAAAAGATATATATTCCCCATCTACAATAGTATATCTACGAGTGAAGCCAGTATCCAAGTAGGAAGGTCTACATTGTGTCAGAACAGCTCTGTCCATTTCAACTCTAAATATTGTTAGATAAAGTTTGAAAAAGATATATATTCCCCATCTACAATAGTATATCTACGAGTGGAGCCAGTCTCCAAGTAGGAAGGTCTACATTGAGCCAGAATAGTGCTCTGTCTATTTCAACTCTAAATATTATGTTAAATAGAGTTTTTTTAATAGGATGAATTTTCACTTCACTACAATAGTATATCTACGAGTGTTAGAGGAACCAGTCTCCTAGTAGGAAGGTCTACATTGTACCAGAATAGCTCTGTCTATTTCAACTCTAAATATTGTATTATAGAGAGAGTTTGAAAAATATGTATTTTTCACATCTACAATAGTATATCTACGAGCGTTAGTGGAGCGCCAGTCTCCAAGTAGGATCTAGGAAGTAGTATCTCTGTCCATTTCAACTCTAAATATTATTTTATAGAGATTTTGAAAAATATGTATATTCCACATCTACAATGGTATATCTACCAGTAGAGCCAGTCTCCAAGTAGGAAGGTCTACATTGCGCCAGAATAGCTCTGTCCATTTCAACTCTAAATATTGTTAGATAAAGTTTGAAAAAGATATATATTCCCCATCTACAATAGTATATCTACGAGTGAAGCCAGTCTCCAAGTAGGAAGGTCTACATTGTGCCAGTCCATTTCAACTCTAAATATTGTTAGATAAAGTTTGAAAAAGATATATATTCCCCATCTACAATAGTATATCTACGAGTGAAGCCAGTCTCCAAGTAGGAAGGTCTACATTGCGCCAGAATAGCTCTGTCCATTTCAACTCTAAATATTGTTAGATAAAGTTTGAAAAACATGTATATTCCCCATCTACAATGGTATATCTACCAATAGAGCCAGTCTCCAAGTAGGAAGGTCTACATTGTGCCAGTCCATTTCAACTCTAAATATTGTTAGATAGAGTTTGAAAAAGATGTATATTCCCCATCTACAATAGTATATCTACCAGTATTAGAGGAGCCAGTCTCCAAGTAGGAAGGTCTACATTGAGCCAGAATAGTGCTCTGTCTATTTCAACTCTAAATATTATGTTAAATAGAGTTTTTTTAATAGGATGAATTTTCACTTCACTACAATAGTATATCTACGAGTGTTAGAGGAACCAGTCTCCTAGTAGGAAGGTCTACATTGTACCAGAATAGCTCTGTCTATTTCAACTCTAAATATTGTATTATAGAGAGAGTTTGAAAAATATGTATTTTTCACATCTACAATAGTATATCTACGAGCGTTAGTGGAGCGCCAGTCTCCAAGTAGGATCTAGGAAGTAGTATCTCTGTCCATTTCAACTCTAAATATTATTTTATAGAGATTTTGAAAAATATGTATATTCCACATCTACAATGGTATATCTACCAGTAGAGCCAGTCTCCAAGTAGGAAGGTCTACATTGTGTCAGTCCATTTCAACTCTAAATATTGTTAGATAAAGTTTTAAAATGATGTATATTCCCCATCTACAATAGTATATCTACGAGTGAAGCCAGTCTCCAAGTAGGAAGGTCTACATTGTGCCAGTCCATTTCAACTCTAAATATTGTTAGATAAAGTTTGAAAAAGATGTATATTCCACATCTACAATGGTATATCTACCAGTAGAGCCAGTCTCCAAGTAGGAAGGTCTACATTGCGCCAGAATAGCTCTGTCCATTTCAACTCTAAATATTGTTAGATAAAGTTTGAAAAACATGTATATTCCCCATCTACAATAGTATATCTACGAGTGAAGCCAGTCTCCAAGTAGAAAGGTCTACATTGTGCCAGTCCATTTTAACTCTAAATATTGTTAGATAAAGTTTTAAAATGATGTATATTCCCCATCTACAATAGTATATCTACGAGTGAAGCCAGTCTCCAAGTAGAAAGGTCTACATTGTGCCAGTCCATTTTAACTCTAAATATTGTTAGATAAAGTTTTAAAATGATGTATATTCCCCATCTACAATAGTATATCTACGAGTGAAGCCAGTCTCCAAGTAGAAAGGTCTACATTGTGCCAGTCCATTTTAACTCTAAATATTGTTAGATAAAGTTTTAAAATGATGTATATTCCCCATCTACAATAGTATATCTATGAGTGAAGCCAGTCTCCAAGTAGGAAGGTCTACATTGTGCCAGTCCATTTCAACTCTAAATATTGTTAGATAAATTTGAAAAAGATGTATATTCCACATCTACAATGGTATATCTACCAGTAGAGCCAGTCTCCAAGTAGGAAGGTCTACATTGCGCCAGAATAGCTCTGTCCATTTCAACTCTAAATATTGTTAGATAAAGTTTGAAAAACATGTATATTCCCCATCTACAATAGTATATCTACGAGTGAAGCCAGTCTCCAAGTAGAAAGGTCTACATTGTGCCAGTCCATTTTAACTCTAAATATTGTTAGATAAAGTTTTAAAATGATGTATATTCCCCATCTACAATAGTATATCTACGAGTGAAGCCAGTCTCCAAGTAGAAAGGTCTACATTGTGCCAGTCCATTTTAACTCTAAATATTGTTAGATAAAGTTTTAAAATGATGTATATTCCCCATCTACAATAGTATATCTACGAGTGAAGCCAGTCTCCAAGTAGAAAGGTCTACATTGTGCCAGTCCATTTTAACTCTAAATATTGTTAGATAAAGTTTTAAAATGATGTATATTCCCCATCTACAATAGTATATCTACGAGTGAAGCCAGTCTCCAAGTAGGAAGGTCTACATTGTGCCAGTCCATTTCAACTCTAAATATTGTTAGATAAATTTGAAAAAGATGTATATTCCACATCTACAATGGTATATCTACCAGTAGAGCCAGTCTCCAAGTAGGAAGGTCTACATTGCGCCAGAATAGCTCTGTCCATTTCAACTCTAAATATTGTTAGATAAAGTTTGAAAAACATGTATATTCCCCATCTACAATAGTATATCTACGAGTGAAGCCAGTCTCCAAGTAGAAAGGTCTACATTGTGCCAGTCCATTTTAACTCTAAATATTGTTAGATAAAGTTTTAAAATGATGTATATTCCCCATCTACAAAAGTATATCTACGAGTGAAGCCAGTCTCCAAGTAGAAAGGTCTACATTGTGCCAGTCCATTTTAACTCTAAATATTGTTAGATAAAGTTTTAAAATGATGTATATTCCCCATCTACAATAGTATATCTACGAGTGAAGCCAGTCTCCAAGTAGAAAGGTCTACATTGTGCCAGTCCATTTTAACTCTAAATATTGTTAGATAAAGTTTTAAAATGATGTATATTCCCCATCTACAATAGTATATCTACGAGTGAAGCCAGTCTCCAAGTAGGAAGGTCTACATTGTGCCAGTCCATTTCAACTCTAAATATTGTTAGATAAATTTGAAAAAGATGTATATTCCACATCTACAATGGTATATCTACCAGTAGAGCCAGTCTCCAAGTAGGAAGGTCTACATTGCGCCAGAATAGCTCTGTCCATTTCAACTCTAAATATTGTTAGATAAAGTTTGAAAAACATGTATATTCCCCATCTACAATAGTATATCTACGAGTGAAGCCAGTCTCCAAGTAGAAAGGTCTACATTGTGCCAGTCCATTTTAACTCTAAATATTGTTAGATAAAGTTTTAAAATGATGTATATTCCCCATCTACAATAGTATATCTACGAGTGAAGCCAGTCTCCAAGTAGAAAGGTCTACATTGTGCCAGTCCATTTTAACTCTAAATATTGTTAGATAAAGTTTTAAAATGATGTATATTCCCCATCTACAATAGTATATCTACGAGTGAAGCCAGTCTCCAAGTAGGAAGGTCTACATTGTGCCAGTCCATTTCAACTCTAAATATTGTTAGATAAAGTTTTAAAATGATGTATATTCCCCATCTACAATAGTATATCTACGAGTGAAGCCAGTCTCCAAGTAGAAAGGTCTACATTGTGCCAGTCCATTTTAACTCTAAATATTGTTAGATAAAGTTTTAAAATGATGTATATTCCCCATCTACAATAGTATATCTACGAGTGAAGCCAGTCTCCAAGTAGGAAGGTCTACCCCGCCAGACTGTCTGGAGTCCATCACAATCTAGGTCGGCAGACGGCTAATTTACCGGGTAATGCAAATTTTGTGGGTCAACGGGCTGCTCATCAATAAAACCTCCGTGCTTACATAACGAAAGTGCCATCAGGACTTCCAGACGAAGCGATGGTTCTGTATTTTGCTCTTTTTTTGGAGCTTCCAGTCTGTGAATACAATAGCGTGATGGAGATCTTAGTGTACCATCCTTTTGGTGGGTCTCTGAATCAATTTTCACATATTCAGAAACATCTAGTGGTTTGAAATAAACGTTCTTCTCCTCTAATTTATAATTCAATAAAGCATACAGAGCTAAGTTTCATCATTTATTGTCATATGTAAAAAAATGTGAAAAAATGTATATGTAATAGAGTCAGTCATACTGTCAAATTATTTGACAAACATAGCAGTTTTAATCTTCTCAGTTATGCGGGAAGAATGTTGTTTATTTGTCAAGTGAACTGATCTCCCACGCCTTCTCATTGGACGAATGTGGCCATGTTTGTACATAAAAGAGGGTTGAAACGGAATGCGAGGAGTCGTGGAGTGGTGTTCGAGTTGAGACGCTTAAAGCGTTCTCTGTGTGCTTGTCTGGTGTTTCTCCTCGCATACCTGTGAAACCCCGGTCCGATCCCTACCAACGCTACAATAAAGCTAAGTACCTTTTTTATTTTATTTTACAAATCACTAGTTCTTATTTATTTCCTTTTTGTTGTTGGTATTGTACTCTTGAGTGTACGCTTTTCTGTGTATTAAGGTACATTTAATTTAGGCCCTAGCTTTTTCCTTTTTTTGTGTGTGTTAACACGCAAAAGAGATAACTTTTGTCAATACGATTTAAAATATGTAAATAAAATAAATTTAGCGTATATATTTACAATAAAACCTCCATGAGAGGACACTCACGCTAGAGAACACCTCTCTATAAAGGACAGTTTTCATTTGCAAAAATTACCATTTTTACTATTTAGCAACTCTCTGGTAAGAGGACACCTCTCCCTAAAGGACACTTTGGCTCTGCAATTAGGTGTTCTATACAGGGAGGTGGTTATACTGTATATGAAATAGATATTAAATTTTCGGTGTGTATACAAGTACTACTGTATACTTGTACTTAACTAGAAGGTATACTGCTAGTAGCTCCTGTTGAAGGACATGTTAACCCGAAAGCTGGGGAAATAAAATTATACAAGAAACTTAGCCTTGGATGCTTTATTAATTTTATTAGAAACATCTTTATAACTCTTGGATATAACATACAAGGAGAGAGAGAATGTTGACCAAGTTTTCGACTCTGTGTGTACATCTGTGAATAATTTTTTATTCAACAAATAATAGAAACGTTAATATTATATTGTCAAAGATCAAATATTCGAAATAAACTCTGAGAGAAGAATTACAAAAACAATAACAAGACTTAGAACAAAACACTATAAAGGAATGACAATACATCCAGATGACACAAGAGCCTATAAGACTTGCAACAATTGTCCTGGTGTGGAACTAACACCTACCCACATATTATCATGCCCAACAGCCTTGCAGAAAATTGACATGGAACCAGAGCAGCAGTTTTACCCACCCAAGATAGTGGACATTGTAACTTCTGTGATAGAGATGCATGGAGACATTTGAAGCTCTTCATTGGACACGACAACAACAGAAAATTGGCATGGATCCAGAGCAGCAGCTTTACACACCCAAGATAGAGGACATTGCGACTGCTGTGATAGAGATGCATGGAGATATCTGAGACTCTTCATTGGACACGACAACAACAACAAGACACAATATAATCTTTAGGTAAGGAGTTATTTTTCAATCAGTTTTGAATAATCGTAGGCCTAAAAGTTTCTCGTATATTTTCTCCAAGTACCTCAGGTACACCAGCACAACAATTTTCAATAGATCAACTTTTAGAACCAAGACTTGTTTAATCGTTGTTATTTATTTAGGAACCAATTTCATTTTTTTTCAATCATGATTTCTGCCTTATAACAAATCCTCATTAAGAAAAGGTATTTTTGGAAAGTACAAAGTTAAAAATTAGGGATTATTTTTGATGAATAAGATATATTTGTATGGTTGTATATAATTTTTTGACACAAGAAAATATAAGATAAAAAGGATTTATTGTGGAAGCGCTGGTAATCAAGATAAGTAGAAAATATTTGGAAAACGATTTTTGATGGAAATATTTTTAAGGTGCGAACTTTCTAGAATAATTGTACTTCACTCATATACAAAATTTAAGGAAGTGGAAATCTTTAATATCGCCGATCGTCTGTTTTATTTTTATTTTAATTTTTTTTTTTTTTTTGAGACAGGCAATTTCGTTCATACTTGGTTATCTCGTGTGTCTTCAATAAAGGTCACTGTGTATCAAACATCTTTCAGAGTTATTGTCTGAATCCCGATATCTTCTATATATATAAAAATGAATGTTTGTATGTTTGTCTGTTTGTTTGTTTGTTGGTTTGTATGTCCGGTATACAAATTCGCAGTAGTTCACTAATTCAAACCAAAATTTCCATACATAGGTAAAAAAAATACGGGGAAGACGATAGGCTATTTTAAAAAATATATAAATCAATTATTGAAACTATATATTTTTAGTCATAAAATGATGATGACGATATTGCTGTATCATGTTTGATTATTAGATACATAATTATATCGGGAAAAATTCCAAAAAGCAGAGACCACGGGTGAAACCAGTTCATTATTTTGTACGCAGGAACAAAATTCTAACAGAAAAAAACATTCATTCGAGCAGAAAACAAAAGCCAGATCATCTTTCTATAAAAATATCGCTTTTCAGACACAAAGTTTGGAGCGGGACGTTTCACAAAAGTGACATCCACGGTGCCAATTTATAATTGTAACGAATATTATTTGAATAAAAACATTTAATCGGGTAAAACCCGGGCGTTGCCCGGGTCATTCGGCTAGTACATGATAAAAGGTACAACTTCATTAAGTTTTGTTTATGAGTGTATAATCAATGGCGTTGTGATTATCTTCCTCAAGATACAAGTTATTCTTGCATTAAAAGAGATTGAGACTTATCTCGAAAGCTATCATCTGCAAGTACCATCTTGGTCTTGGGTTAGGTAACACCAGCCTCGACCTGCCCAAGGAAAGAACTCTCGCAGTCCATCGGTGGAGGAGTCTTTCCACTGTGGAGGTCACCAATGAAAGTATTGTATGAATTATTTTATTTTATTTCAACACACAAAACGCGATATTCCTGCTAGGGATAATTGCGTTGATTTACATTTTTTTAAAACAGAAACAGTTATAAACATATTATACAATAAAAAGTAAACAAAAATAAAAAGACAAACAATAATATATATACAGTAGAACTTGGATAATTCGAACTTCTTTAATTCGAATATTTATCTTGGTCCCTAGAATTTCCTATAAATAGAATTTCCGTTTTTAATTCGAATTTTTGGATAATTCGAATTTTTTTATGATCCCTTGGGGTTCGAATTATCCAAGTTCGACTGTATTAGGAACCTTTCAGGTTTGAAATATAATCACAAATATATTTACAAAAATAGTTAAATCTATGATAATTCTCTCTGCTATTTACAAATTGATATAGATCTACAACATTATTTATATTGTCTGTTGTCTAGCGGTGTATTTAATATATAATTGTATGAATTATAGAAATGCATATGTATAAGGGAAAAAATAAGAACAACATATTTCAAATAGTCAGGTGTTGATATTAAAAATAAACAAGGTATGTCCTGACCACTCATATGACCATTTTATATAGTAGACCGCCATCTAGTGGAACAAAAATCAACTAAACGTTGTTTTAGGTTTGTTCCATGATATATGGCCAACACATTTTCTTGATTTATCAATAATATTGATTGATTTATAAAGAAAATTGGTTGGCCAAATATCATAAAACAATTAAGACAAGTTCTGGTGGTGTTAGGTCTAAACCGTGGTTTAACGGGGAATGCTACATGGCTAAGAAAAATATGAAAGACAAACTCTATTTAACACAGAATAATATAGTTAACACAAAGCAATAACGCGCCATCTATATATATATAAAATGAAAGGGTTTAAAAGCACGAATGTTTCTTTTATACATAATACAAACTTCTACTGCCCTTACTGCGATGAAAAAATATATATTGGTAGGGCTTGGCTCATCAGTGGTGAACCCTCCATTGGCAAAACCGCTGGGAGGGTTCACCACTGATGAGCCAAGCCCTCCCAATATATTTTTTCATCGCAGTAAGGGCAGTAGAAGTTTGTATTATGTATAAAAGAAACATTCGTGCTTTTAAATCCTTTCATTTTATATGTATAGAATAATACAGATGAAAAAGATTTGTTTATCAAAAGCAAGAAATAATATAGATGGAAATTTTGCCGGTAGGATATTGATCTAAAAATACAAATTCCATACTAATTTGTATATATATACTTGAAATATAGATGAAATAATATTATAACTGAATTAAATGAATTTAAAAACATTTGCAGAGTTTCTTTATTCGGATATTGGGAGGCAAGCTTTCACGCGGTCTCACTTCATTAAAAAGACAATGGTCGCCTCTCTCGTCAAAATAGACGTCAAAGCTAGGCGCCATCTATTTACCGTTGCTGCAAATTAGAGACCATGGGGCTCTTTAGGTGGACGCTTCTCAGTTTGCCAAAGCTGGTGTTGTGGCTTTGTCACCGACCAGAGGCCGATAGTTTATAGCGACGGTCAATAGATGACGTTTATCTTTGACGTCTATTTTGACGGGAGAGGCGACCTTTGTCTTTTTAGATTAATAAAGAATATCTATCATTAATCAGATCAAAAACGAATTAATACTTTGAAGATATACAGAAGTCTCTTTATCATGCTAGAAACACTTCTCAATTTTAGAAGATAATAAAAAAAATGTAAGCAGAGACACCATCAAAGGCAATAATCTGATGTCTGAATATCATGAAACAAACCTAAAACAACGTTTAGTTTATTTTTTGTTCCACTAGATGGCGCTCTGCTATCTTTAAATATATGCCCATGTGAACGGTCAGGATGTGTATTTTTTGTTTTTAATAAGAATATATATATGAATAATTATCAATTATTTATTTATCATTTTATTTCTATGCTTCCTTGTTCCTTTTTCCAAAATCACTTTATTAGGTACCACTCAACAAGAGCAACCTAGTTTATGATATTTACAACAATGAATAATATGTGAAGGTTATTCACATATTAAACAAAATGTTAACGCAGGATTCGATCCCGGTTCATGACTGTCGGGAATCGAGGGTGTTACCCACTCGTCCACCGACTCTTTTATTTCTATGCTTATATATTACTAGAAGAATGACCCGTCTTCGCACGAGAATTCCCCCGAATGCAATTTCCTTCATACTGAAAATACATCAATAATAAATAGTAGAAGTGCCATAGAATAGCAATACAGAAGTAACATAATAAACCACAGGCAAAAAGTGTGTGTGATGGCAAAAATTGTATTATATTAGTGATTAGATATTTGATTTAATTATTTTTTTGCAATCCATTTAGTTGTTTCAAAATCAATATAGTTTAAATAGATGGCAGCTTTTCCACCCAACCCCCGAGGTACCCGCCTCAGCGCATTAACCCTTGAAATTGCCTGAGTTGAGTGAGTGACTGCGATGCTCATCTTCTCAGTAAGAATAAGAAAAAATAGGCTTATAAAAAATTTAATCCAAAATACTGGCATGTAAATATTTTTTTGTAAAAACTGAAAGAGCACATGGAAATTAGGCAGACATATGTTTGCTAATGACTGCGACTGCATTCTAAACGATTTTTTTAAGAGATAAAAAAACAAAGGCCAGAACAAAAATTAATAAAAAATACGAAAGCCATTATTTACATACAGTAACGCCAATTTTGTAAAAGTTTTTTTGGAATTGCTTTGTGTGCACTTACCGTAACTTAGTAATGTAAATTTCTCTCTCGCAAAACGCTCATTGGTCGCTTAATTGGCCTGGTGTTGTTACTTCGCCTCGTATTTACTCAGCGTAAAAAAAATGTTCTTCAAATGAAAAAATAAATAGCCAAAAATACTAATCAAAATGTAGCCGAAAATTTTCCTCAGGTTTATAAAAAGCGGCATGCAAAATTTGGTACCAATTGGTTCAGTAGTTTTTGAGTTTATCGCGAAACAGACATTGGCGTTAATATATAAGAGATAATATAAATTTATCACAATTATATTTTTTTAATTATGGAAAATTGCCGCCGAATAAATTCAGGACAAAATGTGAAATAACCTTTGGGGATCGTTTTCTTCATGTCACAAAATCCGACGAAGGTTTTATTTTGATGCTTCTTTATATGCTTCTAATATAAATACCCGACTTTTTTCACATGAAAAGTGTATTTACGCAAACTTGGCCTTAAATACCCATTTCTTGATTTCTCAGGAAGCCTCTAGGACCAAATTTTATTTTCACTCAGATATATCTAATTGCTCAATAACAGAAGATAAAATATTTTATTTTTTTCCTTTTTAGTGCATTTAAATGACAGCTTTTTTTAAAATGTATTTTTTATTTATTAATTATTTAGTTAGTTTTTAGTCATGATTATTTAAAAAAAAACACATTTTAAAAAGGAACATGAATATCCAGATTTCTAATTCGCTTGGAATCTTGAACAATCGCTGAAAAATCAATTCGCAAATTCCAACAGTTTCCGACTTCGTGCAACACATAAGATTTAAAAAGAAATATAGAAATTTGTTCATTCCTGGCCACTCCGACCACCCAGAAATCTGAAAATATGTACACTTGCATTTTTCATTGGACTGAGTGAGTGTTAAAAGTTTCATACTTCTATGTGATCTGGAAGCATCTTAAAATTAAGTTTACAATTTTGAAAGGCAATTTGGAAATTTGACCGTTCCTGGTCATTCTGACAACCGCGAAATCTGAATATTTGTCAACTTGCATTGTCATCGGGTTCTAACAAGTGTACAAAATTCGATATTTCTACGTGCTTTAGAAGTAGACTAAAAATAGATTACAAGATTTGTGAACAGACATATACAGCCAGACATGGAGACAAGTTGAATAAAAGCTTTTAATAATAAAAATAGAGGTAGGAATAAATTCAAATTTACATAGTTATTTAGGAAATATGTATATATAAGCTATAATTATTTTGATAGAATACAGTTAAACCTGTCTATAGCGCCACCTCAAATAGCGCCTTCATCTCTATAGCGCTCGATTTTAAATATGTAGTACGATGCGATTTACATTAAAAGTGACCTGTCTATAGCACCCCTTCTCTATAGCACCCTATTTTGTTGAGTCCCAAGAGGGGTCGCTATAGACAGGTTTAACTTTAGTTGAAACAGATATTGTCGATTGGTTTGCTTAGAATTTCGTAATAGTGATTACTGGTTACTATGGGGAAGATGAGAGGACATTTTTATCTTATAATGATGATTATGAATATGGTAGTGATGATAGGCTGATTCTGTGATTGGAGCGTTTCCACCTACAGTAGAACCACCTCCCTGTAATGGACACCTAATTGGAGAGCCAAAGTGTCTTTTAGGGAGAAGTGTCCTCTTACCGGAGAATTACTAAATAGTAAAAATGGTAATTTGTCAAGTGAAAGCTGTACTTTGTGGAGAGGTGTCTTCTAGCGTGAGTGTCATTTCATGGAAGTTCTACTGTATGTCTGTATGTTGATGACCCCTAGTGTAATATGGGTTAGTTGCTGGGCAGGAGACCTAGGAACCCATGGCAACTTCCTGCCCAGTCCGACGACGTAAATCACCCCCACCTACCTACCTACCTGCCCGACGGTGCCGCTGTCACTAGGGTCAGCGACCCCAGCGCCGCGCCGCGGGAATGTGGACCGGCGCCATCGTTACATAAAACTATGATTTGCATACCTCTTTTACATGTTGTACTGAGGTTTGCAATAAAAAGTTGCAATCATAAACCGATACGACGAATAGTAAGTACTGTAGATGTCATTCCGTTAATCTTGTCAAAATGTGTTACCTGATATACTGTATATAGAAACTAGATTTGCATAACTCTTTTATATGTTGTACTGAGGTTTTTGCAATATAAAGTTGCAATCTTATACCGATACAACGAATAGAAAGGACTGTGTATGTCATTGCGTTATTCTTGTCAAAATGTGTTACCTGATATATATAGGAACTATGATTTGCATACCCCTTTACATTTTGTACTGAGGTTTGCAATAAAAAGTTGCAATCATATACCGGTACAACGAATAGAAAAGACTGTGTATGTAATTACGTTAATCTTGTCAAAATGTGTTACCTGATATATATAGGAACTATGATTTGCATACCCCTTTACATTTTGAATATACTGAGGTTTGCAATAAAAATTTGCAATCTTATTCCGATATGACAAATAGAAAGGACTGTGTATGTAATTACGTTAATCTTGTCAAAATGTGCTACCTAATAGAAACTCCATGATAGAAACTCCTTGTATGTACTCTGCTATAAGATTCTGGAGCCGTAGGTTAGATCTACCTCACAGCGGGAAGGTTTGCTCTGGAAGTAGCGGTAGTTGGCTAGGGAGGGTTTCTCGGGAGGAGGGGCTCGGACAGTATTAGAGACAAAGACCAGTCTGGACTGTATAGGAGGGCAAATGGGAGGCAGGCGGCAGTGAGGCATTCAGTCCCGAAGGTAGAGGCTGGAGTCTGAGTCAATTTGTGTAGTTCTTAGACTGTGCTTTGGACGATATATATCCATTCCGCCTCAGTTCAAGGTGCGCATATATAAATCTACACAAACAAATGTTCTTCGCTTGGTTTTTACCCGGCGAAAGTTTGCCTAACAAACATTTGAAAAAAAATATTTTCGATCAAACATCTAATCTCTACCAAATACAGTTAAGCCTGTCTATAGCGCCCCCTCTTGGGACTCACCAAAATAGGGTGCTATATAGAGGTAATGCTATAGACAGGTCACTTTTATACCCGGGTAGTTGGCGATTTATGCTCCAGGAGCCCGGGTTACCTCTAATTTCTCTCTCAGGTCACTTTTAATGTAAAATGTTTACATTTAAATGTTTAACATCGGGCTCTATAGAGAGGAAGGCGCTATTTAGAGGGGGCACTATAGACAGGTTTAACTGTATATACATGAAAAATTTTACAATGGTTTTGGTAGTGTTATTTGTGAATATTGTAACATCAATTTATTATTAGAGAAATAGGTTCGGTATAATTTTAATATTTATTCCTGAAAAAGACAAATTCCAAGTTTCTCATAGATTATGAATATAATGATGTTATTAAAAAAAAAATTCTTTGGTATCATTGAATATCACCATATCTTTGAATAATTTTTCAAATACATCCGGGTTCTGGTGGATTTGATGTTTTCCCAAAATTAAAGTTTACAAAATGTCGATTATTTTTGTATAGAAATATTATCTATAACTAGCTGAATAAAGACAATCCACCCAGGTTCTTCTAGAGTGAATGTTTGCCCTAAAATGTATGGGATTTAGCGAATATTATTTATTATTAATATACAGTAGAACCTCCATGTGAGGACACCTCTCTATAAAGATAGTTTTCATTTGCAAAATTATTATTTTTACATTTTTGAAACCATTCTGTAAGAGGACACCTCTCACTAAAGAAAACGTTGGCTCTGTAATCAGGTGTCCTCTACAGGAAGGTTCTACTGTATTCAATTATGATTTTAAAAAGTTAAATGATTTGAAAATAAGATTTTATACACAAAATTATGATAAAAAGTCTTCTTCTTTCTTTTTTCCACTCAATCATATTAAGGTATCAAGCTTGTAGAGCTTGTTGATGGTGTCTGCTGGGGATGTAGACCTCATCAATTGGTGAGTCAATACAGTCAATAATGTGTTGAAGCTTCTAAAGCTTGAGACTTTTGATGGTGTCTGCCGGGGATGAGTAGAGCTCATCAATGGATGAGTCAATACAGTCAATAATGTGTTGAAACTTGTAAAGCTTTAGACTTTTGATGGTGTCTGCCGGGGATGTGTAGAGCTCATCAATGTATGAGTCAATACAGTCAATAATGTGTATGATAAAAGTAATACTGATATGGTAATATCAATCAACAAAAACAAAATCTTTATTAAAACCTTTTAGTCTTATACAGATTCTCCAAGCAGAAATAATGGATACATGAAGGAAAAACAGTGATAGAACTTAATGGTAACATCATATTTATATACAGGGAAAATTATATAAAGACTATCAAGCTAATAGATTAATCTGGGCAAATTGGAGACAAAGAAAGTTACCATACATGGATTTACCACGGATTCTAGTGTTAGGTCTTGTGGAGTTATTTGGTAGATGCTCTGAGACTTTACTTAGCTATGTAGAACCTTTCCTAGTCATCATCCCCGCCCTTGACATTGCCGCATGGTCTTCACTTGTAAACATTTCGACCTGTGAGTCAATTGTGGAATCTTCCACTAGTAAATTAGTTGAATCCCTCAAGCTGCTTTTGTAAGATGTAGCCTTGTTAGCTGTCCTGGAATACTTGCCATCAGAGCGAAACTTCGTATAATCTTTTGCCTTTATTTTGTTTAGACCATTAAATTTTGGGACAAGTGGTAGATGATCCGAATGAGGCATGCATTCAATAGTAAGATCAACAATCAGCTCAAATAGTGCAGGCGAAACAATAGAAAGATCTATAACTGAGGACCTTGAATTGGAGAATAAAAGTAAAGTTTCCATATTTATCACTGATAGATCTGCCATCTATTACCGTGAGTGACTCTCATCGAGAAAATAATAATTCTACAGAGTCCACCTATATTCCAGGAGATTATTCAATGAGGATTGTTCCGTAGTGATGTAACATTTTATTTTGATAATTAGAATGTTTATGCTGAGCTACAAGCGCAGATTGACGACTTTTATTCGTTTTTAGAAATGAGCAATCATGTGATAGTTCTTGTCTAGGTTGTCTCAAAAATTCATCCTGAGAAAGATATTTTAATTGTGAAAAATTAGGTTGGACGGTGGTACAGTATAAATGCTATCCGAAGTTTGCTATAATGCATCCCCGTTGGCGCTGACAACGCGGTCATTTAAAACAGAGTAGCATTTGCCACGGACAATTAGCCTGTTATCTCTTAGTTTGGAAACAATTCCCTTACTCATGAGTTATTTTCGCTTGCTAATTAGTAATATCCATTGGTCTCTAATAGTTGGAAGGTAATCTTTATTTATGAATATTTTTTGTCCCTGAGTCTGAAAGCGTTCCTAAAAAGCAGAATTCTTTGCTTGAAATCAGGCACCTCAATAAGCAGCGGTGAGTTAGCTTTTTTGTCAATCTTCGGCACTGTTCTATCGTAAGATCTTCAGAAATTTGCATCGTGTTTGAAAGCAGATCTTGGATCAAACCTCGAGATTCTTCAGGGGTTTCGTTTTCTGCTCCTTCTAGGCCGAAAATAATCAAGTTCTTTTCCCTCTGCCTCATCTCTCCAAGCTCCAACCGTCTCTCGAGATCGGATATTCTATTTGTATTAAGCGAGACAACTTTAGAAGTGGTTTCCAACGATGACTCGAAGTGTTGTAGACGCTGATTTATTTTGTTCAATCCTTGTTCTACCGAAACAAGTCTAGTCTCCATTTTTTACCAAAGTCATCTATCTTAGTTGAAAGTGCGAAAATTAGATAATGCAAATCTTTATCTTTGCCTGCATCTAATGTTGTTTGTCTTGTCTCTTTGGGGCAAGGATTTGGTTCAATACCTGACATGAGCAGTAGCATTAAAATAACACATCGACGGGTTCCCTTTCCAGCATGAGTAAAAGAGATAAACTTGAAGTTATTTTCATAAAAAACAAAAGATTTAGCGCGAAATTTTACATATCTAGTGATCGCAGCAGCTTCTCTTGCAAAATTGAAGATATTGATTATAGAAATAAATAAAATCAGCTTCATAATCTTCGTAGAGAATATATAAACTCTAGGCCAACGGCAGGAGACTCACAAGAAGGCGTAACCCAAGTAGAAGCACAAAAAAGCAAATAATCAGTTTGAAATATTTTTTATTTTTATTTTTTTTTTCACACAAAAGCCTTTATTAAGACACACAGGTCTTACAGAGGATTCTCCTTGGGGTTACAAAACGGAGAAACCTATGAAAGTGGGAAATAAAAAAATAGAGAAAGATTATATACATTTGGTAAATATATACAGATTATAAGAAAGAATAAAAAAAAATAAGAAGAATAAAAAAACAGTTTGAAATATTTACTTATCGGGAGCCGAAGAAATTCACGACCGCTCAAATTGGCCAACTAGCGGATAATCTGGTAATATCAATCATGAAAACTATATTTAAAGTCCCCCGCCTGGGGGAAACATCCTCTCGGGAAGAGGCTGGGTGAAACCAGGTCTTTCAATAAGTATATGATACTAGAAGAATGACCAGGCTTCGCCCGAGAATTCCCCCGAGTGCAAGTTCCTTCATACTGAAAGTACATCAATAATAAATAGTAGAAGTGCCATAGAATAGCAATACAGAAGTAACACATAAACCACAGGCAAAAAGTGTGTGTGATGGGAAAAAAATTGTATTATATTAGTGCTTAGGTATTTGATTTAATTATTTTTTTGCAATCCATTTAGTTGTTTCAAAATCAATATAGTTTATATAGATGGCAGCATTTCCACCCAACCCCCGAGGTACCCGCCCCAGCGCATTAACCCTTGAAATTGTCTGAGTTGAGTGAATGACTGCGATGCCCATCTTCTCAGTAAGAATAATAAAAAATAAGTTTATAAAAAAATGTATCCAAAATACTGGCATGTAAATGTTTTTTCTGTAAAAAAAAAAATAGAAGATCACATGGAAATTAGGCAAACATATGTTTGCTAATGACTGCCTTTTTAATTTACCCTCTACTTACTGTCTATATAGTACTTGGAGCGAATTTGTATTTAGTACGATTTCAATAAAAAATTAAGCAACATTTAAAAAATAAAACATACTATTTTTATATAAATTTCAAATTATTTATTATTTCAAACTCTCTATGGATTATATTGAAATGAAAATTGTCTTTTGGATCCAAGAAGCAAAGTAAGAAAGAGATAAAGAAGTTAACAACAAAAATATATATATATACACATATATACATATTCACTCAATTCAAAGTAACAGTAACGATGACTTTTTATTCACTGTCTTGTAAAACCCACATAGATCCAGTGAAAACTTTTTATCTGTTATGCAGTTTGTTAAGATATCCTCAACTGTGTTCGGGACTCTATTATCCTGTTTCGAAATAAATGTTTTTCTTTCATCTGAAATACTTGTACAGTGGAAAAAATAGTGAGATATTTCGGAGGAGACTAGAATTCATGGAAGAAACAATATCTAGACCGCCTAGACATGTTGTCACATCATCAAGGTGCCAATATTAATGTCACACAGGAAGCAACTTCTGATCCAGGGATAGGCCTCTTTGTCTTTTAAAAAAATAGTTGCTTGCACCCTTTTTCTATATATTTTTTTCATTTATAGACATTATAAGACATTATATATATATTTAATATTTAATTTTTTAATATATATATATATATATGTAATAATGAGTGTTGAAATTTGGCGTTGTTGTCGACTTGTAGTATCCTGTCGACTACTGAAATAATGTTGAAGTCCTGGTAGCTCTTGTTGTACTGTGTTGGCCAAGAGGAACAGTCAGGATGTAGAGTTTCCCAGTACCTCTCTGCACTTTGGAAGACCTTTAAAAGTTCTCACAGAATACAGGCAGTCGTGGTCGAGGCAGAGTGGAAAAGCTTGGGGATATCCACACAAAAAACGAAGACACAATTGCACTAAGAAAGTTCCGTTAACAGATAATGGTTGAGCTAGTAGCACAAGATGGAGATAGACGAGTTCTTCCTAACTACATGTTGGATGAGATCGACATAACATACGACCGACGCGGCTTGCACTAAGGGTGAACTAAACTAAACTGAACTGAACTGTCAAGTCCCTGTAAAAGTGATGTATTTATAGGTTAAAAGACGGGGGGGGGACCTTATGTGACAGGGGCGTTTGAGAAAGGGCGCCTTTACCTGTCCAGGTGTGAGAGGGGTCTCTGCATTCCACCACATGTGACAGTGTGGGTGGTCTTGTCGTGGGGATTGTAAATCTACCTGATTTATGACTTCCATCTTTAGACTCTGTTGTTTTGGCAATACTATATGTTCGATCTCTGCTCCAGCTCAACTCTTAAATCTATTACAGATTTTATTTATTTATCCACTTTGTACAAATTACATTACATATGGCGATGCAATGACACAGATTAATAATGCGCATAATTATTTATAGATGTGTTTCTATATACAACATGACAATCTTGTTATAAGTTATATACATGGGGTTGTTGGTTTAAATTACCATAGATGGGCCCCGGGAGTGAAAGGGTTTATCCGGGTTTAGGCGGGTAAAGCCTCTCTAACACAGGTAAGTAATTAAAATTTATTTTAATTAATTTAAACTGTGAGGGTTAAAAAGGGCTATAACAAGATGATATTTGTTGGATATATAAAAGTGAAATAAAAATGACATTTCGTTTGATTAACAAAAAATATGATTAAAATAAAATGATGACATAAAAATTCACATTCTAAGAGAATATTGATGGGCGTTGGACAGGGTTAGTAGTTAAAGAATAAGCAATTGTGAGATTTACACATGCAATCAAATACTTAGGTCCAGGTGCAAAGCGAGGATATGGACTTGAGCGTCTTCCTAGGCAATGTTTCACCTGTGATCCTGTATAGGGTAACAGTGCTTTGTCACAATTGTAGTGTTATTGGGTTGAAAAGTTGTCGAAGAATATGTAATTGTTAGAAGTGCCCATGTAAACCAAATACTCAGATCCAGGTGCAAAGCGAGGATATAGACTTGAGCTGTCTTCCTTGGCAATGTTTCACTTGCGTTCCTATATAAGGGTTACAGTGTTTTGTCACAATTTTAGGATTATTGGGTTAAAAGTTGTTGAAGAAAAGTTGCTTATTAATATGATTGAGAAAGGAGTGAAATAGAGCCATGCGATAAGTAGAATGGTAGCGACAGTAGGTGGTCTGACTTGACTCGAAATCAAAGGTTGAATGTGGTCCGCTAGAGCTGAAAAAAAAAAAGTTTAAAGTTGAAAAAAGTGAACGCTTTGTGAATGCGTTGGTGATTTGCTCTGCGGATGAAATGAAATAAACTCTTGAAGCTTGTTCAGACCAGAAGTTTGGATTTGTAAGTCTGGGGAACTGTGTTCAAGGCGTTTGTTGAATTACGAAATCAAAAAATAAATTGTCAAGCAGTGCTGTCGTTTTTCTACGTTGATGTGACGCAATGACTGAAAAGATAGTGATGAAAAATATAGGGAATTGGTTAAAGAATATGATTGTTGAAAACGATTGTTGTAGATGCCCGATAGTGGATGATAAACATTGTCAGATAATAAAGGTATTTAAACAAATATAAAATATAGTGAATAGAAATATAGAAATATGATTGCGGGTACAAAAAATGTAAGTGGACAAAATTAAACCTGTAATATATAAAATATATAATAAATAACAAAATAAAAATAATTTTTGAAACAATTAGATGTTTTACAATACTAAAATAATATCATGAAAAATAAAAGTAAATTTGATTAAAGTTTTTTTTTTTTTTGTTCAACGTTGGATTAAAAATTTGTTTATATAATTGAAAGGTAAAAATAAGAATAATTATTCAAGATTTTATACAAATAACAATATAATTAAAGATTATTATAATGATTAGATAAATGTTAAGTTGTGGGAAATTGAACAAAATTGTCTCTTTTGAAGAAAAGTTACAATTGTTGTGTGTAGATCATATCCCATTGGTAAACATTGGTGTTTTTATGACTCTCTGAAACTGGGAATATGTGAAATGATCCCTTCGTTTGTCCACAAGGCTGGTATGTAGAGAATGATTTCTCTTTCGCGTTATAAAGTCTATATAAGACTTAACCAAATTGTTTTAATTGGTGTTATCAATTTAACATGTAAAATGTTTAATGTATGTTGTGTTGTGATATCTCGTTGGTGAGATTTGTGAGATTCTCGAGGAAATCTAAATGGTTGGTTTGAAACATTTGTTTAAAATGGCGATCATGAAGCTAGCGGTCAAGATGACTGCTTGAGGGGGGAAAGAAGATATTCTCCTTTTGTTGAGTTGGCAATTTTCTGCTATAATTGAAAGATATGATTTTCTCGGTGTTTGTAGTTGTTGTGTTTCGCATTTAGTTTAGACTTAGAAAAAATGCTATTAGGTGATGTCAGGTTTAGATGTGTGGTGAAAGTGCGACTTTCGACGTGGACACGCTTTGGGGTGAATTGTGGTGTCACAGGCGTGAAGGGCGTCTTTGGCCTGAAAAGTGAAAAAGTTTTGTGGTGTGGCACTGTGACACGAAGTGAGAAATGTGAATATAAAGGTGTCACGTGAAGTCTTAGTTTGGTACAAATCTAACCTGTTTCACCATGAATAACAAATTTAATAAAGTCATGGGTGGTTGTTGTATGAAACACATCGAGAGAATATTTGACTGTTAGTGGATGTGGCACGCTTAATGTGAAATTATTTTATTGTGGCGACGATATAGAGCTAAGTGGAGCTCGAAATTGGATTTGTGTGTTGAGTCGCGCACTAATAATTGTTGCCAATTTGAGATAGTGATGCGAGGGTGTTGTAAGGTTTTTTGAAAGAAATGTGTTGATGACCAATCATGCATGTAAAAAGGAAAAGACGAGGGAGTGTATTTATCCTCGAATATTAACGATTGTAATCGTTTTGGAAGGCTGTGACTTAAATTAGCTACTGGCGGTGAAGTGGAGTGAATCTTTATTCTTAACTTGTTTTGGGAAAGATAGTTGTTTTCCCTAGTGGTGTTTTTGAAGATATTGTATCTTCCGATTTTTGCAATTAAAAAAAAAATGCGTTCCACCTATGTTAATTTATATTTAAAATTTGAATATACTTTTTAAATTGTTGATTATGATAATTAAAATGATTCTTATAAAAGGGCAATGTCGTGAGAGTTACAAATAATTTGAATTGGGCGCTTACTTAAAATGGTGAACATTACCAAATTTTAAGAATTGATAAAGATATTGAACTTTTGGTATAAAGATAACTAATAAGTAAAACAAAAATAAGTTGAGAATTATGATGAATGAGATTTTTTTAAAAATAATAATAATGATTTTTTTTTTCAAGTCGTAGCTTTGGATAATGCCATTTTAGGTAAATTTAGGAAAGGCATGTAAGATTAGTAAATTAGTAAAAATGCGTGATGGGCGAAATTTTTTTTTTTAAGTAAAATTGAGAGTAATAACTTGAAATTTATAATCTGATTAAAAATTAAAGTAAATTTGATCAATGAAAATGTGAAAGTTTTAAAAATTGAATTAAAAAATGGTATAAAAAAGGTAAAAATTGATTTTAAAATGCTTAAAGTGAAAATATAAATACAAAATTTATAGGGAATCAAGTTTTGAACTTGAGGATAAAGTTAAGGTAGGTTTTTTTAAAAACTTACAGTTGTGTGAAAGTTCAGTCAGGAAACTTGGTCTTGGCTTGTATTCCTGCTGACGTTGAAGACGCTCCATGTAGAGCTTGTAGACGCTTGTAGCTTCTGTGAAGTTGATTGTGGCTTGTTGCCTTGAGCATTGTCTCGACGATGTCAAGTCGAAAGTGTGGAACTTGTCACAGGGTTTGGGTACATCGCTGCTCGGTTTCCATGTCTTGCGGGAATTTCAACTGTCGTTGGCGCGGTCAGCTTGCTCCCGGCGTTGGCGATCGGATAGCGGGTATGCGGAAGTCCGTTAGGGCGGCGTTTCTTCCGTAAATATCGTCTCTTGTTGGGGGGAGAGATTGCTTGGTTGTTTCGTGGGACTGGCGGGTTTGTTCCTCCATCTTTGCTCTTTCTCGCTTCCTATCTGAACAGTCTTCTTACCTCTTCGTTGTGTCATCCTTCGTTTTGGTCATCCTGTCGGCTCACTGTAATAATTTGTTGAGTTTGATGTCGACTACTGAAATAAGTTGAAGTCCTGGTAGCTCTTGTTGTACTGTGTTGACCAAGAGGAACAGTCAGGATGTAGAGTTTCCCAGTACCTCTCTGCACCTTGGAAGAACTTTAAAAGTTCTCACAGAATACAGGCAGTCGTGGTCGAGGCAGAGTGGAAAAGCTTGGGGATATCCACACAAAAAACGAAGACACAATTGCACTAAGAAAGTTCCGTTAACAGATAATGGTTGAGCTAGTAGCACAAGATGGAGATAGACGAGTTCTTCCTAACTACATGTTGGATGAGATCGACATAACATACGACCGACGCGGCTTGCACTAAGGGTGAACTAAACTAAACTGAACTGAACTGTCAAGTCCCTGTAAAAGTGATGTATTTATAGGTTAAAAGACGGGGGGGGGGACCTTATGTGACAGGGGCGTTTGAGAAAGGGCGCCTTTACCTGTCCAGGTGTGAGAGGGGTCTCTGCATTCCACCACATGTGACAGTGTGGGTGGTCTTGTCGTGGGGATTGTAAATCTACCTGATTTATGACTTCCATCTTTAGACTCTGTTGTTTTGGCAATACTATATGTTCGATCTCTGCTCCAGCTCAACTCTTAAATCTATTACAGATTTTATTTATTTATCCACTTTGTACAAATTACATTACATATGGCGATGCAATGACACAGATTAATCATGCGCATAATTATTTATAGATGTGTTTCTATATACAACATGACAATCTTGTTATAAGTTATATACATGGGGTTGTTGGTTTAAATTACCATATATATATATATAATGTATTCATAAAATTGAATCAGCAGAGAGAGGATATTGGCTCGGAAAATATTTTTATTCGTTAGGCTAACATTCACTAGAGTAAAAGTAAAATTCAGACGAAGCCTGTGTACATCCGCTAGTTTTAATAAAATAGAACCCAGAGGGACCTTTTTGATTAAAATTTACTTAACAAACGGAATGAACAGGGGGGTGGCAATGCCCAGATTTTATTTGAGTGGAAAATTTCACCATAATATGAAATGCTGTTTTAAGTTGAATAATATTCGTTACAGATTTATATATTTGACCCTGCTTCCCCCCAGTTTTTCTGAGTGAACCTTTGCCCAATGAATAATTTTTCATCAAATTTTATTTATTATGATTATATATTTTTCAATATTCTAAAGAGTAAGTAATAAATTAAAATTCTGTTTGTTAAAATGACACTCAAAATGAAGATGATGAAAGTAATAATAAGATTTTCATTAGGGAATTATCAAGATAAGAGAGGTTTGATGATTTAATATATCATAATTTTAAAATATTTTTATTATTTTTAATGAAAAAAATATATAGGAAAAAAGTGAAAGAAACTGTTTATTAAAAAGACAAAGAGGCCTATCCCTGGATCAGAAATCGCTTCCTGTGTGACATTAATATTGGCACCTTGATGATGTGAAAATAGGTCTGGGCGGTCTAGATATTGTTTCTTCCATGAATTCTAGCCTCCTGAGATAGTACACAGGTCTGGGTGATCTTTTCCACGAATGTTAGTCTCCTGGGGTCTGTCACAAATAACTTGCCTCCTGTTGGAGCATTTCTTCACACAATATTAGGTTTATTATTCATTCTTAAGTTTTGGTATTTATGATTTATTTCAAGCGGTCCTATAGTGAATAATTATATCAAAATAGACATGCCTCCAACTTCGGTTGTAAGAAGGATCCTTGTCCAATGTTCAAACTCCTGTAGAAAAATTCATGTGGCCTCAGTTGGAAGACCCAGGGAGTGGGATCTCATAATGTCCACAAAGTACTCCTATTTTTCCTTCGCAAAGCTGGGCAAACATTTGTCTGCACTCATTGATCAGGCAGCTCTCTTCTATTGTCAATGAATTTTCTGATACTGTATTTTTCCTAGTCCACTCCCGCTGCCAAATCTTATCAGGCTATCAATCTTTCCTCAATCATGCCGCAGTCCTATCACGACCGGGGCCAGCAGAATTTCTTAGTTTATACCACTTTTCAAGCCTTAAAGCTATCACCTTGCTGTAATAACTGAGGAGGAGGTCTTTGACACTACTATATTTTAAAAATATATCTAAATAATGGAAACATTTGGAAAAATGAGGAAATACATAGAGGGTGAGAAAGAGATTATTTTGATCAAATTAATAATGCTCAAAATTCACAAAAAGTACAAAGGGGCAACAAAGAAATAGAATATAACACTTAAATACTTTTTGTATGTTGAAAGCTAACTTTTTCACTTAAATGCGAAAAAAAATCCAAAATGAACCTATCTCATTAAAAAAAATCATATACTTTAGTCAATAATGAGAGGTGAAACACCAAGGATTTGATACTTTCTTCTAAATTATTTTCAATTTTTTCTTCAAAATTATAGTGCGTTATAATTCAAATTTTGATTTAAAATAATATGATTTAACCCGACTATATTATTTATTTGAAATTTGACATTTTTATTTAATTAAACGAATTTAAATTTAATTTTGAATCGTTCGTTTACAAAAAAAAAAAATTAAATAAAAATATTCAATGAAATAAATATCATATTTGACCATCGTGTTTGCTTCTTTCTTTCTCTCTTTTTCCGCTGATCGGCTTTTGATATTTACGATATCTTTATTCGACTTATATTAAATTAAAAATTACAAAATGGTTGAAATTAAGGATCTTAAAACTGAAGAGGGCATCAAGTCCCTTGATCAACATTTAGCCGATAAAAGTTATATTGAAGGGTATGTCTTTATACTTTTGTTGATTTTTATGGATTGGGTTTTTCTCGTGTCAATGTTTACATCTTAGCTAGGTATGCGGTAGTAATACGTTGTCATTAGTTGCTTTTAAATACTTGTGCGTTTAGAGGCATTTTTAAATTGAAAACTTGTCCGAATTACTATATATAGCTGCATTAAATTCTAAATACTTCAGGATTAGTAAACCAAAAGACAATTTTAGAATATTGTCTTGTTTTGGAATACTTACGAGCTTCTTTATTTTTATTAAGTGTATTAATCAATATATAAAGATATTTTATATTTAATTACTAAACCACAGTTAAACAAGATTACATAAAGTGTAGATATGTGTAAAATATTGCTAAATAATATTACAAAAGTAATAAATATGTTTAAAATATGTGTTCGTTTAGTATTAGTTTGGTTTGGTAGAATAATCTTCCATACATTTTTTTTGTCATCTTTTGCATTTTAGGAATATCATTTTATATATACACACACTGTTGGACAAAACTTGGAAGTGGAAAGTCTTTAATGTCTTTCTTAAAATCTTTAATATCTTCAGCTTTTTTTTTTGGAATGGCACTTTTTTTTCCCCCTCATATTTGGGCATCTTGTATCTCCAATAAAGGTCACTGTATCAAATATCTTCCAGTTTTTGTCTGAATTCTGATAATACCTGGTAAAAGGTACAGCCTTCTTAAGTTTTGTCCATGAATGTATATTCTATATAAAATTTTTACAAGACATAACTTCATTATTTTGATCAATGTAAACTCAGCACTTGCAATAATAAGGCTATGTTGTCCTAACCTCCAATCTATCCAATACCCATTATTAATATAACCAAGGACAACCATATCCTAAAAATTAAGTTTTAAGTATTTAAGACATTATTGTTATTTAAATACAACCTGAGGGCTATAAAAGCAATACTTAAACACAAATTCCTGTGCCATCGTCTGCCATAAAGTTGTACCGTTTTTTGTTTTCTTTTAGATGAATTAGGCACTTTTTTTTTATTATCCCATTGTATAATTATAAAAAGTCATGGAGACTAAATTCATAGATCAAATTTACAATCTTGGTAGGGTTGGAATATAGGTCCTGTCTTGAGGCTCCCATAGATTCTAAGAGGTGGTCTGGTGAGGTCTCTTTGGTCCTTCAGATGGTACATTGTGGGAAGGTCTTTACACCATCCTGGAAGAGGAGTGGTCTTGTATGGTTGCCAGTTTTGAGCTTGGAAATACAGGTTGTTGCCTGTCAGTTCATCCCACATTCCAGAATAGTTCCAGGCTTTTGGTTCAGATACCAATGATGGAATGTTGACTCCTGTATTTTTGCTTGGATGTTTCTTTTTTTGTAGGAATTTGAAAGAGTCAAAATCAAGGTCTGAGTTAGGCACTACTGCTGGTTTTACAATCGCAACTGCTGTGTCATTGTCCTTCAATCCTATGTGGGATGAGATCCACTGGAAGGTGATTTGTGTGTTCCTGTGAAGTTGTCTATATTCAGAGCAATTTTCCTCAGGTGTAACAATGTTTTATGGCTTTAGGAACTGTTGGTGAGATAACTAAACCTAAGTAACTGCTAGTCACCTGCATAAACAATAAGGTGTCTTAGAGAATAACATTCTGCTATTTGATATATAACACACACACACACAAAAGCCTTTATTAAGACACACAGGTCTTACAGAGGATTCTCCTTGGGGTTACAAAACGGAGAAACCTATGAAAGTGGGAAATAAAAAATGGAGAAAGATTATATACATTTGGTAAATATATACAGATTATAAGAAAGAATAAAAAATAAGAAGAATAAAAAAAATCAAAAAAATAAAAAAAAAAATTTTTGGAAATATGGATGGGAGAAGTGGAGAGCGAAAAGAGGAAAGAAAACAGGTATTTACATATGGAACAAGACAATTTAAGCTCTCACACAGCACAGGTGGGCCATGTATTTTTTCTATTTGATATATAACATAAGGAAGAGAAAAGACACGTATATACTCTTTTAGGAATTATAAGCTAGAATGCACACTAAATAGGGTTCTAAACCTAAATGCAAATAGCCATAAAGGATTTATTTAAAAGAGTATAATTTTGTGTGTGTGTGTAAATAAAATTTTTAGCTTTTCTCTATTTAAAAAATTTATTCACTTTCTTCCCACTGCTCTTATTTACTTAGGTAAAATATTTGTAATTTTTCATATTTAAAAATATATATTACAGTAAAACCTCCCTATAAAGGACACCTAATTGCAGAGCCAAAGTGTACTTTAGGGAGAGGTTTTCTCTTACCGGAGAGTTGCTAAATAGTAAAAATGGTAATTTTACAAATGAAAACTGTCCTTTATATAGAGGTAGGTGACCTCTAGCATGGGTGATCTCTCATGGAGGTTTTACTGTATATAAAGCAATTTTGTCTCGCTCAAATTAATCATGAAACATTCTAAATAAATAAGCCCCAATGGTTTCAATTCAAATTATAAATAAAAATATGTGATGACAAGAGAATTTTCGAAGATATTTTTATCTTAATGATTTAATATTTAGATGTCCTATAAAAATGTCCACTATATATAGCAGTGAATGTTGTGTTATACTGTAAAATTGATATTAAAAAAGATCAAATATGGGAGGTCAATTCATATTAAGATTATAAAACAATTTTTCTAAGAATATTATTTTAATGAACTATAGATTCAACTACTTTGATTCAACTGAAAACTCTCTCTGTTCATGATAAAGCACAATTTGGATTATAGCTACAAGAAAATAAGACCTAATCCAAATAAATTAGTAATGTATGATGTTTCAATAACAACGCTGTTACCGAAATGTCACACATTATTAATATTTTTGGACTGTTTTATTTTCTTGTAGTTCTCTCTGATCAATATCAAAGCTAATAGATCTTTGAAAACCCTTTATATCAAAATTACCTATATAATGTGACGACCTCTATATTGACATCTGTATGTACAGATGGGTACCTTCCCAAGCTGACGCCTCAGTCTACTCTGCCCTGTCCGGAGCCCCCAATGCCAAGTACCCCCACGCCCTCCGTTGGTACAAACACATCGCCTCCTATGGTGATGAGATGAAGAGGTATGTCTGTCTATCAGCCCATGTTGTATCCCAGCTCACACCTGTCTATGGCAGCTGGCCCGGTGAGCCCAAGCTGGTGGCCAATGGAGCTGGAGAACCCGCCAAGAAGAAGGAGGAAGATGACGACGACATTGACCTCTTCGGGTCTGATGATGAGGTAGCACATTACCATTTAATATGATGTATTAGTCTGTTATAATTCCAACCATGGTACTTTCTAAAATCCTATTGGTTAACTGGATACTGAAATATTGTATAGAGTGACTTCTTTCTAATACAAACCCAGGCACATTCTTGTTAGGTTGGGATTGACATTACAGTTCTGATGATGAGGTATCACATTACTTTTTAATATAATATGTATTAGCCTGTTATAATTCCAACCTGCAAATATATATACAGTAGAACCTCCTTGTAAAGGACACTTAATTGCAGGGCCAAAGTGTCCTTTAGAGAGAGATCTCCTCTTACCGGAGAGTGACTAAATAGTAAAAAATATAATTTTGCAAATAAAAACTGTCCTTTGTAAAGAGGTGTCCTCTCTTGGAGGTTTTACTGTACTTTCTACAACCATATTGGATACTGAAAAATTGTATATAATGACTTTATTCTAATATAAACCCAGGCACATTTTTGTTAGATTGGAATTAACATTACAGTTCTGATGAGGAGGTATCCATCTAATCATAGTATTTATTGATATATGATGCATTAGCATCTGTTATAAGAAATTGAAACTATTTTAGATGCATGCTTTTTTTTTTTTTTTTTGTAAATAAAACTGTCTATTACTGCCCCTTGGTTCATTAGTGGTGAACCCTCCCAGCAGATTCGCCAGTTTGATTACTTATATACCACTGGGGGAGTTATTTTGTATTCTTTTACATAGATCTCTGGGAGATTGTGGTCAGCCTTCCTTAGCAGTAGACTCTTAAGATAACAGGGGATGTATAATGGGGACCAAACAAACAATAGGAAATAGTATGTCATCTATATCATAATTAAACTATCATTGTTCATTGTTATAACATTCTAAGGTCCCAAGCTTTTAGTCACAATTGTTTCAACTGGATCATAAAACCTTGGTCCCAAGTGATGAAAGGTTTTGCCTAATACAATAAACTGCTGATATTGCTGGGAGGACTCCCCTCTGAGAAGCCAGGCCCTCCCAACTACAGTAGGAACTCACTCTTGCATGGAAAATTTCTTTACAATATGGTTCTTCATGGCAGCAATTGCAGCATCTTAATTGAAAGGTCACAAGGTTTTACATCTCCAAGTGTTTTAGCTGTGGTTATAATAACCTAAAATATATTTTGGTCCCAAGTAATGATTCAAATGTATTGCAATACCAAGCCTACCATTTATTACCCCTAGTACACATGGTACAGGCCATGATAATCATGATGGGTAGTAGCTGGTGTTTACTGTTAGTGGACCCAATGTCTACATATGTAGAAAGCAGATTGAATTTTGCCCTTACCAATATGCCAGAGCCTTGTTTTGTTACTAGCATTCACTGGTGGGGTTGAACTTTCGCAATAAACTGTGCCAGAGTTGGACTGGTATTTTTTTAGGTGCACCATGTGCTAGAATTTATAAACAATTTATTTTTATTTTTACATCACTAACATTGAAATTTATTCCAAAGTAAAACTTTTTTTTTTCATTACCTATTTTCATAGTGAATGGGATTATTGGTCAACATTTAATGAAGTAATAGCTTGCAAAATTTTTTTTTTTTTTTGCCCATATGAAATTGAGAGCATGTGCTTCAGCCTTCAAAAAATAATATTTAATAAGGTATGGTTCAATTTGAATTATAGGATTATATATATTAAGAAACACATTAGGTTACAAGACTTGTTGCCTCATGTTGTTTCTAATGATCATAAATAGGTAGATTATAATGTTACTGAAACTTATTGTACTACATATATATATATATATATCTGTATTTAATATACAGTAGAACCTCCCTGTAAAAGACGTAAGAACCAAAATGTCCTTTAGGGAGAGGTGTCCTCTTACCAGAGAGTTGTTAAATTGTAAAAATAATTTTGGAAATGAAAGCTATTACTTTGTAGAGAGATGTCCTCTATCACGAGTCTCCTTTATAAAGGTTCTACTGTACTAATCCCTTGGATCAATATTGAGGTAAAATCATCAGACTTCCAGAGATAAATTTTGAACATTTTTTAAATTTAGATTCCTAGCTTTAGAACATGAAAGCCCTTTTACAGGAGAGTTCTCTTTGAAAAATTAATTATTAAGAAAAGAAACCTTTCCCAGGAAGCCCGATGACTTCACCTCAATACATCAGTACTTATTTATTCCTAACTAGCGGACCCGCCCGGCTTCGCCCGGGTTTTACCCGAGTGAATGTTTGTCTAACGAACATTTGTTAAAACAATTCTCTTTAAACTTATAAAACGTACTCGGCTTCGCCCGGGGCTTTACCCGAGTAAAGGTTTGTCTAGCGAACATTTGTTAAAACAATTATCTAAAAACTTATTAAAAAATAAAAAAGATATATTTGATAATTTGAAACTCGTAAATTTGAATCTCTCGATAAAGTGAACATTTTTTCCCGGTCCCTGTGTGCCTTGTCATCCTGAATTTTGTCTTTCCTAATTTTCTACATTAGAAAATCATAGTTTTATCTAGTGAACATTTTTTCCCGGTCCCTTGAGAAATACTCGATAAGTTGAATAAAATCAATATTAATTGGTTCCCTCGGTAATTGGAAGTTAAAGGAATAGTATCTTCGCCTTGGAATTGTATCATTATTCTTGTCTCAAATAAATTGCCGTGTCATCCTGAGATAATCTTACTTTTGATAAATAATATTTAAGATAACAAACTTAGTGATAAGAAAACTTGTTATCATCGTCACAATGGGGGCGCTGCTTGAGAGTTAAATCTACAAATCTGCAAATAACTCTAAGGATATTCAAGATATTCATGAAATTATTTTTCAAAAACCTTCCCGGTGATATACCTAATAATATTCCAAAATTTCACGGCGATTGGATGTATGGTTTTTGAATCTATAGAGTACAGACAGACAGACATTCAATTTTATATATATATAGATTAGCAGTAATTAAACGTAACAGTAAGAAAATGTTGATTTTAATATATGTAAATAGAGTCTCTTAAGAAAGACCACCTAAAAACATGACTCAACTTGTTTCTCCTGTAGGTGATCTCTCATTGGAGGTTCTAATTGATATTAAAGAATATCTAATAGACCTTTAATAAGAGACTGCCTCTCGGAGAGACGGTTTAAGCTACGATTTTAGGCATCCTCTCAATGGAAGCTCTACTGTATCTACTTTTTCACACTGTTTGGCTTAATAAATGCCATTTTAACCATTTTAAATGTGTATCAATCGAGTTTTTTTTTTATATTTTATATCCAAAATCACTTCATTTCAATTCATAGGGAATTCTTAACATTTTTTTTTTGTCTTCATTCAGCTCACTTTCTATTATATTTTAAGCCATTGTTCCATTATACATATTTAATACCGTTTACACTGTTTTACTTTCAAAAATGTCGATGAAATGAGTAGTTTGGTCCGGCATAAAGAAGAGGCATATAATCATTTTTTTCTATATGCATGATAATATTATTTCAATTTTATATATATAGATAGATAGAGATTTACTCTTCATTGTTGGCTTTTTATCTTACATTCATTCTTCATTGTTGGCTTTTTATATTACATTCACTCTTCATTGTTGGCTTTTTATCTTACATTCACTCTTCATTGTTGGCTTTTTATATTATATTTACTCTTCATTGTTGGCTTTTTATCTTACATTCATTCTTCATTGTTGGCTTTTTATATTACATTTACTATTCATTGTTGGCTTTTTATCTTACATTCACTCTTTATTGTTGGCTTTTTATCTTACATTCATTCTTCATTGTTGGCTTTTTATATTACATTCACTCTTCATTGTTGGCTTTTTATCTTACATTCATTCTTCATTGTTGGCTTTTTATATTACATTCACTCTTAATTGTTGGCTTTTTATATCATATAGAAAATCATAGTTTAATCTAGTGAAGATTTTTTCACGTGTCACATTGCCGTGTCATCCTGAGATAATCTTACTTTTGATAAATAATATTTAAGATTAATTGGTTCCCTCGGTAATTGGAAGTTAAAGGAATAGTATCTTGCCTTGGAATTGTATCATTATTCTTGTCTCAAATAAATTGCCGTGTCATCCTGAATTTTGTCTTTCCTAATTTTCTACATTACAAAATCATCGTATCATCATGATAATATTTAGAGCAGATTGTTGAATTATAACAGATAAATTAGAATATTTATCTTGATTATTTCTAGGCGAAAAGTTATTTCAAAAATTTTATTTGCTAGAAACCTTCCCAGTACTATACTAAATAACTTCCCAAAGTTTCATGGCGATCCAATGAGTGGTTTGGTCAGGCATAAAGGACAAACAAACAAACAAACAAACAAACAAACAGACACACATACATTCATTTTTATATATATAGATTCATTCTTCATTGTTGGCTTTTTATATTACATTCACTCTTAATTGTTGGCTTTTTATATCATATAGAAAATCATAGTTTAATCTAGTGAAGATTTTTTCACGTGTCACATTGCCGTGTCATCCTGAGATAATCTTACTTTTGATAAATAATATTTAAGATTAATTGGTTCCCTCGGTAATTGGAAGTTAAAGGAATAGTATCTTGCCTTGGAATTGTATCATTATTCTTGTCTCAAATAAATTGCCGTGTCATCCTGAATTTTGTCTTTCCTAATTTTCTACATTACAAAATCATCGTATCATCATGATAATATTTAGAGCAGATTGTTGAATTATAACAGATAAATTAGAATATTTATCTTGATTATTTCTAGGCGAAAAGTTATTTCAAAAATTTTATTTGCTAGAAACCTTCCCAGTACTATACTAAATAACTTCCCAAAGTTTCATGGCGATCCAATGAGTGGTTTGGTCAGGCATAAAGGACAAACAAACAAACAAACAGACACACATACATTCATTTTTATATATATAGATTATATTCCCCCCATTTAAAACCCAACTGCTAACCCAGGCCTGGATGGTGTCAGGTGGACGAAGAAGCCGAGAAGGTCCGCCAGGAGAGGCTCCAGAAGTATGCTGAGAAGAAGTCCAAGAAGCCCGGCCCCATTGCCAAGTCCAACGTGATCCTGGATGTCAAGCCCTGGGATGACGAGACAGACATGAAGGAGATGGAGAGGCTGGTGCGGACCATTGAGACAGACGGACTGAACTGGGGAGCTTCCAAGCTGGTGCCTCTGGCCTTTGGCATCAACAAGCTCACCATTGTGTGTGTGGTGGAGGATGAGAAGGTAAGGCAGTACATTCCCACTATATATCTACATTCATGGACCAAACTTGAGGAGGGTGTACCTTTCAACATGTATACCAGGATTCAGACAATAACTCTGAAAGATTTTATTCACAGTGACCTTCATTGAAGATAGAGATAACCAAGTGTGAAAAAATTGCTTCTGTCACCTCCAAAAATAGACGACCAGCAATATCAGACTTTCCACTTAAGTTTTGTCCATGAGTGTATACAAACCAAAATATGTGGATCAGACACCACTTCCAATGGCGGAATTAGCCAAACTTCATTTTGACAAATGAGAGACATATCAATGTTTTTTTAAAACATAAGGCATTAGTAAATTGGTATCATTCACATTGCATGTTTTTTTTCTTTCACAAATTAATGTGTGAAAAATCAATATTAATTTCAAAGAGAAATATGTACTATTTCTAACTTTTTGGATGACGTATGAAAAGGTTGAATATATGAAGAGTAATGGTCTAAATATGATTGGATGATTATGAAAGGGTGAAAATGTGAAGAGTAATGGCGAACGGAAAAATAAGTGTCCAGGGGCGGGAATCGAACCCACAACCTTCTGCTTACCGGGCAGGTGCCATGTCCACTAGGCTACCCTGGACGTATTTTTCCGTTCGTAACTAATACTTAAAGTAACTTTTTTTAATACATTATAAAGGACTGCGGCGTATGATTATAAAGTAATACTTAAAGCCTCCCCGCATAAGTTTCTTTTTTTTGTGAAAAATCAATATTAATTTCAAAGAGAAATATGTACTATTTCTAACTTTTTGGATGACGTATGAAAAGGTTGAATATATGAAGAGTAATGGTCTAAATATGATTGGATGACGTTTGAAAGGGTGAAAATGTGAAGAGTAATGGCGAACGGAAAATTAATGTGTGCTTTTGGTCTAAGTCCCCAGAAAAGTTATGATAAAGATTTATCATTTTTTAGATTTAATAATAGGGGAAAATGGGGGAACTATCTGGAGGATTGTTGTATTCACAAAAAAGTCATTAAAAACCTGTACTTAAGTAACTCTATAGTTAAAAATTTGATGAATCTACGCATCTGAAATTTCTATCCATAAAGCTATTTTTTATACCTAATAATTTGCTTCTATTTCATATTATATTGTATCCTTTTAATTAAAAAAGCCATGCGTTTTTAAATAAATGACATTAGGTTTGACATACTGGATATTGAAAAAAACAAGCAAATTAAATAAATTCTTTCAAACTCCTTTTTTTGTGTTTTGTCCATTGAAAGTTTCAAACTTGTAAAATGTGTCGCTGGCACAAATATCTACCACCAGTTACACGAGTATTGCTATCTATAAACATAGAGTTGAGGGAAGAGTTTATTGTGGGGAGACTCGACAATCGCAGAGAAACAAAGCAGCTACACTCTGGTTCTGGCTTCTTTCCTGATACTTGGATTGGCATAGGTTGTTTCTGTTTCAATCTGTTTGATCAACATGGAATTATTGCATAGAACCAATGTATAGTTGTATATTTTATATGCTCACACCTTTGTCTCACAAGGTAGTCAACAATGGATGGTGATGTTGCAGGTGAGCATTGACTGGCTCAGTGAGGAGATTGAGAAGTTTGAAGACTACGTCCAGTCCGTTGACGTTGCTGCCTTCCAGAAGATCTAAGTTAATAAATTGTCACATTTTGTAATTTATTCCCTCAAGTCTTCTGTCCTATATTGCTTGATGTTGAACAAGTGTGTGCTTTTTGTAACCTACAAATGATCCAAACCCTAGAAGTTTTCCCATTGTAGATCCATGATAGCCTCATTTGGATAAACCTGATGTATTTCATTGTTAAACTTTTATGGAACAAAAACAATTTGTTTCCTAATCCCTATAATAGTTGGGTTATGATGAGAGAGCATTTAAAATTGATTTTAACTTTTAAAAACATCTTTGTAAGCAGTTTTAGCAAAATTTACTGAGTGGAGTATTTTTTATTCTACCTGAATAATATGTGTACTTTCCTACAAGAGAGGTCACAGAAAGTTGGTCAAAAGATCAGTTTTGGAATTTTCCAAGAGAGAGAAGAGGGGAGGAATTATAATACAAGCTCACTACTAAATCAACCTTTTTTTTTTTTTAAATCCTGACTAATTTCCTTTCAAATATCATCTTCAATTAAAAACACTGCATAACAATAGAAATTATTGTATTTCTTAGTTGAAGGCAAAGATGTGAATCATTGATTGATTAAAGAGGTTATATAAACACAAGGTAATAAGACCAAATACAAATAGTGTATAATGTTTCAGCAACAACATTGTTACTGAAATATCATACTCTTATTTATTTGGATTTAGTCTTATTGAGGTTATATAATATTCTTTAACCATTAATAAATCAGGTCAACCATTTCAGCTCTTAATTCTCATTGATTTGGCCAAGGCTATACTTTAATAATCCACTAAAGTCTTCATTCTTGAAGGTATAAATTCAGAGTAAATTAAATGTTCAAATCTCTGTGTAAGAACTGAATCCAACCAGATATTGGTGGATAAGCCATCAGACATGGCAGTTAGCTCCCAATATACACAATCTTTTCAATATTTTTTCATATCAGTAAGGACAGTAGGAGTTTGATTTATTTGTGAAAAGAAACATTTGCATATTAATGTATTCATTTGTTATATATAGATGGCGCGTTATTGCCTTGTATTAATATACAATCTCTGACCAACAGCCCCAGGCCTGTGATTGGCCAAGACTTATAAAAAGCCTAAATGAGTAAATGGAAAATCTTGTGCCACCATTAGAAATAAGAACTACCTGTATCCATGTTAGGGCCGGTAGCAAAAGGTGTTTACTCTCTATGTTAGGTACAATCTGGTACAATCTGAAGATGGACTGCCAGAGGCAGCAGCAGGCATACATTTACCTAATTCGAAACTATTTTGAAGGCGAAAGATTCTTTTTGAAATTAAACAATTTCTACTGCCCTTACTGCAATGGAAAAATTAAAGGGAGGGGCTTGCTCATCAGTGGTGAACCCTCCCAGTGGTTTCGCCAGTTTAATCTACCATACCGCTGTTATATTGCATTTTTGGAACTTCCTTTTATAGTGATACTGTTGGTAGACTCTTGGAATGGGTATTTTAGAAGTGGGAAACTGCTGGGAGGGTTCACCACTGATGAGCCTGGCCCTCCCATTAATTTTTCCATTGCAGTAAGGACAGTAGAAATTGTTTATTTTCAAAAAGAATCTTACGCCTTTAAAATAGTTTTGAATTTTGATAACAGATGGCGCGCTAGTGCATCATATTATACATTTACCTATCATGAGATTCTTCATAAAGGATATGTCTAATTTCATATTGTTTTTATTAGCATTCGTCAAGTTGAGTTTGACTTTTGGTAACTATATGGGCAAATTAACATAAGGTAATAAGACCAAATTCAAATAAATAGTGTGTGACGTTTCTGTAACAGCGTTGTTATCATCTTCAGACAAAAGTGCCGAATGAAAAATTTTATCGCAGCATGTTTTAAATAGTTACTGTTATCAAGTATGTAAACAAGATACAGATGTTTATACACATTGATAACAGTAACTATTTAAAACATGCTGTATTTTTTCATTCAGCCCTTTTGTCTGATGATGGTAACAATGCTGCTACCGAAATGTCACACTTTATTTATTTGAATTTGGTCTTATTACCTTGTGTTTATAATCCAAATTGTGGCCTATCATTATTATACAGACAAATATTCTTCAATTTGATCTGTTGTTGTTTCTTATCCCCTTGTGTAAAGATTACACAAATTCCATGAGTTCATGCTCCTCAAGCTGTTTTATGATGAGCAGCTGCCTCTCCCAAAGGTCCTGTTTAGTACATCTAATGCAAGCCAAAATGTGTTCTGGAGCTGCAGGTGTCAAGCTACATTTTGGGCAAGTGGGGTAGATTTTGTTGTTATTTTTAATCTTCAATGGCTTGAGATGGCCTGTTCTAAATCTTGTTAGTGTTGTATTTGATCTGTTATAGTGACCATCACTCTCAGCTCATATTCCTTCAATTTTACCCAACATCAATGTCTTTTTGAAAACAATTTTCTCTCACATATGTCTGAAGTAAGGTCTGTTTGCATATTTGGAATTGTAGGGATCTATAACAGGATTCATTAAAGTTGAAACATTTGACTTTTTATCTATCCATGGCACTCAGTAGCTTCATATTCCTACCCATATAGCAACCACCAACACATTGCAAACAAATATTTTTTGTTTCAATAAGTTTTTTTAACCCATTCCCTATATATAATACAGTAGAACCTCCCTGTAAAGGACACCTAATTTCAGAGCCAAAGTGTCCTTTATGAAGAGGTGTCTTCTTACCGGAGAGTTACTAAATAGTAAAAATTGTAATTTTACAAATGAAATCTGTCCTTTGTGGAGAGGTGTCCACTAAAGGGAGGTTCTACTGCCTGGTTCAAAATCACATTAATAGGTACCGCTCAGCAAGAGCAACCTAGTTCATTATAATTGCAACAATATGTGATGGTTATTCACATATTAAACAAAATGTTAACGCGGGATTAAATCCCGGTTCATGAGTGTCGGGAATCGAGGGTGTTACCCACTCGTCTACCGACTTTATTATATGAGGTTCTATTGTATAATTACACCATACAACCACGTTTTTAGTCATTTAAAAGATGGTTTTGATCAATAAGTTTTTATTTCAAATAGCTCACTCACAATGACAATGCAATTATTTTCAAGTTTATTATTATCCCCCCAGACTCGTATAGATCTAAATGTTTTATACCATTATGATGCATTAGCGCACCATCTGTTATCAAAATATGAACACGTATGATTCTTTTTAAAATAAAACAATTTCTACTGCCCTTACTGCAATGGAAAAACTGATGAAACCGCTGGAAGGGTTCACCACTGATGAGCCAGGCCCTCCCATTAATTTTTCCGTTGCAATAAGGGCAGTAGAAATTGTTTTATTTCAAAAAGAATCTTACGCGTGTCTATAATAATTTTATACCATACTAGCGGATGTACCCGGCTTCGCCCAGGTTTTACCCGAGTAAAGGTTTGTCTAACGAACATTTTTTAAAACAATCCCTATATATATAAAAGTCAGTGTATGTATGTGTGTTTGTTCCTATGTCGGCTATACACGTCCACAATACGTAACTAATCTAACTGAAATTTTAACAGTATATAAAGTAGAATCTGGAAAAACTTATAGTGAAAATTTCAGGTCTCTATCCCGAATATTCTTTGAGTTATTTGCAAATTGCGTTGCAAATTTGCCCTTTCGCTCGCAAGCAGCGCCTCTAGCGGTGAAGATGGGAGGTGATATCAGCTGACCTAATGTACATGTAAAACGTGTTTTAACAGGACATAGAGAAAAATCTGAAAGAGTTATTTGTCGGATTTTTAGCCAAGAAAAAAAATTGAAATTGATAGGTTCTGGGCAAAAATAGTTGTTTTTAGTCAGAAAATGATAATGACAATATTGCTGTATCATGTTTGATTATCAGATACAAAATTATATCGGGGAAAAAATCCAAAAAGCAGAGACCACGGGTGAAGCCAGTTCATTTTTAGTATGCAGGAACAAAATTCTAACAGAAAAACATTCATTCGAGCAGAAGACACAAAGCCATATCATCTCTCTATAAAAATATCGCTTCTCTAACACAAAGTTTGGAGCGGGACGTTTCACAAGAGTGACATCCACGGCGCCAATTTATAATTGTAACGAATAGTATTTGAATAAAAACATTTAATCGGGTAAAACCCGGCCGTTGCCCGGGTCATTCGGTTAGTTCTCTATAAACTTATATAAAAAAATAATAGATATATTTTGATAATTTGAAACTCGTGAATTTGAATCTCTCGATAAAGTGACCACTTTTTCCCGGTCCCTTGAAAAATACTTGATGAGTTGAATAAAATCAATATTAATTGGTTCCCTCGGTAATTGTAAGTTCAAGGAATAGTATCTTGCCTTGGAATTGTATCATTATTCTTGTCTCAAATAAATTGCCGTGTCATCCTGAATTTTGTCTTTCCTAATTTTCTACATTACAAAATCATCATTTTATCTATTCTCCCAATATATATGTTGTAGATAAATGATAAAACTAACTTTGACTTGTGCGCAATTAATAGGTAGAAAATCTTACTTTTGATAAATAATCTTTAAGATAATAAACTTAGTGATAATAAAACTTATAGATAAAAAGCTTGTTATCATCGTCGCAATGGGGGCGCTGCTTGCAAGTTAAATCTACAAATCTGCAAATAACTCTAAGGATATTCAATAAATTATTTTTCAAAAACCTTCCCAGGGATATACCTAATAATATCCCAAAATTTCACGGCGATTGGGATGTATGGTTTTTGAATCTATAGAGTACACACAGACAGACATTCAATTTTATATTTATATAGATTGAACAATCAATGAGTATATAAACTTTGTAGCATATTTCCAACCCAATCAACCAGTGTTAGATAAAATAATGATTATATTTTCTATAATTACAAGTAATTAAATAAAATGTTATTTTTATATGGAAGAGAAAAGGGAAAAATTTTGAAGGTTATTCAGATATATGGTGAACCAGTTCAAATGACTAAAATCACAAGAGAAGGAATCATCAGACAAATTAACGGCGACGAGTTTATTTGTGCGGTATAATCTTGGCAAGCTTTCGGACTATACAAGAAACTAGAGAATAATATACATATAAATATTTACATAATTAGAAATTTTTTATGAATGAATGATTATTATACAAATAATTTTTTATCTCTGTATACAAATTAGCCGCGAGAAAATGATGACTGTCAATAATGGTGCCATGATCTACAAAAGCTGCACCTTTACACCCAATTCCAGTATCTTTGGGATAGGCCGCTTATCATCAAACAGCTCAAGGAGCATGAACTCTTGGAATTTGTGTAATCTTTACAAAAGAGGATAAGAAACAACAACATGAAAACAATAGTATTAACAGGAAGGTTGAAATATCTGCACAATATATCAGATTCTAAAACTGTTAAAACACCTTTACAGGGTTTGCTATATCCTACCCTTGTAATGACTGAATATATAGTTGAATAATTTGTTATATCCTATGGAATTACTGAAGATCTTTTAATCCATTTCCTATTGTTATAATTTTATATTATGATGCATTAGCGCACCATCTGTTATCAAAATATGAAACTATTATAGACACGTATGGTTCTTTTAAAAATAAAACAATTTATACTGTCCTTACTGCAATGGAAAAATTAATGCCTAGCTCACCATGGGAGGATTAACCACTGATGAGCCAGGCCCTCCCATTAATTTTTCCATTCCAGTAAGGACAGTATAAATTATTTTATTTTTAAAAGAATCATACGCGTCTATAATAGATTCGTATTTTGATAATTTTATATAATTAGCCTGTTTAATATCTTAAGAAAAGCTAAAAGAGCATCTCCTTATTGGGCAACTGAAAGTTGCTGATGTTTATATTTAAAAGAAATTGCCCAATAAGGAGATGCCTTTTTTTCTTTTCCTAATTTATGACCCATATCTCAGTACAATATCACATTTGTACTATTTTTTCGCATTGTTTTTAAGATACACAAACAATAGTAATAGTTTTAAATAAATGTAATTATTGAAGCAAAATATGCATTATTTTAGGAACAGTTTTATAATTTTATTCATTATATTTTACTACTCTTTTAACATCCCCCTCTCGCCTATTTCCATGTCATTCTGAGGTTTGTCTTTCCTACATGATATTTTGGTGGAGATGCTGGGTAGATTAGGGAAGACAGATTGACAAACAACCTTTGAGGCCATGGGTGCTGTGAACTATATTTTCAGAGACTGTCTTCAGGAATTCCACCGCCCTGTCAAAGTCAAGACTCTTTCATTCCTTGGGCTGTCTTGAACTATCTCCAGTCCACGACAAGATTGTGGAGATCATCTCTGAGCTCTTTCACTCCATGGGCTGTCTTGAACTGACTCCAGTCCACGACAAGATTGTGGAGATCATCTCTGAGCTCTTTCACTCCATGGGATGTCTTGAACTATCTCCAGTCCATGACAAGATTGTGGAGATCATCTCTGAGCTCTTTCACTCCATGGGCTGTCTTGAACTGACTCCAGTCCACGACAAGATTGTGGAGATCATCTCTGAGCTCTTTCATTCCATATGATGTCTTGAACTGACTCCAGTCCACGACAAGATTGTGGAGATCATCTCTGAGCTCTTTCATTCCATGGGCTGTCTTGAACTGACTCCAGTCCACGACAAGATTGTGGAGATCATCTCTGAGCTCTTTCATTCCATGGGATGTCTTGAACTGACTCCAGTCCACGACAAGATTGTGGAGATCATCTCTGAGCTCTTTCATTCCATATGATGTCTTGAACTGACTCCAGTCCACGACAAGATTGTGGAGATCATCTCTGAGCTCTTTCATTCCATGGGCTGTCTTGAACTGACTCCAGTCCACGACAAGATTGTGGAGATCATCTCTGAGCTCTTTCATTCCATGGGCTGTCTTGAACTGACTCCAGTCCACGACAAGATTGTGGAGATCATCTCTGAGCTCTTTCATTCCATATGATGTCTTGAACTGACCTCCAGTCCACGACAAGATTGTGGAGATCATCTCTGAGCTCTTTCATTCCATGGGCTGTCTTGAACTGACTCCAGTCCACGACAAGATTGTGGAGATCATCTCTGAGCTCTTTCATTCCATGGGATGTCTTGAACTGACTCCAGTCCACGACAAGATTGTGGAGATCATCTCTGAGCTCTTTCATTCCATATGATGTCTTGAACTGACTCCAGTCCACGACAAGATTGTGGAGATCATCTCTGAGCTCTTTCATTCCATGGGCTGTCTTGAACTGACTCCAGTCCACGACAAGATTGTGGAGATCATCTCTGAGCTCTTTCATTCCATATGATGTCTTGAACTGACTCCAGTCCACGACAAGATTGTGGAGATCATCTCTGAGCTCTTTCACTCCATGGGATGTCTTGAACTGACTCCAGTCCACGACAAGATTGTGGAGATCATCTCTGAGCTCTTTCATTCCATGGGCTGTCTTGAACTGACTCAGTCCACGACAAGATTGTGGAGATCATCTCTGAGCTCTTTCATTCCATATGATGTCTTGAACTGACTCCAGTCCACGACAAGATTGTGGAGATCATCTCTGAGCTCTTTCATTCCATGGGCTGTCTTGAACTGACTCCAGTCCACGACAAGATTGTGGAGATCATCTCTGAGCTCTTTCATTCCATATGATGTCTTGAACTGACTCCAGTCCACGACAAGATTGTGGAGATCATCTCTGAGCTCTTTCACTCCATGGGCTGTCTTGAACTGACTCCAGTCCATGACAAGATTGTGGAGATCATCTCTGAGCTCTTTCATTCCATATGATGTCTTGAACTGACTCCAGTCCACGACAAGATTGTGGAGATCATCTCTGAGCTCTTTCATTCCATGGGCTGTCTTGAACTGACTCTAGTCCACGACAAGATTGTGGAGATCATCTCTGAGCTCTTTCACTCCATGGGCTGTCTTGAACTGACTCCAGTCCACGACAAGATTGTGGAGATCATCTCTGAGCTCTTTCATTCCATGGGCTGTCTTGAACTGACTCTAGTCCACGACAAGATTGTGGAGATCATCTCTGAGCTCTTTCATTCCATGGGCTGTCTTGAACTGACTCCAGTCCACGACAAGATTGTGGAGATCATCTCTGAGCTCTTTCACTCCATGGGCTGTCTTGAACTGACTCCAGTCCACGACAAGATTGTGGAGATCATCTCTGAGCTCTTTCATTCCATGGGATGTCTTGAACTGACTCCAGTCCATGACAAGATTGTGGAGATCATCTCTGAGCTCTTTCATTCCATGGGATGTCTTGAACTGACTCCAGTCCACGACAAGATTGTGGAGATCATCTCTGAGCTCTTTCATTCCATGGGCTGTCTTGAACTGACTCCAGTCCACGACAAGATTGTGGAGATCATCTCTGAGCTCTTTCATTCCATATGATGTCTTGAACTATCTCCAGTCCACGACAAGATTGTGGAGATCATCTCTGAGCTCTTTCATTCCATGGGCTGTCTTGAACTGACTCCAGTCCACGACAAGATTGTGGAGATCATCTCTGAGCTCTTTCATTCCATGGGCTGTCTTGAACTGACTCCAGTCCACGACAAGATTGTGAAGATCATCTCTGAGCTCTTTCATTCCATGGGATGTCTTGAACTGACTCCAGTCCACGACAAGATTGTGGAGATCATCTCTGAGCTCTTTCATTCCATGGGATGTCTTGAACTGACTCCAGTCCACGACAAGATTGTGGAGATCATCTCTGAGCTCTTTCATTCCATGGGCTGTCTTGAACTGACTCCAGTCCACGACAAGATTGTGGAGATCATCTCTGAGCTCTTTCATTCCATATGATGTCTTGAACTGACTCCAGTCCACGACAAGATTGTGGAGATCATCTCTGAGCTCTTTCATTCCATGGGACTGTCTTGAACTGACTCCAGTCCACGACAAGATTGTGGAGATCATCTCTGAGCTCTTTCATTCCATGGGATGTCTTGAACTGACTCCCAGTCCACGACAAGATTGTGGAGATCATCTCTGAGCTCTTTCATTCCATATGATGTCTTGAACTGACTCCAGTCCACGACAAGATTGTGGAGATCATCTCTGAGCTCTTTCATTCCATGGGCTGTCATGAACTGACTCCAGTCCACGACAAGATTGTGGAGATCATCTCTGAGCTCTTTCATTCCATGGGATGTCTTGAACTGACTCCAGTCCACGACAAGATTGTGGAGATCATCTCTGAGCTCTTTCATTCCATGGGCTGTCTTGAACTGACTCCAGTCCACGACAAGATTGTGGAGATCATCTCTGAGCTCTTTCATTCCATATGGATGTCTTGAACTGACTCCAGTCCACGACAAGATTGTGGAGATCATCTCTGAGCTCTTTCATTCCATGGGCTGTCTTGAACCTGACTCCAGTCCCGACAAGATTGTGGAGATCATCTCTGAGCTCTTTCATTCCATGGGCTGTCTTGAACTGACTCCAGTCCACGACAAGATTGTGGAGATCATCTCTGAGCTCTTTCATTCCATGGGATGTCTTGAACTGACTCCAGTCCACGACAAGATTGTGGAGATCATCTCTGAGCTCTTTCATTCCATGGGCTGTCTTGAACTGACTCCAGTCCATGACAAGATTGTGGAGATCATCTCTGAGCTCTTTCATTCCATGGGCTGTCTTGAACTGACTCCAGTCCACGACAAGATTGTGGAGATCATCTCTGAGCTCTTTCATTCCATGGGATGTCTTGAACTGACTCCAGTCCACGACAAGATTGTGGAGATCATCTCTGAGCTCTTTCATTCCATGGGCTGTCTTGAACTGACTCCAGTCCACGACAAGATTGTGGAGATCATCTCTGAGCTCTTTCATTCCATGGATGTCTTGAACTGACTCCAGTCCACGACAAGATTGTGGAGATCATCTCTGAGCTCTTTCACTCCATGGGCTGTCTTGAACTGACTCCAGTCCACGACAAGATTGTGGAGATCATCTCTGAGCTCTTTCATTCCAATGGGATGTCTTGAACTGACTCCAGTCCACGACAAGATTGTGGAGATCATCTCTGAGCTCTTTCACTTCCCATGGGCTGTCTTGAACTGACTCCAGTCCACGACAAGATTGTGGAGATCATCTCTGAGCTCTTTCATTCCATGGGCTGTCTTGAACTGACTCCAGTCCACGACAAGATTGTGGAGATCATCTCTGAGCTCTTTCATTCCATGGGATGTCTTGAACTGACTCCAGTCCACGACAAGATTGTGGAGATCATCTTGAGCTCTTTCATTCCATGGGATGTCTTGAACTGACTCCAGTCCACGACAAGATTGTGGAGATCATCTCTGAGCTCTTTCATTCCATGGGCTGTCTTGAACTGACTCCAGTCACGACAAGATTGTGGAGATCATCTCTGAGCTCTTTCATTCCCATGGGCTGTCTTGAACTTGACTCCGTCCACGACAAGATTGTGGAGATCATCTCTGAGCTCTTTCATCCATATGATGTCTTGAACTGACTCCAGTCCCACGACAAGATTGTGGAGATCATCTCTGAGCTCTTTCATTCCATGGGCTGTCTTGAACTGACTCAGTCCACGACAAGATTGTGGAGATCATCTCTGCAGCTCTTTCATTCCATGGGATGTCTTGAACTGACTCCCAGTCCACCGACAAGATTGTGGAGATCATCTCTGAGCTCTTTCATTCCATTGATGTCTTGAACTGACTCACGTCCACGACAAGATTGTGGAGGATCATCTCTGAGCTCTTTCATTCCATGGGATGTCTTGAACTGACTCCAGTCCACGACAAGATTGTGGAGATCATCTCTGAGCTCTTTCATTCCATATGATGTCTTGAACTGACTCCAGTCCACGACAAGATTGTGGAGATCATCTCTGAGCTCTTTCACTCCATGGGATGTCTTGAACTGACTCCAGTCCACGACAAGATTGTGGAGATCATCTCTGAGCTCTTTCATTCCATGGGCTGTCTTGAACTGACTCAGTCCACGACAAGATTGTGGAGATCATCTCTGAGCTCTTTCATTCCATATGATGTCTTGAACTGACTCCAGTCCACGACAAGATTGTGGAGATCATCTCTGAGCTCTTTCATTCCATGGGCTGTCTTGAACTGACTCCAGTCCACGACAAGATTGTGGAGATCATCTCTGAGCTCTTTCATTCCATATGATGTCTTGAACTGACTCCAGTCCACGACAAGATTGTGGAGATCATCTCTGAGCTCTTTCACTCCATGGGCTGTCTTGAACTGACTCCAGTCCATGACAAGATTGTGGAGATCATCTCTGAGCTCTTTCATTCCATATGATGTCTTGAACTGACTCCAGTCCACGACAAGATTGTGGAGATCATCTCTGAGCTCTTTCATTCCATGGGCTGTCTTGAACTGACTCTAGTCCACGACAAGATTGTGGAGATCATCTCTGAGCTCTTTCACTCCATGGGCTGTCTTGAACTGACTCCAGTCCACGACAAGATTGTGGAGATCATCTCTGAGCTCTTTCATTCCATGGGCTGTCTTGAACTGACTCTAGTCCACGACAAGATTGTGGAGATCATCTCTGAGCTCTTTCATTCCATGGGCTGTCTTGAACTGACTCCAGTCCACGACAAGATTGTGGAGATCATCTCTGAGCTCTTTCACTCCATGGGCTGTCTTGAACTGACTCCAGTCCACGACAAGATTGTGGAGATCATCTCTGAGCTCTTTCATTCCATGGGATGTCTTGAACTGACTCCAGTCCATGACAAGATTGTGGAGATCATCTCTGAGCTCTTTCATTCCATGGGATGTCTTGAACTGACTCCAGTCCACGACAAGATTGTGGAGATCATCTCTGAGCTCTTTCATTCATGGGCTGTCTTGAACTGACTCCAGTCCACGACAAGATTGTGGAGATCATCTCTGAGCTCTTTCATTCCATATGATGTCTTGAACTATCTCCAGTCCACGACAAGATTGTGGAGATCATCTCTGAGCTCTTTCATTCCATGGGCTGTCTTGAACTGACTCCAGTCCACGACAAGATTGTGGAGATCATCTCTGAGCTCTTTCATTCCATGGGCTGTCTTGAACTGACTCCAGTCCACGACAAGATTGTGAAGATCATCTCTGAGCTCTTTCATTCCATGGGATGTCTTGAACTGACTCCAGTCCACGACAAGATTGTGGAGATCATCTCTGAGCTCTTTCATTCCATGGGATGTCTTGAACTGACTCCAGTCCACGACAAGATTGTGGAGATCATCTCTGAGCTCTTTCATTCCATGGGCTGTCTTGAACTGACTCCAGTCCACGACAAGATTGTGGAGATCATCTCTGAGCTCTTTCATTCCATATGATGTCTTGAACTGACTCCAGTCCACGACAAGATTGTGGAGATCATCTCTGAGCTCTTTCATTCCATGGGATGTCTTGAACTGACTCCAGTCCACGACAAGATTGTGGAGATCATCTCTGAGCTCTTTCATTCCATGGGATGTCTTGAACTGACTCCAGTCCACGACAAGATTGTGGAGATCATCTCTGAGCTCTTTCATTCCATATGATGTCTTGAACTGACTCCAGTCCACGACAAGATTGTGGAGATCATCTCTGAGCTCTTTCATTCCATGGGCTGTCTTGAACTGACTCCAGTCCACGACAAGATTGTGGAGATCATCTCTGAGCTCTTTCATTCCATGGGATGTCTTGAACTGACTCCAGTCCACGACAAGATTGTGGAGATCATCTCTGAGCTCTTTCATTCCATGGGCTGTCTTGAACTGACTCCAGTCCACGACAAGATTGTGGAGATCATCTCTGAGCTCTTTCATTCCATATGATGTCTTGAACTGACTCCAGTCCACGACAAGATTGTGGAGATCATCTCTGAGCTCTTTCATTCCATGGGATGTCTTGAACTGACTCCAGTCCACGACAAGATTGTGGAGATCATCTCTGAGCTCTTTCATTCCATGGGCTGTCTTGAACTGACTCCAGTCCACGACAAGATTGTGGAGATCATCTCTGAGCTCTTTCATTCCATGGGATGTCTTGAACTGACTCCAGTCCACGACAAGATTGTGGAGATCATCTCTGAGCTCTTTCATTCCATGGGCTGTCTTGAACTGACTCCAGTCCATGACAAGATTGTGGAGATCATCTCTGAGCTCTTTCATTCCATGGGCTGTCTTGAACTGACTCCAGTCCACGACAAGATTGTGGAGATCATCTCTGAGCTCTTTCATTCCATGGGATGTCTTGAACTGACTCCAGTCCACGACAAGATTGTGGAGATCATCTCTGAGCTCTTTCACTCCATGGGCTGTCTTGAACTGACTCCAGTCCACGACAAGATTGTGGAGATCATCTCTGAGCTCTTTCATTCCATGGGCTGTCTTGAACTGACTCTAGTCCACGACAAGATTGTGGAGATCATCTCTGAGCTCTTTCACTCCATGGGCTGTCTTGAACTGACTCCAGTCCACGACAAGATTGTGGAGATCATCTCTGAGCTCTTTCATTCCATGGGCTGTCTTGAACTGACTCTAGTCCACGACAAGATTGTGGAGATCATCTCTGAGCTCTTTCACTCCATGGGCTGTCTTGAACTGACTCCAGTCCACGACAAGATTGTGGAGATCATCTCTGAGCTCTTTCATTCCATGGGCTGTCTTGAACTGACTCTAGTCCACGACAAGATTGTGGAGATCATCTCTGAGCTCTTTCATTCCATATGATGTCTTGAACTGACTCCAGTCCACGACAAGATTGTGGAGATCATCTCTGAGCTCTTTCATTCCATGGGCTGTCTTGAACTGACTCCAGTCCACGACAAGATTGTGGAGATCATCTCTGAGCTCTTTCACTCCATGGGCTGTCTTGAACTGACTCCAGTCCACGACAAGATTGTGGAGATCATCTCTGAGCTCTTTCATTCCATGGGATGTCTTGAACTGACTCCAGTCCACGACAAGATTGTGGAGATCATCTCTGAGCTCTTTCACTCCATGGGCTGTCTTGAACTGACTCCAGTCCACGACAAGATTGTGGAGATCATCTCTGAGCTCTTTCATTCCATGGGATGTCTTGAACTGACTCCAGTCCACGACAATATTGTGGAGATCATCTCTGAGCTCTTTCACTCCATGGGCTGTCTTGAACTGACTCCAGTCCACGACAAGATTGTGGAGATCATCTCTGAGCTCTTTCATTCCATGGGCTGTCTTGAACTGACTCTAGTCCACGACAAGATTGTGGAGATCATCTCTGAGCTCTTTCATTCCATGGACTGTCGTGAACTGACTCCAGTCCACGACAAGATTGTGGAGATCATCTCTGAGATATTTCACTCCATGGGCTGTCTTGAACTGACTTCAGTCCACGACAAGATTGTGGAGATCATCTCTGAGATATTTCACTCCATGGGCTGTCTTGAACTGACTTCAGTCCACGACAAGATTGTGGAGATCATCTCTGAGATATTTCACTCCATGGGCTGTCTTGAACTGACTTCAGTCCACGACAAGATTGTGGAGATCATCTCTGAGCTCTTTCACTCCATGGACTGTCGTGAACTGACTACAGTCCACGACAAGATTGTGGAGATCATCTCTGAGCTCTTTCATTCCATGGGCTGTCTTGAACTGACTCCAGTCCACGACAAGATTGTGGAGATCATCTCTGAGATATTTCACTCCATGGGCTGTCTTGAACTGACTCCAGTCCACGACAAGATTGTGGAGATCATCTCTGAGATATTTCACTCCATGGGCTTTCTTGAACTGACTCCAGTCCACGACAAGATTGTGGAGATCATATCCGAGTGTAAAGCAATCAGCATGGCAAAGCAGTATACTCCAAGCAATACGATAATCTGATGGATCTCAAGAGATAGTTGAGGAACTTAACAAGTCAGTGTAATTTATGATGAACAAGACTCACTCCTTAACTTCCTCAACCTTTCTAAAAGTAGTGAAGGCAACTTCTACCCAAACAGATTAATCTTTGCCACTCTGTACAAAAAATATATAACGCGTGGTGAGAACACGGACACTCCAGCCAAAATCCTGCAATACTGTTGCCTTCTGTGCTACCTTTGTAGATCTGTAAATGAAATGATGATAAAGTGAGTAAATATATATTTATTTAGACCCATATTAGAAATGAGAAAAACATCCGCATCAAGCGGTAAATTAAAGAGAGTCAAGAAGAATAATAAAATGGCGGTTGCTGGCAGACAATGTTCACATTTCAGTTCTCGCTGCAGCGCCATCAAATGGCGCCGGTTACAGCTATCCCCACGCTTCCTTTTTCCATCATTCCTCCACTGGAAGCGTTGGACAGGGTTATTTACGAACATTTTATGAAGTCACAGGCATTCTTGTGAGCTCAAGTTCTTGGTGAAGATGTCGGCCAGGCTCTCCTTTGTAGGGATGTAGACAATCTTGACCTCTCCGTTGAGTAATCTTTTCCTGACGTGATGTAATCTAATGTCAATGTTTTAGATTTGGTATTATCCATTTTTAAAAAGGTTATTGCGGACATGTTATCGCAATGAATTTGCACGGGAAACGCAAAATTCGATAATAATTTCAAATCTCAGAATGGTAGCGATCATATCTGCTTCGTTAGTGGTTTGAGATAACGCTAGATATTCTGCCTTAATTGTGGAAAGTGAGACACACTTCTGTTTTCTTGTCTTCCATATGACTAAAGAATGTCCTATAGTGATAGCGGTCCCACTATTGGAGCGTCTGTCATCGCTAGCCCAACAATCTACGTCACTGTATACACAAACATCATTGGAATCAGTCTGAAGATATACAAGCGATAAAATTATACCGCCACGTAAATATCTTAAGACGTGTTTGGCAGCTTGCCAATGTTGACGTCCAGAGTTACTGACGAATTGAGATAATCTCGTAACAGAAAACATTAAGTCTGGCCTAGTACAATTCTCAAGATAAAGAGCGACCCGATTAGTTCCCTATATGGAATAGCTTTCATCCTCTCTTTCTCTTCTTCATCTGTGGGGCAATCCCTTTTTGAGATTGAGAAACCAATGTCTAATGGTGTGGATACTGGTCGACATTCAACCATGTGGAATCTTTGTAAGATTGATTTAGTATACTTACTCTGAGATTGTACTATAGTCTTCTCATCTGGATAGGCAATCTGAACTCCCAGGAAATTCATGATCGCTCCCAAATTTTTAACGCTGAATCCTTTCATTGATCTTCCGTTCTATATTCTGTAAAATCTCCTCCCTCTCACCAAATAAGGCCAGATCATCTACATAAATAGCAATAATTGCTAATAATGTATAAATACAATTACAGGATGCTAGTTTTGTAAATCCCATCACATGTAAAACACGATCAAGTGTAGGTTCCTATTCCGACCCGATTGTCGCAGCAATTCGTTATCTTTCCTCTCGACTCCTTCTGGCAAAAGCATGTATATCTCTTCTTCTAAGTTATCATATAGATAAGCGTTATCTACGTCGAGATGTCTATTGTACCATTTCCTGTTCAAAGTTAACGCTATTAGAACTTTATAGCTCAATTATAATAACAGGTGCACAAGTTTCCTGAAAATCGATTCCTTGTCTATGTGAGAAACCTCTAGCTACAAAACATGCATTAAAACGCTCTATGTTTCCGCTTTCAAAGTTCACTTTATGCACCCATCTGCTGCTAATCTGTTTCTTTCCTGGCGGTAATGTTGACAATTCCCAAGTGTTCTTATAATTCCCAAGTTCCTGAAGCACTCTAAGCTCATCGTTCATTGCTCTTCTCCAATACGCGGCTTCGGGAGATCGGACTGCCTCTTCAAAACTTTGTGGCTCGGCGACATCTAAATTATTTAACTCTATTCTTGGTTTACCTTTTCTCCCATATGGATTTCGAATGATGTTTTTAGAAATGGAGGGTTGTGGCAAAGTGTCCTCTACCCCTACTGAATACAAATTACTCGGTAATTCATTCTCGATTTCTATTTCGTTATCATCAGGTTCCAACCAAACGTGGTTTTATCTTTCCGGTTCTGTTTCTTCTACTATTTTAGTCCACTTTTACACTCATCGAATCTAACATGTTTTGTTTCAATCGCCTTTTATGATTCGGGACACCAGAGACGACACCCTCGTGTTTTCGTGGGTATTAAGTTCGTTATATAAGCCTTGTATGTTAATTAGAATTTATTATTTTGGGACTTAAAATTAGGTTCGTTATAGGGGTAGTTCGTTTTTTTATAGTTTATAGCAAAGTTCGTTATAACAAAGGTATTTTAAATGGATTGGAGTTAGGGATTACCTTAGGTTCGTTATAAGGGAAGGTTCACTCTTCTATCCCCAGTTCGTTTTAGCGAGGTTTTGCTGTATTTTTTTATCGTAAAAATATAGGCTGCCTAGCCGGCATTCATAGTTCTTCAAATTAAAGATACTTCGGCCAGTAAATCTTTTTTATTGTCTCGACAAAAATATTTTGTTCGCTCCTGACGAGGACAAAAGATTTTTGTCAAAACGTCGAGATAATAAAAAAGTTTTACTGGCCGAAGTATCTTTAAATTGAAGAACTATGTATTTTTTTAGTTATTCAAGAGAGTGAGTGGAGGATTTTTAAACTTCTTATACTGTAAATGCCAATCAGTACAGAGGTGTGTCCATTTACTTGTACCCCTTGAGGAAGAACTGAATCCAACTAGATCGGGAAATAGCAATCAGATAGGGTGGTTAGCTGTGATTATCATATGATAAGTAGCAGGCAGTCCCAATCCCATTCACTAGCAGTGCGATGTGTCAAGACCTATAAAAAGTCACAAAAACATAATTGGACTAAGTACATTAAAAGTAAGCACTAGCAACTATGTCTAAACCCATGTTAGGATCGACAACCAAGGTCTCTTTCCTCCATTTGGATCTAAGGATATGGGCTTATATAAGGATATGTGCTTCAGATTCTTTGAATCGACGGAAAATGTACATTTGCCCAAGTTGCTTTCATACAGTTGCCTAATTTTTAGGTGTTCTGGGCTAAAAAGGCATATTTGCACTCACTAGTGGGGTGTTCGATGTAATTGCATTATCCATCAATATAATACTATCTCATTTGAAAATTTTCCAAGATGATACTGAGTATAAAAATTAAGGGCCGTCAAAATAGACGCTAAAACTAAACGCCGTATCTGGAGATCTAAGCGAACTGGACGAGGGCCATTAGCCCGAAAACATGGTCCTCAGGTGGACGCTTCTCAGTTTTGCCAAAGCTGGTGTTATGGCTTTGTCACCGACCTGAGTGGGAGGGGGGGGGAGAGAAGTCCGACCATATTTCCCTGCGGTCCCCCCTGGACCTTTGGAATATTTGACCAAATTCTGGTCGAAGGTGACTAACGTGGCAACGGCATCCATTTTCCAAAGATAGAGGACATTGCGACTGCTGTGATAGATATGCACGGGGACATCTGAGGCTCTTCATTGGACACGACAACAACCGACCCGAGTCTGCTAGTTTGTGTAGTGGGTCAATAGATAGCGCTCAGTTTTAGAGTCTATTTTGACAGGAGAAGCGACTTTTTATAGAATAGCTCTCAGTTGTCATTTACCTTAGAGAACTGTTCTGTGAATTCAGCAAATCTAAAAGTAGAATACTGTATGCAGTACAATGTTATTGGCTAATGGGGAACTGGGGTTTGGAACTTTGCCACTGTTTGAATCTCCCAACAATGCTGGACTTGTGTTTGGCAAGACAATGAAGAGAACCGATTTAAAATTGGTACAAGCTTGATTAACAACATATTCTATTCCAGATGTTTGGTACAACCTTTGAAGGAGCTCTGGAGCAAAATATTCAATATATTTTTCAAAACATATATATATTATATTATCCCTAGTACACACGTGGAACAGGCCATGATAATCATGGTGGGTAGAAGTTGGCGACTACTTTTACTGTAACTTCTACACATGTGAAAAGCAGTTTGACATTTGCCCTTACAAGTGTACCAAGAGCCCTGTTTGGTTACTTGCACTCACTGGTTGTGTTGGACTTTTGCAAGAATCGGAGGCCATTGGAGCATTTAAAAAAACAATATTTGAAAAAATGTCTAATGCGAGGTCATAGCAGTCGAAATCCAACAGTTTAGACCACTCATTCACCAACCCCCTATTATAGCATTATAATTCTAAAGACCCAAGTCCTGGTTGCCTTAAATATGGACAATAGCAATAACAATCCCCGAATTCTGTTGTTATAAAGAGGTATTTGAGGATTTTGGAAAACTGCCAGAGAGATTGGTGTGGAACAATGAAGGTTGATGGAGATTTCCTGGGGTTTTGACAACACTCAGGTATGGCCTTCATGTTGCCATAGAGCTGTAGAGATACTTTTTTATTAAACGAAAAAACATGATGAAGGAAGACGAGTTTCTTTTATTGATGCATAGGTGCAAGCTTTCGGGTAAAAACCCTTCAACAGGCGAAAAAAGGAAGCGCGACTTATAAGAAGGGTTTTTACCCGAAAGCTTGCACCTATGCATCAATAAAAGAAACTCGTCTTCCTTCACCATGTTTTCTCGTTTAATATCAAATCAGGAAGAATTATTTATCTATACTTTTTATTGCTCAATTCCTTCGCCATGGCAAACCTTAATGTGATTGAACTCTTCGTTCATCATAGTTCATTATATGGCAGAACCCCTCCCCCTTTTTTTTTAAATCTGCCATGGACAAATATTTCAATTTTGAATGAAATTAATCCCGGTAGATCTCTAGAATCCCAAATATGTGAACAGAGACTGACTTACTTCGGAAACCTAATGAGAACAAATGGTTTAGAAAATATGTTGAAGAAAGGAATAAAGACCTCCAGTGATCTGGCTAGAAAGGGTCAAGCAAACGCTACCGGAAGGTCACAAGATGAGTTGCGAATGATACGTCACTAAAAGATCAAATTGGAGAATATATGTTCATATCAAACAAAAATCGAAATTTATTTTAAAGAGAAATAACGACTATTTCTAACTTTAAGGATGAAGTATGAAAGGGTGAAAATATGAAGAGTAATGGCGAACGGGAAAAATAAAAGTGTCCAGGGGCGTGAATCGAAACCACGACCTTCCGCTTACCGGAATAAAAAAATATGTCCAGGGTAGCCTAGTGGACATGGCATCTGCCCGGTAAGCGGAAGGTCGTGGGTTCGATTCCCGCCCCTGGACACTTTTATTTTTCCCGTTCGCCATTACTCTTCATATTTTCACCCTTTCATACTTCATCCTTAAAGTTAGAAATAGTCGTTATTTCTCTTTAAAATAAATTTCGATTTTTGTTTGAAAAGAAACATTCGCGGTATAATTGCAATTTTCGTTTTACAATCATCAGCCGCGTTATATTGTATTTTAAATATGTTCATATAGTCACTAAAAGTCCAACTCGACTTGATGGGCACTAACAGTAACAAGTCTCCTATAAAAAAAATTGTTGTCCTATGTGTGTGTTTCCTTCAAATACACAAAATGACGTGGCAACGGAAGCTTCCGACCGGTGCCACTAGAGGCGTTGCATCTCCCATTTTGTTTGCCTGCCTGTGCTATGTCATGTCCATTATAAGGATTTATTAAACATATAGTTATTCGGAATATGAATCACCACTATTTTAACAAAAACTATAGCCTTAAAGTGGTCTCTCATTAGAGAACTTTCTACTGAAAAAGAGTCATCATGACTTGGCCTGACATAACACTCTGATAAGAGTGAAAGATAAGGTTTAGCCATATTTTTAGGCTAGATTCTCTCATTGGAAGACTACTGTATCACTAATATGGGGATTATTTTGGGTTCATGTTAAAAGATTTGCTTTCTATCCCATATTAAAGATCTTTACCTTGTTGGCTTTCTAAACCTGAGAGAGCTACAGTAGAACCTTCATAAGAGGCCACCTCTCTACAATGGACAGTTTTCATCACCAAGATTACAATTTTTAGCTACAACAAAATAAGACTTAATCCAAATTAATTAATTGTGTGTGATGTTTCGGTAACAGCGTTGTTACTGAAACGTCACACACTATTAATTAATCTGGATTAGGTCTTATTTTGTTGTAGCTATAATCTATAGTCCAAATTGTGCTTTATCATTATAATTTTAACTATTTAGCAACTCTCCAGTAAGAGAACACCTCTCTACAAAGGACAGTATTAATCACCAAGATTATCATTTTTACTAATTAGCAACTCTCCGGTAAGAGGACACCTCTCTATAAAAGACACTTTGTCTCAGCAACTAGGTGTTGTCCTTTAGAGAGTTTGTTCAGCTATATCTGAGTGTGTGTTGGTAGTGTGGAGGAGGAAGCAACAAGATAATCACATCAGGAGTTTATTTTACAGGGTTATACAGTAGCTCTAATGTACAGCGGTGGGGGCAAATAAATAGACAGTCAGTAGACAACCGTGCGGTGGTGGAGGCAGTCCGGCAGAAGGGCGGTCGGGGTGCGGGGAGGCGGCGGGCTAGCGGACTGTCGCCGGGGTGTCTTGTCCGCGGCGAGGGTGATGGGCCGGGGCACCGCACCGCTACCCCGCACCCAGGGGTGCTGTAGACTCTGTTCCACTGTCATTCGGTCCCTGCACAATCGTTGTGTTGAGGCTGCTGATCATTTAAACAATATCCTCCACCATATTTTCAAAATTGTTTATAACACACAAAGAATGTAATATATATTTTCTCTTCTTTTAATATCATTAATATTTAAATATGTAAAAATTAATTTGTATATAAATTAGTATATAACATTTTTTTTTTTGTAATACTCCTGTTGAAGGACTGTCAAGTCCGAAAGCTTGAAAATAAAAAGTTGAACAAGAAACTTAACCCTAGAAGCTTTATTTATTTTATAACATTTAAACAAATGTTGTGGGGGTTTACCTGGGGTCGGGTCGCAGGAGGCTCCGGACAAAGTCAATTGCTACCGAGGAGACGTCTGAGAAGAGATCTGGTGGGAAGTCCAGGCGGCACTGGGTGATGTTGCAGTAAGTCTCCTGGACGGACTCCCCGCCGAATGGAGAGTGGCCTCCTGACAGCAGCACGTAGGCCAGCACCCCCACACTCCACATGTCTGTGGCCAGTGAGATGGGGTTGTAGTGGAGGATCTCCGGCGCTGTGCACACAGCCTCCGTTACAGTTTAGTCCAGTCTGCCAACACTCTCCGCTCAACATTCCCTTGTGACATCAATCCTATGGGTACATTTATTTAGACCACCCGCATCAAAATCTTCCAGTCATGCTACACAGCATTTTAAAAATAAAACATTGAACCCTCTGAGTGCAGTTTGGGTAATTCTGATTATGTCAAGGATTGAAACTTTGTTTTTGTTACCACTCACCAACATAATCTGGGGTGCCAATGATCTCCCGCACTTCGACACCTTCAGAAAGGACCCGAGAGATGCCGAAATCACAGAGCTTCACGTCGCCGTCCGGTAGAGGGGCTGTCAGGAGGATATTCTGAGGCTGGATCAACACAAGCAATCTTAGCAAACTGGGTACCTATGGGCTGTATGGTTCAACACCTTTCTTTTTATCCTATAGGACCAATTTCTACAGTTTCAGTGTACTGAAAAATAATTGGCTCATTAATGGTGAACCTTCCCATTAATTTTGACCATTTAATCTACCAGATCACACACACCATACCTATTATATTATTGATGAAAATTTTGCCTGGAAGAGATATTGATCTATAAAGGTCACCTCTCTCTCTCATCAAAATACACATTATTTACTCCATAGACGCGGCAAAGCTGGTGTGGTGTTGTCACCGATCCAAGTTTGTGGATGCGGTTAATAGATGATGTTTATCCAAAGGGGGATCAATAAAAATAAAGGGAATTATCTTATTTCTTAAAAATTAAAAAAGCAAAAATAATTTAAACCACAGAATATTAAAATATAACATCGAGAGACTATTTAAGGTGTTCTGTTCTTTTTTTCCCACGCGCGGCGCGAGACTTATAAATAAACTAAAATGGAAGCTCCCTTGAAGGATTGCACCACGCTTGAACAACGTGCAGTTATTCGTATCTTGAATGCAGAAGGTATTCCAACATCTCAAATATGCCAAAGAATGAAAAATATCTATGGTGAGTCTTGTTTGTCTAAAAAAAAAAAAAAAAAAAACATTTATAAATGGGTTAACGAGTTCAAAAAATGGACGAATTACATGTTCCTCAGGTCTCAACGTTCGGTCGGTAAAGTTTTGTTAACAATTTTTTGGGATGTCGATGGACCAATCTGTCTTGATTTTTTATCCTCAAGGCAACGTATGAACAGCGACCTTTATTGTGACATTCTTGTAAATAAGCTAAAGCCCGATATAAGAAACAAAAGAAGAGGGAAGCTTAGTAAAGGTGTTCTCTTCCTTCATGATAATGCAAGGCCGCATACATCATGTAAAACTGTAGCTACAATCATTAAATTAGGTTTTGAAGTTTTAGAACATCCTGCATATAGTCCAGACCTAGCCCCCTCTGACTATTTCCTTTTTGGACTACTAAAGAAGGAGTTAAAGGGAAAGCGATTTGACTCAGATGAAGATGTCCAGAAAGTGGTGCAATATTTTTTTCACACGCTTCCTAAGAGTGCCTATAAAGAGGGTATTTACAAGTTGCCAGAACGATGGAGACGATGTATAGAAAGCCAAGGTGATTATTTTGAATAAATCAAGTCCTAATTTTTAATATCGTTTTTTTTTTTTTTTAATAAATTATAATTCACCTTATTATTGATCCCACCTTGTAGTTTTCGCATCTATTTTTTTTTTTTAGACCTGAGAAGTGACCTTTATTTCTATTGTTCTTTCTGCTTATAGTCTTTACGATTATATTCTTTTGGTGATAATGCTTAACAATTAAAGATACCTGTCTTTCTAGCTTCGTTAAAATCTACCACAAAGAATATAAAGCGGAATGAACACAATACAATAATTGTAGCTGGGTCTGGTAGATTAAATAAGTGGAATTGTTAGGAAGGTTCACCACACTGATGAAAACAGCCTTCCTGAATCTCTCTTTTTCAACTTCTGCTCGCTAATCTGTTTTACCATCATGGTCTCCCATGAGAAGCTAGGTCTCTCTTGGAAATGGTTTTTTTGTCAGAGACTGTTTCATGTCAGACCAAGTATTGGGGGGATCTTTCAACCAAAACAGAGTCTCTGATGAGAGACCACCACCAGGAGAGATCGAGTTTGGCCATGCTATGGTCTCTAAACTCCTTTAGATGAGAAAAAACGCTGAATAATTCCATCCCCAAGCTAGAGATGACGTACCTTGATATCGAGGTGGGCGATACGCAGGGCGTGCAGTGGCGCCAGTCCCCGCAGGGTCTGTGCCAACAGGCGGCAGGTGAGGGACTCCCCCAGGAGATCCCCGCGGTCCAGAGTGTGCTGCAGCTCGCCTCCCCCCGCCAGCTCCAGTACCAGGGTCAGTTCGCCCCCGCCGTCAAACGCCTCGTGCAGTCCCACCACGTGGCGTGCACCACGGCACTGCTGCAACACGGCGGCCTCGTGTACTGCCGCGGCCCATCCTGCACGCCGACGTCGCAGACACTTGGCCGCGTAGAGCGTACCGCTAGCACGATGACGGCACCGCTTGACTGCTGCAAACTTCCCTCTGTACACGCCACACATAAAAACCATTTAAATATATAAGAATTCAAACTATCAATCAGGAATATTTATTTTTCAAATAGAACAAAGTATCGCACATATTAGTCAGAATCATCCAATACAAGAGTTAATATCTAAAAATCGCGGTTAGGAAGATTAAATTGGTGAAACTGAGGGAAGAATTCACCACTGATTAGCCAGGTCCTTCCAATATTTTTCATTGCTGAAAGGACAGTAGAAAGTTTGTTTTATTTGGAAAAGTAAAATTCGTGTTTAATAGGTTGATTTCTTATACCACACATTGTTTGGTCTAGTCCAGGCTTTCTACCTACTAAGTTTCACATATTCAGTTACACTACAAAACCTTAAAAACTAGGCAGAAATATGGCCTCTGCGTATTCTTTTATAGCAACGCCTTTTTAAAAATTCTATTCAATTCATTGTAACTTTTCCGAAATATTTTAAAACAGAAGCGAGTAATTTTCAGTACGTACAACACATTTATTTGCACATTATTTCCCGAATTCTCCCCGTGTGGGCAAAATTCTTGTCAATCAGGTTCCTTCTTCTCTCTGATATTTTTATGTCTCGCCAATACCAAGCAACTGGTAAAGTTGGAGAGGGATTGTGTGTTCAACAGGGGTCGCGCTCGGACAGTGGAGGTGTCGCAAGAAAGCCGCAGAATGACAAATACTCCTCCTAACTCCTCCTACACAATGTATAACTCCCTCTTCTAATCTTTTCAATGTTTTGATTCAATGATGTAATATTAAAATGTTAATCACAAGGCAATAACGCACCATTTATATATAAGAAATTAAACCATTAAAACATGAAAAGTTTTAAAATGTTAGTTGTAAGATTTGGAAGAGATGAGACATCGAAAGAAGTCTTATCTCTGCGGAAACAATCCTCGGGGACGGCCTAATTCTATTCTTACCACACACCAAACTTTATATATATTCTGTCAGATATATAGGATTGATAAATGGGGTCTGTGAAGATAACTCTCTGCAGACGGCCAACAAGAGAGAGAGAGAGAGAGAGCCAGGTTAGTGATCCAGCAATTAAAAAAGAATGGTTAGGAAATGAGAGCTGCTGGCACTTGACGAGAGCTAATGACCCAGATCTGCCGAGGCCATCATCTGGTGGATTACTTACTGCAGCACTTCCCTCTGCACTCTTTCTTTCACAACCTCTGTGCTTCCTATAATATTTATCTTCTTATTTATGTCTCGATATATGCTGATAGTAAAAATAAAGAAGGCATTTCCTGACTACGAGCACATGTGTTTTTTAGATAGCAGAGCGTCCTCTAGTGGAGCAAAAATAAACAAAACGTTTATTTAACTTGCTCCGTGATATTTGGCCAACCCAATTTCTTGATAAATCAAGAAAAGCCATCCACGAACACGTTTCGCGCTTTTGGCACTCGTCAGCGTGAAGTTGGCTGTAACCACTGCGACCAAAAAAGATTTTTGGTCCCAGTGGCTTCCCGAAAAACCAAAACTTTTATTTTTCTATTGTTTTTTCATATGTAGATACGTGACTATGTATTTTAGAAGGTCGTGTATGTATATATGTAGAAGATAGGATTCAAAATAACCATTCTCCTGAGGAGAGTGATTCCGAGTCACTGAATCGTCGTGAATTAAATAAAATATTGGTTGAGATGTAGCTACATTTTTTTCCAAACCAACTTCTAACCAACATATTTATTGTTTTAAAGGGAAAGGTCCCTTTTTTTGGTATCTGAATATCATCCTTTATGTTGTATTCTAACCTGAAAATCGGCCTTGCCACTTCATTAGTTTAAATACCTCTATGGTTAATTCGACCGAATTCATAACTTCCCTCGTAGAATGTTATGAAAACGAAGCCATCCTGTATTAATGACTGCTATAGCACGAAACCATGGTATACAGGTTAGCTTTTTGTCTGATTTTGCCACAATTGGTATTATGGCTTTCTTCATCACTACCGTAAAGTGTTTTTTTATGGAGTGATAAACAAAACAACAAACAACAAAAAAGCCTTTATTTAGGGTCACTGACCCTATACAGGATTCACCAGAGGTATGCATAAGAACAAAGCAGTGAGACAACGGAAATAGCGATATATACAGAGTAAAAAGAGAAAGGAAAAAAAAAAAAAAAAAAAAAAACAAGAAAAGGAAAAAAAAATAATAATAATAAGAAAGAGGGAAGCAAGAAATCAACACAAAAAGAGTAGCAGTAAGAAAGTGAGGAGTGAGTATCATTTGGCCTTCTTCTGAGATATGGACTTGTGGAAACCATAAAACGCCGTAGCAATATACTTATTCTGGGTCATATTGTCAATTATTGATGGAAGTGAAGCACAGAGTTGCCCAGTTTTGAGCATAAGGGTTCTTCTTTCTTCTTTCAGAGCAGAGCAATCAAAAATATAGTGAGTGATTTCATTTTGTAGTTTTGAATTACAGAAGGTACAAGTCGGGTCCTCACCGCAGAGCATCTTGGTGTGGTTTTCTCTAAAAAAACTTGAAAGTATTCTAACTTGTGCGAGTAGTCTTACAACCGGGAAAGGAAAATCCCCTAAAAGGTATCCCTCCGTCATGAAAGATATGTGAATGTCTTTGTAGTGAGAGTATAGCTTAGATTTATCCATTCTTGTAAGGTCGTTTTGTATAGATTGGTCTGCCGCTGTTTTTAAGAGCCCTGTAATCGCGCTCCTCAGCGTTTCAGGGTCATCACAGGAAACAAGTGCAGGGGATCCATTATCGTTAAGCAGATTAGTGAGCTTTTTAATGAAACCGATGGGTGTGCCCGAAGCATTAGAGAGTTCCCGTGTTCTATTAAAACATATACGTGGCAATCTGTCACTGCTCATATTCAACACCCGCAGCCAATACTTCAGGGTTAATTTTAAGGCTGTTACACTCAATGAGATACGACCGGTTTCTAATCTGATTAGGTAACCTGGAGTGTATCTGGGCAGATTCAGGAACCTACGGATAAATATGTCTTGTATATTGTCCAGTAAGTCTTTATGCTCTGTTGCCCATAATGGAGCGGCATACATCAGGACAGCTCTCACTATTGTATCAAAGAGTTTGATTGATAAATTTATTGACTTTGCTTTTGATTTTATTAATATTGGGTGTGTGGCGTTAATTGCTGTAAGTGCTTTTCCTTTAAAGTAATTTGCCGGGTGAGTAGTTGTTATTGTTGGTGTCAGAGGGAATCCCAAGTATGTATATCTTGAAGTTATTGCTATGGGTTTATCATTCCAGAACCATCTATCCTTATTTGAGGGTTTACCTCCATTACGGAACACCATAATCTTTGACTTGGACTCATTTAGTGTCATTAAGTTCTCATCGAGATATTCTTTCAGTATTTTGATCTTCTTTTGGAGGTTTATCCTGGACTCACCTATAATTGCTATGTCGTCGGCGTACAGCAATAAATGGATATCTCCAAATTCTGGCAAATTTACACTCGGCAGGTCTGAGTTATTATAAATTTCGATTAAGTCCGTGATAAATAATATAAATAGCAGTGGGGAAAGTGGTTCTCCCTGGAGGACTCCCGAGTTTATCTTAATACTTTCCGTAAATGATCCCTTCCATCTGATAGCTATAGTTGCTTGTTCGTAGTAACTTTTGATCGTACTTATGAATTGGTAACTTATGCCTAGGTTGTAAAGTTTTTTCCAAAGTAGTGAGTGGGGTACAGTATCAAATGCCTTCCTTAGATCGACAAAAAAGACATATAGTTTTCCCCTCTTTTTTCTTAATGATAGTTGGATTAAAGTAGTTAGTGTAAATATGTGGTCAATACATGATCTTTCTTTTCTAAATCCCGCTTGGTTTTCGGGTATAACCCTTCTTCCTTCGACCCATTCCTCCAGTCGTGATCTTAGGATTGATGTGAAAAGCTTTGATACATTGCTAATCAGTGCAATACCTCGGTAGTTGGAGGGGCTGTTCTTATAACCGTTTTTAAAGATTGGGTGTATAGTGGAATTAGTCCAAATTGCTGGGTATTTTCCAGTCGTCATAACACTATTGTAGAGTTGTTTCAACAGCAGTATGTACGAATCAGGGAGTGTTTTTAATACTTCATTGGGGATGCCATCGGGCCCGCATGCCTTGTTACTCCTCAAACCAGCTATCTCCTTGTATATGTCTGCATTGGTTATCTCTGAGTCCAATATAGGATCGTTCTGAGAAATCACATTATGTAAATTACAAATTCTCAAATTTTTCTCTGTAGTCATTAGTTCGCGGTAAAAGTTCAGCCAGTCCTGTATAGATATTTCTCCTTGGATTATAGATGTGCTTTTGTAGAGCGCAATAGTTTTCCAGAAGGTCTTTGAGTCTTTAGCATTTCTGAGTATTTCCTGTTTTTCATTATCAAAGCCTTTCCTTTTTAGATCCAATAAAGCAAGATATTTCTTTCTGGAAGAAGCATAACATTCTCTGTCTTCCAATCTATTTGTTTTACGATATTTCTTCAGACTTTCTTTTGCCAGTTTTTTCATATCATAGCAGTCCTTATCGAACCACGGCTTAGATTTCCTGGGGCCGCCCTTAATTGAGTAGGTTATTTTTGCAGATGACATTGCTTCCAAAATTCGCTGATTGAAAGTGTATACAAGGTCATCGGAGGCTGGTATGTTTTTTTCCCGCAATTCTTCCAGTTTCATTTTAAACGTTGCGAGTCCATCGGCTGACCATCTATATCTCGTAATATTATAATCTTCCCGTTTGGTTTTTTTCTCATTGAAGTTTTGGCCTTTTATCGTTAAAACCAAAGGATGGTGGTCTGAGTACAGTTGGTCATCGACTTTGAAGTCCAGTAAAATTTGTAGTGAACCCTGTGAGAGTATGCAATAGTCAATAGTTGAAGAGCCTCTTTCGGATATGTATGTAAAATCTCCATCTTTATCACCTCTAGATCTTCCATTAACTATTGTCAAAGAATTATCTTCCAGGAAATCAAGAAGTTTATTAGACAGAGATGATATTATATGATCTTTAGCCCTTCTTTCCGATGTTAGGGGGAGCTGGAAATTAAGTGGATTGTGTAGTCCTCCCAACTTCCCAGTTCTGATGTTTAAATCTCCAAGTAAAATAATTTCTTTTCCATCTGCTATTTGCTTTTGAATGTATGTAAACAGCTTATCTAAGTTATGCAGCTGTATTTGGTTTGGAGGAAGGTATACAAATATTAAACAGATAACATGTTGGGGGGCTCTTGTGTTTGTTGATAAGAAAATAGATAACCAAGTGCCATCCTTTTCAGAACTCTCTACTCTATATTTCCCGCCTTCCCTAAAACCGACAATTATACCCCCTGACCCTCTTCCCCTTCCAGATTCTTTGGTGGCAGGTAATTCGATAATTTGATAATCTTTTAGTGTTATGTTAGTCCTGTTCAGGCACCATGTTTCAAGTAGAGCAAAAATTTCGTAGTTCTTTATGTGCTCGAGGAGTGGAAATATCGAAAGAATCCTATAGAAACCATTTATATTCCAACATATTATTTTTTCGGCGATGTCTCGCGAATTTTCAGAAAAATTTGCATTGTCATCGTCTTGAGAATCATATTTACATGTATTTATGTCGTAGTAACTTTCCGTTATTTGATTATGGGGCGGAGAATTAATTTGTGATTTTGATGTCGTATTTCTTCTATTTACACAATTGTTTCTACAAGGTTTTTGCTATATAGCAGGAGTGATAAACAAAATGCATTGTTTTAATGCATTTAAAAGAGAGAGATGCCACTTTTGGTGCCTATATGTGTTTTAGTTTCCTTATTTTACACAGATTTCTGTTAAAAATAATGGATAAATCGTTAATATACAACACTATCTCTTTTCTTTTAAATATACATCCTCTAACCTCTTTATAACGGTATTACTTGGGACCAACACAGTTATAAAACAAATGGGACCTCCTAAAACATGTCACTTTGAGGTTATAACCAAAGTTGTGATATTTGAAGAAGAAAGAATAAATAAAATTAAGGTAAAAAAATTTCTTTTAATTTTGATTTCGCAAGTTTTCTCGGTCAAAATTTGTCTCAAAATCTTGCGAAATCAAAGTTGAAAGAAACTACCTTAATATTATTTCTTCTTCAAATAATTTCTAGGTTGCTCACAATATATTGCTAACATAAAGTTGTGATGTTAAAACGAAGTTCCTGTATGTATATCTAGCGGGGATATATACCGTCATGACGTCAGTGATGAGTCGAGTAAGACATTTCCAACGTGGAGTCCAGAGTTCACCGACCTTGATCTCAGCGGGCGGTGTGTCCCCACGTCGTCAATTAAAACTCGCCACGACACCCACTTAAACTCTTCAATGTTGCCAAAGGAATTTCACATATGGGCAGCGAGTTATTAATTGCATATAGGGTTCACAGACACCTATAAAATAACAATTTCCAACTAAGAACATTGCATATAATCTCCATCATAGAAAACATACGCTTTGTTGTTGTTGTCCTTATATATGTATCGTAATACATACCACCTATTGAACTAATTTAAGAAATTGGTTTGTATTTGGCTCTCTTCATAGTTTTAAAATTTATATTTGGTCTACTTAACCCCCCGGGGGGGGGGCTTATTGACATTCCAGGAATCATGGTCCAATTTGTATTCTTGCAACCAATTCTCTCATTCTTTCTCCAAAATATGATAAAGCCCCTTTCTATCACTACTGTCTTAGCAATGTCAAGCAGTTTTTTACACCCCATTAAACGTCCTTTGACAAAATGTTAGTACTTTTCTATCTCTTAACTTATTCGGAATACATTTAAGCAGACTATAATTCCAAAGCGTTTTTTCTCTCTCAATCTTGAACAAACTATCCACTTGAACCGACTATAATTCAACACCGACATATGAAGCACCTATCCCTTGAAGATTGACGTTATATAAGACTAATTGTTTATAATCAAATGACTCATCCTATCTCACTTTTAATAACAGCTATTAGAATTATAGTAGAGCTCTTCCTTCTATGATAGACCATAGTTTAAAAACATAACTAAACTCGCGGTCTCTTTTGGGAGGTGGTCTCTTATCAGAAACTGTCATTTCTAACTCAGTGGAAGAGTTTTTTTTTTTTTTTTTGAGCGAAACATACACACACATGAGAGTCCAACTAAAACTAAATTAATAACCTAAAATTTTGGCAAAATCATTTTCCTCTAGAGGTGGGTGGCCTATTATCAGAGACTTTCATGTCAGGCTAAGTCTTATGCAGGAGATACCTGATTTAGTAATGTTTTTTTTTAGACTATGGTCTCTCATGCGAGGCTACTGTATCATCATTTTTATTATGAAATTAACACTTTTACTGTTTAAAATCCTTACAAAAAGGTGTTCAAAAGAGTGTAGAGAATCAGTGCTGTCGGAAGTGGGGCAGGTAAGAGTGCTGTCAATAAACCCCTACAGTCAGAAAGCAGAGCGGAAGTGACGGCGCGGAGCTAGAATTTCAGGATGAGTCAGTCAAACGAGGGAAACATTCTTAGAAAAGCTTTAATTAAGGTTGGAGAAAATATAAACTTCACCGCCCTGTTTACATAGTCTTCTTTGGCTGACTGCTGCTTTCTTGGAAGTCAAACCTTTGGGAATTGTTATCAAATAAAATGCCATATTCTGACTGTTTTTAAATGAACATTTTAGATGGCAACGCGTCATCTATTTCTTGATTTCTTCTTTTTTTAAGAAGACTCTTTGATCACCTTGGGGTTTTGTGCTTATCCCTAGTACACGTGGTACAGGCCATGATAATCATGGTGGGTAGAAGTAGGCAACTGCTTTTTACTGTAAGTGCATCACATGTCTACACATATCACCTTGGTGGGTTGTAAAAGTATTTTAGAGGTGTGAGTATATAATTATATATAAAAAGACGAAAGGGAAAAACTTTTTTAAATCAAAATAGTTCGAGGGGTTGTTCCCTCTTTATCAATTTATTGTTATTGCTATATAAATAATTCGATTTTATGATTTCAGCACATCTTTTAAATTTAATTATTCTTGAAATGTCGCATTTGGCACGGGCTCGAGTGTAACCCAGGTTTCTGGAGCCACGTATAGAAGTAGGCAACTAATAGGACTGTCCTTCTGACACAAGTCTTCTTGGCTTTATCAACAATGCCAGTGGAAGTCCAATTCATTAAGTGGAGCCAGGCAGTTTTATTTCTTGGGAGATTATCTACAGATGCTGGACTAAGGTTGGTGATCCCTAAGAGGCTGTCCGTTGGGAATCTTTGGTATTGGAAGGTTGGGCAGCTGAAGAGGATGTGGTTACTCCTTGAGAGAGTATATACTTTCTAATAAATATTAATTTAAAATAGTTGGACAAACATTTTCAGAATACGTCTAGTATATAATAGAAAGTAAATCTCAATTTTTATTGCATCAAATTTAATAAATAGTTCTACTGTAGGACTGTCTTACCTTTTTTAAAGTGCTTCAATATATGCTTGGTTATTTTGTTAATTGTTCGTTTTATACAATTCCATATAGAGCATTTGTAGTAAAGGGAGAAATTGATTCTCTCTCTCGTATATTTGTGTGCGTGAGACAGAGACAAATCAGAATAAATATATATATATTTTTTTAAGGCTCGCAAAGGTGTGTCAATTTCTCCCTTTACTACAAATGCTCTATATGGAATTGTATAAAACGAACAACTAACAAAATAACCAAGCATATATTGAAGCACTTTAAAAAAGGTAAGACAGTCCTACAGTAGAACCTCCCATGTAAGACCTGGATAGTTCTGGTTTCTCTAAGAAATAGTCTCTCATAAGAGGTTGGGAGAATGTTACCTATAAAGTGTAAATACGTCATAAAGAAGGTGGTAGCTTTCAAAGATCCAATGAGCTAAAAAAGAGCAACGAGAACAAACAACAAAATCCCAACCTCTTATTCTCAACCCCATGTGAGCCAGCCTCCTCACATGAGACCAAAAGCCTATAGGTAATCTCTTATCAGAGATTCTGTTTCAGTTGAAAGATTTCTCATAACTTGAGCTGACATCACAAGGTGTCTGATAAGAAACCATCTCCACAACCTCACTAGTCATGTTCTTTGACTCCCATGGCTCTACTGTTAGTTCTAAGAGTGGTTCTATAAAGTGACGCGCGCGCGCGGTATAAATGATATAATTATCGACAAATATATACCGTCATATAACTCTTTATGTCAACTTTTCTAAGTATAGCTTCCTGAGGATAAGTCGGTGTTGAGAGTTATAGCCAGTTAAAGCCACGTTTTTAGACTCCATGGGTCCATGTACGCGGTGAGAGTACTCTGGCATTCTCCCGGCGTCGTCTAGGACCGTCCAGCCGTGCCCTGCCGTTCCGACCCGCTGGGTCACGCACTCCCGTGGGACCGACCGACGGCGGCCACTAAACTCACTTTTTCCAAAACACGCGAGGGGCTACTATATCTTGTAAAAATAAACTTTTTTTTTTTTTGTGCAATTTCATTTTTCTATACTACTGGGTATTGTCCGTTCATATTGAAAATATATACGTATATGAGGTGATTATATTCTTTCTGTTTCTTTTTTAAAAAGGCGATTAAGGAAAAAAATATTAGTTTACTGAGAGGAGAAGTGAAAAGTCATTAGTATATAATTTCACCTATATATACTACTGGGTATTGTCCGTTCATATTGAAAATATATACGTATATGAGGTGATTATATTCTTTCTGATTCTTTTTTTAAATAGGCGATTAAGGGTAAATATTAGTTTACTGAGAGAAGAAATGCAAAAAAAAAAAAAGTCATTAATATAATACAAATCTACTATTACTAATATCTAGTACTATTTATTCTAAATTTCTTTTAAATTCAGAGTTCACAAGTAGATTAGCAAAGTCGATGGACTTGAAAACTACGAAGAGATTACTTATAGCTAGACAGTCTCTTCTCCCATCAAGTTAAAGGCTATTTTACAAAGATAAAAATGGATAATATATAAGATTATATAGCCACAAATCTACGCTTTCAATCCTTTTTTTTTTTTTTTTAGTGCTTGTAAAAAATACTTGTATCTCACAAAGCAATAACGCGCCATCTATACATATAAAATAAAAGGATTTAAAAGCGCGAATGTTTCTTTTATACATAAAACGAACTTCTACTGTCCTTACTGCGATGAAAAAAATATATTGGGAGTTCGTTTTATGTATAAAAGAAACATTCGCGCTTTTAAATCCTTTTATTTTATATACTTGTATCTCGATAAAAAAAATATATATATTGGCCAATTTTTACACAAATTCTAAAATCATAGTTCGAGTTATATTTATTCCGATAGATAGTGAAATTAAAATCAACGTTTAGTTTTCTTTTTCCGATAGATGGCACACTGCCATCAGGCAACGTTTAGTTGCATGTGGTCCACAGGATATGTTATTTCATTAGGTCTTACTTATCGGATAGAATCCAATAAGGGTCGCATATGCAAATAAGTATGGATGGTCTGAAGTCCCAGACACAAGAACATTTTTTCCTTGAACAACGGAAAAGTAGATATATAAAAAAACTACCTCTCGAAACCTCCATTTTCTCTAAAATAATCAAATGAAATGAAATTTTAAAAAATATTATTGCAATTATTAGAGACCGTCACAATAAAGAGTTGAATTTGAGGAGACTACTGAAGTGTGTACGGTATCTCAATCTAACATGTTGGAACTATGAATTAACAATTCACATATATCAATAGAGGCTATGTTTGTCTAATCCTACTCGGTTTATATTTATTACACACCATTGAAATACATATATTAGAAAGATGCCGAGACCAACCAAGCTGGAAAAGAGGCCCAGAAGGAAGGGAAGAACAGATGGAGACCCCATCTGGCGTCCACACATGTACCAGATAAATATTTCTCTTTAAAGAGCGCGATACGGCAAATTCTCTCTTTCTCTGCGCCCGCCAAGAATATAAAGTGAGCAATTTCAATCTCCATGTGGATTTTGAAAAGCTATCAAAACTAAATTGGGTTAAATATATTGTACTACTTTCTCTATTTATTTATCCTCAACCAGCCATAAGGTTGGTAGCTGGCAATATTCTTGTCTTCTCAGATATTTATTTCCTGGGTCAGTATTTTGATGATATTATAGGGTCGGCTTCTCTCAAAATTGTCTATGATATCCATTCTTATCACTCTTTCCGAACTACTCTCCATCCATCCATCCAATTTTACCGCTAACTACTCAGACAAGATGCCCAAACATACTCTGTTCCTCTCAATTATCTTCAGAATGGCCATAAACCATCTCGATTATTTTAAAAGCATATATGCTGTACTTTGTTCTTCAAAATTCAAATTGGTTAAGTCCAGTTCGACAAGTTTAGGACTCTAAATCTTCTCTCTTATGTACATGTGCGATAGTCCTAGCTGAGGAAAGAGACTCCACAGGGCTTCCATCCTTCTTAATGCCGGAACCTTCTATCTTGACTGATCGCCAGCTATTCCCATAATAAAAAAATCTATTTAGTACAATAACAACAACAAAAAGCCTTTATTTAGGGTCACTGACCCTATACAGGATTCACCAGAGGTATGCATAAGAACAAAGCAGTGAGACAAAGGAAACAACGATATAGACAGAAAAAAAAATAAAAAAAAAAAACAAGAAAGAGAAAGAGGGAAGCAAGAAAAACAACACAAAAAGAGTAGCAGTAAGAAAGTGAGGAGTGAGTGTCACTTGGCCTTCTTCTGAGATATGGACTTGTGGAAAAATCTATTCAGTAAATATATATACAAAAAATAATATAAAGTATCTTGAAGATGGGCGTAGAATTTAAGGGTGTTCGAGATGACCTGTGTGGACTCTATGTGGAGGGGAGTCTCCTAGACCAGAGATCGGGAAATTGCAGCTCACGAGCCACATGCGGCTCTTTAGATGTGAAGCTGCGGCTCTTTATATAGTTCCATACGCAAATATTATTTATGTGAGTACTATTTATTGTTGGCAAGAAAAAATTGCAATTTTTAACTCTTCCGACTCAAAAGTTTGCCGATCCCTGTCCTAGACGAATCCATTAACTGTGATGTCGATAAAACATTTAAACTGACAATTGAAGATAGAGTGTGGTTGCTTCTGGCCGCACGGTATTCGTAGTTCTTTAGAATAAAGTTATACCTTCAGGGATCGATCATACATGCATGTCTTTTTGAAATTCTTATTTTTAGAGTCCCACATTAAAACATCATCTTAATTTTTGTTAGTTCGTAGGGCTTCTCTGGGATTATAAATGTTTGTAGTCTAGATATAGATTTTTCTTCAGATGCGCACACATGCCCATATATAATATTTTATATATATATAAAAAAAAAAAAACAATGAAAAAAATAAAAAGGTCAGGTGTTGATATTAAAAATAAAAAAAGGCATATCCTGACCAGGAGCACATGTGCTTTTCAGAAGGCAGAGCGCGCCATCTGGTGGAATAGACTAAATCAATGTTTAGTTGATTTCTGTTCCACCAGATGGCGCTCAGCCATCTGAAAAGCACATATGCTCCTGGTCAGGATATAATATTTTATACACATTAAAAACTTCATATATTTAAGATTATAATCAGTAATTATTACTGGCATATATTTAGAATTTTTAAAGGGAATGCAGTTATAAAACACATTAAAGTATCCCTCCACTCATCAAAATTAGAGAAAAGTAACCATTAAAAATCACACACACACACAAAAGCCTTTATTAAGACACACAGGTCTTACAGAGGATTCTCCTTGGGGTTACAAGACGGAGAAACCTATGAAAGTGGGAAATAAAAATGGAGAAAGATTATATACATATGGTAAAACCATTAAAAATCATAAACTTTCGACTTCTCTCTCTCTATATGAGAGCAAAACCATTTCTCTTCTAGTTTTGTTGTTACCACGATATTTGACCTATGACACTTTGAAAGAGTTAGGTCTGTAAGGAAGGCGGAGTCCATACCCTAGTTTTGTCGGTGTTAAGGTCGCGGCGTGTAATGACTTTTTATCTTAAAATTACAAAGTGAGATAGCTTCCCCATGTGCACTAGGTGCAAAACCGAAGAGGCCACTCCCCAACATATACTAAATTGTATTGGAAAGGACAAAGGATCCCTGTACAGAGAAACAAAAAGAGTTCTTGAACTTCTTTATCAGCACGACCTCCATGATATTGTCTAATTTAGACTAATAAAAGTATAAGTAAAAAAAAAAAGTGAGCTTAAACAGGCTTCAGGTGACTAGACAAAGCGTTGTCTTAATTTAATATATTTTTATAATAAAATTTAATAATTAAATCATTAATTACTTAAAAGAGAGAAAAGGTTAGTGGCGTGGTTATGTTCCATGTGGCCACAGTTTCATTACTAGAATAGGCAAATTGTCAAGTTTGAAAGAGCCATTTGGGCTCTGAACCCGGGTCTGGTTATATATTGAAACATTTTCAAGTCAATATTAATCAATACATTTATTAAGCCCACATCCTTCTTATATCCCGATTCTCCTTCAACAGAAATGATGTTGGTCTTAGTACCTGCCTACGGATAGAATACCACCAAAGGTGTTCACGTCAGATCATATTCTTGTGTCACTAGGTCTTAGTACCTGCCTACGGATAGAATACCACCAAAGGTACCTACGTCCGATCATATCCTTGTGTCACTAGGTCTTAGTACCTGCCTACGGATAGAATACCACCAAAGGTGTCCACGTCAGATCATATTCTTGTGTCACTAGGTCTTAATACCTGCCTACGGATAGAATACTACCAAAGGTACCTACGTCCGATCATATCCTTGTGTCACCAGGTCTTAGTGACTGCCTACGGATAGAATACCACCAAAGGTACCTACGTCCGATCATATTCTTGTGTTACCAGGTCTTAGTGACTGCCTACGGATAGAATACCACCAAAGGTGTCCACGTCAGATCATATTCTTGTGTCACTAGGTCTTAGTACCTGCCTACGGATAGAATACTACCAAAGGTACCTACGTCCGATCATATCCTTGTGTCACCAGGTCTTAGTGACTGCCTACGGATAGAATACCACCAAAGGTACCTACGTCCGATCATATTCTTGTGTTACCAGGTCTTAGTGACTGCCTACGGATAGAATACCACCAAAGGTGTCCACGTCAGATCATATTCTTGTGTCACTAGGTCTTAGTACCTGCCTACGGATAGAATACCACCAAAGGTACCTACGTCCAATCATTCTTGTGTCACTAGGTCTTAGTGACTGCCTACGGATAGAATACCACCAAAGGTACCTACGTCCGATCATAGTCTTGTGGCACTTGGTGTTAGTGACTGCCTACGGATAGAATACCACCAAAGGTACCTACGTCCGATCATATTCTTGTGTCACCAGGTCTTAGTGACTGCCTACGGATAGAATACCACCAAAGGTACCTACGTCCGATCATAGTCTTGTGTCACTAGGTCTTAGTACTTGCCTACGGATAGAATACCACCAAAGGTACCTACGTCCGATCATAGTCTTGTGGCACTTGGTCTTAGTACCTGACTACGGATAGAATACCACCAAAGGTACCTACGTCCGATCATAGTCTTGTGGCACTAGGTGTTAGTGACTGCCTACGGATAGAATACCACCAAAGGTACCTACGTCCGATCATATTCTTGTGTCACCAGGTCTTAGTGACTGCCCAAATGCAGTGTTCAGTAGGCCAATGGACTACTTGTAGATAACACCAGCAGGTCAGTCGACCCAACGTGACAAATGTAGTCAGCACAAAGGAAAGAATGCACTATGTGATCCCACAACGGTCTCCTCCATTTCCATACAAAGAATACGGCACGCATCCATCTCTATCGAGGCAAAACTTGCCGAGTAACGCCATTATCCTACTGGGGCTCCTGCCACCTCTCTGAGCCCTAGACAAATCTCTATGTTCAAAAATATCCACTGCTCGTGTTTATTTATTGATTTCCAGTCATCGAGATAGAAAATAACAACAAAATCTACCCCACTTGCCCAAAATGTAGCCTGGCATCTTTAGCTGCAGAACTAGATTTGAATTAGAATTTAGAAATAGAAATTAGATTGAATTAGATTTGAATTAGATGCACTAAACAGGACCTTTGGGAGAGGCCGCTGCTTATCATAAAACAGCTCGAAGAGCATGAACTCATGGAATTCGTGTAATCTTTCCACAAGGGGATTAGCAACAACGACAACATTTATTGATATCCAAGGTGAAGATCAAACCGCGGACCACCTTCTCTTCGCCTCTGCTCAACCTTCCAATACCAAAGATTACTGACGACCATCCTATTAGATCACCAACCTAAGTACAGCATCCCTAGAAAATCCCCCAAGAAATAAATCTGCCTGACGCCACCTCTAAATTGGACTTCCATTGACATTATAAATAAAACCAAAAAGACTTAGGTCAGAATGACAGTCCGGGTAGTTGGCGACTTCTGTACGTTCCAGGAACCTGGGTTAGATAAATAAATAATCGATTGATTTTTATTTTAAGTATATCCGGCGAGACTAGATGTAAAAAAAAAAAAAAAAAAAAAAAAAAAACATAGAGAATCTAAATCAAAGGTATTTTCAAAGACTTTTTAACTTCAGGATACGTAACAATCGAGATCTAGTGGCATTTATTTCTTATAACTTTCCAAAAATAATTTATAAAAAAAATTCTATCTCTGCAAATTACATTGGCCGAAAATTTTCCTCAGCAGTATTTTCACAATTTTTGAAAATCCTAAGGAGTATTCGAGAAAATTGGAGCTTCTTTTTGTAGACCCTAAAAAAATACAAAACCGACTTTGTACCAATGAAAAAGAAAGCTATGGTAACTTTTTTTCTTTTCTTCAAAACTGAGAACCGAGTATAAAAAAAAGACATACTAGAACAAAGAAAGCTCTTTAAAATATACAAAGTGTTAATATAGCATTCGAAAGATGAAAGGATATGTTTTCAGGGGATTCGTAATTATGGGACTACAAATGAGCCATCTCTCTTTCCTTCGAATCCGGCTCACAACAAAAAGGAGGTGATAGGTGAGAGAGAGAGAGAGATAGACCAGGTTATACAAAATATTATTAAATACACCCAGGAAGAATGGCCGGAGAGAACAAATGTCTCCATGTCCGAAAGTCAATATTGGCCAGCAAAGGATGATTTCTCCATTGAGAATGGTATTCTCCAGAAAGGGTCAAGATAGAGAGAGAGAACGTGTAGAGTTTTCTTTCCTTAAAGAAGAATTCCAATAACAAAAGGGTACTGGTGAAAGTTGTTTTTATTCCATAATTTATCCTTATCTCTCACTTATATTGCTCGAGAAATAGCATTCTAAAAAGTTGCTTAGAATAAGGGGTTTTCCTTAATCGCATTATCAAATTATTACATTCTTTTAGATAATTGATAAAAAGTACAACGTAGAAAAGGCTTTTGAACTTGAGCAACAACAACACATTTTTTTAAGGGAAAATACAAGGTTGTCCAAAAAGTTCGTAAACATTGGAAAAAATTGAAATATCAATATTATTCGCCGTTATGTATAATGTCTTTGTATCATGTATAAAGTACAGGGTGATCCAAAAGTCCCGCACAACTTTAAAAATTAATAACTCCGCGAATATTTGCGCTAGAGCAATGCGGTAAACACCATTGTGTTCAGAATGCAATGGGATTTTTTATGGCAAATATTGAAAATTTCGAAATTGATTTTAGTTACAATTTCATTCCCTAGATGGCGCTGTACCAGAATCACAAATTCAGCGGCCAAATTGTTTGATTAATTGAAAAATATAACTGATCGACACGTATTTTTCCTTTTTGTATACCAGGAAAGAATCCTAATAATATCAAATCGTTAATTAATAAAGCACCATTTCGCCAAAAGTTAGAAGAAATGGTTAACGATTTTTAAATACAATCTGAGATATGTAAAATAGGTATATGCAAATTAAAACATGTAGCAAAAAATATTTATATGTTTGATAGAGTTTTGTCAAATATATTGAATGTTTGAAAAACATAGCTGAAATCAATACACGATATTTTGAAATGTTAATATAGTACCAAAAATTATGATGGTACTACTAATAGGATTTCTTGCTATAAGGAATGTGTAATTTCTTGAATAATTGGCGACACTCGACTATTTAACTGGAAATTTGTCATGATCCAACAAATGAAATATAGATGGGAGTGACAAAATACATTTGTCGTACTTTATTCCAAATATCCTATGGGCTTGTCAAATGTTATCATTGTTTATTATACTGTACACGATTTTTAAAAATGTATCCCCTCAAATAAATATAATTTTTAAATCAACCTTTTGCGTTGAAAAACGTGGTAGTAAAATCATTTTGTATTATTTTTTTTTGCCCAAAATTTCTAAAGGTGGGGGGTTACAGAGAATATTCCTTATGCTATTTCTTTTAATGAGCGAAAAGCGATAAATTAAACATAAGGGGTAAAATTGTGTGTACAGTGTTATTCGAGAAGTTATGACACTTTGGTCTGCACGACATAATATAAGATGTGAGCAAATGACAAACAAACAAAAATTACTGTTCACAAATAAAAAAGAGACAAGATATGAGGACAGAATTTATTTACCCATAACCCAACACAAAGAGCTGCAAAACATTGGTAGATAATATAATACATGGCAGCTTATATAACACATGAGGTAACTTGTCTCTTGGAGGCCTTGTCTCTTGTATTAGATCACAATCCTTGCTCAATGTGGCGCCCTTCATTCTCAAACACCGCCTGCAGACGATAGATGACAGATTGGACAGCATTAAATAACATATCTGTTGAAATTGATGAAACGTGCCGTCTGATAGAAGCCTTCAACATGGCCAATGTGGTAGGCCGGCATCGATAAACACGCGACTTAATGTACCCCCTAGCCAAAAATCGCAAGGCGTCAAGTCTGGTGATCTTGAAGGCCACTGGTGTATAAAGTGGCGACTTATCACACGATCTTCACCGAACGTATCCTTCAGCAATTGTTTGGCACCGCGGGAGATATGAGGAGGTCCTCCATCTTGCATGAATGTTATTTCGCTCAGTGCTTGTCTGTCCTGCAATATGGGGATAACCTTTTCTCTCAAAAGTTGAACATAACGTTCACCAGTTACAGAAACGGTTTTAAAAGTTCTTCCATTTATTTCTTCAAAGAAAAATGGCCCAATAATAAAAGAAGAAGTGAACCCACACCAAACTGTAACTCTGGGCTGATGAAGTGGCATTTCTGTACAAATCCTAGGGTTTTCTGTAGCCCAAATGCGGCTGTTTTGAGTGTTGACTTCTCCATTTAGAGAAAAGTGAGTTTCATCTGTCCACAGAATATTCTACAGCCAGTTTTCATCAATATCAATTTGCCGGAAAACCCATGCAGCAAATTCTTGACGCTTCTCAAAATCGCCGACTTTTAGCTCGTGAAATCTTTGAATTTTGTACGGGTATTTTTTAAGAAAAATTCTTAGAGCTCTCCAAACTGTTCCATACGAAATACCCGTTTGTCGAGAAACTTGTCGAGCACTTACTTCTCCATACGTGGATAACGTTTCAATAGCTTCAACATTCTGCGAAACCGTAACAGCCACTGACTTGCGTGTCGATGGTCTTCCACTCCGAAGTTTTGCTTCCAGAGATCCAGTCTTCTCAAAATTTTTTATCATTCTCCTTAGAGAGTAGCAACTCATGGGTCCTTTACCTCTTCGAATACCTTTAAAGTTACGAAACGCTCGTAAAGCTTCAGTGGAAGATTCTGAATTGCAATAATAAAATTTCACCAAGAGTACTTGATCCTGTAGTGACGGCATCCCAGAGTAAAATAAATGATCAGGGATAGTTGAATTTTTCAAATGAATTAAAATAAACATAATCGATATATGGCTTCTGAAGCCAACTGTGCGGACGTGTTTGGCATCGCTTGTCTCGTACCGCGAATGGGATTTAACTCTGCATATCACAATATAGTATTAAAAGTAACTCCTAAAGTTTACCAAATTTTAAGAAAAATGGGTAATGAGATATACACCTATTTTGAGCGATGTTCTACACAAGACAGAATATTTGTAAGACAATGCCAAAATTGTTTTGAATTTAATCCGTACCACAAAACAAAAGACTGCCAAAACATTAAAATATGTAAAATATGCGGTGTACAGGGTAGCCACAACTGCACTGAAGCGCCAAATTGTCACCATTTCTCTAAGCACCCTAAATTTAAAAACCTTTCTACAAACCATAAATCAAATTCAAGTGAATGCCCGATTTACAAATCACAAATAGACAAAATTATCCAAAGGACACAATATTCACAAATACACGAGGGAAATGATGTAGCAAATACAATTTAAAGCTTAATCTTAAATAGATTAATATCCTATATGATTGAAAATGTGAGATGTATTCAACAAAATGTAAGAAAAAGTTTTACTGCGATAAGTAAACTACAGGCCAACACTAGAGATGACCCACCTGACAAGGACGAGTGGGTAACACCCTCGTTTCCAGACAGTCATGAACCGGGATCGAATCCCGCGCTAACATTTTGTTTGATACGTGAATATCCTTCACCTGACATTCTTTTGATTCAAGAACCATATGTTTTACATGAAAATTTTATTTATGATATGGACTCTCAAATTATATGTTCGAATAAAACTGGGGAAAAATATACGGCAACTATAATTTTAAATAAAAATATAAAGTTCAGCAAAGAGGAAAATTTCACAAATTCTTTTTGTACAACAATATCTATTTCTACAGTTAAGGCAAAATTAATTATTTCTAATTTCTACATTCATCCGAATACATTTAACCCTGTTCATCAAACATTCATTAGAGATCTGCTCAAAACGTATATAAATCAACCTGTAATCCTTTGCGGTGATTTTAATTCAAGACCTACTATATGGTTTGTTATAAACTCTAATGGATATAGATTACAACCTATTATAGACGAATGTAACCTCTTTATACATAACCTGAAAAAACACCCACCTTCCGCGGAGAGTAAGTATAATTGATCTCACAATCTCGAATAAACACTCACTAAGTTTAATAAACAACTGGCATACCTCTGATTTGACTAATATTTCCGACCATGTTGCTGTTAAATTTGATATCAGGTTAAAGAATGGTCATTTATTCAATAATCAAATTTCCACTTTGAAAAAAATGCGAATTGGGCAAATTTTTCTAATAACATATCATTACAAGATACAAAAAAACTGGTAATTGATATAAGCAGAGTGAAAGATGAGGAAGACATTGATGGGATAGTGAACGCACTCATGAATTTATTGAGAGAAGCAGCATATAAATCTTCGAAGGTTAAATCCCCCATTAATAAACATGTTTCCAGAATTGACTGGTGGACTAATGAACAGGAAATAATAAAAAATCATTTTCATTATATTAGAAACTAGTATTAATGGACGATTTAATTCCTGAAGACGATCCTAATTTGGACAATTTTCAACAACAAATAATTAGAAATTTTAAGCCACGAATGAATAATCCAAGCATAATTATTATCGAAGTAGAAGAAATAATGAATATAATTTCTAATTGTGATGTTTAAAAAGCTCCAGGTTTAGACAACATAAGTAACAATATTGTAGCGTAGAAATCAAGCCTTGAAATATCCTAAGATATAAAATAATTTATTGAAGACGTCACAACGACGAGTCGACAATTATTAACAAGTCAGCAAAACTATCTACAGCTAGGGAATCTTAAGCAAGCAAGCAAAGAAATATTTTAAAGATGATTTCACAAATACAGAGTAATATATATATATTTTTTATAATCTGTTGAGTATTTTCATTGAATTATATTAAATTAAATAATAAAATATTTTTTCGCCACAATATGATCAAATGTGCTTACCCAAAAATTAAGCATATGTCATGCAAACTATTTAATAAATGCATTCAAAAAGGGGTATTATCCGGAGAAATGGAAAATAGCAGCTCTAAAGATAATTCCTAAACCACATAAATCTAATTTAGAATCAACAAAAAGTTATCGACCTATCTCATTGATTTCAAATCTTTCAAAAATTTTCGAAAAAATTTTGAAAAATCGAATTTATGAATTTTATGAAAGTAATAATCTTTTGAGCTCCAGACAACATGGATTTGTCAAATAAAAATCAACGACAACGTGCTTGAATAAAATATTTATCGATCGAGGATCAACAGCGATACGACTTGGATATTCCAGATATAATTGAAAATTTGATTAAATATAAAATTACACTATTGAAGAAAAATACTAATCAAACATTTCAAAGTTTCTTTCCCGCTAATATTCCTAATTATTTTCGGGGAAAATTTCCACAACTCTCAATTTATTACAAATCACGGAAATTTTAGAAGCTTTTTAAAATTCATCAAAGCAGTGCAGGATTCAAGATGCTTCTGTGGATGTGAGGAACAAATTTCTATTCATCTGCTGCTAAATTGCCCCGTCTTCCAAGAGTATAGAGAGAGAAATAAGGATAACCCAGGCCCCTGGAGCGCAAGAAACGCCAACTGCCCGGGCTGTCCAGCTAACTAGTGGAAACCAGTTACTCTAGATTATATTTATATAGAGCCAATTGCAGAGCCGAACCAGCTGGTCAGGAAGTTCCATGCCTGCAGAGAACCCGGGAGTCCAGCCAACGAGACTGGGTCGAAGGAGGTCTTCCCAAGCAGCAGAGCTGTCTTCATTCTGTGTTGCTTGAAAGCAGGGCATCTGAATAGAAGGTGGTCCAGTCTGTTGTTCCTCCATACAATGTGGGCAAAATGGGCCTTCCCCAAGACGCCAGAGAACCAAGTCTGCCCGAACATGGCCATGTCCTGTAAGTAAGGTGGTGGTCTCTTCTCCAGGACAGACCTTAGGGAGGAATTGGAGCAGCCGGTCTGGAGTATGGGCTATTCTCCTCAGGTGTCTGTTGTAGTGGTCCTGGCAATAAACCTCCGTCCATGCGTCTAGGGCTGCCGCGCGTGAGTGGTTACGGGCCAGGCTTCTAGGCAGAATGGAAAATGATGGCTCTAAGATCAAAACGGCCGCGTTCTTAGCAGCTCTGTCTGCTCTTTCCTTTCCGTCGATGCCGCAGTGTCCCGGCACCCAACACAGATTTACGTTTTGGTTGGTGTTCAGTGCGAGAATAATCTTAGCTACTAATGTCGATCGAACTGGACCTGACGTACATATGGCTGACAGAGCTGATCTGCAGTCCGACGCGATAGTGATCGCATTTCTTGAATAACCTTCCTTCACCAGACGGACCGCCCAGCGGATTGCCAGAAGTTCAGCCTGGAAGGCTGTGCAGTCGGGATGGAGCCGTAAGAGAACGGGCTGCTGATCTTCTGATGAGGGAACAATTGCAGCGCCCACCCCAGCCTCATTTTTTGATCCGTCTGTGAATATTATAGGTGTTGTTATCTCCTCGATGTTTAGACTGAAAGACAATTGACGTCTATCTGGAGGGTATGGCAAAGAAGCAGGGCCTGGTCTAGATTCAAAATTTCCTTCATTGATTTCCTTCAGGAACGCCGTACGAGACCTAACAATAATATCGAAAGGAGGGCTGCCGGTGATGGAGATGGCTGAGACTGTAGGTGTGTAAGGACCTCCTCTCAGTACACGTTTCGCAAAATTGCAGTGAAGGCTCCTAAGTTGCCTAATGCCTTCGCTGGAGAGAGCACGACCTCCCCATGCTGACGCTCCGTCCAGCTGAAAAGAAGATTCCAAATTTACCCTGTATGGTGTGGGTGAGTCGTGGGATTATTGATCTGCATCTACGTGTGATCTTGCGTAGGTGGGCGACAAATCCGCAGGTCTGGTAAAACTCCACTCCTAAGATTGTGACGGTCTTCTTGATGTTTAAAGGTTGACCAAGGACTCTGAGCCCTGTCTCGGAGTTGGGGTGGACATTACGCCATTGGAACAGGCAAGCTTGAGTCTTAATGGGGATTATATTAAGACCATTTATCGTGCACCAAGATGTCAACCTCTCCAAGAAGGTGTTAGTGGCAGAGACCGGCAGGCGACTACGAACCTGAGTCATAAGGGTGAAGTCGTCCGCGTAAGCTATTAATCGGCTATCTATGATGGAGGGAAGGGTGAAGATGGTCCGAGCAACTATGTTCCACAGGAAAGGACTTAGCGCTGAACCCTGGGGAGTGCCGAGTTGGGAGGACGTACATTCTGTTGCTGTCCAAGCTGAGTAAGAAACCGTCCGGTCTTCCAAAAAGCTTTTTACTAAACAGGTAATAGACTCTGAACAATTTAGACGTTCAAGATTTTGTATGATTGCCGGCCTCCAAACAGTGTCGAAGGCCTTACTGATGTCCGAGCTGATGACAAGAGTTTTCCTCCAGTGAGCTTGTCTTTCTTCAATTAATTGAGTGATACTCGCCAGTGCATCTTCCGCTGAACGACCATTTACGATACCCAATACGGTTTTGTATTGATCTTCAAAGAACCATCCATGACGATCCGCGAGCCTCTGAATTCGGGCCAGGATACATCTCTCAAATACTTTGGCCATAGTGTTCAATAAAGTAATAGGTCTGTATTTCTCCAGCTACTGGTGGCTGAATTGGAGGATTTAGGCAGAAGTATGAGGCGGCCTTCTTTCCATTGACGGGGGAAGTAGCCTATACGAAGGCATTTGGTGAACAATTCGGCCAGCAGGAATTGCAAGGAAGGGCCGCCCAGGTCTAGGCATTTTGAACCAAGACCGTCAGGGCCCAGGGCTTTCCTTTTTCCACAGCGATGAATGGCTCGCAAAACTTCCCAGGGTTTGAATTCAGGTTCGTCTGAGTGAGCAGAAATTGCATTCCTTTGCGGGTGAGGTCTGGTGTCAGGTAGGAAAAAGTGATTTAACAGGGTCTGACAAGTCTCATGAGGATTGTAAAGAGAGCCGTTATCATGTTTGAGAAGTGGCGGACCTCGGGGGGAGCCGCGGCCCCGGGCGATAAATCGATGTATGTCACTCCAGTATGCGGATGACACCTCCTTGCAGAGATTAAACCAGGATTTACTTTTAGCTTTCCGTATAGCCGCCTTCAGTCGATTATGGCACGCTCGGTATAAACCGCGGAAGAAATTCCTAATAGAACACCGGACTTTCTGACTATAACGGCGGAGGGAGATAACCAACCTTCTGATCCGACTCAGTTCGGGGGTCCACCACGGCTTTGACGGTCTTGTAGTATTGGAGCGTCTCCCCATGGAAGAGTCACAAGCTGATTGCAGGATGGAAGTCAGAAGGAGGACCACCCTGTCAATATCTTCTGGGCTAGAGGCCTCGTTTAATAAGGTAGTTCCACCATCAAATTATAGGGGCATTGCCCTTATAAGCAACTTGTCGAAACATTTTACATCCATATTAAAAAATAGACTAAGTAATTGGATTGAAAATAGAAAACTCATAGTGGAAAACCAGGCAGGATTCAGAAAGGGCTACTCGTGCAAAGACCATATCTTCACGCTTACGTCACTAATTCAAATGACATTAAACCGCAAAAGGAGGAAACTTTACACATTCTTTGTTGATCTTAAAAAGCGTTTGATACAGTTCCACATCTACTATTATGGAGAAAGCTTGCGCTTGTTGGTTTAAGTGGGCGATTTATCAAACTTATACAGAACTACTATGCTCAAATGATGGCAGCGGTCAGATGGAGCGGCTCTTTTACAGAATTTATCAAAATACAATCAGGTGTTCTTCAGGGTGAACCTCTTTCACCGTATTTATTTATTATTTTCAATAACGATCTGGTTGCTACGCTGGATGATTCTGACCTGCCAGGTATATACTTACCGGGCCATGAAACTATACACCTGCTCCTGTTCGCGGATGATATAGTCTTCCGTGGTGAATCCAAGATAAATATCCAAAAATAAAGATTAATTTAATAAAAAATATTTTGAGGAAAATAGTTTAACTCTGAACCAATTCCAGTCTAAAATCGTAGCGTTTCGAAATGGAGGCCGCTTGGCTAGATCTGACGTTTGGTTTTGGGGCCAACAACCTTTGACAGTTACCTCAAAATATACGTATCTTGGCTACCCCTTAACAATCAAGAATCCAACTGCTTACGTGGCGCAGCACTTTAAAAGCAAAGCATTGATTGATACAAAAGCAGTATGGAGAATACTATCTAAGTCAAGAACCATATCGTTCGGAGCAGTGATGAAATTACTTGACTCCATAGTTTTATCCACGTTATTATACTCGGCCCCACTGTGGGCGACGAATCAGATAGGAGTTGTAAACCAGATCCAGGATATTTTTCTTACGGCGATTTCTTGACCTTCGCAAATTTACACTCCGGGCTATATCTTACGAACAGAAACCGAAAGGATGTACCTTGAATTAAACATTGCGAAATTGATTCTAAAGTTCTAGATACGGATTTTAAAAATGGACAGGACAAGATTACCTTATGTTTGCTTGTTCCAGCTCTAGGAAGTTTCAATTTTGGGAAAAGCGGGAAACAACTTTATTTATAACCTGAATAACATCATTGACTCTTGGGGTTTTTCTTTTCTTAAGAACTGTGAAGATTATATGGTTTTGCGAGGAGAAATGCCTAGAATAGTTCAAACCACAGTGGACCAGCTACTCCAATTTGACCGAGCTAAGATACAAAACTCAACTCATTGTATTCATTATCAATCTCTAAGTAGCTCCTTTATGACGGAGGACTAATTACTATCAAACCTCTCTTTGAAAATAGCCCGTCAAAGGATTCTATGGCTATTTTCCCCCGAGGATATCACGGGATTTTGGAACAGCGACCCTTTAAATTTCTACTTCTGCAATGCTGGCATCCAAAAAATTTGGTTCATTATCTATTCCATTGCCCATTCCTACAGGAAAAGAGACTGGAAATTCGCGAAATTTCGGGGCTAACTTACTATAATGAACAACATGTATATACAATTTTTACTACTCTCCAGCTGGATAAAACATTTGTTTATAAATATTTAAAATTTTTCAAGGCGATTGACAAAATGAGGGAAGAAGTGCTCAACTCCCCAGACAACGGCTGATTGCTCCACCTCCCCTCTAAATTGCTTTTCCTCCTCACTCATGTACATATATAACCTCTTAGGGGAATCCTCTTGTAAGACAATAGTGTCTTAATGAAGGTTTTTGTTGTTGTTGTTATAATAGGGTAGTTACCTGGTGGAGAGAAGAGTTGAGGAAGGATTTAAAGGTCTGTTCTTTACATGAGGATTCAACCCAGGAGGATTTTGTCTCGTTATTGACCATGTCTAGGAATGTAGTCCAGATAGGTATATGGTCAGTGAAGGCCACCTCATCTAATAAACCTCTAGTGACATGGATAGCCAATGAGCTGGATGCCAGAGTTACATCTATAGAAGAAGATAAAGGCCCATTTGACCAGGTCGAGTCCACAGGAGGTCCCAAGAAATGAAAATCATTGAAGCTGGCGAACTCTTCAAGATTAGCACCCCGGAAGTCCAACCTCGCACCGATGCCCCAGGTAGGAGAGTGGGCGTTAGTGTCCATACCCAGGATCACTGGAAGAGAGGTCCGTCTTATCGTATCTTCCAGAAGAGGGATGAAATCATCGGCAGCTCTAAGGCCGTGCCAGTAGGCCGAGTGCACCACGATGATGCTCTGCTCTAGACATATGGCTATGGAGGTTATGGCGGTGTCTGGGGAGGTTAGAGGGATGGGATGAAGGTTGCTACGTGCCACAATTCCCGAGGGGATGTAGGCGCCTGGGACAAAAAAAAAATGCCTGAAACCCACGTGTGGGCCAGAAGAAGTTAGTTGAGAGTTCTTGCAGGAGCACGATGTCGGCCTGTGTCGAATTTGCCAAATTTGCAATTTCAAGAATGACAGTTGGTGATTTTTTAGCGTTCACCTGCAGGACACGCAATGGCCTAGACATTGTTACTTTTTCGGGGTATTCTCTCTTTTACAAAGGGACTGGTAGATAATGTGGCAAAGTGGTTGTGGGAGCTCCAGATTTTTTTTCTGCAGCGGCAGCAGCGGCTTTGGCTTGGCTCGACCGAGCATCGGATGCCCTCATGCTCTGCAGAGCCGCAGCGATAGCAGATTGGATGGGCAGCTGGACAGGCAGAAGCGCGGTGGCCGAAGCCACAGCAACGGAAGCATTGCTTTAAAGTATGACTGCGCTCATACCTGTGCACTAGACCCGCCACAGGAATACGTCCATGTTGACCGAGGATTTCGGCGACTTGGTTGTCCACTTCGATGAACACTGTACTAGTGCTGTGTGCCGCATTATTCGATCGATGGACTACCCTGATTTCACGCTTTTCCAGGAATGACTGCACGGAGTGGTTGGAGCGGAAGCTCTCGCATATTTCATCGTCCCGCACCTCCCCGTCCACTCTGAAGAGGCAGTATCTTGGTAGGATAACCGGGCACTCGGGGCAGCTTAGGCCCGTTGGCAGGGAGGTCAGCCCAGTGGCCAGCTACTTTGCCATTTGGGTTGTTTTGGGGTGAAAAACCACCTCGCCGCTGGTGTTGATGGACGCCACCACGTGTTTTGATGACGCTAGGGAAAGATGAATCTTTTGAATTTCCCTCAAAAATTCCCTTGGGTTGCTTTGGGGTTAGCCGACCTGACGACGACATGCGATTCGAAGGAAGGAGCCAGATTCACAAATGTGGATTTCGCTTTGGGTTTCGGAGGTGCAGGCTTTACCGGCTTGTCTTTCTCTGCCACTACCGAGGCGAAAGAGGTGGAGGGAATCGGGACGTTGGCTGTGGGATTGGGTCTTCCTAGACTGGCTCCCTTGAAGGCGTCCTTAAGAAGAAGTTCTGCCTCTTGGACGAGAGTCAGTATCAGTCCTTTGGTGGCCATCTGTATTTTTTCGGGGGAGTCCAGGCTGGTGTCGGCAATGATCGCTTCGAAGGTTTGGCACTCAAAGTTGAACAAGTTCGCCGTGCTGTTGAATTTAAATTGGTGATGGGAAGACGGGAGGAGGTCTTCGTCCTCAGAACGCGGCCCGCTTGTTGGCCTGCTGACTTCCTCCACCACCGCCATCATACTGGTTCAGCTCCATAAATAAAAACTATCAAAAAACAAATCTACTCCAAAGAGAGTAAAAAAAAAGGCAGACCAGACAAAGAACATTATTCCGTTAACGAGATGAGGTGTGTATGGTTATTGGTTCGGCCAACAACAAATATCCAATTTATATACACATATATTTTTACATAATGAGGTTTTAAAAAATGCAAATAATCTTCATCTATTTACATGCACAACAATTTATTTTACCATCACTACAGCATAAATCACTCTTGGTGAAATTTTTTTATTGCAATTCAGATTCTGCAACTGAAGCTTTACAAGCGTTTCGTACCTTTAAAGGTATTCGAGGCGGTAAAGGACCCATGAGTTGCTACTCTCTAAGGCGAATGATAAAAACTTTGGAGAAGACTGGATCTCTGGAAGCAAAATCTCGGAGTGGAAGACCATCGACATGCAAGTCAGGGGTTGCTACGGTTTCGCAGAATGTTGAAGCTATTGAAACGTTATCCACGTATGGAGAAGTAAGTGCTCGACAAACGGGGATTTGGTATGGAAAAGTTTGGAGAGCACTAAGAATTTGTCTTAAAAAATACCCGTAAAAAAATTCAAAGACTTCACGAGCTAAAAGTCGGCGATTTTGAGAAGCGTCAAGAATTCGCTTCATGGGTTTTCCGGCAAATTGATATTGATGAAAACTGGCTGTTGAATGTTCTGTGGACAGATGAAGCTCAATTTTCTCTGAACGGAGAAGTTAACACTCAAAAAGCCGCATTTGGGCAACAGAAAACCCTAGGATTTTTACAGAAATGCCACTTCATCAGCGCAGAGTTATAGTTTGGTGTGGGTTCACTTCTTCTTTTATTATTGGGCCATTTTTCTTTGAAGAAATAAATGGAAGAACATTTAAAACCGCTTCTGTAACTGGTGAACGTTATGTTTAACTTTTGAGAGAAAAGGTTATCCCCATATTGCAGGACAGACAAGCACTGAGCGAAATAACATTCATGCAAGATGGAGAACCTCCTCATATCTCCCGCGGTGCCAAACAATTGCTGAAGGATACGTTCGGTGAAGATCGTGTGATAAGTCGCTACTTTATACACCAGTGGCCTTCAAGATCACCAGACTTGACGCCTTTCGATTTTTAGCTATGGGGGTACATTAAGTCGAGTCTTTCTCGATACCGGCCTTCCACGTTGGCCATGTTGAAGGCTTCTATCAGACGGCACGTTTCATCAATTTCATCAGATATTTTATTTAATGCTGTCCAATCTGTCATCTATCGTCTGCAGGCGGTGTTTGAGAATGAAGGGCGCCACATTGAGCAAGGATTGTGATCTAATACAAGAGACAAGGCTTCCAAGAGACAAGTTACCTCATGTGTTATATAAGCTGCCATGTATTATATTATCTACCAATGTTTTTCAGCTCTTTGTGTTGGGTTATGGGTAAATAAATTCTGTCCTCATATCTTGTCTCTTTTTTATTTATGAACAGTAATTTTTGTTTGTTTGTCATTTGCTCACATCTTATATTATGTCGTGCAGACCAAAGTGTCATAACTTCTCGAATAACACTGTACACACAATTTTACCCCTTATGTTTAATTTATCGCTTTTCGCTCATTAAAAGAAATAGCATAAGGAATATTCTCTGTAACCCCCCACCTTTAGAAATTTTGGGCAAAAAAAAAATAATACAAAATGATTTTACTACCACGTTTTTCAACGCAAAAGGTTGATTTAAAAATTATATTTATTTGAGGGGATACATTTTTAAAAATCGTGTACAGTATAATAAACAATGATAACATTTGACAAGCCCATAGGATATTTGGAATAAAGTACGACAAATGTATTTTGTCACTCCCATCTATATTTCATTTGTTGGATCATGACAAATTTCCAGTTAAATAGTCGAGTGTCGCCAATTATTCAAGAAATTACACATTCCTTATAGCAAGAAATCCTATTAGTAGTACCATCATAATTTTTGGTACTATATTAACATTTCAAAAAATCGTGTATTGAATTCAGCTATGTTTTTCAAACATTCAATATATTTGACAAAACTCTATCAAAAATATACATATTTTTTGCTACATGTTTTAATTTGCATATACCTATTTTACATATCTCAGATTGTATTTAAAAATCGTTAACCATTTCTTCTAACTTTTGGCGAAATGGTGCTTTATTAATTAACGATTTGATATTATTAGGATTATTTCCTGGTATACAAAAAGGAAAAATACGTGTCGATCAGTTATATTTTTCAATTAATCAAACAATTTGGCCGCTGAATTTGTGATTCTGGTACAACGCCATCTAGGGAATGAAATTGTAACTAAAATCAATTTCGAAATTTTCAATATTTGCCATAAAAAATCCCACTGCATTCTGAACACAATGGTGTTTACCGCATTGCTCTAGCGCAAATATTCGCGGAGTTATTAATTTTTAAAGTTGTGCGGGACTTTTGGATCACCCTGTATTTGTATTATGTATATTCGGCGTGATAATATTCGTCAAGTAATAAAAAAAAACACGAACTTTTGTGGCGAGGCTTTCACGGATTACTTTGGCGCATTGAAGAACGAAGAGAACCCCCCACCAGAAAATTACTAAAAAAAGAAATAGTATTTGCGAAAGGCTTTGATTACTTTTAAAACTAAAGTTCAACATAAACTCACACATACACATCATCCGTAGAGTCTCTTCCATCAAAAATAGATGAGAGAAAGCTGTCTGGTTAAAAAAAACTCGAGGACTTGACGCTAAATGGTGACGTTGACTCCAAATTTGACAGAGGTCCTGGGACGATGCCAGCAACACAGTAGCCCAGTAGAGGTCGGCGGCACGTGCCATTCCCAAATTGGGGGGGGGAGAGACAGAAAGACCGGTTTGGTGGTGGGACATTTCCGGAGTGAAAGTTGGAGGCTTCCGGGGGGAGAAAGAGAGCGCGGAGCTAGTATGTCTTCACCACCGCTCGAGCTTCAACCCGAGCCTTCCTTCCCAAGGTTCCTTCCTGTGTCGGGAAGGAAGGGTTTGGCTGCGAGGGGAGGGAGCCATGTGGGCGGCTACAAAAACATGGCGCCAGCAGCAAGGTCGCTGCCCGACCTTGAAACCATGACGGCTGGCTATAGTTCACCGGCGCTCGCTCACACATCTCACTTTCAGAAAAATCTATGCAAATTTTTATTAATCACATTTTTAGTTAGGATCCTTTCTTACCTCGGAGAAAAAGTTAAGATTTGATATAAACTGCTTTATATTTTATCCTTAGTAATGCATTTTCCCCCCATGTCAAGGCCATTCAAGAAATGTAGAGGAAGTTTTTTACTTTTTTGGCAAAAAAATTGCCGGAATATTTTCAAATGTTTATTTTCGTGAGTATATAATGTCTGATAGGGGCAACAATTTTAACTTAGAATATACAGTGGGAATTTTAAACGTTTAAATCTTGGAATTTTAACTTTTGGTTTCATTTAGGTCTCTTTCTTTTACCGGTCATTCTTTATTTACAACCTAAATTCGATTATACAATCCCCCCTCCTTTCTTTTTTAACTCAAATGTTTTTAACCGATCAGTAATGATTAAAAAAATAGGGTTATTATCCATAAGAAAATGATAAATGGAGTTTTAGCCCATCTTACTACTATTCTATCTATATATATATAAAAGTCAATTCCTGTCTGTCTGTCTGTTTCGCGATAAACTCAAAAACTACTGAACCAATTGGTTCCAAATTTTGCATGTCGCTTTTTATAAACCTGAGGAAAATTTTTGGCTACATTTTGCTTATTATTTTTGGCTATTTCTTTTTTTAATTTGAAGAACTATTTTTTTACGCGGACTAATCCGGAATGGAATGAATACCTAAATATGGCCATTTTTTTTAAAGCATCGGTGGCTTAGTGGTAGAATGCTCGCCTGCCACGCGGGCGGCCCGGGTTCGATTCCCGGCCGATGCATTTTTTTTTACAATTTTTAAAACTAATTTATAAAAAATATAATATAAATATATACTATTATATCAACTATATATGAATTAAATCAAATACCTAAACACTAATCTCTATATATATATATATAAAAGTCAATTTCTGTCTGTCTGTTTCGCGATAAACTCAAAAACTACTGAACCAATTGGTACCAAATTTTGCATGTCGCTTTTTATAAACCTGAGGAAAATTTTTTGATACAATTTGCTTAGTATTTTTGGCTATTTCTTTTTTTCATTTGAAGAACTTTTTTTTTACGCGGAGTAATCTGGAATGGAATGAATACCCAAATATGGCCATTTTGTATACGCATCGGTGGCTCAGTGGTAGAATGCTCGCCTGCCACGCGTGCGGCCCGGGTTCGATTCCCGGCCGATGCATTTTTTTTAACAATTTTTAAAACTCATTTATATTATATCTTCTATATATATAAAAATGAATGTTTGTATGTTTGTTTGTTTGTTTGTTGGTTTGTATGTCCGGTATACAAATTCGCAGTAGTTCACTAATTCAAACCAAAATTTCCATACATAGGTAAAAAATACGAGGAAAACGATAGGCTATTTTAAATTATATATAAATTAAATATTAAAACTATATATTCAAATTATTCTACTTAGCTCACGAACAGCGCCCTCTATCATGGTTATAAATACGTTTAAAATCGAAATCTTCTCAAAATTTTATTAATAATAGTGTGTGTTCGCTTAATAATTAGAATACTTGATCTAAATCGAAATATTTATAGACGCTCGCTCGATTTGAAGATTCATATCGTAACTAATCTGACTGTAAAGTTTGGAGCGGGACGTTTCACAAGAGTGACATCCACGGCGCCAATTTATAATTGTAACGAATAGTGTTTGAATAAAACATTTAATTGGGTAAACCCGGGCGTTGCCCGGGTCATTCGTCTAGTATCATATATATAGTCCGTGTAATGGTTGAAACTTAACTTCTTTTAGATCATATACTTCGCTATGGTGATTGATCATGTATACAAACTAAACAAAATAACGAAATTTCTATAGAAGATTATGAAAAAGGCATCTCCTTATCGTGCAACTGAAAGTTGCTGATGGGTTGCGCCATCTATCGGAATAAATATCAACTATTCTAGTTGATTTTTAGTTTTATTCCAGAATTGGCCAAATACCCTTTCTTGATTAATCAAGAAAAGCTAACCACGGACGAGGACTATAAAAGAGTTTGACAATTGCCTTTTTTTACAAGAGAAAGAATCGCCAGACATCATCTTGAAAGTCTAAAGAAAATGAAAACACAATGGAAAAAAAAAAGTGCAAGTAGTGTGTCAGTAGTATAGATAAATAGTGGTGTCCTGTCCAAAAATAATGGCAGCGGTGGGATTCGAACCCACGCCTCATTGAGACTGGTGCCTAAAACCAGCGCCTTAGACCACTCGGCCACGCTACCTCATTAAAAGATCAAATAGTTGTGCCCTTGTAAGAATGTACTAATGTAAAAAATATATAAAAGTTTTTTTTTTTTATATAAATTAATCTAAAATACTATTTCTTAAAGGCATATACATTTTTAAAAAGCTATGCATAAATCTTTTTGCATGCATTTTTTTCCCCTCGTAACTAAGTTTTTTTTTTTTTTTAAAGTCGTTTTTTTGTAGAGAGAATTTGAGGTTATATAAATTCAAATTGATAAAACTAACTACCTCGACCTTTTGTTTTCCTAAAAATCGCACGAAACGTCGGTAGATTAAAAAATAAATAAAAGGGGTCCATCATTTTAAGTTTAAATTTAGTTCATTAAAGGAGCCAAATAAGAAAAAAATGTAGCTGTATTTGTGGAAGGGGGGGGGGGGGGGCGATTGTTTATTTTAGATTGTGCGCGGCAGTAGCTCTTCTATTTAAAATTAAAAAAAAAAAAAAAAACACTTTAAAATGTCTATAGAAACCACATTATACAAATTATTTCGCCACTCCTTGCTGCATATGGGAGATTACAGATATCTTGAATAGGTATTTATGTTAAGGCATCTCCGTGCAACTAAAAATTGCTGGTGGCTTGCGCCATCTATCAGATAAATATCAACTAATCGTTGATTTTTCTAAAATTATTCCAGAATTGACCAAATACCCATTAATTGATTAATCTAGAAAAAATAACTATGTACGCATTTCGGGCTGTTGGCCAGAAAAGAAGTCGGTGGACGAGTAGTTAAAACCCTCTATTCTCGACAGCTATGAACCGGTATCGAATCCTACAATGTACTTTTTTTTCTGTGAAGAACCTGTTCATAATTCTCATGTAAATAACATAAGTTAGGTTGCTCTTTTTGAGCGGTACCTAATAAAGTTATTTTGGAACAGGGCTGTTGGCCCTTATTAGCGTGGTGCAAGTCTGGTCTTTGTGGCATCCTGAAAAATCAGGAAATATTTATGTCTTTCTACATCAAATTACCCTACATTGTTTACAATGGCTGTGTATATATACTTTACAGGGTGTCCCAAGTTGACACCGCCATTGTAAATAAAGTAAGGTAATTTGATGTGTATATGTGATATGTATGATTGTTTATTTAGATAACACCCAGGTTACTGAAGCCACGTACAGAAATCACCAACTACCCAGGCTGTCCTTCTGACTTAAGTCTTCTTGGTTTTATTCACAATACCATTGAAAGTCCAATTCATGAGGTGACGCCATGCAAATTTATTTCTTAGGGGATTCTCTAAGGATGATGTAATAAGGATGGTGATCCCTAAGAGATTGGTCGTCAGTAACCTTTGGTATTGGAAGGTTGGCAAGTGAAGAAAAGAGGTGGTCCACGGTTTGGTTTTCATCTTGGCCATTAAGGCAAGTTGGGTCTTCTTTCAATTCCTTTGCATAAGTCTTGTATGTAGTAGAAAAAAAAAAAGTAAATATACTCTAATACAGAGAATCTTGAGAACCCCTCTCTAAATATCTGTATAATCTATCTCCAAGCCAGGAATAAATGATAAAGCAATTTGTGATGTTTTGAATATGTAATCGACTACTCCGCAAAAGGTTTATTTTCCAAATTTATTATAATTAGCATTCTTTAGACCTCTTCAACGGGCATTTCATTCAAATATATACATACATTTGAAATGAATATTTGTACACGACCACAGTTACGCGCGACTGGCTTTCTGAAATTTACAACACGATGGAATTGTAATGTGGTGTACACTAACCAAAATTTTAAATAAAATCAAATTTATTTGCAGCTAATTTCGTTTAGTGCTATATGTAAAGAAAGCATTCTAGTATGCGTTCTTCAACAACTGACCCATCGCGAGAAATAAACAGTGTATAATAGCAGTTCATATAAATGGCTACATTGTTTTTTTTTTTTTTTTTTTTGTCGAAACGTTGAGAAAATATAAAAAAAAAACTCCAACTGGCCGAAGTGTCTATTTTTATATAAATATGAATGCCGGCCAGGCAGCCTCTATCTTTACGATTGTATTTTTTGTTACTATGCTTCACGTTGTACGTGTTTAGATCCCCTACCGCTCAAAGACGTCGGCAACCAACCAACGACCGATCGTGATGGGAAGAAGAACTTCTGGTTGTGCAGCAAGGAAATGCCGGCCGCCACGTGGCAGGCGGGTTATTGTCCTTTGTAAACAAGCCCCAAAAAGGCTCGAACAATAGAAACCATTACTGAAACTAAAGCTCCTTTGACAACCCTCTGTCTGAGGAAGAAAGCAAGCTTTTTGGGCCGAAAGGTAGCAGCTATATAATCTAAGGAAGTGTGTGTTTGCAGGTGGAAAAAAAAATCGACAAAGAAAAATATGTCTGATTGGATGGAGGTGTTTAAAGAGAGGAAGGATATAGTGTTGTGATTCATCTTTTCTACAGGGGAATCGTTCGATATTCCTTAATGGACAAAACTTGAGAAAAATAAAAGTCTTTGATATCTTTTTTTTTTTTAAGGATACAGAGGAAATTTTGTTTACATTTGGTTATTTCGTGTGTCTTCAATAAAGGTTACTGTAATATCTTCCAGATTTATTGTCCTAATCCCGATATACATGCTAAAAGGTACAATTTCCGTAAGTTTTGTCCATGAGTGTATAACATAATGTTCGAATTTATAGGAGGATGATTGTGATTCACGTACCAAAAGGAAGGGAATCTTTCATTTTAAAAAATACAATCTATTTTGTTTATCATCCTATGTGCAGGACGCACAGTTGCTGATATAAGAATGTGCTTCAATACCAGATTTGGAAATTCAGACAAGAGTCAACCTGTATGCCATGGTTTCGTGCTATGGCCCTATCAGTACAGGGGCGGCTTCATAACATCCTAAGAGATGAGTTACGAAATCGATTGAATCTTCCAAAATGGATGTTTAAAGTTGGTGAAGTGGTAGGGGCCGATTTTCCGGCCAGAAATATTATAAGGCGTTGTTGTTTATAAGCAAAGAAACTTGCAAAATAGCTTTTGTGTGTGAATGTGTAATATGAATTTTCCTCTAACCTCACAAATGTAAGTTTTTAGGACAACATAACGTAATAAAAGGATGTTAATACTCATGAAGGCATTCTTTAATAGATAAAGTAGAACCTCCCTTTATCGGACACCCCGCTAGAGAACACCTCTCGACAAAGGGCAGTTTTCATTTTCAAAATTACCATTTTTACTATTTAGCAACTTTCCGGTAAGAGGACACCTCTTCCTAAAGGACACTTTGACTCTGCAATTAGTTGTCCTTTACAGGGAGGTTCTATTGTATAATGTTTTTCAGTTGAGGCCATCTGTCAGTGTAATGTCACAACCTCTCCCTAGAGGACACTTTGGCTCTGCAATTAGGTGTCTTTTACAGGGAGGTTCTATTGTATAACGTTTTTCAGTTGAGGCCATCCATCAGTGTAATGTCACAATTAGGGTTAAGTATACACCAGAAAAGAGGTGTTGGAATGTGAGGTGTAGCTTGCCAGAAAACAGGCAATCGCCGTTGGGATCTTCCGTTAGCGGAACTTTTAAATTTAGAACATCCGTCTCTGTCGGCCGCCGTTTTCCATAATCTGTGCTAAAAAAGATTGCTGACCGTTTTTACATCATTGAAGTTCGAATAAGAATATTTGGTTCGTATCTAACGATACTCTCTAGATGACAACGATTAAGTAACGTTGTGTATTATAACATTTTAAACTCTACAGACGGTGTTCCATTTTTAAAATAACGATTTTAGGGCTTTATTGAAAGCAATTTATAAATTAAATTTTTTTATTGCCCTCTATCGTTAAAATTATACACAAATAAATTTACTGGCAATGCGTTTATTTTTTAAATCTCTACAGACCTTACTGCAATGATATGATTTAATGAATGAGAGGGCTTGGCTCATCAGTAGTGAACCCTCTCAGCGGTTTCGCCAAATTAATCTCTAGACCGCTCTACTATTGTATTGGACTGGTTTTGTTATATACCCTGCATTTTCTATGGAAGGCAGCTAAATGGTGTTTAGTGAACTATGGACATAAGCTTATAGGTCTATAGAGGTACATACATATAAATTTCAAGGTATTGCATCGAGCAAAGCTCTTCCGCGCAAAACATGTTTTCATAACCATTATATATTAGTAAATTAATTTTTTTTATTGCCCTCTATCGTTAAAATTTTACACAAATAAATTTACTGGCAATGCGTTTCTTTTTTAAATCTCTACAGACCTTACTGCAATGATATGATTTAATTGCAGTAAGGTCTGTAGAGATTTAAAAAAGAAACGCATTGCCAGTAAATTTATAAATGTTTGTACAAATTATTGTTTTCTATTTATAAGCCTTGACGATTAGCAACAGCAGGGGATAGATGTTTCCAGAAAATAAAGCTTCGTCTTAGAATATTTTGATCAAGACCATCCCAACAGTCCTTAACAACTTTCCAGAGGCCATCTAGCATCTTCGGTTTTATAGATCTCAAGAGCAGCAAGCAAAAAAGCCCAAAAATCCATAGGGGCCATGTTTGGAGATTTTGCAGGGATGTGCTATTTAAATTAATTCTATGATTAAAAGCGATTTCCACAGGCCTTCTACTACAAATGGTTAAAAAAAAAAAAGGGGGGGGGGGAGAGATTAATCTGGAGAAACCGTTGGAAGGATTCCAAACCGATGAACCATGTCTTCCTCTCCTTTTCAAATTCTAACCATTAGAGTATAAAGTCTTAAGAAAAAGGCATCTACTGATCGTGCAAAGGAAAATTGCTGATGGCTAGCGCCATCTATCGGAATAATTATAAACTAATCGTTGATTTTTTTTTAAATTATTCCAGAATTGGCCAAATACTCATTCTTGACTAATCAAGAAAAGCTAACCACGTAAGCGTTTCGGGCGTATATAAAGTCTGAAGAAATACTTTAATCATATAAATATTTTTAAGGTAACATTTAAAATTCTGTACTAGTTTTCAGCGATAGTTGGGACGCTGAGCTAATACCGACATTTAAATACCTGTAAATTTCTATATATAAATATATATTAAGAAAAAGGGCATCTCCTGATCGTGCAACTGAAAATTGCTGATGGCTTATGCCATCTATCGGAATAAATATTAACTATTCTCGTTGATTTTTTTTAATTATTCCAGAATTGGCCAAATACTCGTTCTTGATTAATCAAGAAAAGCTAACCACGGACGCGTTTCGGGCTGTTGGCCCTCGTCAGCGTGGTGCAAGCTGTACCTCAACGACCATAAAACTGGTCATTCAGGCAACCTGAAAAATCATTTATATATATAGAAAACAATTTAAAATTATTCAAACCTAGGGAGGAAAAAGAGAGCTATAAATTAAATACACAAAAGTTGAACAGACAAAGAAAAGAGGGTTAAGAATGTTGACACGTCCATTTGATAGCGTAATTACAATATCTTACTTGATATTTATAACTAATTTTGCCTTTTGTGTTTGGAAGAGGGGGGAAAAGAATCACAAAAGAATGTCCCAGAAATCTAGATACAAGAGCAAACACAGCGGTTACTTAAAGTATTTAAATATATAAAACCAGTTGGTCAGAAAGAAAACACTGCGGAAAGACTGAAAAAAAGGGGGAAAAGAAAGAGAAGAAATAAAAGCTTTAATTACAGAGGGCAGAGAGGCGGCATACAAGGTATAAACAACAAAAAAGGCAATTTTGTAAGAGCTTTACATTTCTCTAACCGTTTATCTCTCTCCCATTCTGTACAATCCCTATGTGGGATTTAACAGCCTTCATGTCTCACTGGACAATGGGCTTGTTGTTGGAGCACTCCTTGCCGTATTTGCTTTCCTCTTCTCTATTCACCCAACCTATTGGTTCCCGCATTTATTTACCGTTTGGACATTGGCGTGCTAAATTTCATCTCTTTCTGAGAATCGTCTTTGCACATCTTGTCATTTATTGTGCTTTAATGTCGACATTTGTTCTTAGAATGTCAGACTCCACTGAAGAGTACAAGACTCCATCTTGTAAATACGAAGGGATATAAAAGAGGGGACACACGCATACATATAACAAAAAGGTTTTTGGGGTCATCTATATTTGACAAAATAGCTCGATGGAGAATAAAGTTTCTTGGAAGTCAATAAAGACGGTGGTGATTCACTGTGCGAAGAATCCGTTCTGTGTATCTAAATATTTGCTGGGGTCCCCTCTATCATCCGGGATGACAGGCAGTATGCAAATAAGATCGCGTCACGTCCGCCACGGATTACTCGCGTCCACTAAGGACAGTTGGCTGTCGGAATACCGATGAGGATTAGAAGAAAGAAAGAAGTCCTTTTTAGCTAGCAGACAGAAGGGATGAAGAAGGATCCGTCAACGTAAGGACGATTATTTCTCCAAGGTTTCTTGAGGAGGAGGGCAGGGATTTTCCTTGTCTTTCCCATCCCTTAATGATGCATTGTCTCGTTAGCGCGGGATTTCTAGAGGAGGAGGGCTTTTATCTCAAGAGAAGGGATTACTCAAGGCTTCTGTAAATAGCAGGATCTACGGGACCAATTAAATTAACCGGACGACCTTCGGTTAACACAGGACCGGCACATTGTTCAACTCTACATCCGCTACACTTCCCTCGCTTCCAATGTTACACCAAATCCTTTCTGTCGGGATATATTACAAACACTGGAAAGAGATATTATTGAAATTTGTATGGCGCGATTTTTTTAGCGCTAAGGAAAGACAATTCTTCCCACAAAGTATCCTGATTTACAGATTCCACTTTGAGAGAGTCCTCCTCCAGACAGGGGTCTTCCCAAACCCTCCTCAGTTCTATGCTGAGGAAAGAAATACTTGTATATGCACACTTTGGCAGACACTAGGATATGCCACGATTGAGAGATGGGTACATAAACTAATTACATTCATAAACAAAACTGACTAATGTCGCGACGTTTTTTTTTTTTTTTTTTTTTTTTAAGTAGACATAGGCAATTTGTTCACACTTGGTTATCTCGTGTTTCTTCAATAAAGGTGACTGTGTATCAAATATCTTTCAAAGTTATTGTGTCTAAATTCCGATATACATGCTAAAAGGTACAACTTCCTTAAGTTTTGTCCATGAGTATATATTATCCCTAGAAGGTGTGGGACAGGTCATGATAATCTTGGTGGGAAGTTAGCAAAGTAAGGTTTTATAGTGAATACACCACATGTTTGGTTACTTGCATTCACTGGTAGGGTTGGACTTTTGAAAGAATCAGGGGTCATTGAAGCATTTTTAAGGGGGGGAAAAAGTACCCAATGCGGGATTCGAACCCGAGTCGTAACTGTCGAAAATTAACGGATAATACCACTTCTCTACCAGCCCACAACATAAACTGGTGGAAATAGAAAGTAACTAGTGGAATACCATAGAACTAGGGGAATACCATGGAACTCTTGACATGAATGCACAATCTATTATTACATAGAACCAGTGAATAAAAATAAAAAATACCCGCATTTCAATTTACAGACGTTTTGCATTCAAAATGTAATCATTCATTTAAGGTCACAAGAAGATAATTTGAGTTGAATTCCATGTTTTTTTATTCTTTTTATCCCAGCTAGCATATGTTTCTTGGCTTTTCTCCAATTGCTTACGAAATGCATCGACCGTGTGAAATGAAGTTAGGCGATGGCCTTTGAAAGTTTAACGCTTAAACATGCATGCATATTTACTACCACCTACACACAAAGGATGCGCTGAGGAAATTATGCAAATATATGTCATAATTTGTATATAATTGTATGCACCCCCGACCCACTATGCATGTACAATGTATGATTTTCAAAGATTTAATAAAGAATAAGGTAACTGGAGGACAGAAAGTAGCAACAAGACATAGGAAGTAGGCTTAAAGCGGGCACAATTATAAATAACTTGTACAGTCAATACTTCCTGACCGAGGCCGGACGTATCTGGTGACCGCAGAAGTTATAAAAGTGAGAGACGCCCAATATTTCCGGAGCAGGACCGGACGTATCTGATAACCGCGGAAGTTATAAGAGTCGAACTAACACCCAATACTTCCTGACAAGATCGGGCGTGTCTTCCGACAAAGACCTCAGTAAGGACCAATTAGAAAGTATCGCCTAAATAGGTCAACCAATAGAAAAAGGTCATGTGACATCTCTCGACCAATAGGAAAGAAACTAAGTCTTGGTGTTAAATCGAGAAGCAAGAATGGTTAGTTGTGCTTTCGCTCCCATAGAAACAACACCTATGTAGTAGCACTTTCGCTCCCATCGGAACAACACCTAGAGTGGCTCCTTCGCTCCCAACAAGGTAACATCTGCTCTCGAGACCTCCCCGCTCATCCCATAGCTAAGTCAATCACCGCCATGTGATCAGATAATTAATAAGTCAAAACCCACTCCGCTCTTCTCAAGCTTTCTTTCCTCCAAACCAGTTGCCTTTTATTTTCAAACCCCATCACGTGTCCTGATTATTCCTAACTGTATGCTTCAACTTCCACTCAAACGACTGCGTTTCAACCAATCCTCACCATTCAAATCGAACAACAAGAAAATCCGCAACGATATTGTCACATATATATAAATGTCAACTGCACATAGTATCATAGTCATCAAATTCTCTGTGTGTGTGAGAGACATACCGTTCTATTTATAAAAACAATATTTAGAATTATTTGGCGGACTTAGAAGCTGAAATAAAGAAAAATTTTTTTCTTTCTTTCTTTTCTTTGTAGCCTAAGTTACATACGATGAATAAATCGCTGATCGGAATAGAAGGTTATTTGCATATTATCCATAGTTACAACTCGCCAGGTATCACCTCAAATTCAATAGAATCTGCTTCAACTTTGTTCCTCCATCGTTAAGGAGATTAAAAATCCATCAAAAAATAATTTTTCAACAACAACAACAACAAAAATAACTTATTCCTGTTACCTCCCATATGACAAGATGTCTAAATTAAACAACAAAGAACGTTTTCTGAGGTTACAGTGAGTATTTCGAGGGTTCTGGCATCCGTTGAGGAAAGCAGTAATTACTCGGTTGTTAGCACTGGGACAAAAGGATGCGATGATTTGAGGCAATGCCAGGATATTTGCCGTACACTTCCTCCTTCATACAAGATTCCCTTTCTACCAGAATCTCTATTTATAAAACATATATCATACGAGGTATACATCTCGCAGAGATAGCAATTATAGACACTATTGGATTGGAATTTTATGGGGTTGTTGAAATAGGGCAAGACCATGTCTCCACTTTGAAAAACACTGCCATAGGTCTGCTTAAAAACAACTAGCGAGTTCGCTTAACACTTGTGCATGCGATCTACCGACCAATAGGAAGAAGAAGGTGTACCTTTCTGTAAGCCATGCGCGGCGCGTCTGTGTGAGCTAAACTCCAGCTCGCCTTGCAAACAGTGACTGGAAATAAATGAAACCTTTTGCGGAAGGTAAGTTTTTGATATTTCTTTAAGATAATTATTGAATATATAAGAGATAAATGAACACATGCTGCGTATGTGTCACCCGGAGTGCGCTGGGAAGTAGAAGGTAGCCAATCAGCTTGAGAATAACCCAGACATTGTATATGCATATAGGCACTAAGGCATATTATAGTAAGATAATAGGTATATATCCAATCCAAGAGGGTAGGCGCCTCTACTCTGCCAGCTCTATTGAAAAGATAATGTAGAGGAGATTAACTAAAGGTCTAATAGAAAAATCGGGTCTTCGAATTAAAGAGATGAAATTACTTGAGGTAATTCAGGCAACTAATGACAGCAATCTCATTCAATTACGTTCCTACATCTAAAAAAGAATCATGTGGGCAACGTGGGAATCGGGATTACAACAGTAGCCTCGCGGGAGGGAGGGAGCCTGTGGGCCAGCCGCAAAAGGGCGGTGGTCACGTTACAATAAGAATAGCGGAGTGACCAGTGGATTGGGCAACATGGCGGAACAATGCTGGCATTCCCGCCGGATGTCTTTGGTTGCCAGCTGCCTAAAATAGGTCACCGGCGATTGATATATTGGCAGGAGTGTTGACACAAGCTGAATCACACATAACACCACTGACCTGCCCTTGTAAGGAAGGATTGGGTTGAAGTGGGTCAAGGGTCATCCAGCGTGTGTATGGGTCGCGCTTCCCTTAGGCGACTTGCTGCAAGTCCGAAAGTGCTCGCGGGCGGACTTGTGGAAGACTCCATCGTAAATCCTTCCCCGCTTTTTACGACCCCCACATAACAGAATATATAAATCCTTATCTCGGCACTTCAGGTTTTGTTAAGAAATTTTTGGGCCAAAAATCTTGCCTAAGGATGAAACAAGTACCACTTTTTCGGTCGCTGACATTGTCTCTGACCTGAAGACCGCAAAAAATAATAATAAATTAACCAGATAAAAATTGCAGGAACTAAGGATGAAATATATCTCGCTCTCTTTTTATATATTTTATTTACAATTAAAAAAATAAGTGTTTATTTCATAGACTTTTAAAATATTTATTCAATTAAAAATACAATACAGTAGAACCTCCCTGTAAAGGACATCTAATTGCAGAGCCAAAGTGTCCTTTAGAAACAGGTGTACTCTTACCGGAGAGTTGTTAAATAGTAAAAACGATCATTTTGGTAAATGAAAACTGTCCTTTATAGAGAGGTGTCCTCTAGCGCGAGTGTCCTTTCGTGGAGGTTCTACCGTATTTGAGATTCCAGGGGGACTTCCTGGAACGTACGTAGGTGGTATCCACGCGAGATTTTTATCCTTTATTCAGAAAAAGCATAAATGGTATAGAACATGGTTGGCGTCAAAACGAGGCCCGCGGAGCTAGGTCAACTTCAGTCAACATAATTAACAAATACAGACCCGGCTGGAACTATGATTTCTTAAATTTGGAGCTTTACCTGATAAAAAAAGATTGGCTATCCCAGATGTAGAACGTCATTTCTTATAATCCCCATGCGCAATTTTGTTGCTAATTTATACTGGTAAGTAAAAAAGAGGGAACGGCGAAATGTCCAAAAATACAAATTAAAATAAATTTAAAAGATTCATAGAAAAACACAGTCACATCAACCAATTTTGTTTTCCTGTTGTTAGCCTCTCGCATCTCACAATTAGCTCTCTTCTCATAAAGTTTATGTCTTTTTAAATTTATGAAGATCATTTGTTGATTCGAAGAAATCTCTGAATTAACTTCGAATCAACAAATAATCTTCATAAATTTAAAAAGACTTATAAACTTTGGCGAGAGGAAAACAAAAAAATCTAAATGACACAGAAAGTTTGACATGATTCTATTCGGGATTCCCTCTGGATGGCTTGCAATAGCACAGCATCCGGAAACCACCACCAGCCGATGGGGAAAGTAACCACCAATCAAGTGGTGAGTCATCCGACAGGTAGACATGGGTCGGAAGATCCTATCATTAATACGAAGATCCAGTTCAGACTCAGCTGTAGACAATGTCTCCAATTACCTTTACAAATAGATAGGCCTATATAAATATGTTTTTTTTTTTTTTTTTACATCGAAAATTTTATATTTATTTAACCAATTCAGATGAAGGTTTTTCATTATATTTGTAACCTATCTTTCTAAGAAGGTTGATGTAAACATAAAAATCAACATTCTGTATCCGTTGAAGAGGTATTTCAAGAAAGCTTATACAATCGTCATTTTATAAAATGAAGTTCTTCTCCCTGACTTTTGTTTCTTCTTCTATGGTGAATAGGGAGATTATCGTTGTTTTACTAAAAATCAACCCTTTTGAGTATTAAAAACAAATTTAGGAAAGGATTACAAGAATTGAACCATGCGGGGACAGAGCGAGTTAAATGTAAAACATAGATATGGGGCTCTTGCACACAGAATGTGGAATATTGAATTGGTATCAGTAACGGGAGATAAAGGTATATACTCATGCACAAAACTAATGGAAGTTGAACCTTTTAGCATGTATATCGAGATTCACACAATAACTGAACGATATGTTTTCCCACTATGTACTAAGTACAATTCTCAACCTGCAACCCCAAAACACATTATTGACTGTATTGACTCATCCATTAATGAGCTCTACTCTTCCTCGGCAGACACCATCAAAAGTCTCAAGCTTTACAAGCTTCAATACATTATTGACTGTATTGACTCATCCATTGATGAGCTCTACTCTTCCCCGGCAGACACCATCAACAAGTTTCAAGCTTTACAAGCTTCAATACATTATTGACTGTATTGACTCATCCATTAATGAGCTCTACTCTTCCCCGGCAGACACCATCAAAAGTCTCAAGCTTTACAAGCTTCAATACATTATTGACTGTATTGACTCATCCATTAATGAGCTCTACTCTTCCCCGGCAGACACCATCAAAAGTCTCAAGCTTTACAAGCTTCAATACATTATTGACTGTATTGACTCATCCATTAATGAGCTCTACTCTTCCCCGGCAGACACCATCAAAAGTCTCAAGCTTTACAAGCTTGATACCTTAATATGATTGAGTGGAGATAAGAAAGACGAAGACTGAACAATATTATATATGGTGGGTAGTAATTAGCGACGTCTTTACCTGTAAGTGCACCACATGTATGTAGAAGGCAGAAATACATTCGTGGAAGTAGGAAGTATTATAACCTGAAGGAAGTAATGGAATAAAACCAAAGTTAAAAATGAAGGTAGGGACAAGCGCTATTATTACATAGACTAAATGACTAAATAATTGAAGGAATTTGCTCCTTTTTAGACATTTTGTATCCGAAATGGAATCATTTATTATAGGTAACAAGGAGGAGGGCATTGAGCCAGCTATATTGTGTTTATTTCATTTCTTCTGGTTGGTAACGTTTTCTATTTTCTCTATCTTCATATTCGGCATAGATTCAAGTAAATATATTGCCATCATCTCTATTCATTTTTTCAAGTTTAGGTGTGTGTTAAACTAGTATTGATCGTTGCCTAAGAGACAAAAATGATTTCAAACGTTGTTATTTTATTCCTCTTCGTTACTTTGTAGATAAATCCACATCCTTGCAAGTCTAACTCGATCTGGTCTGTTCTAGGGACCAAAAACCTGTAGAACCATCTACATCCCAAAGTGATTATGTGTAACACACACTATCTACATTCATGGACAGAACTTAAGGAAGTTATACCATTCAGCATGTATATCGGGATTCAGACAATAACTCTGAAAGATATCTGTTACACAGCGAGCAAGTGACACGAGATAACCAAGTGTGAACAAAATTGCCTTTATCTCCTTCAGAAAAAAAAAAAAAAATAGAGGAACGGCAACAACAACGTATGAAACTTCCTTAAGTTTTGTCCATGAGTGTAAATATAACCAACGTATAAAAACACTAACTGAAGGGAAGGCGACCTCTGGCGAGACGAAGAAGAAAACCAGTAGCGATCGTTCCTATAAAAGGAGTGAAAACGGCAATTAGCAGAGAGGCGCCATCAGTCCAAGGTCGCCGCCTCCCAAAGAGAGGAACAATCCCTCGATTAAAGGCTGGAAATAGGCGAGGCCGATTGTCATCTTCGGAGCGACCAATCCTCTATTTATAAAGGAGAACCATATAAGGACGGTGAAGAAGGACGTGGGAAGGAGAGTTCCTACCGGCCTTCAGACGGCCTAGCCTGGGCTGGCTACCTGGGAAGGCATTGTTCTATGACACCCCGGGCGTCGATACCTTGGCCTGAAACTTGGTGGGATAACACAAGCCTATGGTGTACTCTCTCTTTGAATGTGTACTTAAATATGAAAAATATTAACTTTCCCTCATTGACAAAACTTAATGAAGTTATACCTTTTAGCATGTATATCGGGATTCAGACAATAACTCTGAAAGATATCGTTGAAATTGGGAATATCGTTAAAGATTAAAAAGAGAAAAGACACTCAGTGGCTGTTATGTCTCTCCACCAAGAGACTGTACACTCATGGAGACAAAACTTAAAGAAGTTGTACCTTTCAGCATATATATCGGGATTCAGACAATAACTCTGAAAGATATTACAGTGACCTTTATTGAAGACACACGAGATAACCAAATGTGAACAAAATTGCCTCTGTCTCTTTAAAAAATAAAAAAAAACACGACCATCAAAGAATTTCTACTTCCTATATATTTCGAAATGTTTCCAATAGAATGTCTTATGAATATCCAGAGCTTGCATCACTTCAAAAATAAAAGATACGCCTCCAACAACTAATTGTTCCCATTTTAAGAATTAATTATTGTTTGTTTTAATTGATAGAGCGAAGGAAGATGGCTCTTCGAGTATCTCTTTCACTGGGTAAAATCAACAGCATTCCAAGAGATGTTATTACAAGGAAGGTAATTCCATCAAATTCAAAGAACGATTTCGTTAAATCTGACCGTGGACTGAAATGATTGCAACCTGTGTTTACAATTGGTGAAAATTAAGGTTTTAAAGTATCCACATATCTTATTTTCTATATTGTTAGGTCTCTACCAAATAAAAACTTCAATAGCTACACCATGTGGAGAGAGAAGGCAGGATTCCAGTCACCTGCTTATTGAATGTCCAATCTTCCACAACTACAGAAATCTGGAATACATTGAATACAGCGATCTTTTTGTGTTTATAAACAGTAAGGACTCATATTTTATATTTAAGAAATTCTGTAAATATATCTATGATTTTCTCTCTTGGTTAAAAAAAACGTAATTGCAAAACTTTGTATATTTGTATTTATTCCATTCGTTGTTCCTAGGTAAGATGTAAAATTAAGTATGATTTTAATGTCCTTTTATTTTCTTCTTTAAACTTCTACTCAAACCTTGTAATTCACCAATTGTGTTTATGTTAAATAGATTCAGTGCTGTTGCTTGACGCCAGCATACCTTGTGGGAATATCGTGTCTGATTTGATAATAATAATCATTGATTTAGCATTCGTTTTTCTGTATAAAAAAAGGGGGTGTGTAAGTAAAAAATCTTTACGATAAAAAAAAATTCCAGTAAAAAAAAACGTTGTCAATGCTTTAAAAGGCATTCGGCAGGATATTCCTAAAGAAAACGGCTGTTTATAGGTAGTAAAACCCGTCCAAAGATGGGGAAATCTCAATCTACCATGATCCAAGAGTTGGAACGAAAAGAATAGAAACAAACATCAACATTTTTTTGGCGGCGGAAATATTACAGAAACTTTTTCGGCGATAACTTTTTTTTTTTTACGGTAGGACTAATTTGTTCAGGACAATTTGCAGCAGGAAAAGAAGTTGCAGAAGTGTATCCCTACACAATTGACAATTAAAATAATTTTATTGACATCTTGTCAATACATGCTAAGTGCACAGTCTGCACACAATGTATCCCTAGACGCCTCACACTCGAGCATAAACATGAGAAACATGTGAGAAGAACATGCTTGAAATATGGTCACAGATGCTAATGAATGATGAATGCTTCAAGAAAGTTGTAAAGCTGAAGATTTGTGGTCTGGTAGCCAGAAGTCAATCAAGAGAAGGGTGTGGTAAAGAAGAACCAAAACCAAAATTTTCTTCTCGAAATCAAAACAAGTTTCTACACTCTGGACAAAACATAAGGAAGTTTCATATTTTGATGTCGCCAGTCGTATGTTTTTTTTTGAAGGAGACAGAGGCAAATTTTGTTCACACTTGGTTATCTCGCGTGTCTTCAATAAAGATCACTGTAATATCTTCCAGAGTTATTGTCTTATATCCCGATATATATCTGAATCCCGATATAAATGCTAAAAGGTACAACTTCCTTAAGTTTTGTCCATGAGTATATATATATTATATAATCTAAAAACTCAAATATTTCTATATTTGAAAAAATATATATTTTATTTTATTCATTGATAATTTTATTTTTGTTATCATCGTTTTTAGAAAGACTTTCAGTTTTGTTGTATAGTTTTGTTGTAAATATGCGTAGTTAACCAATCAATCCTTTTAAAATCACTAATATAGGATTAACTTATAAATTCTATATAATGTGAAACTAACTAATGTGTAATATTTCCTCAAGTAATTGAAAATAAAAGCTACTTGACGGTAAATAATTATCTTTTTTTTTTATCACGACTGCACCTCAACCCTTTATCTTATCGATCCTTTGTCTTATCAAGCCTTATCTAACCACAACAACCAAAATATTCATAACATATATATTTTTTAATCATATAGGACTGAGAGAGATCGATCATTATTTTGTGTTTTCGAAGGACAAATCATAACGTTTTGCGGGGATTCGGTACGCTTTAAGGAAGAAACGACTGGAAAAATGGGCTTTTCATGACAACACTAGACCTCACACAGCTGCTTGTATTTTGAATTCAAAATCGGGGTTTATAAACCACGCGAATTTTCCTAAAACAAATATGGCATTTCAAAAAACACTGCGTTGATGTTGAGGCCATTGAATAATTTAGAAAGAGATCAATAAAAGAAGGCGATTTAAGAATGATTTAACCGGGGCACACAGGGGTGTGGGAGGGCCACAACTTCCCAGTAAGATGGGACAAACGGTATCCAAACTGGGATTTCAACTATTATAGACAGACAACTATTCAACTACGATAGAGAACGACAACAAGCACTAGCTGGTGTTCTCAGTAAGATGGGACAAACGGTATCCAAACTGGGATTTCAACTATTATAGACAGACAACTATTCAACTACGATAGAGAACGACAACAAACACTAGCTGGTGTTCTCAGTAAGATGGGACAAACGGTATCCAAACTGGGATTTCAACTATTATAGACAGACAACTATTCAACTACGATAGAGAACGACAACAAGCACTAGCTGGTGTTCTCAGTAAGATGGGACAAACGGTATCCAAACTGGGATTTCAACTATTATAGACAGACAACTATTCAACTACGATAGAGAACGACAACAAACACTAGCTGGTGTTCTCAGTAAGATGGGACAAACGGTATCCAAACTGGGATTTCAACTATTATAGACAGACAACTATTCAACTACGATAGAGAACGACAACAAGCACTAGCTGGTGTTCTCAGTAAGATGGGACAAACGGTATCCAAACTGGGATTTCAACTATTATAGACAGACAACTATTCAACTACGATAGAGAACGACAACAAACACTAGCTGGTGTTCTCAGTAAGATGGGACAAACGGTATCCAAACTGGGATTTCAACTATTATAGACGGACTACTATTCAACTACGATAGAGAACGACAACAAACACTAGCTGGTGTTCTCAGTAAGATGGGACAAACGGTATCCAAACTGGGATTTCAACTATTATAGACAGACAACTATTCAACTACGATAGAGAACGACAACAAGCACTAGCTGGTGTTCCCAGTAAGATGGGACAAACGGTATCCAAACTGGGGTTTCAACTATTATAGACAGACAACTATTCAACTACGATAGAGAACGACAACAAACACTAGCTGGTGTTCTCAGTAAGATGGGACAAACGGTATCCAAACTGGGATTTCAACTATTATAGACAGACAACTATTCAACTACGATAGAGAACGACAACAAGCACTAGCTGGTGTTCTCAGTAAGATGGGACAAACGGTATCCAAACTGGGATTTCAACTATTATAGACAGACAACTATTCAACTACGATAGAGAACGACAACAAGCACTAGCTGGTGTTCTCAGTAAGATGGGACAAACGGTATCCAAACTGGGGTTTCAACTATTATAGACAGACAACTATTCAACTACGATAGAGAACGACAACAAACACTAGCTGGTGTTCCCAGTAAGATGGGACAAACGGTATCCAAACTGGGATTTCAACTATTATAGACAGACAACTATTCAACTACGATAGAGAACGACAACAAGCACTAGCTGGTGTTCTCAGTAAGATGGGACAAACGGTATCCAAACTGGGATTTCAACTATTATAGACAGACAACTATTCAACTACGATAGAGAACGACAACAAACACTAGCTGGTGTTCCCAGTAAGATGGGACAAACGGTATCCAAACTGGGGTTTCAACTATTATAGACAGACAACTACTATAGAGAACGAATGCAATAAGAGAATAACTAGTTAGCTAGCAACAAGCACTAGCTGGCGTTCTCAAAGATGTAAAACCTCCCACAATGTCTGATTAATATATTATTGAGGGGAATGTCATAGAGACATGTCACAGCCGTGACACCCCCCACACGACTAATTATATTTCTTCCAATATAGACAGACGACAGGCTGGAGCGATCGAACTGTCTCTATTTCGAGCCACTGGAGTCAGCAGCGCTAGCATAGGCTATTTCGGACACTTCCACTCACAATGGACAACAACAATGGCCAGTTCAAATTGGTGGTGGTGAGCTTCTCTATTTTCCATCGTAAGGAGGCCGCCACCGATGATCACAATTGAGTAGATTTTTTCAACCAAATATCGGGGGCGACTTCAATAGGCAAAGTGGGTGTGTAGAAGAAAAGGTTTGGGTGGCTGCGAAGTTTCTCTGATTGACAAACTCCGTCTTCTGTAAACGCTTGTATACTTCCTTAAGTTTTGTCCATGTGTGTTAAAAAGATATTTTTAGATTGTCACACTATATCATTTATACCCCCATACAGTGATTCTTTTATATATATTAAATACCGCCATATTTTCTGCTATTACCAAGTATGAAATTGATGCTGACAAACCTGCGAAAATACGTAAAGGAAAAGAAGCTCCCTTAAAACTGACTACTTAAACGAACGATAAATAGCAACTTTTTAAAAGTAAAATATATTTCATATTCTTCAAAAAAATTGCCAAATATACTTATGAATTCGGGGGGGAAGCCAAATGCATATGGTGATGTGGTTATTTCTTATCCCCTTTTGCAAAGATTACACAAATTCCATGAGTACATGCTCCTCGAGTTGTTTGATGCTAAGCAGCGGCCTCTCCCAAAGGTCCATGCATCTGGTAATACTATTCAGGGATCGTGATGACCGTGTGACCGAAGGAGAAAAGGAAATGGCGGAGATTCGCCAATTGAAAATGATTGTTGGCGCCGGGATTTGTCACACTCTACGTTCCATCTTGTCAGTGCTGGAACTTACACTGTAAGAGCTGGTTAAAACTCTAATATATTAAGCTTGTTAGAATAAATTTGTTTTTAGCTAAGTCTCGTTGCTTATCTTCCTACACAACTAGATGATCTCCAAGACTTTGAAACCGCTGTCACAGAAGAAATATATATACGCTTCTACTTGAACTTTTAAAAATCGTGTAGGTAAAATATTTTATTGAACTTCAGATTATTTGATAGTTGATTTCTAGCGAGCATCAATGAATAAATAGCAGAGGTGATAGACACTGTAGTCCATCAGCTTTCCTGTCGACATTTTACTTTCGTCCTGGTATAACCCCAATGAAGTTGAACATAAGGTAGTGGTGGGCTGGCGTGAGATGGTATCCCAACCGCCGCGCGGTAATGCGAACGAAACGCAGCCTTGGTAATCTCTCGATCTGATCCGAAGCAGATAGGATCATTTCTATTCTATTCATTTAAGCATAAGAATGAATTCCAAACCATTTCATATTTACCCTTTCTTCCAATGCAGAAAAATAAAAATCCAAATCCTACAAAAGAGCGCAACACAAAAACTCTCTGTAAAAGGTAATTGACGATACGCTCCTATTGGAGCGTGAGTACTTATACAAAGTTGTAAAATCGAAAAGACGCTTCTTTGTTAGAATTTAACAAAGCCCAATATTTAAAGTCATTTCTTGGAATGCACTCTAGTACATCAACTTTCTGCTTTAAAATGACAAACACAGAAAGAAAATCTATATTACGTATTAATACTGCACTAAACCAAAAAGCTAAATTTGAAGAAATTGAAGAAAATTCTTTACTAGTATTAATTTTAACGTCTAAATTCCTTACGCTTCTAGCTACACTGTGCTCGGGTCCAGAACACAGGTTGCTGAAATATAACTACATCATGTATTTTTCATCATATAATCTGTAAAAACTTGAAATTCTATCATCCCGGAAACATATGCATCTGCAGAACTGTGCGGGGAACTAGCGGATCTTGTGGCGATGTGTGTAATACTTTAAAGCACGAAATCCATTTCCAACCTTCGATGTGTATTGTTGATAAAGTGTTGCGCCCTTCTGAAGATGTGTACTCGAGTAAATAAAGATTTGTAATAAATTGGAAAATGACGAAAAACAAAACTGTTCTATAAGAGACAACCCAATCTGACAAAGTTACAACGGCCTAAGAACAGCCGGTAGTAAAACCTCAATGCCGCAACTTTGATGTGGAAAAAAAAAACTACATGTTTACTTTCAAATTGTAGGCAATCTTTGATGGCCGATCTTTATTTGGTCAGCCGTGAGTCAGCCCGGCCGGCCATTGGGCAAGCTCGCCCGCCCACACGCCGTACGTACCTGGCAAAGGGCGTGGGCTCGATGTCGTACACCTCGGAGATAGCGGGACTGCGGCAGATCAGGCCGGGGCAATGGTCCTCGGTGAACTGTCCGGGGGGCGTCCTGCATCACCACCGCCGTCAAACATACAGGAACTATTGGATTGAACAGTGCAGGAGGAAATCAGCCGCTAGAATACTTCCCGGAGTTCCCATTCCGGTGGACTACATAAAGAACCTGAAGAACAAACTGAAGGAAATCTGCGTTTTACAGCTAGGAAAAGGCTTCCGGGGACGCTCTGGATCAGTTTCTGAAATGGTGGAAAGAGTCATCGAGGATGATCTAGTGATCATATCACAGTCATCTCTGCTCTAACCTATTTGGATTTATTTTGTCTTTAAAAATGCATTTTTGAAAAATATTCGCCATACAGAAATTGTGCGAATATTTGAAAAATAGTCAATTAATTTTCTCTCAATATTTGGAGAACCCAGGAACTAAATGTTTACTGTTTCTTGTAATTCAGAAACGTAATCTAATCAAATAACTTTCCGCACACATATCATCCTATAGGAAAGCGTGATTCTAGGTCATGTCTTGAGGTCATGACTTAGAAAAGTTATGGTATTAGATAGACGGGGCAAGGCAATGGAGCAATTCAGCTGTTTATGGCCCTGCTGACATGGTATGGGTGGAATGTTATGACCTTATATTCCAGTCATAAAAAAAAAAAGAAGCGAATAGGAGAATACAACGTGTTGGGGAGCCTCTCGATGGGAGAGATATTCGAGAATGGTGGGTTACCTAGACCGATTGGTCAGTTCAATCTTACTTATCCAACTCATACATTGTCTGGAATTAGAGGTAGACGATACATTTGAGAAGATAATGCTTATACAGTAGAACCTTCCTTTAGCGGACACCTCTCTACAAAGTACAGTTTTCATTTTCAAAATTCCCATTTTTACTATTTAGAAACTCTCCTGTAATAGGACACCTCTCTCTAAAGGACAGTTTGACTCTGCAATTAGGTGTCCTTTACAGGGAGGATTCTACTGTATCAATAAACTGTATTATACTGTTCTGTAGCTCGCTAAGAACAAATTTCTTCACGGCAAATATTACGACACTCTCAAACTTGCATGAACATTGAAGCATCTTTGTGACTTCGCCAGGAATGCACCACGTCTTAGTCTGCAGTGGTACCATTTGATAGACGGCGCCAACTTATCCATGAGCACGCACAACAACAAGAGGAGGTGGCAGGTCACGCTGTCACTTCACGGGGACGTGACCGAGCATCTACCTTGGTCAAGGTCTACATCGTCATCCACCTACTGGGCAATCTTAGTCATGCTACTGTAGACAACAATATTTCTTTGAATACAACACAAGTGGTCCCTACTGAACTTCGGACTGTGTGACAGCAGTCATTTATCGCGTCGTAATCAATATAGGACCATTTTAGATATTTACATACCAAAGTTTATTTACACTCATGGACAAAACTTGAGGAAGTGGAAAGTCTTTGATATGCCGCCGGTAGTCTGTTTATTTTGAAGAAGACAGTGTTCACACTTGGTTATCTGGTGTGTCTCTTGAATAAAGATCAATGTGTATCAAATATCTTTCATTGTCTGAATCCCCGATATACATGCTAAAAGGTACAACTTCCTTAAGTTTTGTCCATGAGTGTAGTATGCTATAAGATTGTCTGAATCCCGATATACATGTAAAAGGTACAACTTCCTTAAGTTTTGTCCATGAGTGTAGTATGCTATAAGATTGTCTGAATCCCGATATACATGCTAAAAGGTACAACTTCCTTAAGTTTTGTCCATGAGTGTAGTATGAATGAATCTGTGCAGTCTTAAAGATACACCCACTCTCCTTGCCTATGTTTACCTTATATATAACTACGGGAGGATGGTAGGCAGGTTCCACAAGAGGTACCTCTCCCTTTAAAATGTTGTAGATAATTCTTTATCAATACAATTACGCTTTGTAGTAGGGTGATAAAATGCATTGTGTTTTAACGCATATATATTCAAATATTCAGGTATTGCGAGTTTAGACAATAACAATGAGCGCAAATGATGACGTCGCAACTTTTATTTTTATTATTGAAGGGATTACAGAAGCTTTCGAACATACCCTTCTCTCTCTTCTTCAAATAAATACACACACATAAAAGCCTTTATTAGAGACTTGCCCCATACAGATTCTCCCAATTGGGCAAGGTAATAATCATCTTGTGTTATTTACATAGAAATTGAACTGGCTTTACTCTTCGTCTCAAATTCATTTACTTGTTGACTGGTCCTCACATAATGATGATCTAAAAAAAAATATAGTAAACTATTGCCTTAGATTTTTTTGCTGATATTTTTGAAAGAAATACGTAGGGTGAAATGTTGGTACATTTAATTTGTTGATATAGGGCCTTCCTCTCTGCATCAAGGGCTGTACAATAAAGCAGGTAATGGAAGAGTTCTTCAGTAATTTCCTTTTCACACAATGTACATATTAAGTTTTTGCTTCTTCAAATAAATAAATAAAATTTCTTGTTTACATATAGTCTTACATAAGATCAGCCGACAACGAGCCAAAGGAGCAGGAAACGTCGACATATAAATATTTTGATTTGTTTGAACAGGCCATCACGTGGGTCCTATTTGTGGATCAGAGATACTTTCGCTTTTGCATCATAAGTAAAAAAATACAAATTGCAATGTTTCTTTATTAAAATTAGGCAAGCTTTCGTTCGTTAACTCTTTCTCAGGAGTACTCGCCTTTGCATATTTACCCAATGGGAGCGATGTTTTAACATTGAGGCCTTTATACACATACACCTTTGTTTAGTATATGCTTTGTTTATATTATTCTCGTTGTGTGGGTAAACTTAGGGGGAAAAGTACCAAATAGAACTCCATAAAATATATATAGTATATACGGAGTGGAAAGAAAATGTGTCTACGGCGCTAGTAAAACTATCAAAATATCCAGACGGCTCACAAATAAGCATTTGAGCAGTGTCAGGTCACATTACTTTTTCCTCATTTTAAATACTAGGTCCTTCTTCTCTTCTCCTGGCGATTCTCCAACAAACTCTGCAGCGACATATTCATTGTACATAGTGTAATTATAATTTTAAAATAGTGCAGACACTTTTGCATGTATTGACAAAGATGTCAATAAAACTATATGGCCATTGTTTTCTCCTCTTGTTTCGGTCTAACAGTTGAGGTATGTGGCGATCTACACTGACAAAACTTGATGAAGTGGAAAGTCTTTGATATGTCGTCGGTAGAAGACAGTCAATTTTGTTCACACTCTGGTGTGTCTTGGACTGGCAAGAACGAATCATCGTGGTCAGGTGATGGCAGCGTTTCTATAAACATTTGGAACCTGCGGCCATTATATTTAGAAGGATGTTATTTGAACACAACACATAATGGAGATTGGGTTTCTTCATGTCGAGAGAGAGAGACCTTGTAATGAACTATGTGGACCTCAGGATTCTTCCAGAGTGACTGGCGGGTTGAGTTTGCCCGCAGGAGATGGAGTATTGGTGAGGATGGTGATTGCAAGTTCACATATTTAATGTACTTTTCATTTCTTATTTAGGACTACACCCATACCTCGCTTTGCGTCGGGGTTACGTTCCAAAAAAACACGACGCAAATTGAAAATATGTGAAGGTGCAATCAAAAAAAAAAAAGTTGCCATATTTTAGGGAAAAAAATTTAAAAAAAAAAATATAAAGACTCGAATCCAAAACAACGCAACTTCGAAAATCTAACGACGCACAGTGAAAATCAGTAAAAATTAAGCAGCGACGCAACTTCGAAAAAAACGCAAAACGAAACGACGCAAAGCGAGGTATTGGTGTACTTGCAATAAAGCGACAGCTGCCTCCCTATACGAACTGACATGTAGAACACCCATACTATGAACGGAGGGTCTAAATACGCAACAATAGTATTTGAACATAGCCCTTATCTATCGGTGAAAAGACAATGCTAACTAATTATTAATAACATTTCATCTAATTTTTAAAAGACAAATTACTACAGCCACTATAAACGGAAGAAAGAAAAAATATTAGGAGGACTTATAACGGCGGGTTGTAGAAAGGTGTCTTTAAAAACAATAGAATGGCGACAATGTTTGGAAAAGATACAGTTACATCAACTATTTTTAATTATTTTTTTTAGCATCAACTATTTTGGCCAAAACGGTATTTGGTCAATTCTGGAATAATTAAAAAAATCAACGATTAGTTGATATTTATTCCGATAGATGGCGTAAGCCATCAGCAACTTTCAAGTTGCACGATCAAGAAATGACTTTTTTTCTCAATCAACTATTTTGTTATGTAATACCTGAAGTTTCAGTGACTCCTCACCATTCCCCTGAAGTAATTGACACAGAGTCACTGAGAACGTCGGGGATTAAATACAAATTTGGTTGATGTAGCTATATTAATATGGTGCATTAGCGTCCCGTCTGTTATAAGAAATGTAGCGTCCCGTCTGTTATAAGAAATGTAGCGTCCCGTCTGTTATAAGAAATGTAGCGTCCCGTCTGTTATAAGAAATGTAGCGTCCCGTCTGTTATAAGAAATGTAGCGTCCCGTCTGTTATAGGAAATGTAGCGTCCCGTCTGTTATAAGAAATGTAGCGTCCCGTCTGTTATAAGAAATGTAGCGTCCCGTCTGTTATAAGAAATGTAGCGTCCCGTCTGTTATAAGAAATGTAGCGTACCGTCTGTTATAAAAAAATGTAGCGTACCGTCTGTTATAAAAAAATGTAGCGTCCCGTCTGTTATAAGAAATGTAGCGTCCCGTCTGTTATAAGAAATGTAGCGCCCCGTCTGTTATAAGAAATGTAGCGTCCCGTCTGTTATAGGAAATGTAGTGTCCCGTCTGTTATAAGAAATGTAGCGTCCCGTCTGTTATAAGAAATGTAGCGTCCCGTCTGTTATAAGAAATGTAGCGTCCCGTCTGTTATAAGAAATGTAGCGTCCCGTCTGTTATAAGAAATGTAGCGTCCCGTCTGTTATAAGAAATGTAGCGTCCCGTCTGTTATAAGAAATGTAGCGTACCGTCTGTTATAAAAAAATGTAGCGTCCCGTCTGTTATAAGAAATGTAGCGTCCCGTCTGTTATAAGAAATGTAGCGTCCCGTCTGTTATAAGAAATGTAGCGTCCCGTCTGTTATAAGAAATGTAGCGTCCCGTCTGTTATAAGAAATGTAGCGTCCCGTCTGTTATAAGAAATGTAGCGCCCCGTCTGTTATAAAAAAATGTAGCGTCCCGTCTGTTATAAAAAAATGTAGCGTCCCGTCTGTTATAAGAAATGTAGCGTCCCGTCTGTTATAAGAAATGTAGCGTCCCGTCTGTTATAAGAAATGTAGCGTCCCGTCTGTTATAAGAAATGTAGCGCCCCGTCTGTTATAAAAAAAATGTAGCGTCCCGTCTGTTATAAGAAATTTAAACAAACATTTATGACCCGTATGATTATAACATTAATCAATTTTCTAATGTGCCCCCGTACTGCAATGGTAAAATAATGGGAGTACCTTGCTCATCAGTGGTGAACCTTCCCAGCGGTTTCTTCAGTTTTATGATGTAGCAATATATTTTCCAAACACAAACTTTCAACCAACAAATTAGGTTGGATATGAAAGAATGACAATGATGATAAATATGAAATATTTCTTAGAGAGAGATGTACCTATGATACCGGTACAAGAGTTGTTCTAAGAACAATCTACGCCAGAGATATCGGATGGTTGTTCAGGAAGGAACAACGACATGTGGTCAGAACAAAATGATC